>CM038674.1:335033623-335633623 GCA_021605145.1 Aegilops bicornis
ACAAGAGACTCTTTGTTATTTGGTTGCTTGAGGTTGCTTGAGAGAGACCATCTTCATCCTACGCCTCCCACGGATTGATAAACCTTAGGTCATCCACTTGAGGTAAATTTGCTACTATCCTACAATCCTCTGCACTTGGAGGCCCAACAACGTCTACAAGAAGAAGGTTGTGTAGTAGACGTCAGAGTCCGTTCGGGGCTCCGGAGAGGGGGATTCATCGCCATCATCATCATCAACCTTCCTCCATCACCATTTTCATGATGTTCACCACCGTGCGTGAGTAATTCCATCGTAGGCTTGCTGGATGGTGATGGTTTGGATGAGATTTATCATGTAATCGAGTTACTTTTGTCGTGGTTTGATCCTAGTATCCACTATGTTCTGAGATTGATGTTGCTATGACTATGCTATGCTTAATGCTTGTCACTAGGGCCCGAGTGCCATGATTTTAGATCTGAAACTATTATGTTTTCATGAATATATTTGTGTTCCTGATCGGATCTTGCAAGTTGTAGACACCTATTACGAGTTATGATCTGCATACCCCAAGGTGACAATAATTGGGATTCTTTCCGGTGATTACCGTAGTTTGAGGAGTTCATGTATTCACTAAGTGCTAATGCTTTGGTCCGGTTCTCTATTAAAAGGAGGCCTTAATATCCCTTAGTTTCCATTAGGACCCCGCATGACGGGGGTAGGGACAAAAAGATGTCATGCAAGTTCTTTTCCATAATCACGTATGACTATATACGGAATACATGCCTACATTACATTGATGAATTGGAGTTAGTTTTGTGTCACCATATGTTATAACTGCTACATGATGAATATCATCTGACAAAATTATCATTGCCTATCCATTGCCTACGAGCTTTTCACATATTGATCTTTGCCAAGTTACTTTCATTGCTACTGTTCTTACAATTACTACAATACTGCTATTGTTATTTTTGCCACCGTTACCGTTACTTCCATATTACTTTGCTAATAAATACCTTGCTGAAGATATTAAGTCTTTCAGGTGTGGTTGAATTGATAGCTCAGTTGCTAATACTTGAGAATATTCTTTGGCTCCCCTTGTGTCGAATCAATAAAATTGGGTGGAATACTCTACCCTCGAAAACTGTTGCGATCCCCTATACTTGTGGGTTATCAAGACCTTTTTCTGGCGCTGTTGCCGGGGAGCATAGCTCTATTCTCTAGGTCACTTGGGATTTATATTTGTTGATCACTATGAGGAATATTAGAACCAAGATTTTTACATCCACTACGAGGTGAGGTAAGGAACTGCCATCTAGCTCTGCACTTGATTCACCTTCTGTTTTGAGTAAGCTTGCTACACCTACACCTGCTATTGACTCTGATATATCGCATGTTATTGATGATGCTACTTCTGCTATGAATGATGCTTATGATGCTACTACTTTGCTTGATAATACTGTGTGACTGCGTGAATTTCTTAACAAACAACTTGCTAGAGCTAGAACTATTGAGTATGCTGAAGATGATGATATTTCTAAAACTGATGAAATTATTGAAACCGAACAATTTGGATGACGATTAAGCGGGCGAAGCAATAGCCGATTTATTATTAGGTAAAGATACAAGATTCTCCCTCTGTTCCTTCATATAAGATGTCTTTGTTTTTCCAAAAGTCAAACGAGTGCATTTTTTACCAAGTTTTTAGAAAAATATATCAATATCCACAATATGAAATTTGTATCATTTGATCGATCTTGAAAGCTAGTTTCATATTTTATATATTAGGTATTGCAGATGTTTCTATTTTGTTCTATAATCTTGGTCAAACTCTTAAATGGTTGACTTGCACAGAAATCAATAGACCTTATATTTTGGAACGAAGGGAGTATTTGACAGGAAACGAGAAACCAAACACGCCCTTAGGAATTCTTTCTATTCATAGAAAATTTGGACATACAGACATACAACAATGTTTCCCATAATATAAGACATTTTTGCAGTTTAAAACTGCAAAAAACATCTTATATTATGGGATAGAGGTAGTATTTTTCTAGACCACGAGGGTGCATTGAGCTCAGCAGCAGAAACTCCCAAGTCCCTAAGGGCGCATTTGGTTGCCCGCATGCAGCCCAACCAGGCCCGCGCGGGATGTGCGTGGCCTATTTGGTTGCCTGGGCTGCATGCTTTGTAGGCCCCAGATGGAACTTTGGAAGCAGGCCTGAGTTCGGCCCGGGCGGAATCGCAGAATCGACCAGGTGAGCCTGGCTCAGGCCACGCATGCGAGGGGGTTGCATGCCTCGGGCAGCGGGGGAGACAGACGGGACGTCTCATAACTCCCCCCCCCCCACTCTCTTGTCACCGCCCCGCCCGCACTGTTCCCACTGCCTCACCACCCCTCCCTCTCCTCTCCTCCGATGGCCCCGCCTCGCCCACCGCTTGCCGTCTCGACCCCGTCGACCAGCATCGCTTGACATCCAGGAGCGCTGGTGGCAGGCCTCGAGAACTTCTGGCGAGACCTAGCGTCGGTGATGTGAGCACCGTCCCCCATCTGCTGCCGGCCACCACGAGCGCCGGTGATGTAGGGTGGAACCCTATACGGCCGATCTTTCACGAAAGGAGCGGATCCCAACTAAGAACACGTAGAACAGACGGTGTAACTCATGTGAAAAGACAAGAGGAACTCTCAAACCAAGAAGATATAGTCACACATATGCTAGATCCTCGAAACACAAGAGGAGATACAAGATCCACGATCAACAAAGGACGATACAAAGGTAACCGATTCTTCTCCTAGAGGAGGTCTTGATGGGGCCACCCAATAGGGGGTCTTGAATCCAACATGGATCGTCTCTGTAGAAGGGTCGCGGTCTCTCTCAAGGAGCAGATCCGTATGGATGAGCAAAGCTCTATCTCACATATGAGCTAAACCAATGCTAACCCTGGAAAGAGGGAGATGGGGGAGTATATATAGTCTAGGTGGGCGAAGGGGTACACGGGCCATGGCCCTTACATTGTGCGCAGACAGGGGAGGCCGGATGTCCGGGCGTCGGGCCGGATGTCCGGGCCTTCGCGAGGTGCCGGATGTCCGGGCTGGAGGGGTCGGATGTCCGGGCTGGTGCGGTCGGCCTCGAAGTTCTCTAGATAGGCGGGGTCCGGATGTCCGGGCGAGGGGCCGGATGTCCGGGAGCTTGGGACGGGCCGGATGTCGGGGCCTTTTGCCGGATGTCCGGGCTGAAGTGTCCTTTCTTCTGTCCTATGGATAGGCTTGTCCAGATGTCCGGGGTGGAGGCCGGATTTCCGGGTTGGAGGCCGGATGTCCGGGCTGGTCGCTGGATGTCCTGGCCCTGTAGACTTGGCCGTTGGCTCCTTGACGCTGGTGATGCTTCTAGGGGCCGGATGTCCGGGGTTCTGGCCGGATGTTCGGGTCCTGGGATTTGTACTTGACTCCTTCCGTTGGTTCTCCTCATCCATGAACTTGACGGCTTGTCCGTCTTCACGAGCATCTTCAGGAGGGTCCTCTTGATACCTAATCATGCACATCATCTCGGACTTAGGTAGTAGCCATGTCTGGAGTGGATCATATGTAATATCACTAAGGAAGGAAGTCACCTCGTTCTCGAGATCTCTAGCTCGTGCTCGTGTCATGGATCCTCTTGGCACTTGATGAGACGATGGTAGGTCCATGGGGATGACCGTAGGATGCTCCGCATCATCTCCCCTCCCTTGGGAAAGATCCGATCTCGGATCGAAATCCTCATCGCCATGGTACGGGGAGAGATCTTTGAGTTGAAGATGTCGCTCACGGAGTACTTGTCGCGTGGTATGTGGATCTTGTAGGCGTTGCTGTTGTAGCGTGCAAGCACCTTGAAGGGTCCATTTCGTGGTAGAAGTTTGGACTTGCGTTCATTGGGGAAGCGGTCCTTGCGAAGGTGTAGCCACACAAGATCGCCAATGTTGAATATCATGGGTTGCTTGTTGACGTTGAGCTTGGTCGCGAGTCGTTGTACTTGGCGTTCGATGGTGTGCCTTGTATGTTCATGCATCTTCTTGAGGTAGTTGACTCGGGCACTCGCGTCCATATGTGTTCGCTCTTGAAGTGGTAGAGGAAGAATGTCCAATGGTGACAACGGGTTGAAACGCAGACGACCTCGAAGGGGGACTTGCCGGTAGTCGAATGTCTTGCACGGTTGTAGACGTACTCGGCAATAGGTAGGCACTCCTCCCACTCCTTGATGTTCTTCTTTATCAACACGCGTAGTAGAGTGGAGAGTGTACGGTTCATCACCTCCGTTTGGCCATCGATTTGTGGATGGTATGCCGAAGAGAACATGAGCTTGATTCCGAGCTTGGCGCATAAGGTCTTCCAAAAGAAACTCAAGAACTTGACGTCACGGTCCGAGACAATCGTCTTTGGCACTCCATGTAGGCGCAAGATTTCCCTACAAAAAATATTTGCAACATGTGAAGCATCGTCTATCTTGTTGCATGGTATGAAATGCGCCATTTTAGAGAATCGTTCCACAACAACAAACACGGAATCCTTGCCATTTCTAGTTCTAGGCAAACCAAGGACAAAATCCGTGTAATATCTTCCCATGGTTTGTACGGAATTGGAAGAGGCATATATAATCCATGAGATTGAGCTTTAGACTTAGCTTTGCGGCATGTAGAGCATCGGTTGGTGAAGCGGTTGACGTCGCAAAACATCTTGGGCCAAAAATAGTTCTTGGAGAGCATAGCAAATGTCTTGTCGTGTCCAAAGTGTCCCATGAGTCCTCCGCCATGCGATTCGTGCAAAAGAAACAAACGAAGAGAAGACTCGGGGATGCAAAGTTTGTTAGCTCTCATAAGATAACCATCTTTGAGGTAATATCTATCCCAAGAAGTATGCGTCAAACACTTGGCATAAGGAATAGCAAAAGTAGGATCATGCGCATACAAGTCTTTTATGTGCTCAAAACCAATGACATTAAATTCAAGTTGAGTAACAAGCATGTATATACGGGAAAGCTCATCCGCCACAAAATTTTCCTTACCTTTAATATACTTGATGATATAAGGAAAAGACTCAATAAACTCACTCCATTTAGCATGACGCTTGTTCAACTTAGTTTGACCCTTAAGGTATTTAAGCGTTTCGTGATCGGTATGGATGACAAATTCATGAGGGCGGAGATAATGTTCCCATTCGTGCAAAACTCGCACAAAAGCATAAAGCTCTTTGTCATAGATGGGGTAATTGAGTTGCGCTCCGGGGAGTTTCTCACTAAAGTATGTTATGTGGTGCTTCTCTTGCATTAACACACCTCCTATGCCATTACCACTAGCATCGCAATGAATTTCAAAGGGTTTGTCAAAATTGGGTAATGCAAGCACGGGAGCATGAGTAAGAAAATTCTTAAGCTCATTGAATGCACTATCTTGCGATGGTCCCCAAACAAAGGGTGCACTCTTCTTGCTCAAAGCATGCAAAGGAGATGCAATAGTGCTAAAATCCTTCACAAATCTATGGTAGAAACCTGCTAAACCAAGGAAACTACGTACTTGTTGCAAATTGGTTGGTTGGAGCCAAGTTTTAATAGCATTGATCTTAGATTCATCAACATGAACACCCTTAGAAGATACAACAAAACCCAAGAAAACAAGCTTATCAACACCAAAAAGGCATTTGTCCATATTAGCATAAAGACGCTCTTTTCGAAGAGTTTGTAGTACGGTGCGAAGGTGGGTGACATGCTCTTTGAGAGATTTGCTAAAAACAAGGATATCGTCGAAGTACACCACAACAAACTCACCAATGTAAGGGCGAAACACATAATGCATAAGACGCATGAAAGTACAGGGTGCTTCCGATAAACCTATAGGCATAACTAACCACTCATACAAACCAAACTTTGTTTTGAAAGCGGTTTTCCATTCATCACCCTCTTGTATGCGTATTTGATAGTAACCACTTTTGAGATCAATTTTTGAGAAAATAGTGGCACCGCTAAGTTCATCTAGCATATCATCAAGGCTTGGAATCGGGTACCTATATCTAACGGTGATAGCATTGATAGGTCTACAATCGAAACACATGCAAAAGCTACCGTCTCTTTTTGGTACAAGAATGACCAGAACGGCACAAGGGCTCAAACTTTCACGCACATGTCCATGGTCTATGAGATGCTTTACTTACCTTTGTAATTCTTTGGTTTCTTCGGGGTTGACGCGGTAGGGAGCCTTGTTTGGAAGTGGTGCTCCGGGGATGAGGTTGATGCGGTGCTCGATGCCTCGTAGTGGAGGTAGACCCGGAGGTAGCTCGTCGGGGAAAACATCTTGGAATTCCTACAAAAGAGAAGATAACACTAGAGGTAGATTGTGAGAGGTGTTAGCTTTTGGTGCCTCATCTTTGCACAAAAGGACATAGTTCGTAACACTTGATGGGTTCTCACACATTTCTCTAATCTCACGTTTGGTGGCAAATAGGACTAAGTTGTTCTTGTCGTTCATCGTGGAGGCACTCAATTTGGGCTTGTGGCGCTCACTCTCTTTTTGGTGGTTCGCTCTCTCACTATTCTCTCCATGATGGGTGGCTTGCTTGTCGGCGATTACTTGGCTTGGAGACATAGGTCGTATCCGTACTCCTTTCCTTTCATCTTGAAGCTATAGTGATTTGTACGCCCGTTGTGGATGACACCTCGGTCAAATTGCCATGGCCATCCAAGAAGGAGGTGGCAAACGGTCATTAGAATGACATCACACTCCAAAGTGTCTTCGTAAGCTCCGACCTTGAAGGAAACTTGTACCTTATGCTCGACTTGGATTGTGCCAAGTCGCTTAGCCATTGAACCTTATAGGGGTGCGGGTGCCTCATCTTAACCAATTGGAGCTTGGAGCATAGTTCTTCACTTGCTAAGTTATGGCAACTCCCTCCATCAATGATGACCTTGACGGACCTTCCATTGATGCCGGCCTTGGTGTGGATGATATGGCATCTTTGGTCTTCTTCTAGTTGATGTTGAAGAGTCAACACCTTGGAGACAACGAGAGCGGGGCTCGAATCTTCGTCACAAAAGACTTGATCATCTTTATCGTCGTTCACTTGTCGGTGCATGGCCACTTGTTCAAGGGCTTCCATTTCTCCGTCACTCATGGAGTCGTAGGTTCCTTCGTCGTTGAGGATCATGGCGCGCTTGTTTGTACACTCGAAGTACTTGTGGCCTCGGCCGCCGCATGTGAAGCATTTGAAGGAACTCGTCTTGATGGTCTCATCGGTTGGGGTAGATGATGATGAAGATTTCGGCTTGAAGTTGCTTGTAGTAGGAAGACGACTTGAGGTTGTCGAAGTTTTCTTCTAACTTGACTTGTCGCAGTTGCTTGTAGATGGCTTGGTTGAAGTAGAAGTTGTTGGAGTCGTTGAAGCTTGGGTGTTGGAGAAGCCATAGGACTTGGATGAGAACTTGGCATACTTGAAGTCATCTTGCACTTGGCGTTCCGCTTTGGTAGCTTGATGCACTAGCTCGATGAGGTTCGAGTATGGTTGGAAGTCGGCGATCTTCTTGATAGGATGATTGAGTCCATTCAAGAAACGTGCCATAGTTTGCTCATCATCTTCCGTGACATTGGCTCGTGATCATGGCAATCTCCATTTCCTTGTAGTACTCTTCAACGCTCTTGGTTCCTTGCTTGATGGTTGGAGTTTCTTGAAGAGGTCGTGGTTGTAGTAGTTAGGCACAAATCGTGCTCTCATGACATCCTTCATTTGCACCCAAGTAGTGATTGGTGGTTTACCTCTTGCCGCTTGGCGCTCAATGACTTGTTCCCACCAAATGAGGACATAGTCTTGGAACTCAAGGGATGACATCGCGATCTTCTTCTCTTCTTCATAGTTGTGCAAGCGGAAGATTTTGTCAACCTTCTATTCCCATGATATGTACTCTTCGGGGTCATTTCTTCCGGAGAACTTGGGCATGGTGAACTTTAGCTTGCTGTATCGTTGCTCTTCATTGTGTTGGGGTCGAGGATGATGACGCCCATGTCGTTGAGGATTGATAATCTCATGTTGCTCTTGGCGAGGAGGGTTGTTGACCTCATGTTGCTCTTGCCTTGGAGGATTTCCATTATCTTCGTGCTCGCAATGAACTTGATGTTCTTGTCTAGCTTGAGGAGGTGCTTGTCGATCTTGACAAGGAACTTGACGGTGCACACGTGATTGATAAATCCTTTCTTGAACGTCATCACGAAGCGCTTCTTGATGCTCACGAGCTTGTCGGCCTCGGTTGGCTACGGCGCGACTTGAATCACGAAGGGCACATTGCGCCTCAAGTGCTTGAGCTTCACGTAGTTGTTGTTCTTGTTGTTGTGCCTCGGCATCTTGTGCATCTTGATGTTGTCGCGCTCGCTCTTCTTGTTCTTGTTGTCGTTGGCGTTGCCATTCTTGTGCTTGCGCGAATGTAGCTTGGTGTTGACGGTGTCGATGCTCTTGAGAGTCGGTGTCGTGTAGAGGATTGCGGTTTGCTTAACGATCTTGACGCGCAGCACGACGAAGAGTGTTTGATGTTGGCGTACTTGAGCCGGAGATAGTATCGTCGGAGTGTCGACTCGAGCGACTCCTTCTTGAGTAGGACAAAGTGGTAGAAGAGCGGTTGACCAACAAGGCACGAATCTCGTCCATTCTTGCATTGTTCTCTTGCTTTTGTTCGTTGAGCTTGTTGTCGAAGTAGTCTCTTGTACGTTGCTTGGAGAGTCGCAAGTCGGTGGCGAGGTTGTCGATGCGGTCGCTCATTGCTAGTTGCTCTTCATGCAAAGCTCGTTGTGTACCAAATAGGTGTAGCTTGGTGACGTAGTTGTTCAGGTCGTCGTCTTGCTCAAGGAAGAATGGGTTGGTAGAAGTACTTGTGATGTGGAGTGGGACTCCGTACGGCCGATCTTTCACGTTTATAGAGAATCCCTATGAGGAACATGAAGAACGCGTGGAAGAACACGAGGGAAATCACGGGGGAAAACAAGAGAAACACTCAACCAACACGAATATGATCACACATGCGCTAGATCCAAGAACACAAAAGAGAGATACATGATCCAAAGTCAACAAAGGACGATACAATAGGTAATCGGGTTCTTCTCCTAGAAGGAGGTCTTGATGATGGTCTTCTCCGTAAGGAGGTCTTGAATCAAGGGATCTTCTCCGTAGAGGGGTCGCGGTCTCTCTCGTGAGTAGATCCGGAATGGATGAGCAATGCTCTATCTCAAGTATGAGCTAAACCAATGCTAACCCTAAAACATAGGTAGGAGAAGAGTATTTATAGTCTAATTAACGAAAGGGTACACGGGCCTCGGCCCAAGTCGCTGCGCGCAGGCATGGCCGGAAGTTCTGGGTGAGGCCGGAAGTTCCAGGCGCCGGAGGTTTCGGGGAGGGTCCGCCTAACCAGAGAGTTGGCGCGGGTGGAGCTGGGTTGGCGTCCGGGGGCCGGAAGGTCCGCGCTGGCCGGAGGTTCAAGGGGCCGGACAGTCAGGATGGGTTCCGGGCTAACGAGGAGTTAACACGCTCGGGCTGGTCGAAGACGTCGGAGGCCGGAAGCTCGGGTCGGCCGGCGGAGGTTGAGGCCGGAATTTCCGGGCTCGGCCGGAAGTTCAGGCTGTCCACATGTTAGCCTTTGTCTCTTCTTCTTCAGCCCTCGGCTCCGTGCCTTGAGCGTTGTGCACGATCACACATAGCATCTCGGACTTAGGCAGTAGCCATGTCTCACTTGAAGAGGAGGGAAACTCAAGTAGGAGTGATGTCACCTTGGATTGAATAGCACGAGCCCTAGCTCTTGTCATGGGTCCACTTGGAGCTTGGATAGTTGAGGTGGTGTCCATGGGGATGATCGTGGGATGCTCCGCATCATCTCCCCTCCCTTGGGAAAGACCCGACCTCTGATTGAAATCCTCATCACCATGGTATGGCGAAAGGTCCTTGATGTTAAAGATGTCGCTCACGGTGTACTTGTCGCGCGGGAGGTCGATCTTGTAAGCGTTGTTGTTGTAGCATGCTAGCACCTT
The DNA here is from genome assembly GCA_021605145.1 of Aegilops bicornis. Classification (NCBI taxonomy): domain Eukaryota; kingdom Viridiplantae; phylum Streptophyta; class Magnoliopsida; order Poales; family Poaceae; genus Aegilops; species Aegilops bicornis. The sequence continues at coordinate 335,043,632 of CM038674.1, forward strand.
GAAGGGTCCATCGGTAGCGGTAGGAGTTTGGACTTGCGTTCATTGGGGAATCGTTCCTTGCGAAGGTGTAGCCACACAAGATCTCCAATGTTGAATATCATGGGTTGCTTGTTGACGTTGAGCTTGGTCGCGAGTCGTTGTACTTGGCGCTCGATGGTGTGCCTTGTATCTTCATGCATCTTCTTGAGGTGGTTGACTACCACTCGTGTCCATGTTGGTGCGCTCATGAAGAGGAAGAGGAAGAATATCCAATGGGGACAACGGGTTGAAACCGTAGACGACCTCGAAAGGGGACTTGCCGGTAGTTGAATGTCTTGCACGATTGTAGGCGTACTCAGTGATGGGTAGGCACTCTTCCCACTCCTTGATGTTCTTCTTGATTAGCACGCGAAGAAGGGTGGAGAGCATACGGTTTGTCACCTCTGTTTGGCCGTCGGTTTGTGGATGATATGCCATGGAGAATAGTAGCTTGATTCCGAGCTTGGTGCATAAGGTCTTCCAAAAGTAACTCAAGAACTTGACGTGTGATGCGAGACAATCGTCTTGGGCACTCCATGAAGTCGCAAGATTTCCCTACAAAAGAGATTGGCAACATGTGAAGCATCGTCTATCTTATTGCAAGGAATGAAATGAGCCATTTTAGAGAATCGGTCCACAACAACAAACACGGAATCCTTTCCATTTCTAGTTCTAGGCAAACCAAGCACAAAATCCATGCTAATATCTTCCCATGGTTGATATGGAATTGGAAGTGGCATGTAAAGGCCATGAGATTGAGCTTTAGACTTAGCTTTGCAACATGTAGAGCATTGGTTGGTGTAGCGGTTGACGTCGCGAAACATCTTGGGCCAAAAGTAGTTCTTGGAGAGCGTAGCAAATGTCTTGTTGCGTCCAAAATGACCCATGAGTCCTCCTCCATGAGATTCTTGCAAAAGTAACAAATGAAGAGAAGACTCGGGGATGCAAAGTTTGTTAGCTCTAATAAGATGTCCATCCTTGATGTAATAGCGTTCCCCAAGATGTATCGTCAAACATTTAGCATAAGGAATGGCAAATGTAGGATCATGCTCATACAAGTCTTTTATGTGCTCAAAGCCAATGACATTCAATTCAAGTTGAGTAACAAGCATGCATATCACGGAAAGCGCATCCGCCACAACATTTTCCTTACCTTTAATATACTTGATGACATAAGAAAAAGACTCAATAAATTCACTCCACTTAGCATGACGCTTATTCAACTTAGTTTGACCCTTAAGGTATTTAAGCGTTTCATGATCAGTATGGATGATAAATTCATGAGGGCGGAGGTAATGTTCCCATTCACGCAAAACTCGCACTAAAGCATATAGCTCTTTGTCATAGATGGGATAATTGGGTTGCGCGCCGGAGAGTTTCTCACTAAAGTATGCTATTGGACACTTCTCTTGCGTTGACACACCTCCTATGCCATTACCACTAGCATCGCAATGAATTTCAAAAGGTTTATCAAAGTTTGGTAATGCAAGCACGGGAGCATGAGTAAGCAAATTCTTAAGCTCATTGAAAGAAATGTCTTGGGATGTTCCCCAAACAAACGGTGCATTTTTCTTACTCAAAGCATGCAAAGGTGAAGCAATGGTGCTAAAATCCTTCACAAATCTATGGTAGAAACCGGCTAAACCAAGAAAACTACGCACTTGTTGCAAATTTGTTGGTTGAGGCCAAGTTTTAATAGCATTTATCTTAGATTCATCAATGTGAACACCCTTAGAAGAGACTACAAAACCCAAGAAAACAAGCTTATCAACACCAAAAAGGCATTTTTTCCATATTAGCATAAAGTTGCACTTTTCGAAGAGTTTGTAGCATGGTGCGAAGGTGGGTGACATGCTCTTTGAGGGATTTGCTAAACACAAGGATATCATCAAAGTAGACAACAACAAATTCACCAATGTAATGGTGAAACACATAATGCATGAGACGCATGAAAGTACCGGGTGCTTCCGATAAACCCATAGGCATGACTAACCACTCATATAGACCAAACTTTGTTTTGAAAGCGATCTTTCATTCATCACCCTCTTGTATACGAATTTGATAGTAACCACTTTTAAGATCAATTTTGGAAAAGATAGTGGCACCGCTAAGTTCATCTACATATCGTCAAGGCGTGGAATGGGGTACCTATAGCGAACGGTGATAGCATTGATGGGTCTACAATCGGAACACATGCGAAAGCTACCGTCTCGTATTGGCACAAGGATGACCGGTACGGCACAAGGACTCAAACTCTCACGCACATGTCCATGGTCTATGAGATGCTTTACTTGCCTTTGTATTTCTTTGGTTTCTTCGGGGTTGACGCAGTAGGGGGCCTTGTTTGGAAGTGGCGCTCCAGGGATGAGGTCTATACGGTGCTCAATGCCTCGTAGTGGAGGTAGACCCAGAGGTAGCTCATCGGGGAAAACATCTTGGAATTCCTGCAATAGAGAAGATAACACCAAAGGTAGATTGTGAGAGGTCTTAGTTTGTTGTGCCTCGTCCTTGTACAAGAGGACATAGTGTAGGATACTCGATGGGTTCTCACACACTTCTGTCATCTCTCGTTTGGTGGCAAAAAGAACTAAGTTTTTCTTGTCGCTCATCGTGGAGGCACTCAATTTTGGCTTGTTGCGCTCACTTTCTTTTTGGTGGTTCACTCTCTCACTATTCTCTCCACGATGGGTGGCTTGCTTGTCGGCGAGCACTTGGCTTGGAGACATAGGTCATAGCACAAACTCTTTCCCTTTCATCTTGAAGCTATTGTGGTTTGTACGCCCGTTGTGGATGACGCCTCGGTCAAATTACCATGGCCATCCAAGAATGAGGTGGCACACGGTCATTGGGAGGACATCACACTCCAAAGTGTCTTCGTAAGCTCCGATCTTGAAGGAGACTTGTACCCTATGCTCGACTTGGATGGTGCAGGTGTCGCTTATCCATTGAACCTTGTAGGGGTGCGGGTGCTTCATCTTGTCCAATTGGAGCTTGGGGCATAGTTCTTCACTTGCTAAGTTATGGCAACTCCCTCCATCGATGATGACCTTGACGGACCGTCCATTGATACCGGCCTTCGTGTGGAAGATATGGCATCTTTGGTCTCCATCTTGTTGGTGTTGAAGAGTCAAGACCTTGGAAACAACAAGAGTGGGACTTGAAACTTCGTCACAAAAAACTTGATCATCTTCGTCTTCGTTGTTCAGTTGGCGGTGCATGACCACTTGCTCAAGGGCTTCCATTTCTCCTTCACTCACTGAGTCATAGGTTCCGTCGTCGTTGAGGATCATGGTGCGCTTGTTGGTGCACTCGAAAGACTTGTGGCCTCGGCCGCCGCATGTGAAGCATTTGAACAAACTTGTCTTGATGGTCTCATCGGTTGGGGTAGATGATGATGAAGCTTTCTTGAAGTTGCTTGTAGTAGGAGGACGACTTGAGCTTGTCGGAGTTTTCTTGTAACTTGACTTGTCGCCGTTGCTTGTAGATGGCTTGGTTGAGGTAGAAGGTGGTGGGGTCGTTGAAGCTTGATTGTTGGAAAGGCCATAGGACTTGGATGAGAACTTGGCATACTTGAAGTCGTCTTGCACTTGGCGTTCGCTTTGGTTGCTTGGTGTACTAGCTCGATGAGGTTTGAGTTTGGAAGTCGGCAATCTTCTTGATAAGATGATTGAGTCCATTCAAGAAACGTGCCATAGTTTGCTCATCATCTTCTTTGACATTGGCTCGTATCATGGCAATCTCCATTTCCTTGTAGTACTCTTCAACGCTCTTGGTTCCTTGCTTGAGTTGTTGGAGTTTCTTGAAGAGATCATGGTTGTAGTAGTTTGGCACGAATCGTGCTCTCATGAAACCCTTCATCTGTGCCCAAGTGGTGATGGGTGGTTCACCTCTTGCCGCTCGGTGCTCAATGACTTGTTCCCACCAAATGAGGACGTAGTCTTGGAATTCAAGGGATGCCATTGCGATCTTCTTCTCTTCTTCGTAGTTGTGCAAGCGGAAGATTTTGTCAACCTACAGTGCCCATGAGATGTACTCTTGAGGTCATTGCTTCCGTGAACTTTGGCATGGTGAACTTTAGCTTGCCATAGTGTTGTTCTTCATTGTCTTTGGGGACGGGGGATGATGGCGCCCTTAGCGTGGAGGATTGTCAACCTCATGTTGCTCTTGGCGAGGAGGGTTGTCAACCTCATGTTGTTCTTGTCGGGCTGGCTCTTCATAGTCATCATGTGCTTGGTGAACTTGGGGTACTCGTTGAGCTTGTGGAGGAACTTGTCGAGGTTGTGGTGCAACTTGTCGAGCTTGACGAGGAGCTTGAGGAGCTTGATGATGTGATCGTGCTTCATAGATGCGTTCTTGGACTTCATCACGAAGAGCTTCTTCTTGTTCACGAGCTTGCCGGTTGCGCGTGGCGATGGCTCTACTTGAATCTCGAAGGGCTTGTTGTGCTTCGAGTGCTCGAGCTTCACGTAGTTCTTGTTCGTGACGTTGTGCCTCGGCATCTTGTGCTTCTTGGTATTGTCGCGCTTGCTCCTCTTGTTGCTGTTGTCGTTGCCGTTGTCGCTCTTGTGCTTGCGCGAATGCCGCTTGGGTTTGACGTTGTCGGAGCTCTTGAGAGTCGTTGTCGTGTAGCGGATTGCGGTTGGCATGACGATCTTGACAGGCGGCACGACGAAGAGTGTTCGAAGTCGGGGTACTTGAGCCAGAGATAGTGTGGTCGGAGTGTCGACTCGAGCGGCTCCTTCTTGGGTAGGACGAAGTGGTAGAAGAGCGGTTGACCAACAAGGCACGAATCTCGTCCATTATTGCGTCATTCTCGTGCTTGTGTTTGTCGAGCTTGTTGTCGAAGTAGTCCCTTGTACGTTGCTCGGAGAGGCGCAAGTCGGTGGCGAGGTTGTCGATGCGTCGCTCATTGCTTGTTGCTCTTGATGCAAAGCTCGTTGTGCCTTAGAAGAGGTGGCTCTTGGTGACATAGGATGACATGTCATCATCTTGCTCCAAGAAGACTGGGTTGGTAGAAGTGGTTGGCCTATCCATCATTCCAAACAAAAATATGTGAGCAGGAGAAAGAGAAGAACCAATACCAAATGTACCTTGACCATGTTGAAGATGGATCAACGATCACTCAATGTGTAATAAGGAAATAGCACAATTGGTACCAATTCTTGTCGGTTTCTCACACCTACACAAGTAAAAGCTTATGGTGGAGCTTGGTTAGGATGGTGGCACAAAATTTGATGCAATTGTAAGTGAGACTCAATAATGTTGGAAAATATTCTCAAATTTGCAAATGCAACAAGTAGACCAATAGCAAGATAGGGTACACGGAAACACACACGCAAATAGATAAGTGGGGTCGTGCAACCAAGGGTGAGCCAAAATGTGGAATCCACGAACGTGCTCTTGTTGCACAACACTAGAGAGACGCTAGCACGATTGCACAATAGGCGGATATGAAACTTGTGCACAACCTACTTGTAGCGACCCGACCTCAGACGGTCAAGCCTCTGTGTTTCTGTGCCATCCTCGGATCAAGGTATCTTTGGCACACAGTACATCAATGTATATATCAAAGTGCAATCACATGTATAAATAATGTAAAACTGTTATATACCTCATAAGTCACAGTGGAAACAAATAGTCGGGTGTGGAGTCCCATCAACACCATCGGCAGGTTGAGTGTAGACCGTAAACCTGTACCATACTCTTACTCGTCGGAAGAAAATATCTGCAACATGATAAGTTGCAACCGTGTAGGTCAGTACATTGAATGTACCGGCAAGATCACAACATGAGAAAACAGATGATAAAACTATACTATATGCAATATGGCTTTGTGGCTCATGTCTCGAGTTTTGTTTTGCATAAAAGCTGGTTTTATTTTCCCTACATCAAAGGAATAAGCTGAGTCTGTACTATGGAGTTTTCTATCATGACATGGTTCCGCCTAACCAATGTCTCATAGCCCAAATCATCATAAGTTGCCCACAATTAAGTTATCGGTCCGGTGTTGAGAGTTCCGAGATAGATCCAAGTCCAGAGGCTCAAATTGTCCGTAATCGGCGGACACGGCTAATCGATTAGGTTTTAACCCTCTGCAGAGGTTTGTACACTTTACCCGCAAGATTCGATCCCTCTCTTTACGTTCTCGCACTTCAGGGTGTTTGAGAACAAGATGATCAAAACATGGTCTTCGAAGAGTTCCACGACCAACGTCTCGGTGCTCATCCAATCCTATTTTAGTTCTACATCTGCTAGAACCGTCCTAACCAAAGTCACAACTAAGGTCAACCAAGCCAGAGCCCATAGTGACTTGCGGTTGCACAGGTAAGCTTCCGGGCATGAAGTATTCTTCCGTCTCTTTGAGCACAGGGTGAAGCTTTCCGCAAGATGTCATGGCGCTTCTCCATGCATCCCGGCCATCCACTAGTTTCTCCAGGGGTGCCCGTCCAACCGTCCTTCACCCAAAGAGTGTGTATTGAATTCTTGTCTCGAGTCTTGAAGTCTTGAGGCCTTGAAGATGCAGTCCTTGCAGATGCCATCATGGAGTTGTCGTCATTGACGAGAGTCCTCCATTCTCACACCACTCCGAGCACTCATACCAAACCTCGTCTACTATAGCGTAGCACTAAAATAAATAACGTCCCGGGCTTGGTAACAGGGTGATGGGTTCCTACCTCATGCATACTACTCAACTACAAGAATTCAATATCACTACTGGAGGGTTGTTGCAAAGATGCCACTAAATGCAATAAAACATAGGTATGAAAGCATGGTCAAAGTGAACTTGCCTGGTAAGTTGATGAAGATAATAGCGCTCTCGGAATAATGACTTGGTATAACTCTTAAGTCACACCGTTGAAAATCTATATAGTCAAACATAGCATTCATATAAGCAAACATACAAGCAAACAATTCCAACACTCATAAAAACCAACAAATAAATTGCAAAACAACAAGGGACACCAAATAAGAACAACAAAGGAAAACTACACAACAAAACTATTAAAGAAAACTCTAAGACATAACAAAAAAACAGTTTTTTCCTAAGTAAATACTTAACAACAATTAAAACACTAAAGCAAAAGGTTAATAGAAAATAAAATGTAAAACAACTAAGTTAACGAAAGTATTTTTCATAAAATTTTATTTGCGAGAAAGAAACAAATAAAAATCTTTTATAAAACACTAACTATGACCTAAACAAGTTTTCATACAAAACTAAGTAAAATAAATTTTTAAAATAAAAACAAAATTTTCTTTTGTTGTCTAACAAAAACAAAACTAAATTTTTCGTGAGTGTCAAAAAGAAATAATTTAAAACTAATAAAAACAATAAAGAAAAGACTAAAACAAAACTATAACTAAAACAGTACTGTGTTGCTAAAAACTTAATTTAAAATAAAATAAAAACAAATTTCCATAAGTCTACTGTTTAGAAAAAAGATCAAGTGATCACTAGCAAAAAGAATTAATCAAAAAGCTATTTTTAAATAAAAGTTATTAGCAATCTAGTGTTTGTAACAAATCTGTTTAAAATCGAAAATTTAAAGTTTTCAAAAGTATTTTTCGTTGGTTTCTCTGAATAGACGGGATTTTTCTGAATCCATAGAAAAAGAATCATCAAAAATCGGAGTCGTAGGTCTAAAGATATAAAAAAACAAAACTGAATCTAAATCTTAAACAAAAACGAAAAAGAAACAGATTGGTGCGCTAGCTACCTACGCAGCGGGCTGTACAGGAGTGTGCAATCCGAAGCTATATTGCGCTCGGCCGTAAGATCACTAACACGTACATGTATGTTTAATTAACAGAAGACCGGCGAACCGGTTCGACCTAAACCGAAAAAAACCAATCTACCAAAACAAACCAATCTACTAAACCAAACGGTTTTTTTTAACTGAAAACGAACAGATGAACTGAACGCTTACAGAGAACGGAAACGTACGTTGGGGCGGCTCTGTTCCGTGGGGGCGGCTCACGTGGTCGCAGGCGGCGACGGAGGTGTCCGGAGGCTGCGATGAGGTTTGGCCTGAATCTGTGGTGGAGTCGGAGATGGTCGGCGATAATGAACGGCGACGGAACAAAGCGGTGAAGGTCGGTGCTCCGGATGCTCCGGAGAAGACGTCGAGGTTGGGATGGCTTCTATAGATGGAGAGGGAGTGCAAAACCATGTCAAAGAGAGTCTAGGGATCGTGAGATGTCGAAAACCAAAAGGAGGATGATCGGGATCTCTCACCGGCATTGGAAACTTGGCGATGAATCAGAAGCGTCAAGGCGTCAGATTGGAACGATGATGGCGGACGATATGGTGGGTTTTGGCGAGGGGTTTCGAAGGGAATCGGTCGAGGAAGGTCGTGGCTATTTATAGGACATATTTCTTGGGCATGGTGTTGGCTTGGAATAGGTTTTCCACGAAGATACGCATATGTTTCTCTGTTTCTGTTCGTGGGAAAGAAGAAAGAAGAGGTGGGGCCAAGCACCAGGTGTGTGAGAGAGAGATCGGGCGTGGGGAGGGAGACAGTGAATGACGAAGGGAGTCGGGTTGGGCGCTGCCCTCTTTTTTCTGCACGTGGGGTTGGGGTAATCTGGGACGCTTGCCTTCTCGGCTAGCATTAGCGCTTAGTGGCGGCCAAGGCTTGGCCATGGCCTCACAAGGATCGGCCGGGTTTGGGCTAAGCGCTAGCTAGTCAAGCCGCTGCTTTTTTTTGAAATAAGACAAAGAAGGAAAATAAATATAGATAAAATATAATATAACTTTATATAGGACATATATATACCAAAACTTTTCAGAAAAATGATTTCCTACAACGTGAACTATTTCTAGGAGTCAACTAAAATGTACAAAATTTCAAATAAAGCAAATAGTGCTACTCTTGCATTTTAAAACCAAATAAAATTATTTTAAAATACCAAAATGATTTCAAATTAATTTTTTCTCCATTTTTTAATTGTAGGGAATCATTTTTCCCTATTTTCCATATTGTTTATTTTTGGAGAAAAATAATTTGAAGAGAAACCAAATAGGTCCAATTTGATAGTAGGTTCAAAATACCTTCAAAGGGACTTTCATTTTGGTTCCTTTAAACTTCCAACTCATCTTTGAAGAAGTCATTTTATCTTCTCTCATGAGGATCATTGAGTTGCATAAAGTTTATGACTTTGAAGTGTTCTTTTCAAAAAAGAATTCAAATCTCTCCAAAACCACTTTTCATTTCAAATGGAAGAAGTCATGTTGTCTTCACTCTTGGGTTTTGTGATGAAATGAATTTGAATTCATGGAGATCAAAGTGCAAAGATGAAAGTTTGGGAAAGTCATTTCATTCCCTCTCATTCAACTTTCAAAAAGTTCCAAATTTCACTCAATCATTCACACAACAATCAAACAAACAATCAAAACTAATTATTTAATATAACATTCCAAAATTTAGAATTTTGGGATGTTACACTACTAAGCAAAATTGCAACGACTTCTATCCCAAGTATGCTATATGTATGATGTTTCTATGCTTTGATCCAAGATGATCGAGTGTGACAATCTTAATGTTGTATGATGCTATGATTCTTGCTTATAAGCTCTTTGCTTATCTTTCCCGTTTGCTTAAAAGCTTGTTTGGCTCTTTGTTGTTTGAGCTCTTTTCTCATGCAATGCTTTACGAACCAAGATAGCAATTGAGTATATGTGATGACAACTTTGTGACACAAGAGATGATACCAAGATATGCACCACGATGAGTTGGTATGTATGCTATGGGAGAGTATTATCACTAAATGTGCACAAGTCACATTGCCGGCAATACTGAAAGGCTAGTCTCGATGGGTAAGGTACGCAAAGATGGGCTATGTGGTTATCAAAGCAAATGAAAAGGATTAGACAAAGATGTCATCGAGATTACCATCCTTGCTTACGGTTGAAGGTTCCAAAAGGATGAGATTGTAGTCGTTGTAGTAGTGCATGGTCTTGATGCGTTGGCGAAGATGCCGCACCGTGACGAATGAGTTGTCGAGCGTGAAATCGTCGAAGATGTGCGAACTTTCTGTCTAAGCCGGAAGGTCCAGGCAAGACGGAATGTCTGGGGTCCGGAGGTTCCGGGGTGGCCGGAAGGTCCGGGCGTGGCCGGAAGTTCCGGTGGTCGCGAAACTGGCAAGAAGAGAGAATTGGGGATCGTGGATTTGGGCGGAAATACTTGAGGAAAAACCCAAATCCATAGGGGAAACGAAAAAATGGTGAAAAAGAAGGGTGGGGAAGCTAGATCTACGAGCCACACACAAAATTCACGGATCAAATCCAACAAAACTTCAACACACCAACAAATCACAAAAAAATTTGGGGGCTATTTCTGGTGGGGATATTTCGGAATTAGGACGAAATCAACAAAATCAAGCTAGAAAACAAAGGGTAGGGGCTCCAAAAACGTGATCAACGTGGCTCATGATACCAAGATGATGTGGAGTGGAACTACATACAGCCGATCTTTCACGTTTGGAAAGAATCCCTACGAGGAACACGAAGAACGCGCGGAAGAACACGAGGGAAATCACGGGGGGAAACAAGAGAAACACTCAACCAACACGAATATGATCACAGATGCGCTAGATCCAAGAACACAAAAGAGACATACATGATCCAAAGTCAACAAAGGACGATACAAGAGGTAATCGGGTTCTTCTCCTAGAATGAGGTCTTGATGATGGTCTTCTCCGAAAAGGAGGTCTTGAATCCAAGGGGATCTTCTCCGTGGAGGGGCCGCGGTCTCTCTCGTGGAGTAGATCCGGAATGGATGAGCAATGCTCTATCTCAAGTATGAGCTAAACCAATGCTAACCCTAAAATGTAGGTAGGAGAAGAGTATTATAGTCTAAGTGACGAAAGGGTACACGGGCCTCAGCCCAAGTCGGCTTCTTAGCCTTGACGGGGCCGGAGAAGTTCAAGGTGAGGCCGAGGAAGTTCCGGCGCCGGAGGTTCCGGGAGGGTCCGGCCTAACCAGAGAGTTGGCGCGGTGGAGCTGGGTTGGCGTCGGGGCGGAAGGTCCGGCTGGTCGGAGGTTCCGGGGACAGACGGTCGGGACGGAGTTCGGAGCTAACCCGAGAGTTGGCACGCCTCGGGCTGGTCGAAGACGTCGGAGGCCGGAAGCTCGGTCGGCCGGAGGGTCCGGGGCCGGAAGTTCCGACTCTGGCGGAAGTTCCGGCTATCTAGAGTGTTGGCCTTTGTCTCTTCTTCTTCGTAACTTCGGCTCCGTGCCTTGAGCGTTGTACACGATCACGCATAGCATTTCGGACTTAAGCGGTAGCCATGTCTCACTTGAAGAGGAGGAAACTCAAGTAGGAGTGATGTCACCTCGGATTGAATAGCACAAGCCCTAGCTCTTGTCATGGGTCCACTTGGAGCTTGGATAGTTGAGGTGGTGTCCATGGGGATGATCGTGGGATGCTCCGCATCAACTTGGCTTATCCATCATTCCAAACAAAAATATGTGAGTGGGAGAAAGAGAAGAACCTATACCAAATGTACCTTGACCGATGTTGAAGATGGATCAATGATCATTCCAATGTGTAACAAGGAAATAGCACAATTGGTACCAATTCTTGTTGGTTTCTCATAGCTACACAAGTAAAGTCTTATAGTGGAGCTCGGTTAGGATGGTGGCACAAAATTTGATGCAATTGTAAGTGAGACTCAATAATGTTGGAAAAGATTTGCAAATTTGCAAATGCAACAAGTAGACCAATAGCAAGATGTGGTACACGGAAACACAAACGCAAAATAGATAAGTGGGGTCGTGCAGCCAAGGAATGAGCCAAAATGTGGAATCCACGAAAATGCTCTTGTTGCACAACACTAGAGAGACGCTAGCATGATTGCATAGTAGGCGGATACAAACTTGTGCACAACCTACTAAGAAAAAATGCAACGACTTCTATCCCAAGTATGCTATATGTATGGTATTTCGACGGTATGATCCAAGATGCCCGAGTATGACAATCTCTATGTTGTATGATGCTATGGTTCTTGCTTATAAGCTCTTTGCTTATCTTTCCCTTTTTGCTTAAAAGCTTGTTTGGCTCTTTGTGTTTGAGCTCTTTTCTCATGCAATGCTACACGAACCAAGATAGCAATTGTGTATGCGATGATAACTTTGTGACACAAGAGATGATACCAAGATATGCAACACGATGATATGGTATGTGTGCTATGGGAAGTATGATCACTAATGTGCACAAGTCATGTTGCCGGCAATACTCAAAGGCTAGTCTCGATGGGTAAGTTACGTAAAATGGGCTATGGGGTTATCAATGCAATTACAAGAAAGTATGATGATATCTCGTTACTGAGATGAGGTTACCGTTGTTGAAGATGAATCCGTGGCGAAGATGAGCGGCGGTGGTTTCGATGTCGAACCATACCTAAATAGAAGAAACACAAAAGGATACAGTTAATCGCAACTCAAATTCTCAAAGCAAAACGTGTCAAAATTATCGGAGGTGGTAGCGGGAAGGCTATGGTGGTGCTATGTGGAAGTGGTGGTGGTATGCGGAAATGTATGTGGGCACCGGGTCAAAATGTGACGAAAGTTAGGCGGAAAAAGAAGAGGTGGATGGAAGTGTTCTTTGTCGGGGGCGGATGTCCGAATTTGGATGGCGGATGTCAGACTATCGGCCCAAATGTCCGGGCTCTGGATCCGTGGACGAACTCGAGGAACTCCGCGTGGAGAGGTCAAATCCGAGGCAAAATTTAGAAGAATTTGTGGATGGAAATTGGGGAAAAGATGGGGAAAAGCTAGATCTACCTGCAACACACGAAATCCGCGGATCAAATCCAACAAAACTTCATCACACCAACAAATCACAAAAAAAATTGGGGCAATTTTCGAATTAGGGACAAAATCAACAAAACTAGGCTAGAAAACTAAGAGAGGGGGCTCCGAAATCGTGATCAACGTGGCTCATGATACCAAGATATCATGAGACAAGCTGGCTCTGATCCAAGATGATGTAGGATGGAACCCTATAAGGCCGATCTTTCACGAAAGGAGCGGATCCCAACTAAGGACACGAAGAACACACGGGGAAATACAAGGGAAAACACAACAGGAACTCTCAAACCAACAAGATATAGTCACACCTATGCTAGATCTTCGAAACACAAGAGGAGATACAAGATCCACGATCAACAAAGGACAATACAAAGGTAACCGGTTCTTCTCCTAGAGGAGGTCTTGATGGGGCCACCCAAGAGGGGGTCTTCAATCCAACATGGATCGTCTCCGTAGAGGGGTCGCGGTCTCTCTCAAGGAGCAGATCCGTATCGATGAGCAAAGCTCTATCTCACATATGAGCTAAACCAATGCTAACCCTGGAAAGAGGGAGATGGGGGAGTATATATAGTCTAGGTGGGCGAAGGGGTACACGGGCCATGGCCCTTACATTGTGCGCAGACAGGGGAGGCCGGATGTCCCAAGGCGTCGGGCGGATGTCCTGGCCTCATGAGTGCCGGATGTCCGGGCTGGAGGGGTCGGATGTCCGGGCTGGTGCGGTTGGCCTCGAAGTTCTCTGGATAGGCGGGGTCCGGATGTCCGGGCGAGGGTCGGATGTCTGGGAGCTTGGGACGGGCCGGATGTCCGGGCTGAAGTGTCCTTTTTTCTGTCCTCTGGATAGGCTTGTTCGGATGTCCGGGGTGGAGGCCGGATGTCCGGGCCCTGTAGACTTGGCCGCTGGCTCCTTGACGCTAGTGACGCTTCCAGGGGCCGGATGTCCGGGGTTCTGGCCGGATGTCCGGGTCCTAGGAGTTGTACTTGACTCCTTCCGTTGGTTCTCCTCATCCATGAACTTGGCGGCTTGTCCGTCTTCACGAGCATCTTTGGGAGGGTCCTCTTGATACCTAATCATGCACAGCATCTCGGACTTAGGTAGTAGCCATGTCTCAAGTGGATCATATGTGATATCACTAAGGAAGGAAGTCACCTCGTTCTCGAGAGCTCTAGCTCATGCTCGTGTCATGGATCCTCTTGGCACTTGATGAGACGATGGTATTTCCATGGGGATGACCGTAGGATGCTCCGCATCATCCGGCCAATGCGGTGCCGGCCCTGCCTGCTCCGCCACCGATTCCGGACCTCGTGGTCGCGCCATCCACGGAGTCGTCGCTTCTTGGGACCCCATTATGCAGGGGGGTTTCTTGACCCATGTCCAAGGGTTTTCTCCTGTCGGCGCGCCGTCCTCCTTGACCTCCGGCGTGGCCATGAGCACGGGCCGATGCCGCAGGCCCTCGCCAGGGCCGGCTCCTCCTCTGCTCCGCCACCTCTCTCCTTTCCGTCGGGGTTTTCACCCCGGCCTCGGTTCGCTGCGACTGCACGTGCTCCGGTGAGTCAAACCCCCCATGCTTGCTCGTAGATGTAGATTAGGGGTTTATTTCTTAGGCATGTGCTAGTAGTTAGTGGATTCGATAGGGTTAGATAGGATTCGAGTAGACCCGATTGGATGCGATCCGAGTCGAATCCAATTGGACCGATCTATTCTTGTTTGCTACAGTATGTGTCCTAGGATAATGTTCTTCTGCTCTAGTGTGCTTTGCTAGTGTCCTGTGTTCATGGTAGGAGTTGTGTTCATGCTAGAATCCCCAATGCTAGTGCGTTTTGCTAGGATCTATGTTCATGTTCATGTTCAAGCTAGGATCATGTTAATGTTCTTGTTCATGTTGCATGCTCTAGATTGTTATACATGTTCAAGCTAGGATTTGTGTTGCATGCTCTAGATTGTTATACGCGCATGTAGTAGGACCATTTTAGGATGCTGCCAAATGTACATGGGTGAACATGGGTGCTTTTGATGAGTGGCACTTGTTGTTGCTCTTTTTAGATCTTTCCATGCTTAGGATAGTGCACTGATGATGGCAGTAGTACTTGCTTTTGCTATTTTTAGATGTTTCCATGCCACTAATCAGTGGCATTTTCTCATGGGCAAGTACCACTTATTAGTGGCACTTGTTGTTGGGCAAGTCTACTAATCAGTGGCATTTGCTCATGGACAAGTACTGATGAGGTCATGTACCTAGGGTAGGGTCATGGACCTGTCCAAGATACCCTCCCCAAGGACACCTCTTAAAGAAAACACCTTCTAGTCGACTTGGAAGGATTCCACTCGACGGACTTGAAGACACTCGACCACCAGCCAACCACTCGACCGCCAGAAGATCTACAGTCAGTCTGCACGCAAACGTTCGGTCGTTAAGTGACTTTATGGTCATCATAGCACTTTATGTGGGACGTTACCAGTAACTCTCTCTCTTAATGTACCTTAATCCCTACGTGGCGAAATTTGGAGGGGTGCAGCGAACTCTATATAAGCCACCCACCTCCTCAATGTAAAGGGGTCGCACACTTGTAACTCATACGCACATATATCTGATCGACCGCCTTGGGCTCCAGGGCGTAGGGTCATTACTTCTTCCGAGAAGGGCTGAACTCGTAAACATCTTGCGTATACAACTACTCCATAGCTAGGATCTTGCCTCTCCATACCTACCCCATTCTCTTTGTGGGACTTAGAACCACGACAGTTGGCGCCCACCGTGGGGCCGGTGTCTTAGCGACTTGTTGGAGAAGTTGCAGTTTTTTTTTATCCCATTCACCATGGTTTCAGGTGGAGTTTTGGTGGAGGGCCGCGAGATCCGTCTCGGTGCGCTCACTTTCATCACCGACGACTCCGCTTGGTTGCAGGAGGCTCCACTCGACGTCGGCGCACTCTCCCGTCCAGCGGGGCAACACACTTCGGCGGCGTGCGTCATGGCGTCCTCCTTGGCGACCGTCGACCCGATGTCGGTCGGCTCTGTGCAAATCCTCCCTCCCATCTCGCGCCCGGCTCAAAGCGCTCCCGGTCGATCGAGGCTTCAGCTGTGGTGAGGCACGCGGTGGCCCTTGATCGACCACCCCTCAAGTCGCGGCAATCGAGCCCGACGAATCTCTCACTACCTGCTCGATCTGTCGACCGGGTTCGCAGAGATCGCATCCGAAAGTGCGATAGAAGTGATCCAGCGGCGGAGGTTACGATGGTCGACGGACCACGCAGTCCTCTGGTTTCAAGGCCGACGGAGGCGTGCCGTATGAGCAGCTCACGAAGAGTACCAACCCGAGCCCTCACTTGGCTGCAAAAGGGAGGAGCCGCCCGTCGGAACATGGATGCACTTCACACTCCTATTGTTGGAGAAACCCCGAGGCCCGTGCCTTAGAAGATGCGCAGCGTTTGGCCAACTTGGCTGGCGCTTTCATTGGAAAATCTTCAGCGAGTGCTTTCGGCGAACAAAGCGCAACAACGGGTCCCGTCGTCGATCGGCGTCAACTCTTTCCACAACCGACTCGGTATACCGAACTCCCATTCGAATTTAGCGTACCGCACTCATGTATAGCAGAGTCCATTCAGCCTTCCCGGTCGGAGGCTGGCGGGCAGAGGCTTGCTACAGATTAGAGATTTACTCGGGCAGCGAGGAGATCAAAACTCAGGCTATGTATCGCGATCGCAGAACAGGATTCACAAAGATCGATCGGCTGCGAATACGATCGGTCAGCTCATAGCCCAAGATCGCCCCGAGGCGTGAGGACATGGAGGCCGGCGTGATCAAGATGAGGACTGATTCGATCGTGATGATCGACGTCGAAGTTCCCACTCCTCCCCAAGGGGTGGGTCATATCGCGCCTCGGCAACAAGATGACGTACGCCAAAGACAAAGGTTGGACGAAGGATTCCGGTCGACCCGAGGAACCAGGCTTTGATGCGAGATCCGTCATCGTTCAAGGTCCGGTCGACAGAACAGAGCTAACCGAGAAGGCCATAGCCAAATGCGCCCATCCAGCAGAAAGTACACGTCTCAGACCTGTGAAAGTGTTTTAGCGAGCCATCGAGCCGCTGATGATTCCTCCCAACTTCGGGTTGGCGGTTGAGTCGATAAGTTCAACGGTGAGTCTAAGCCGGATACTTGGCTTGAGGACTACCGAGTGGCTGTTCAGGATCGTGGCGGCAATGATGAAGTGGCCATGAAACACCTGCCTCTTATGTTGGAGGGATCGGCGAGCATGGTTGAACGATTAGCACCCAATGAAGCATTTACACTTGGGAAGATCTAGCCCGAGTGTTTGTCGGGACATTTGAGGGAACTTGCAAGCGGCCAGAGGTTTGTGAGTTGCGATCGTGTGTCCGAAGTCGAATGAAACTCGAGGGATTACATCGAGAGGTGGATCACTTTGCACCACCACATGAGAGAATGTATGTCGATCATCGAGCGATCTGTCCCTTCAAGGAAGGTATTAAGAACGGAGAATTGAGTCTGAAATTCGGTCGAACAGGGGACATGACCCTGAGTCGAATGATGGAGATTGCCACCAAGTACGCTAATGGTGAAGAAGAGTATCGGCTCCGGAGTGGCAAGTACAAGCCAGCCGCTAATGAAACTGGGGGAGGGAACTCCAGTCGGAAACAGAAGCGGAAAGCCGAGCAAGCCGCTCCTGGAGAAGCCTTGGCAGTGACCCTGTGAGAAAGTTCAAGGGAAACCAAGGGACCTTGGAACCCCAAGAAAGTGAAAGACCAAGATGGAAATGATGTGTTGGACTTGCCATGTCACATTCACACAAAGAAAGATGAAGAGGGTAAACTCATTTACGAAGCATACCACTCGACAGTGTCGGCTCTTGATTCAGGCGGTTCGGGGGAAGCAGCCCAAGGACAAGGACAAGGAGTCGGACAAAGTTGAGGACAAGGAAGATAGTGACGGTGGATACCCCGTGTCAATTCCACTCGATGATTTTCTTGGCGTTGAAAGCAAAAGTCGATTGAAAGTTATCAACGGGAAGTGAATATGGTCGCTCGGCGACACCCGATTATCTGAAATGGTATGAACCGCCATCACATTGACGGTATGATCACCCGACACACATAGCCACCCCTAGGAGGCAAGCGTTGAGTGGTCGACCCGGTCGTCGAAGGCACTTTCGACTAACTAAGGTTTTGATGGATGGTGGCGATGCTTTGAACATCTTTGTATCTTGGAGAGACATTGAAAGGGATGGGCATTCCGATGTCCGGACTCGGCACCCGACAACATGAGCTTCCATGGAGTCATTCACGGAAAGAAGGCTGAGTCACTTTCGGCCAAATTGCTCTCGATGTGGTTTTTGGTGACTACAAGAATTTTCGTAAGGAAAAGTTGACCTTTGAGGTCGTGGATTTCGAGCGCTTATCACGCTTATCACAGGGGAGGCGGCATATGCACGCGTTTCATGGCTCGACCATGTTATGTGTACCTCAAAATTTGAAGATGCGAGGTCCCAAAGGTGTGATCAACATCGCCAGCGTCCGGAAGAAAGCAGAAGAGTGTTTTTGAGAAGGCTCTAAGATCGGCGATGCTCGAGATGGCGGTGGTAGAGCTGCAAGAGTACCAGAAAACTGCAGACCGAGTGATTTGTTGCGAGCCAAGAAGCCCGCCATGGAGTCAGCATTTGGTCGTCCGGGAGGCGAAACCAATTCATATTCACCGATTGATCCCAATGTTGCTCGACTCACATCTCAACAACACTTCGACTCCAAATAGGAAGAAAGCGCTCATCCGGTTCCTCCATGAGAGCAGGGACATCTTCGCATGGAAGCACTGGCGACATGCCCGGTGTTCAGGGGACTGGCCGAGCATCATCCTGAAGTCGACTCAAAAGTTAAACCTGTCAAAGAACATCTTGACGATGCTGCCGTCTAGAAGAGAAAGGCCATTGGCGAGGAGGTGGCTCGGCTCTTAGCACAGAGTTTACAGAGATTTACCACTCTGAGTGGCTCGCCAATGTTGTCATGGTCCCTAAGAAGGACAAATCACTTCGCATGTGCATCGACTTCAAACATATCAATCGGGCCTGCCGAAAGATCATTTTCCTCTCCCCGCATCGACCAAATAGTCGACTGGATTGCGGGATGTGGTGATTGTCTTTCTTAGGCGCCTATTCCGGGTACCATCAGATCCGTCTGTATGGACCCGGACGAGATCAAAACAACTTTCATCACTCCATTTGGGTGCTTACATTATGTCACCATGCCATTCGGCCTCAAGAATGCCGGAGCCACGTTCATGAGGATGATTCGAAGTGTTTGCTCACTCAAATCGGTCGGAATGTGGAAGCATACATGGATGACATTGTGGTCAAGTCACGGAAAGGTTCCGACCTGTTGGTGACCTTGCTGAAACTGTTGCCAATCTCAAGAGGTATGATATCAAGCTTAATCCATCAAAGTGCACATTCAGGAGTTCTGGCGGAAAATTACTTGGATTTCTTGTTTTCGAGCGAGGAATCGGCGCCAACCGAACAAGTTGGCACTATACTTGAATGAAACGCATACAATGCGTGTGCACGATGTCGAAGCTTCTTTGGATGCTTGGCGCTTTAAGTCGATTCATCTCTCGCCTCGGTGAAAAGGCATTGCCTCTTTACCGGTGATGAAGAAGTCGAGACAAGTTCGAGTGGACTCGAAGGCTGATGCAGCGTTTGCAGAGCTAAAAGCTCTGCTCTCCACCCAGCCGGTGCTTGCTACCCCAATCAGCAAGGAGCCGTTCTTGCTTTACATTGCAGCCACAGGACAAGTCGTCGATGCGATTACTTACGGTCGGCGGAAGAAGAAGGAAAGGCCTTCAAAGTTCAAATAGCGCCCGATATTATCTTTCTGAAGTATTAACCCCATCAAAGCAAAGATACCCTCATTATCAGAAGCTTGTTTATGGGATTTATATGACCGCAAAGAAGGTTGATCATTACTTCTCTGATCATTCCATTATAGTCGTCAGCGACGCCCCATTATCGAGAGATTTTGCTGTGAGAGATGCAAGCGGTCGAGTGGCGAAATGGGCGATTGAACTCCTTCCCCTTGATATCAAGTTTGAGGCAAAGAAAGCCATCAAGTCCCAAGCAGTAGTAGATTTCATCGCCGAGTGGATCGAACAGCAATTACCGACTCAAGTTCACTCGTAGCACTGGACCATGTTCTTTGACGGTTCCAAGATGCTGAATGGTTCCAGTGTTGGGGTAGTGTTGGTTTCCCCCCGAGGAGATAAGCTCAGATATGTGCTCCAGATTCACTTTGATTCTTCCAACAATGAAGCGAATCTGAAGCATTGTTGTATGGGTTGCGATATGGCCATTTCACTTTCGGTGTCCGTCACCTCCCGGGTCTCTGGCGACTCAGATTTAGTGGTTAATCAAGTGATGAAGGAGTGGGACGTCGAAGTCAGCCATGACTTGTTATTGCAATGCGGTGAGGAAGCTAGAGAAGAAGTTCGAGGGGTTAGAGCTTCATCATATACCCCGATCAAAAATCAAAATTCTTTGACGACTATGCTTGATTTGCTCACCCCCGATCGAATGGACAAGCGAGCGAGCAAGCGGTCCTAATTCTCAAAGGCTGAAACCTCGGTGATCGTGATCTCAAGCATGCAGCAAGTGCGTGGGTCGACGAACTTCCGTCGGTTCTTTCGGGATTGAGGACCACTCCTAATCGGGTCATTGGGAGAACTCCATTCTTCTCGTCTTTGGAGCTGAAGCAGCTTTTGCCGAGTGACACCTTCACATTGCACCCCGAGTCGAACTTTACTCTGAAGATGAAGCGGAGCAAGCCCGGAAAGATGCAGTCGACCTCCTAGAAGAGGAGAGAGAGATGGCCTTGATCCGCTCGACCATCTATCAGCAGGACTTGCGTCGATTCCATGCTAGAAATATGAAGAGCCGAACCTTTCAAGAAGGAGACTTGGTCCTCCGAGTGGATCAACAGAAACCACACAAGCTCGCTCCCACTTGGGAAGGTCCCTTCATCGTCACCAGAGTTCTCCACAATGGAGCATACCATCTTTACAACGTCGATCGCTAGATTGATGAGCCTCGAGCTTGGAATGCGGAGCTGCTCCGCCCCTTTTATACTTAAGTACTCACCGGGTGAGATGTAATAAAAAGTAGTTTGTTTATCAAAGACAAGAATGTTATAATTTTCCCGGTGATTGTTATTACTTTTTGTTTACATGAGAAATTTCCCAGGTGGGTAGCTTAGCCGCATGAACCCGTTCGCCTAAGTTTGTAAAAATCCGGCCGAGTGGAGAGCCGGCCTCCCACTCGGGGCTTAGCTGCTTGAACTGCTTTCGCCTAAGTGTTTAAAATCCTACCGAGTGGTGAGCCAGCCTCCCACTGGGGGCTTAGCTGCAGTCCAAGTACTCGCCTAAGTGTTTAAAATCCTACCGAGTGGTGAGCCAGCCTCCCACTTGGGGGCTTAGCTGCAGTCCAAGTACTCGCCTAAGTGTTTAAAATCCTACCGAGTGGTGAGCCGGCCTCCCACTCGGGGGCTTAGCTGCAGTCCAAGTACTCGCCTAAGTATCTTTAAATCCTACCGAGTGGTGAGCCAGCCTCCCACTCGGGGGCTTAGCTACAGTCCAAGTACTCGCCTAAGTATTTAATACAATGTGCGCTTTGCAAGGACAACGAGTGCAGGTCATTGTTACCTTCCCCTTGAGCTACGACACAAGAAAAATCCTCCTCGAGAGGCTTAGCTGCAGATCCAAGACTTGCCTAAGTTTGAAAAAATCCCACCGAGTGGAGAGCAAACCTCCCACTCGGGAGGCTTAAGCTGCAGATCCAAGACTCGCCTAAGTTTGAAAAATCCTACTGAGTGGAGAGCAAACCTCCCACTCGGAGGCTTAGCAGCAGTCCAGTACTAGCCTAAGTTTGAAATCCCTACCGAGTGGAGAGCAAACCTCCCACTCGGGGACTTAGCTGCAGTCCAGTACTCGCCTAAGTATCCGAAAATCCTACCGAGTGGAGAGCAACCCTCCCACTCGGGGGCTTAGCTGAAGTCCAGTACTCACCTAAGTACGAAATCCATTCCAATCCATAAGGACTGACGAGGTGCAGGTCGATTGCTACCTTCTCCTTGAACTACGCCACAAGTACAACGTGCGCTCCATCACGATCCAAGAAGGACTGACGAGGTGCAGGTCATTGCTACCTCCTCCTTCGAGCTACGTCCACAAGTACAACGTGCGCTCCATCCCGATCCGCAAGGGCGACAAAGGTCTTGGTCATTGCTACCTTCTCCTTGAGAGCTACGTCACAAGTACAACATCGCTCCATCCCGATCCATAAGAACGACGAGGTGCAGGTCGTGCTACCTTCTCCTGCGAGCTGCGCCATAAGTACAATGCGAACTCCATCCCTACACGCAAGAACAATGAAGTGTAGGTCGACCGATCTACCTCGAGAGCTGCATCTCAAGCTTTGAAGCAAATTCGAGTGAAGAACAAAGTTCGCTCGAAGGCAAATAAGAGCATATTCGATGATAAGCCAAAGTTGGATAGCATCCTCACGGATTCGGAAATGCAGCGCAGCATCAAGCACAGTTAAAGTTTATCGGTTACAAGACCACTCGGCATTCCGAGGCAAATTTAAGGTGAAACACGAAGTTTTTACTCCTCAGAGGAGGAGGGCTGGAAGGCATGACAAACTGGTCCGGTCGATTCCGTCGACAAGAATGGCGGCAGCAAGGAAGGTCTCCATGAAAGATTGGAAGTCATGCTTCTTGGTATTGGCAAGCTATCGATTGTCAAAACCGGCGGATCTCGAGTAGGGGTCCCGAGCTGTGCGTCTAGGCGGATGGTAACAGGAGACAAAGGGACCTGATGTTTTTACCCGAGTTCGGGCCCTCTCGATGGAGGTAAAACCCTACTCTGCTTGATTAATATTGATGATATGGGTAGTACAAGAGTAGATCTACCACGAGATCAAGGAGGCTAAACCCTAGAAGCTAGCCTATGGTATGATTGTTGATGTTGAAGTTGTTGTCCCTCACGGACTAAAACCCTCTGGTTTATATAGACACGGATAGGTTAGGGTTACACGTAGTCGGTTACAATGGTAGGAGATCTACATATCCCTATCGCCAAGCTTGCCTTCCACGCCAAGGAAAGTCCCATCCGGACACGGGACGAAGTCTTCAATCTTGTATCTTCATAGTCTTGGAGTCCGGCCGTGATGATAGACCGGCTATCCGGACACCCCCTAGTCCGGGACTCCCTCAGTAGCCCCTGAACCAGGCTTGATGGCGATGAGTCGTAGCGTTGATTGTCTTGACATTGCGAGGCGGGTTCTTCTCCAAATTCCATATACTTGTCAAATAGTGTCCCGCTTCGATAAATGCTGCGCTCTTGGCTACTACGCCCAATAATGGCAATCTTCCACGTGTTTGAATGAATGTGAACAGCGAGGGTATTTTTTACAATTACCCCTAGTCGGCATAAATGAGCCGCCCATAAAAGGGCAAGGATCTAGATCTGAGTCACACCATCTCCCCTTTGCAAGCTTTCATTGAGCACCTCGACCCAAGTCCATTCCATCATGGACGGTCGACGCAGCTCCTCTTCTCGCGCTCGGCCCTATAGCCAGGAAATTGGGAGAGATGCTCGGTCCCGCATAGCGAGCTAGTTATACTCAAACCAAGGGATTTCTCCCCCAGCCTTCTTGGTTCGGTTCGAGCGGACTTGCCACCTACAAGGCGGAAAGCAAGCGGAGGCGTCCCGATCCCTCTAAAGGAGAGCGGGTGTGCTTCATCTCTTATCTAGTAAGAGGCCTCGGATTTCCCATCCATCCGTTTCTCCGGGGGCTCTTGGAGTTCTACGGCCTCCAATTGCACCATCTTACTCCTGCCTCCATCCTACACATCGCGGGCTTTGTGGCCCTCTGCAAACTATTCTTGGGCGTTGAGGCTCACTTCGGATTGTGGAAGAGAATATTCTGCCTAGTGCCCCGTTCTCATGAGGGTCAATATATCAAGTGGGCGGAGCCGAGCTATGGCGCATCGCGGGACCGGATACCTGTCCAGGAACCCCAAAGAGCGTCCAAGACCGGCCTTGGAATGGTTTTACATGGAGGACGTCCAGCTGCGGGATCCTGTTCGGATCGGCCTCCCGGAGTTCAATAACGCTCCTCAAGAAGCGCCTAAGTTGGCGCCCTCGGAGCCCCGGAGAGAAGATGACCGGGGCGTCCGTTATTTGATGAGCCAATAAGTTCTTGGCTCATGCCGGATTGAGCATGCCAGGAGTCATGGCAATCTGCATTATGAGGGAGTGCAGCCGCTTCAATCAGAGGCCACCCCATGTGGAACTTCAGCGGGAGGACGGCGCCACCCGTCATGGCCGCAAAGGGCCGGAATCGGTCACCGAACTGGTGAAGACCTTGTTCCGCCATGTACAAAGGAGAGGAGGAGGACTTCCTCCGTCTCAACCCTTGAAGGAGTTTTCTTGAGTAATCCTCGAATCTGGGTAAGCAAACATCTTTGCGATCTGTCCGATCCATGTTCCCGTAGTTGAATATCTCATTTCATGGTTTTGTTTTTGGCAGGACCTGCGCCGGACTATGGAGAAGATACACAGCCCGCCTCCACAACCCGAGGATCCGGAACGGTCCCTCGATCCGACCTTCAAGAGGATCCGGATATAAAGGTGGAGTTGATCGATGGGGTATTCTACCAACTTAAGCGTCGACAACGCGTTGAGTGCATCATTACGGATTACCCGGTATATTTCCAGCCTCACGGTAAAGGAGACCGAGATCCCAAAACTCGATAACGACCCATCCATGCTTTATTTTTATCACCGTATACCAATGGTGTTTGGCATGGGGGTACCTTGAGGCGGAAGCCGAGCTTCGCGCGGCTGGCCAACAAAGTGCTGATCTTATTGCGTGTTAAAAGAATCTTGGTCGGATCGAAACTCCGCCAAGAACGGTATGGCATGTCACCATACACCGGAGATTGATTCCTGGAAGGTGAACTAACGCCGATATCCTTTTTCAGGAAAAAGAGCGCTCGCGGACTGAATCCGGAGGTTGCCGTCGAACCTTCACGGACAGGCTTCAAAGCCGGGTCCGGAGGCTGAGGCGAACACGAGGACGTCGTCGGATGTTCCTCGACAGAGGATGCCGACAGGTTATCCGCCACCAACTCCGAGGTGGAGAGCGCCTTGAACCACGAGCGCCAGCCGGACAGTTCTTCGTGGCGTGTGTTTCTCCCGGAGGCCTTGAATGCCTTTGAGTGGGAGATCGCACCTCCGTGCAGCTCAAGATGGACTAGCCAGAGCCACGGAGCAGTATGTGAAGGACATACGGGTAAGTAATTTTGACAGTTATATATGCCAATAGCCCTCGAGACTTAAAATAGTTAGAGTAACTGATTTAAGGATCATTTGTTATGCAGGATCTTACAAAAAAGAATACCCGATTGTCCCAGGAGCTGAAAGAGTGCAAAGCCCAACTTGAGGCCGCACTAGCCGCTGTAGGGGGAGCTGCCGAGACCTCCGCTGGTAATATATGCTTCAAAAGATAAATAATTTAGGAAGTGCGGCGTGTGTGTAAAGCTGACAAAAACATTGCAGATGGCGCCGGACTGGATCCGGACAAGCAACAGCTCTTGCGCGATTAAAGGCTGGCGAGAGCGTGCTTACAAGGGTGCGGTAGGAGAAGAATAACCTCCAAGACGCCAACACCAAGCTGGGTGAGGAACTGAAGGACGTTTGTGCCCAGTTATCTGACTCCGTGAAGGAGAATCGACGCCTTCGTCGCGGCATTTTCAGTAAGTGCTTGAGCGAACTTTGAAAGAGTTCGGCGAGGAAGGCGACTAACATAAACATGTATGTAGGTTTGCTCACAGTGTCGCCCCGAGGAGGAGATGCCCAATTCTTGGTGATCTCCTTCCCGTTCGTCGGCTACTGCACTAACGAGTCCAAAGACAAGTGATGAAAGGCATCGGTCAAGCCTTGTGGCCATCAATCTCACCGCCCGAAGAGCATTGGGGAGATGGCGGAGGCGGCTTCAAGGGGCACGGCGGGCGCTTCCGGCTATGGAAGATATCGGCTGCCATCAAGGCGCCAGGAGGCACAGGCCATGGTGAAGACACACGGTACACGAAGGTGACCCAAACCACATGGCCGAGGTCGGACACAGCCAAGGGCGGATGGGATGGAGATCCACAGAAAGCTTAGTGTCTGACCAAGTAGAATTGGCCGCCAAGTATTCCCAAAGCAAGATTGTAATTAGATAGCCTATTAGATGGCATTGAGGAGGAATACAATGAGTCGAATTGACTATGTAAAAATATGACATTAAAGAAATGTCTTCTAGCGGATTGTAGATCGTTTGTCGTAAGCGGACCTTTTCGCTTCATCCTCGGACCCAATAGTCGGAGTGTGTCCAATACCCTCGTGGTTATATAAGAACCGTGGTATGCATGGAGACAAGGCGTAGGGGTCATTGTTCTTTATGTCAGACAAGTGCCCAACTAGTTATGCGATATTACATGGGTAGTAAGAAGCATCTTCCGTGGAGAATAGTTCCGTTAAGGGTTCCTTTATTTGGGGTGCATGCCCTAAAGTTCATGTCAAAGCTGCTATGAAAGCGTAAAATCATCCGGGGCAGATGGGTAAAAAGTTAAAAATTCATCTTTCAATTCACCGATCAATATTCCCTTAAGAACGCTAGCTTCGACTTCACCTGATCTGAGGTACACATCCGGTGACCGGCGATAACAATCGCAGAGGTGCTCCCTTTACCACCTAGCCGAACAATCGGGAACGAGGGGTAAGCACAGAGCCGTGCAACCCAGCTTGGCCAAAACTTAAGTCATATCGATGCATATAATGGCGAATAAAGGGTACATCACGGAAGTTTAACACATGTCTTTGGGCATGAAGCCCGTATAAATAAGCTTGTTAGAGAAGCCCCAGGTATAATGAGTGCGGAAAACGCCAGCGAGCCTCTAAAGGCTACAAGAAGAAGAAGGAGGAAGGAGAGAAATAAAAGACAGCAAAAACAAAAGTAAAGAATGCGGACGGAGGAAGGAGACGAACTTGAAGTCCGCACTTAGGCGTAGAATCTTCGTGGGCGGGCTGCGTTCCATGGGTTCGGCTCAAATCGGTTATCGAGATCGTTTCATAGACGGTATGCTCCGCCGGTCGGGGACCTGGTCGATGATGAAGGACCTTCCCATTTGGGCTTGAGTTTGTCCTTTTTCTTGTCCGACAAGCGTAGAACTAGTTCGCCAACATTATAAGCTTTGGCCCGTACTTCCCTGTTTTGATATCTTCGAGCCTGCTGTTGATAGAATGCGGAACGAGCTTTTGCCACGTCGCGCTCCTCCTCCAATGCGTCCAAACTGTCCTGCTGATCGAGTTCGGCTTCTCTTTCTTCATACATGCGCACTCGAGGTGAGTCATGAATTATGTCGCAGGGCAAGACTGCCTCTGCGCCGTACACCATAAAAAATGGTGTGAATCCGGTAGTGCGATTTGGCGTGGTCCGCAGCCCCCAGAGTACGGAGTCGAGCTCCTCAACCCAGTGCGTGTTAGATTCCTTGAGGGACCGCACTAGTGCAGGTTTAATGCCGCTCATGATTAGACCGTTTGCCCGATCGACTTGACCATTAGTTTGAGGGTGATAGGCTGAGGCGTAATCGAGCTTGATGCCCATGTTTTTGCACCATAGTTTGACCTCGCCGGCTGTGAAGTTGGTGCCGTTATCGGTGTTGATATCGTGGGGAACACCGTAACGGTGTACAACCCTCGATATGAAGTCTATCACCGGGTCCGGATTCGTCCGCTTTAACGAGCTTGGCCTCTATCCATTTGGTGAATTTATCTACCATGACCAATAGGTATTTACGCTTGTGGGTTCCTCCCTTAAGGGGTCCAACCATGTCAAGCCCCGGACATGAACGCCGGTGATGGGTATAGTCTTAAGGGCGGTGGGTGGCATGTGGCTTTGGTTAGCAAAAAAGCTGGCAACCGACGCATCGTTGGACTAAGTCTCAAGATTCTGCCGGGCCGTCGGCCAATAAAATCCTGTGCGGAAGGCCTTGCCTACAAGGGCGGGCTGCGGCGTGGTGCCCACCCAGTCCGGCATGAATTTCAGCCACGAGGGTTCACCCTTCCTCTTCGGAGATACACCTTTGAAGGACTCCGGTAGTGCTTTCCTTATAAAGCTCTCCCTCGCGGACTTTATAGGCTTTAGAACGTCATACTATGCAGCGAGCCTCATTTTTGGTCTTCGGGAGTTCCCGCCTAGTTAAGTAGGCTAGGAATGATTCCGCCCACGGGCGATAACGCCATTATTTCATGAGCGAGGGTGTTATCTCGGGGGCAGAGCCTCCGGTTGTGTCAGAGTGTTTGGCATCGGGCTGTGCGGTTGGGTCCGGATTGTTATTGCCGGACTCCCCTTCCCATAGTACGGATGGCTTGAACAGCCGTTCCAAAAAGATATTGGGTGGGACGGCATCGCGTTTTGCGCCGATGCGTGCCAATATATCCGCCTGGTTGTTATCCCGGGCTATATGATGAAATTCGAGCCCTTCGAACCGTGCTGCCATTTTTAGGACCGCATTGCGGTATGCTGCCATTTTCGGATCTTTGGCGTCAAAGTCTCCGTTTATTTGAGATATTGCGAGGTTTGAATCGCGCACCTCTAGGCGTTGAATGCCCATGGAGACTGCCATCCCGGAGGCCGTGCGAATGGGCCTCGTATTCGCCGCGTTGTTGGAGTCCGTATACATTATCTCGAAGGACGTATTGAATTTGTGTCCCGGTTGGGGAACGTCGAGGACAACGCCAAATTTCTGTGCCAGCCAACATTTTGGAACCGTCAAAGTGCATGATCCAATTGAGTATCGCGCCGTACTCTTTAGGGAGTTGACTTGATCCATTCGCCACGAAGTCGGCCAAAACATGCGACTTAATAGCTCGTCGTGGCTTATAAGTTATGTCGAATGGAAGGAGCTCTATGGCCCATTTAGCAATCCGGCCCGTCGGCGTCGCGATTGTTTATAATGTCGTTAAGAGGTACTTGAAGGCTACCTTTATCGAACACTCTTGAAAGTAGTGTCGCAGCTTCCGAGATGCCATGAACACCGCATATGCTATCTTTTGATAGTGTGGGTACCGGACTTGCATGGAGTTAGGGCGGTGGGGCGGATAATAAACCGGTTTTTGAACAGGGAACCGGTGTCCGTCGCTTTCGCTCGACGACGAGCACCGGGCCGACAACTTGATGTGTTGCGGCGATATATAATAGCATTGGTTCGCCCGCGTTTGGCGCAGCCAGGACCGGATCTGTTGCCAGAATGGCCTTTATTTCTTCGAGTCCGGCCGTGGCGGCATCCGCCCACTCAAAGTGTTTGGTGCGGCGGAGGAGGCGGTAAAGAGGTAATGCCTTTTCTCCTAAACGAGAGATAAAGCGGCTTAGAGCCGCTACGCATCCCGTCAATTTTTGTATTTGTTTGAGGTCTTTTGGAATATCCAATTGTGACAGAGCTCGAATCTTGGCTGGGTTTGCTTCAATTCCTCTACGGATACAATGAAGCCCAGGAGCTTTCCTACCGAACGCCAAGACGCATTTTCGGATTGAGCTTGATGTCATATTTTCAAAGATTGTCGAATGTGAGCCTCAAGTCGTCTACTAGAGTTTCGACGTGTTTGGTTTTGACGACCACGTCATCTACATATGCTTCCACCGCTTTGCCGATCTGGTTGGCGGACATGTACGAATCATGCGGTTGATATGTTGCGCCGGGCGTTTTGAGCCCAAAGAGCATTGTGTTGAAGCGAGCGGGCCGTATGGAGTGATGAATGATGTTGCAGCTTGATGCAGCTCTGCCATCTTGATTTGGTGGTAGCCAGATGCAGCGTCGAGGAAGCACAATGAGTCGTGTCCTGCTTTGTGGCGTCAATGATTTGATCAATTCATGGAGGGGAAGGGATCCTTTGGGCAAGCCTTATTGAGGTCTTTGAAATCAACACATAGGCGCCAGGATTTATCCTTCTTTGGTACCATCACCAGTTCGCTAGCCAGTCCGGATGTTTTATGTCTCGATGAATCCGGCCTCCAAAAGTTTGGCTAGCTCCTCTCCCATGGCCTTGTCTCTTGGGTTCGAAAAGTGCCAAGAGCACTGTTTGGTAGCTTGGATCCTTTTAGGATATTTAGGCTGTACTCGGCTAGCTGACGTGGGATTCCTGGCATATTTGAAGGGTGCCAGGCAAAGATGTCCCAGTTTTCTTGTAGAAATTTTCGTAGTGCGGCGTCTACATCAGGGTTTAATTGTGTCCCGATGGAGGCCGTCTTTGCAGGGTCCGTTGGGTGGACTTGGAATTTGACTATTTCGTCCGCTGGTTTAAAAGAAGTGGACTTGGATCTTTTATCAAGTATCACATCGTCCCTGTTCACCGTGGAGCGCATCGCGGTGAGTTCCTCGGCCGCTAGGGCTTCGGATAGTGCCTCGAGGGCTAGTGCGGCTGTCTTATTTTCGGCGCGGAGCGCTATGCTCGGATTACTAGCGAGAGTGACGATTCCGTTCGAACCGGGCATTCTAAGCTTCATGTACCCGTAATGGGGTATAGCTTGGAAAATTGTGAATGCCTCTCGTCCTAGTATCGCATGATATCCTCTGTTGAATGGGGCCACTTGAAATGTGACCTCCTCGGACTGTAATTGTCCGTGGCGAACACTACATCCAGCGTGATTTTTCCTGCGGCAGCATACTTCCTTACCGGGATTATTACTCTAAAGGTTGTGCTGCTTCGCTCAATGTGGTTCCAGTCTATTTCCATCTTTCGGAGAGTTTCCTCATAGATGAGGTTTAGTCATTGCCGCCATCCATGAGTACCTTAGTAAGGCGAAAGCCGTCTACTATCGGGCCGAGAACCAATGCGGCCGGTGCCCGCAGTTCGGAATTTAGGTTAAATCAACGGCATTGAAGGTAATAGCCATGTCACTCCATGGATTCATTGTTGCTACTTGGTAGACTTGGCAAGGTTATGGAGTTGTCGTTTTCGCATGTTATTTGATGCGAAAGTCTCAAGAAGCTATTAAGACCGTCTTGGTGTTCTTGGGCCGGGATTACGAAGCTAGAAGCTCTTCGCCACTTTTGGCCACCTGCCGTAGTATCCAACATGCTCGAAGGCTATGAGTTGGAGCAGCGCCCTACGTGTTATGAATTTTGCGAGGTCCGTTTAGCCAACCCTCGATGCAGTTCCATTACCCTTTAGGGGTTTTGGTTTTGGTATTCAACCCCGGTGCTTGATAATGAAGCACCCTTTTGTTCCGGACTAGGGATGTATTCAGGGCGGATTATCCCAAAATTTACTTTCGGTTTTCCAGCGCTCTCCATTGCACAATATTTTTGTACTATGGTCACCAAGTCAAGAAAGCGTGTGATTTCATGACGGCGTATGTATGCGTTTAGTATCCTTGTCCGTGCAATTATTGCAAAAATTGGGATTGCGTCCTCCTCTCGGCGATCCTTTATCCTGTTCATAACCGGGAGGAATCGCCCGATAATGATGTACTGTTTCACCGGCTCTTGCCGAATTCGAGAGAGATCGCCAATGTTTGGGTGGGCGGTGGCACTAAATCCGAACCCCGTCCAATTCAGGACTCAAGGGCGAAGTTTACGAACTTCGGAATTTTGGATTTTTGAGTGCAATCCAATGAGTCCGGCCCGCCGCTGACTTTAGGGTCAGGCTTGATCAACATCCGCCCTCCGCAGAGTCCGGCATGGAGGGGTCGGAATTCGGACGTAACTAGTCCTTAAGGTAGGGGAAGAATCGCCGCATTGCTCCTCTATCACAAGTAACATGATGGGTAGCACAGGAAGAGTTGATCTCTCTTAGATCGGTTTTAGGCCCGATCCGGTCGTAATCTGTGGCGACTCGAGCGGCGATGCGATCCAAGAGCTTCGTTTATGGAGGAGAGCTCGATCGGATCTAACTGCTCGCCGATTCGAACTAACATGAAGATTGGATTTGATGACTCGAGAGGTCATCGCTTGGCGAGAGGCGAACTAGCGGTCATGAGAAAACCGCCAAGCGAAGAAATCGACGATGGCCAAAGGCTTCTTTGGCGAAGGTGTAAATCTTTAAAGACGAGGCGAGGCATCCCACTGACGGGACGACACGAGGAACTCTCAATGAAAGCACCATGTCGGTGTCAAACCGGCGGATCTCGGGTAGGGGGTCCCGAATCGTGCGTCTAGGCGGATGGTAACAGGAGACAAGGGACACAATGTTTTTACCTGTGTTCGCCCTCTCGATGGAGGTAAAACCCTACTCCTGCTTGATTAATATTGATGATATGGGTAGTACAAGAGTAGATCTACCACGAGATCAAGGAGGCTAAACCCTAGAAGCTAGCCTATTGTATGATTGTTGATGTTGAAGTTGTTGTCCTACGGACTAAAACCCTCCGGTTTATATAGACACCGGATAGGTTAGGGTTACACAGAGTCGGTTACAATGGTAGGAGATCTACATATCCAGACGCCAAGCTTGCCTTCCACGCCAAGGAAAGTCCCATCCGGACACGGGATGAAGTCTTCAATCTTGTATCTTCATAGTCTTGGAGTCCGGCCGTGACGATAGTCCGGCTATCCGGACACCCCCTAGTCCGGGACTCCCTCAGCAACTTTGATGGACGCCAGCTTTTCCTCTCGCGCCTCCTTGCAATGTACACGGACCAGGGACAGAGCAACGTCGACACCACACCTGGATGAAGATTTTTTCCATTCCTGCACTCAACCTGGAACGCCATTCAGACGAGTCATCAAAGACTCGAGGTCATTTTGAAGCGTCTCGCTTGGCCAGAGTGTCGAGTCGATTCGTGACACTGCAACCTTCAGTCGAGCGAGGTAGTCCACCACACCAGCAACGCGAGACTCCAGTCGGAGCACGTTCATGGCGGCTTCATCCTTCACAGGAGAGTTAATGGGGTCCAGGCTTATCTCCACTCGACTAGTCTCCTCCTCGAAGTTCTGACAGAATTCTATAGACACAACTCGAGATCAGGCTAATGATTCTACGAAGAGTCGGTGATAACAAATCAGTCGGATAAGGAGGATTACCTTCAAGCATGAGGAATAACTTCTTGGTGAGCCTTCGAGATAAGCCTCAGATCGTTCCTCTTCCCGCTTGATTCGCCACCTTTGTCATTCAGAGCATTCTTGTCATTCTTGATCGGCTCACCTCCTTGTTGGTCAGCGTCGAGAGCAACTTTCAGATTGACATTTTCTTCTTCAAGCTTGCCGATTGAAGCCAGTTTTTCTTCCATGAGCTTCATCTTGTCCAAAGCCGCTTCTGCGCCTCGGCAAGATCATGATCCTTCTTCTTGAGCCTCCTCCATCTTGTACGCAAAACGACAATAAGATCGAAATTAGGAATGGGCAGAAAGACAAAGATAGTGCGTCAAAGTTCTCACCAGCCATACCTTTTGCTTCGATACATTGCCTTCCGCAAGTTCTCCCGGGCAAGCTTTAAGTCAAGGTTGAGCTGGATCTGCTTGTTTTCCAATTCAAGATAGCGAGCCACAAGCTCGCAGGATTTCTGAAGAGTCAATCGATGACATCAAAGATAGGTTGCTATACGGCGACTAAGGAAAAGATCAGAAGCGTTTCTAAGACTACGGCCGAATCAAAATATTCAACGGTAGTCTGGGACTACACCTGCTGGGTGCACTTAGCGTGCCCCACCGGTTTTTACCGACTTTCGTTCGATCGGCCGATCGAAAGAGGCAAAAGGTTATGATCCTAAACCATAGCTAACTGTCTACAGGTCAGCCACAGATCATCATGATCTAAAAAAGAGTTCTTGGGACTACGGTTACATCGCCGTGAGTCCACCATAGTCTCGGGGACTACACCTGATGGGTGCACTCTGCGTGCCCCACCGGTTTCAAGATTCCATTCGACATGGTCCCACGGACCGAGTGAAGAAGTTATCAAAGAAATACAAAGTGTAAAGACTATGGTCGATCGCCGCCAGTGATCCACCATAGTCTCGGGACTACACCCAATGGGTGTACTCAGCGTGCCCCCACCAGTCCAAAAATTGATCGACACACCCGGTAGTGTACAGACATCTGAGGATCTTCGAGAAAGAAGAGTTTTTCAGGTAGCATATCCTAATGTAATAAGTGGTGATCAACTAACGGACATTGCTCGAAGAGCTGAAATGGCATCATAGGCCGCTTGGTGGCCTCCGGACCACCTTCATTTGCTCCATCATGAGCCCGCTTGGCGTATAGCCTCCTTAGCAAAGACCCACTTGGTCCTCTGGGACGTGGTGTGTGGCGAAAAGGAGGGCGGATCAGCGATCGACGATGAAGGCGGACACTCGTCGGCCGCACAATGAAGACACGAAAGTCCGAGTGGTGTTGCCACCCTCATGAACCACACCTCGAGACATCGATGCAACCTCGAAGCGATCTTGCCGGCAGCGCCTTCTTAGTCCTCCTCCGCCTCAACAGCGCCTCATCATCATCATCAGGGAGATCAATGACATGAGGAGGGACTACAGGAAAGATTCAAAGTCAAGAACGGAAATCCAATCGACCAAAAAGCAAAATTACAGCGATCATACCAAGGTTAGAGGTAACAGCATCTTCCATCTCCTGGTGATGAGGACATGACTACCTTGGATACGACCAAAAATATTGCATACATGTATATTAGTGAGGTGTATGGGACATTTGTACAATCCACATATGAAGATAAGGGAGAAAGAGATGTTTACTTGCTGTTCAAAAAGTTCTCTCACGTCACTTTTGGCCCAAGAGAAGATAGAGTCCAAGTCTCTCACGTTCTGGACTCAGATTCGGCCTGCACAGACATACCTGACTCAAAACATCAATAACTTTTTCATCCGGACTCCAAATTGGGTGATTTTTCGTGCACTTTCCAACCCAATTGGATTCACCTTCAAATTCGTCCGGAGCGTTGAGTTATGGACGAAACAATCTGATACTATAGCAGAATCCGAGTCAAACTACAAGTCCAAAGGTGTTACGTCATCTCCGCTTGGGCCCATTGGCCTTGTACGACCTAGGGTTAGTTTTAGGCTGCCTTGGGACGTCCTCCCACCTCCTTGGCCGCCACCCCTTGCTCCTATATAAGTAGATCCATCCAGTAGCTTTTTCCTTGGGATTTGTTTAGATTAAAGTTAGCCATTGCAACCGTGTACTTCGTTTGTGTCCAACGACTGCAGACCAAGACCGCTACGGATCCCCACCATTATCGATTACTTCATATATATTCGCAATATTCAGATTGTTTTATCATATTCTTGCTCGTTCTTCGATTGCTTGCAGGAATAGACCTTCGTGGTCGCTGATCGTGCTTCCGCATCGCCAAGAACCTCGTGGAGATTGGTTTAGCGATTGCTAAGGCGCAGCGTCGTGCACGTTTGTAGTCGGATCGTCAAAGTCGACTCCACCAAATCGATAGTTATCATCTCATCGAAAGATCGGGACACCCTCGCCTCTATCAAGTGGTATCAGTTTTCAGGTTGCTCGGTGAGATTTTCCAGTTATCCCTAGATTCGATTTATTTTCTTACCTATTGTCCAAGAAAAAGCCACAAAAAAATTAGATCTATTCATCCTTTGTCCTAGCCAGTCCAAGCCTTTGCAATTTTCTTTTCATTGTTTGCATTATTGAATTATCGGTTGCATAAATGCCGTGTCGAGTTGCTGGTCTTAGTGTCTAGTTCGCTTTAGAGTTTCGAGTTCTGTTCACATTAGTCACGCCGCTGCATCATTATCCCTTCCGCTGTCCACCACACCATCCATCAATTTCCACCACGTGCTACCAATAGTTCATTGTCACAATCATAGTTGAGGTCGTTCACATCTTCGCTTGATCCAATCTGCATCTTATCTAGTTTGTCTTGGAAAGAGGGAGAGAAAAAAGACAGAGAAAAAAAAAGAGAAAAAAAGAAAAAAAGTCAGAGAAAAAAAAGAAAAAAAAGTGTGAGGAAAAAAAAGAGAAGAAAGAAAAACAAAATTCGGATCTATCTAGACTCAATCTCGTAGTTGAATTCGGATTGGAATCTGTTTTGCGCACTGTTCAGTAAAACAGGCATAACTTCCTCATACGAAGTCCGTTTTGGCTCATGAGTACTTAAATTAAAGCTGGTGACGAGCCGCATCTAAATAGTTTTAGAAGCTAGTTCAATAATTGGCACCTCAAAATCGGCTTCTAAATAGGTCTTTTTGCCCTCCGAAGTTCCTGAACACAGCTTGTTCCAATTTTTCAGGCCAGTTTTAGAATTCTTTGACTCCTCATATCAATTCGGAATTGAGTGATTCTTTTTGCATTGGAAAGCTTGAGTTAGTAGCATTCTTGAAAATTTATCAGAAAATTGGCTCAAACTTTTCAAGAGGAAAGTTGGAGAGAGTTGTTGTATATCCTGCTTGGCAGTTGTTTTTCATCATTATCTTCACCGCTGCCAGTGATCTTCACTTATATCTTGCTGTCCAGAGCTACTTAGTATCCTTCATTGATGCTAGTTGTGCTACGCTGTGACCTCATTAGTGTTCTAGGCTCGCGTCTCTAGTCCGGTCCAGCCTAGGACCAGCACAAAGACCGTCATTGAGCGTTTATTCAACATTGCATCTCTGAATTGATTATTGCTAATCTTTTGCTACCATATATAGCCAACCCAGCTCCACATATTTCTACACCGTATACGTGACGTCTCGGCAATCGCTTTACACAATTTTCGGAGTTATTTGACATCGCTGGTTGCCTGTCACCACCTGCCGCATGGTAAGAACTTGTAAGATATTGATATTTGCTTTACTGTGAGCACTTTACAACCACATCCTAGTAGTTCATAGGAACATTATTCTCGAATTTTGTTTCTTGTTTATGCTAATCATGACAGGTTCCGGAGATAGAAGTTCTTGGACGCATTTAACACATCTTCACCATCACGAGAGTTGGGACAACACACACAAGCACATGGTCAGGTTATCTCTTTACCGTCATTTGAGGGTAGATTTAATACTGCTATTTATCTAGCTTGGGAGTTTGAAGTAGAACAAGTTTTAGTAACCATGACTTTTCTGAACTTGAGCGAGTACGAGCTGCCACTAGAGCATTCTTGGTTTTGCTTCTACATTTTGGTGGAGTGTGCATTGTAAGAAAAACATTGATAACCAACCCACAACTTGGAAAGATTTGAAAGATGTAATGAGACAACATTTTTCCCTCCTTACTATAAATGCCGTGAATTGCTTCATAAATTTGAACAATTTAAACAAGGCAACAACACTGCTTCACGCTTACTACCAAGAGTTCAAATCTTATATGCATCATTGTGACATAGAAGAATCTAAGGATGATACAATGAATAGATTTTTGGTGGTTTGAACCATGATATTCGTGCACGATTTCAGTATATTCCTCGTTGCATTATCGGTATGTATGTTCGTGCTTGTACCTTTGAGAGACGATTATAGGAGGATGCATTGGATGACTACAACACCTACTATTCTAGTTCATGCTCACCACCACCGCTTGGTTCCTCCACCGTTGCACCTACTAGAGCAGCCACACCTCAGATCGTGAGCACGGCATCATCTCAAGAGTATGGTACATTGCCATCATCCGTACCTACATCAGCTACATCTTTGCAACAAGGTAACTGTAAAGGTATTGATGATATAACTTCACATGAGAATGATGCATGCCTAGTTAACTTGAATACATCATGTGTTGAGTTACCTGTTGATTTGAGCGCATCACCTATTTTAGAGAATCATGTTACTCTCATGAATGCATCATGTGATCAAACAACTGAAATACCAACAATTTTGGCACCCAATGAATTAACTGTTGATGCAAAAGAACCAATGTTTAATCATTTTGATATGACCTCTAATCTTGGTGATGATTCTGTGTCAAATAACGTATTGCATGTTTGCTTATTTAAGCATGTTGTAGCATGTAAATCTGATGCAAGTAAGGTTTATTCACCAATGTTGGGATGGTTTAATGATGAACATTGTCAATCTTTTGAAATGAATAAGAGCTTCACTTATATGTGCAAACTGAGTTGCAATATTTTCATGCCTTCTACTTCTTGTGATAATGTTTTGGCTTTAGATTTTATGAACTATGCAAGTTACTCATCTATTCATGTGTCATATGTGCAAAAATCAAGGGAAGTAAAAATGGATGACATATACATATACAACATGTACACCTTTGTCTCGTTTGTTAGCCACATTTCAGATTAAGCAACGCCGAGGACGGCTTTGTTTTCAAGAAGGGGAGGATGATGAGGACATGACTACCTTGGATACGACCAAAAATATTACATACATGTATATTCGTGAGGTGTATGGGACATTTGTACAATCCACATATGAAGATAAGGGAGAAAGAGATGTTTACTTGCTGTTCAAAAAGTTCTCTCACGTCACTTTTGGCCCAAGAGAAGATAGAGTCCAAGTCTCTCACGTTCTGAACTCAGATTCGGACTGCACAGACATACCTGACTGAAAACATCAATAACTTTTTCATCCGGACTCCAAATTGGGTGATTCTTTTTTTGTTGGAAAATAGATTTCGTGCACTTTCCAACCCAATTGGATTCACCTTCAAATTCGTCCGGAGCGTTGAGTTATGGACGAAACAATCTGATACTATAGCAGAATCCGAGTCAAACTACAAGTCCAAAGGTGTTACGTCACCTCCGCTTGGGCCCATTGGCCTTGTACGACCTAGGGTTAGTTTTAGGCTGCCTTGGGACGTCCTCCCACCTCCTTGGCCGCCACCCCTTGCTCCTATATAAGTAGATCCATCCAGTAGCTTTTTCCTTGGGATTTGTTTAGATTAAAAGTTAGCCATTGCAACTTCGCGGTACTTCCGCTTTGTGTCCAACGACTGCATCAAGACCGCTTACGGATCCCCACCATTATCGATACTTCATATATATTCGCAATATTCAGATTGTTTTATCATATTCTTGCTCGTTCTTGATTGCTTGCAGGAATAGACCTTCGTGGTCGGTGATCGTGCTTCCGCATCGCCAAGAACCTCGTGGAGATTGGTTTAGCGATTGCTAAGGCAACGTCAGGCATCGCGTTTGTAGTCGGATCGTCAAAGTCGACTCCACCAAATCGATAGTTATCATCTCATCGAAAGATCGGGACACCCTCGCCTCTATCACCTGGTCTTCATTCCTGACTGAGGTCTCGGAGGTGGCAGCGCTGCAGATTTCAGAAATCAGTTGATCAGCCAACAAGTCGACCAAAAGTATGTTCGCACTGAACAAGAAAGCTCAAGTTCTGCTGTACCCGGAAATAGTGGGGATAGCCATCTTCATCTTGGGCAAAACCTTTGTCGGCTTTGACGGCGTCGCTCGTGGTTGCTTGGCGCTTTTTCAATCGGGCGGCGGAGAGGTCGTCCGAGGGCGCCGTCTCATCGCCTGACAGCGCGATAGTTTTGCCCGCCGATCGCGGGATCATGTGTGAGCTTGGATCGCTTTTCCGAACAAGGAGGGTCGATTTCTTCCGCTTCTTCCTCCTCCTCCTCTTCGCCAGATCGTCTCCCTCTCGCCCTCCTCACCGCCGATTGCCACTCCTCCCGACTCTCACCTCCGCTTCCTTCTTCTTCTTCGACTTGTTCTTGCGCCCCGTTGGGCATCGAGAACATCTCGGTAGTGGCCTCGGAAGACAACAAACAAGATGTAAGTCGATCGACCATTTTAAGCAGACAAGATAGAATAAGCAGTCGTAGTCAAAGATACAGAGATTGAACCTTGTCCGGCTCGCACGATTGGTCGAGTGGAGGATCCTCCGGCTCCTCGGGGTTATCTTTGTTCCCTGTGATGGCGGTCATCCATCTCTCGATGTGGCATCCTCGACCTCCTCCGGATGGACCCGAGTGGTGTCATCGGTGCGAAATACATCCACATCGGATGGTCTCGATATTGAAGTGGCTGGATGCGCCGTCGAAGAAAACCTCCAGAAGATCCATACTACCACCCCTTCACGGATGAGCTGGACTACACGCCGACCAAAACCTTGACCTGAGCCTTCTCCTCCGGGACCACCTTCAGAGAGGACGGCTTGCTCACTCGATCCACGGAGAAAGGAGGGAGTCCAGTCGACTGCCCTGGTGTCGGCTGGTCTTGGCAGTAGAACCGGGTCGACTGCCACCCTCGGACCGGGACTCGGGGAAGGACCATGGCTAGAAAAGCACTCTTACCCCTCATTTGAACCCCAAGACCCCCACACATCCCCGAATCACTTGGGTTCTCTCACACACTGGATTGGCCTTTTTCACCGTCTGGGAGCGACAGGTGAAAATGTGTTTGAAGAGGCCCCAATGCGGCCGACAACCCAAACAATTCTCACACAAGGACACGAAAGCAGCGAGGTACACGATGGAGTTGGGTGTGAAGTGGTGGAGTTCTGCCCCAAAGAAGTTCAGAAATCCTCGAAAGAAAGGGTGGGCGGCAAAAGAAAACTCATGGTCAACGTGAGTGGCTAAGAGGACGCACTCACCCTCCACGAGGCCGGCTGCCACTCCATCCTCGAAGCCTGGCCGATCCGTGAGGGATCAGTCCTTCATTGGCAGTCGTCCAAGATCTTTACGGCGGATGGTCGAGCGAATCCAGCCGCTTCGATCCAGCCTGCGGCGAACCGCCCGCGACGCAGGATCCGCCCGACTAGTCGCCTCCCTTCGCCTTCGCTGCCGTCTTCTTCGCCTGCTCCAAAGCTGCCGTCTTTTCTTTCACCATTGTAAATGGCTGACGCAGCGCGTGGAAGCGGCGATTCGGAGAGTGGAGGCGGTATGGCGGATGAATCTGGAGAAGGGAGGAGGAAAGGGGAACGAATCGCTCAAAAACCTCGCTCGAGGCCTTATATGAGGTTGCTTCCGGTGATCGATGGTAGGCCCGGACGATCTGTCAAATCCCGCGATCGCCGCGATACGTGGCGAAAAAGGTGGCGCGGAGATCGAGGCGTCCCCGCCTTATCCCGTCCGACATCTGCGGCTTCCTCCGCCCGCCTGCTTGCTTTCGAAAATTGAATCTCGCTAAATCCAGCGCGCCAGAGCAAGTCGCCAGACAGAAGATTTCCTCCGTCCACATCACTCGGAGTTCACCAAGTACAAAAACACACTGACAGATACAAAGAATGGATCAAGGCGTGAAAAAAGAAGTTGAAGCCGTCACCTAAGCTTATTGATCCAGAAACAAGACATGTTCATCACACAAAAAGTGGGTCGGAAGAGTTCTCAACTCCTTCCCCACTCAAATCTCGATCCATTCGGGGGCTACTGATGAGGTCATGTACCTAGGGTAGGGTCATGGACCCGGCCCAAGATACCTCCCAAGGACACCTCTTAAAGAAAACACCTTCCAAATCGACTTGGAAGGATTCCACTCGACGGACTTGAAGACACTCGACCACCGTACCAACCACTCGACCGCGAGGAAGATCTACAAATACCATCTACTGCATAAGCGGTCGGTCGTTAAGTGACTTTATGGTCATCATAGCACTTTATGTGGGACGTTACCAAGAATCTCTCTCTTAATGTACCTTAATCCCTACGTGAATCGAGGAGGGTCTGGAGGGTCCGCTAACTCTATATAAGCCACCCCTCCTCGATGTAAAGGGTCGCACCACTGTAACTCATACGCACATAATATAGTCGGCCGCCTCGGGCTCAGGAGACGTAGGGTACATTATTTCTTCCGAGAAGGGCCTGAACTCGTAAACATCTTGCGTATACAACTACTCCATAGCTAGGATCTTGCCTCTCCATACCTACCCCCCATTCTATTGTCAGACTTAGAACCACGACAAGTACCACTGATCAGTCGCACTTGCTGTTGGGCAAGTCTCCTGATCAATGGCATTTTCCCAAGAGCAAGTGCCATTGATAAGTGGCATTTGGTAAAGAGTTCGTGCACTGATCAGTGGCATTTGCTCTTGGGCAAATGTCTACGATCGGTGCCATTTGCTATAGTGCTAGTGCAACCGATCGCTGGCATTTGATAAGTGGCATTTGGCATAGAGTTTGTGCACTAATACTTGTCATCTTACTCGACAAGATATTGAGAGTGACCGGGATGTGGTGGTGGAGGAGCTGGTGGTGAGCCGAGGGCGCCGAGGATTTCGGCCCCCACGAACAAGTGGCTCAGACGGTGGACACACTGGCGCGGATCGCCTTCATGAGCTGCCTCTTCAAGGGGACGATCTCCGAGGCAGCCACGAGGAGGGGCCGGGAGCCACCGCGCTTCTACCGCAGATTAAGGACAACGAGGACCTCGCCATGCTCGCCGTCCCTCGCAAGTTCGTGGAGGTGTTGAACACTGGTCGGTCATCAAGCGGCTCCACGCGTGGACAAGCCGTCGGCGAACAAGCGGTTCGTGTTCAGGGTGCAGTCCGAACTTGAGGGGCACATGGTGCTTGGCCGGCCGGAACTACTTCTACTAATACCATCGGATTGTCCGGGGACCTCGTTGTCAGCGCATCTCGGGACTCCTGGATCAAGGTTCAGATCTACAACCACGACTCCTCGGTCATGTGCGTGTTTCACAAAGCAGTACAAGCTGCGTTGGTGACATTAAGCATGCTATGTAGTTAAGTTAAGTAAGGTGTTAGTGTTGAACTTTTATGGTGTGTGCCTAGACTTATGATACTTGTGTTGGGAA
Organism: Aegilops bicornis; assembly: GCA_021605145.1. Lineage (NCBI taxonomy): Eukaryota > Viridiplantae > Streptophyta > Magnoliopsida > Poales > Poaceae > Aegilops > Aegilops bicornis. Next base: position 335,086,186 of record CM038674.1, read on the forward strand.
CTTGTTCATATTTTGGTCAAGAGCAGCACCCTAGCATAGAGCAGGGAAGGAGGATGCCCCTACTGTTAATCTAGACTTATGCTATGTAGTTAAGTAGTTTGCTTTCATTTCCTTGCTTGCTTTGTTTGATTTCATTTAGTTATTTGCTTTGTTTGATCTCATATGTGTTTGCTGTTATGCTGAACATTTGGTGGTAAGGCCACCACACTTGAATGGGGTAAGCAAAACACAAACGTAACCAAACAGCTTAAATTTGCATCTGCTCACACCCTAAGCACAAAAATGGCAACCAAACAACAGGGGGTAAGTACCCCTTCATGTGATGCAAGCAACCAAACAGGTTGCATCTACTACATATGAGGCTGCATTTCAAAAATCTGGCTCACTGGAGATGGACATGTAATGCAGGACTGTAGCAAACTGGAACGAACCAAACACGCCCTAAAGCATTCGGATCTCTACCAAGCAAGGCTGGTACACCACACAGCACAATTCGGGCAAGGAGCTGATAACATGATTTCGTATCTCCATGCTAAATTTCAGCCCCTTCATCTCAGTGTTTGAAGTTTTACAACATCTGGCAAGCATTACAGTTCTTCACATAAAAAGTCTCTCACCTTCTCACACACGTCGACACCCAACTTGCTCCACTATACACTTCCCAATCCTGCTACAGATTATGCAAGGCGTGAGGACGGCCAGACAGCTGGGGTTTGAATTAGCAATGGGTACTGCACATGTGTTTTTTTTTCTTTACATTAATACAGCTAGGATCAGATTTTTACAGTGTACAGTAGAGCTAGAGGAACCATGAAATCACATGCTCATGGCTCTTGACGAAGAAAGGTCAGGATCCCCGTCCACTTCGCTTCCTGCTCCGTCTCCCATTGCCTGCAGCATTTTTAGTCCACGAAATATTACTCGCAGCAAATGATTGATATTAGCAATATCACAAGGCAGTCAATGAAGGCAAGCTGATTGAGGTTAGCAATTCCCACCTTTATCTGGGATAGATAACGATCAAATGCACCATCGCCGTAAAGGATCTTAGCTCCACAGCCAGGTCGGTCCACCAATCGTACTGCACCTTCATCTACAACCACTGCGTCAATTCGCTTCTCTCCAGATTTTGTATCTGGAATCTGCAAGGCAGTCGCAAATTCATGAATATATGGTATGAATGCCAGCTCCATTGAGTTTGTGTGTAAGTTCAAGGAAAAAAGGAATACAAAGTTGCTATCGGATCTAACCTCATACATGGAATCCATGAGAATATTCTCAAGGATAGTCCTTAAGCCCCGTGCACCTGTATTTTTGCACATTGCCTTCTGGGCAATTATTCTTAGTGCAGCATCCGTGAAGTGAAGCTTAACCTGAAAGCCAACAGTGTGAGAAGCGCCAGATAACACTTGCATGTTTCCAATGAAAATATACTCACATTATTCATGCTGAACAACTTCTTGAATTGTTTACCTAGAGCATTCTTTGGCTCGGTGAGAACCTAGCAGTACATTATTGCATTAGCCATCAGTTCAATAAGAATCATATAGAAATATGTTTTCCACCTAATAGGATATTGTTTCTCCTACAGATCTACCTGAACAAGTTGGTCCTCATTTAGTGCTGCCAAGCTGACAAGGATAGGAAAACGTCCAATGAACTCCGGAATGAGTCCATATGCTATAAGATCGCCGCTCTCAACCTGAAAACAAAACCAAATAAAAAACAGTTTAGCTTTTACAGAGCAAATGCATTCACATTCTCCATGAAACAAAGCTTCCAAAAATAGCTGGCTCCTGGACTCTGGTACTCACTGATTCTAACAAGGACGATGTCACTTGAGCACTTGAAATACCACTAGTCCTCATGCTTGCACGGACAGGTGCCCCAAACCCAATAGAAGAATCCTGCCGCCTATTTACACAAAAAGGGGGTGGGATGCCCCTTAGATGAAGACTGATAGGAAACACCAGAGATAGCAACTTTGAAACAGGTAAAAAACAATGGTACCTCTCTGATATAGTTTTCTCCAAGTCAATAAAAGCACCCCCGCATATAAACAGAATATCCTTCGTATCTATCTGTATGGCATGCAGAATAGAGAATTAAAGCTCACCCATGATTACATTACCTTAAACAAGGAAGGCCTTGAAAAGTGGATCATGGTTTAGATGGTAGAAGGCAATTAGAAAAATGAAGTTAATATGACATTTGTGGTGCAAAAAGTGGTGGCACTTGGAGCAAGCTGTGGGGTTCCATCCACACAGATTTCGGATAAACATAGTATTACAACAAACAAACAAACAAACAACAACAAAGGCTTTAGTCCCAAACAAGTTGGGGTAGACTAGAGGTGAAACCAATAAGATCTCGCGACCAACTCATGGCTCTGGCACATGGATAGCAAGCTTCCACGCACCCCTGTCCATAGCTAGTTCTCTGGTGATACCCCAATCCTTCAGGTCTCTCTTAACGGACTCCTCCCATGTCAAATTCGGTCTACCCCGACCTCTCTTGACATTCTCCGCACGCTTTAGCTGTCCGCTATGCACTGGAGCTTCTGAGGCCTGCGCTGAATATGCCCAAACCATCTCGCATTTATGTTGGACAAGCTTCTCTTCAATTGGTGCTACCCCAACTCTATCTCGTATATCATCATTCCGGACTCAATCCTTCCTCGTGTAGCTACACATCCATCTCAACATACGCATCTCCGCCGCACCTAACTGTTGAACATGTCGCCTTTTAGTCGGCCAACACTCAGCGCGATACAACATTGCGGGTGAACAGCCATCCGGTAGAACTTGCCTTTTAGCTTTTGTGGCACTCACTTGTCACAGTAGAATGCCGTAAGCTTGGCACCACTTCATCCATCCGGCTTTGATTCGATGGTTCACATCTTCATCAATACCCCATCCTCCTGCTGATCGACCCCAAATATCGAAAGGTGTCCTTCGAGGTACCACCTGCCCATCAAGGCTAACCTCCTCCTCCTCACACCTAGTAATACTTTGAAATCAAGACATCATGTACTCGGTTTTAGTCCTACTAAGCCTAAACCCTTCGATTCCAAGGTTTGTCTCCATAACTCTAACTTCCTATTTACCCCGTCCGACTATCGTCAACTAGCACCACATCATCCAAGAAGAGCATATACCATGGGATATCTCCTTATATATCCCTTGTGACCTCATCCATCACCAAGGCAAAAAGATAAGGGCTCAAAGCTGACCCCTGGTGCAGTCCTATCTTAATCGGGAAGTCATCAGTGTCGACATCACTTGTTCAAACACTTGCCACAACATTATCGTACATGTCCTTGATGAGGGTAATGTACTTTGCTGGGACTTTGTGTTTCTCCAAGGCCCACCACATGACATTCAGCGGTATCTTATCATAGGCCTTCTCCAAGTCAATGAACACCATATGCAAGTCCTTTTGCTCCTTGTATCTCTCCATAAGTTCTCGTACCAAGAAAATGGCTTCCATGGTCGACCTCCCAGGCATGAAACCAAACTGATTTTTGGTCACGCTTGTCATTCTTCTTAAGCGGTGCTCAATGACTCTCTCCCATAGCTTCATTGTATGGCTCATCAGCTTAATTCCCCGGTAATTAGTACAACTCTGAACTCCGTCTCCATTCTTCTGGCATCCTGTTTGCCTGAAAAATGAGGTTGAAAAGCTTGGTTAGCCATACTATCGCTATGTCCCCGAGGCCTTTTCACACCTCAATGGGGATGCAATCAGGGCCCATCGCCTTGCCTCCTTTCATCCTTTTTAAAGCCTCCTTGACCTCGGACTCATCGGATTCGCCAAACAAAACGCATGCTGGTCTCATCAAAGGAGTCGTCCAGTTCAATGGTAGAACTCTCATTCTTCCCATTGAACAGCTTGTCGAAGTACTCCCGCCATCTATGCTCAATCTCCTCGTCCTTCACCAAGAGTTGGTCTGCTCTGTCGTTGATGCATTTGACTTGGCCAATATCCCTCGTCTTCCTCTCTCGGATCTTGGCCATCTTATAGATGTCCCTTTCGCCTTCCTTCGTGCCTAACCATTGGTAGAGGTCCTCATATGCCCAACCCCTCGCTTCACTGACAGCTCGCTTTGCAGCCTTCTTCGCCATCTTGTACTTCTCTATGTTCGCACTCCTATCCAGGTGTAGGCGTCTGAAGCAACCTTTCTTCTCTTTAATCGCCTTCTGGACAACATCATTCCACCACTAGGTATCCTTATCTTCGCTTCTCCTCCCCTTGGACACTCCAAACTCCTCCGAGGCCACCCTGCGAATGCCAGTCGCCATCTTCATCCACACATTGTCCGCATCCTCTCCTTCCTCCCAAGGCCCTCCTTAACGAGCTCCCTCCCCCTTGAGCTTCCACCACTTTGTTCTAGAGACTTTGGCACGCTTATGCCGCTGGACACGAATCCGAAAGCGGAAGTCAGCAACCACCAGCTTATGCTGAGGTACAACACTCTCTCCAGGTATCACCTTACAGTCTAGGCACGCACGCCTATCTTCTCTTCTCGAGATCGAGAGGATGAAATCAATCTGGCTAGAGTGTTGGCCACTACTAAAAGTCACCAGATGTGATTCTCTCTTTCTAAAGAGGGTGTTAGCTACAATCATGCCATAGGCTAGAGCAAAGCTTAAGACATCTTCGCCTTCTTGATTCCTGATGCCATAGCCAAAGCCCCCATGCGCCCCTTCAAAACCTGTGTTAGATGTACCCACGTGGCCATTGAGGTCTCCTCCTATGAAGAGCTTCTCGCCAATCGGTACACTCCTAACCATGTCTTCTAGGCCTTCCCAGAACTCCCTCTTGGTATTCTCATTGTGGCTTACTTGCTGGGCATACGCGTGATAACATTGAGAACCAAATCCCCAACTACCAGCTTGACCAAGATAATCCGGTCCCCACGTCTCTTGACGTCTACCACTCCATACTTGAGGCTCTTGTTGATCAAGATGCCCACGCCATTTCTGTTTCCAGCCGTCCCCATGTACCACAGCTTGAAGCCGGTATCCTCCACCAGTCCACCTCCTTCGCCTTCTGTCCCCTCCATTTGGTTTCTTGGACGCAAAGGATATCAACACCTCTCCTCACCGTTGCATCAACTAGCTCCCGAAGCTTCCCTGTCAGAGATCCTACGTTCCAGCCACCTAAGCGAATCCTCCTAGACTCGGCTAGCTTCCTTACCCTTTGCACTCGTCGAGTCAAATGCGAAGACCCTTGCTCATTTTCCACTACATCCAGGCGCCGATGTAGCGCCACTAAGGATGCGACGACCCGATCCTCGCTCACTTGCCACCGTATCCGGATCAAGATACGGCAAGGCCACCACGGGGGTGATGGCCCACCCTTGCCCATTTTCTACCACACCCGGGTTCGATGTGGAGCATCGCTGAGAGGGTTACGCCCCAAACAAAAATCTGAATAAACATAGTATTACAAATAGCATTAATCTCTAGAAGTTACTAACACCACATGTCCTAGCTCCTGCCTCCTGGCACCGCCACTGGGTGTAAAGAAACAATACAATACATGTATAAAAGCAAAGACGGTATGCATTCATAACAAATAAGTTCTCTTTTCTACGAAGGACTAATATGATGATAAGGTCACATAATTCCATATTTTTCTCTATTTTTGCTACCACTCAGGACACAGGTACTGGCGGTGTGATACTGTAATTCTTCAGGCAAAATGTATACCATGCACACTTTCTTGGGGAAGAATGTCATATACAAATTGTGCTGACAGTACCTGTATATTATCGCCACGAGGATGCTTCCTTGCTCCTTTCTCAGGGACATTGACTATCTAAACATGACCACATTAGAAAAATATATCAAAAGGCATCCATATGTAGAGACAATGATCAAGAAATGATCTTGTCTTTTACCAAGAATCATAGTACCCCAGAAAGATCGCATGATATCAATGAAGCAAATGAGTTCCTTTTTAGTGCATAGTAGGATTAATGTAAAACAAAATTATATGATGCCTCGAACCAATACATTTGCAAATCCAATAATGACATAACTATAAAAGCTCCAAAATGCAAGCTCACAATACACAAAGACAAAAGAAAGAAAATGCATGAATAGAACTAGGTATAGCATTCAGCCACCACTACACATTTCTGTACAATAGCATATACTCCCTCCGTTCCTAAATATAAGTCTTTTTAGAGATTTCAGTAAGGACTGCGGATGTATATAGACATATTTTAGAGTGTAGATTCACTCATTTTGCTCCATATGTAGTCCGCATTGGAATCTCTAAAAAAACTTATATTTAGGAACGGAGGGAGTATTAATCTACGAATGATACATTTTAATCCTAGTGGCAGCCAATATCTGCTTGCAAACGTTCAAACTTTCAATTTATAAACATGCTGCTTCATCGGAAGGTCAATGAAGATGACTCACTGTGCCTTCCAGCATTTTCAACAAAGCCTGCTGAACACCTTCGCCTGATACATCTCTACTGATGTTAAGGCTCTCAGCCTGCATGTTGAATGCACCCAACTGATTAACAATTCCCATACCAAGGAAAAATGTTCAACAGAAGTTAATTTGGACAGACCTTCTTAGTGATCTTATCAACTTCATCAATGTACACCATCCCTTGTTGTGCTGCTTGCACATTAAAATCTGCCACCTAGTTAATGTTCAAATATAAGACCCAGAGTTCACTTTCAAGGACTCATAGTGAAAAGTCGACTAGTAGCTCCTATTTGTTTAAATATATGTGCAATCAAAAACCATACCGTAAGTAACTTGTACAATATAGATTCTACATCTTCTCCTACATACCCTGCCTGCAGGAAGTTGAAAAATAAAGCCTTAGTGTCTGAACAAAGTAGAGAGAGAGAGATTCACTTAAAAATATGCCTAAAGGAATCAGGTGACGGCAGTTAATCATTTTTTATTAGTTGAATCGCTCACAAAGAAATGAAGTAGGCATCTTGATCAACAAGAGAGTAGTAGACGTCATGGTTAGGAGTGTACCTATTAGTGAGAAGCCCTTCATAGGAGGAGCCCTAAATGGCCACATGGGTACATCTAACACAGGTTTTGAAGGGGTGTAGGGGGGCTTTGGCTGTGGCATCAGGAATCAAGGAGAAGATGTCTTAAGCTTCGCTCTAGCCTACTACATGATTGTAGCTAACACCCTCTTAAAAAAGAGATAATCCCATCTAGTGACTTTTAGTGGTGGTGAACACTCTAGCCAGATTGATTTCGTCCTCTCGAGAAGAGAAGGCATGCATGCTTTACTAGATTTAAGGTGATACCTGAAGAGAGTGTTGTCCCTCACATAAGCTTTAGGTGGCTGACTTCCGCTTTTGGATCCGTGTAGCGGGATAAGTGCCCCAAGTCGCTAGAACCAAGTGGTGGAAGCTCAAGGGGGAGGCGGCTCAGGCTTTTGAGAGGGTTATTAAGGCGGGCCCTTGGGAGGAAGGAGGTGATGCAAACAATATGTGGATGCAGATGGCGACTTGCATTCGTAAGGTGGCTTCAGAGGAGTTTTGGGTGACCAGAGGAAGTAGAAGCGAAGCTAAAGGTACCTGCCGGTGGAAGGCTATTAAGGAGAAGAAAGACTGTTTCAGATGCCTACACCTGGATAGGAGTGCAGACAACATAGAGAAGTACAAGGCGGCAAAGAAGGCTACAAAGCGAGCAGTGAGTGAAGCAAGGGATCGGGCGTATGAGAACCTGAAGCAGCACAAGGTTGTGAGGAGCAACTCCACTTGCTGCTACAAAGTGAACAGCACTAGTGTTGAACGAACTACTTCAACGTGTTGCGCTACATATCGCTCTAGAGGAGAATATAGGACAATACGGCAGCAGGACTTCAATCCAAAACTCCTAGAGCACAAGATCTAGTCCAAGATCTTAGATAAGAACACCAAGTTCTGTTATAGATAGTGGGGTACATAGTCTGGTTACAAACTAGAGGTAAGGACCTCTGTTTATAGGGCTTTGGGAAGCCCTGACATCTCACTTCTACTTATAGCTAGAACACTCTAGAAAACATTACAAGATTCACCATTCTCCTCATAGCTAGAAGACTAGAAAACAGTAGCTAGGGTTAAGAAAAGAAAAAAAACTAGACTAGAGTAGAAGTATCTAAAAGTAGCCAAACAGATTTGACATATGATTTTTTTTCCTCCTCTGTTGTACCCCATCAGGACCTCTACCAGCACTTAGACACAAAGGAAGGCGAAAAGGACATCTATAAGATGGCCAAGATCCGAGAGAGGAAGACGAGGGATGTCAACCAAGTGAAATGCATCAAGGACGGAGCAGGTCGGCTCCTGGTGAAGGACGAGGAGATCAAGCATAGATGGCGGGAGTACTTCGACAAGCTGTTCAATTGAGAGAATGAGAGCTCTACCATTGAGCTGGACGACTCCTTTGATGATACCAGCAGGCATTTTGTGCGACGAATTCAGAAGTGAATCCAAGAGTCTGAGGTCAGGGAGGCTTTAAAAAGGATGAGAGGAGGCAAGGCGATGGGCCCTCATTGTATCCCCGTTGAGATGTGGAGAGGCCTTGGAGACATAGCGATAGTATGGCTAACTAAGCTGACTCCTTTTCAACCTCATTTTTCAGGCAAACAAGATGCTAGAATAATGAAGGTGGAGTATATTAGTACTGATCTTCAAGAACAAGCAGGATGTTCAAAGTTATACTAGTTACCGTGAAATTAAGCTGATGAGCCATAATGAAGATATGGGAGAGAGTCATTGAGCACTGCTTAAGAGGAATGCCAAGCGCACCAAAAATCAGTTTGGTTTCATGCCGGGAGGTTGACCATGGAAACCATTTCCTTGGTACGACAACTTAGGGAGAGATACAGGGAGCAAAAGAAGGACCTGTGTATAGTGTTCATTGACTTGGAGAAGGCCTACGATAAGATACTGCGAAATGTCATGTTGTGGGCCTTGTAGAAACACAAAATCCCAACAAAGTACGTACCCTCATCAAGGACATGTACGATAATGTTGTGACAAATGTTCAAACAAGTGATGGCAACACCGATGACTTTTCGATTAAGATAGGACTGCACCAATGGTCAACTTTGAGACCTTATGTTTTTGCCTTGGTGATGGATGAGGTCAACAAAGATATACAAGGAGATATCCCATGGTGTATGCTCTTTGAGGATGATGTGGTGCTAGTGGATGATGGTCAGACAGGGGTTAATAGAAAGTTAAGAGCTATGGAGACAAACTTTGGAATCAATAGGTTTTAGGCTTAGTAGAACTAAAACCGAGTATATGAGGTGCAGTTTCAGTACTATACATTATTATGCACTAATAATATCCTCCAGAATGTAAACATTAGTGAATAGCGAACCACTTACCTGGGTCAATGTTGTTGCATCAGCAATTACAAATGGCACATTCACAAACTGAGCTAATGTCTTTGCAAGCAAAGTTTTACCTGTGAAAAATGAAGCATCCAAACAAAATACTACTGATGAGCGCTCTCTCTTTATTATAGTTCATTCAACATAGAAGAAACCAGAATTCAGTTTATTCCAATCACAACAACTGAGGATAGTTGCAGATGCTACCTGAACCAGTAGGGCCCATTAACAGTATATTGCTTTTCTCTAGTTCAACATTGTCTTCACCATCAGCTTCTCCATCAGAACAACCCAAATCTGCTCCAGACCTAATGGTTTTAGCTTATACATCACATAATTAGTCGCTGAATGATATGCATGAGTTCTAATTTCTGTGGGTGCAGTAATAAATATTCTTACTCATTTCATAAACAAAACAAAAAGAATTGAGGTGGTACAATGGAACTGACCCTTTCTGTAGAGACTGATGGTATATACGTTTATAGTGGTTGTACACTGCAACAGATAGCACCTACAAATTTAAATGGTAATATCATATCAGAAAATCAAAGCTATGGAAGCGTTAGTGTTGAGTGTTGAGTACACAATACTAAGCAGGAGTACTTGAGCTTATCATGCCGATTATACTAAATCAATATCTAGGTGCCACCTTTGCCACTCAAGGCTAATATATCTTACAATTGAGAAAAACACCCTTGACAGTACAAATAGTTGATCGCCAAATCTCATCAACACTAGCTGTACTATATTGTGTATGGAACATTGGAACTTGCACTAGATTTGGTTAGATGGCACAGATCAAGGAAAGGTGCACCCAGGTCAAGGTTGATTGAAGGTGAAATCACCAGCGTTCTTGATCAGTTTTTCCAGACAGCTTCTGTAGAAAACTGTTGGAGGTGGCAGACCTGTGGTTGAGCAAATCCACCTGGGTCTATATCCATAGCAGCGCCAGAGACCGATTCTCCATGAGCACTACCAAGCTCTTGGCAGCCACTGGACGCAGAAAGATGAAGTGGTCGTCAATGCCGAGTTCATGCCTCCATGAGCAATCTTTGTCACTGGTGTCAGACAAGGAGAGAAACTAACGCCAAGGCCTCCCTAAAAGGATAAACCCTTCCTATCACCAAAGCATCCTTGCCGGTTTGGACCGCGTTACTTTCGCCTCCAAGCTCTGCATCTCAATGGCTTGCTCAAGTTGTGCTCAAATGAAGCCACATCTCACAACTCCAGGCGTACATTGACCAAGTTGCCAAGGATCTAGACACCGCAGGCCTCATTTTTTTTTAGAAAACGCAAAGACTTTGTGTTTCATTGCATTGAAAAAAGAGAGGGGTCATCAGTACAAGCCTCCGAGAGGGAGGGTTACAGATACAAAACAAAAAAGGATCAGTGGACGTCCCAAGTGGTCGGTAAGACTACGCCTAGGCCTGTGGCTCCTGCTCTGACCCAAAGGGTCGCTTCCTCTCTAATTCTAGCCGTGAGTTCGGTAATGAAGGGCTGAGCGCCGTCGAAGACGCAGGCGTTCCTCTGCTTCCAGATCATCCAAACCTACCGCACTAATGACCTGTGTTATGACCAGCATGGGGCTTAGCCCAGTTAGTTGTGGCACAGTTTATCTTATCGTTATTAGAGGCTTAGCCCAATTATCTTATTAGGAGGATTATATAAACTCGTGTAAGGACCCGTTTTGGGATTAAGCAAGAAGCAATCATATTTGCTCGGCTTCCTTAGGGAGTTGGGAGACCTAACCCTAGCCGATGCCCCTGCTCTCTCTCTCACACACAAGATGTTAACGACTGTGGCGCCAGCCGGGACCACGCCTTCCTCCACGCCATCCCTCCTTCCACCCCTACAACCCGAGACCACGCCTACAGTAGGGATCCGGTACCACAAATTTGGTATCGATAAGCTTGTACAAATTTGGTACCACAAATCTCACCGCCGCCACCCCGACCTCCTCCTGCTGCCGACCACGATGGCCACCACAAAGCCACCGCCCGCTCTTGCCGCCGCCTCCGCGCCCGTCCCGTCGTCTTCACCCCGGAGGAGATGATGGCTGCCATCCGGATCTCACCCAGCGGTCATGGGCATCTACATCGTTCCTCGCGAGATCCTATGGGCCGCATGACCGCTGTGTTCTTAGCCACCGCCAGCGCCATAGCCGCCATCCTCGGCGACGGGTCGCCGCCACATGCACGGCAATTGTCGTGGCAGCGTCCACCAATGACGAACCCGGCGCCCACCATGCAACAGGCGGCAATTGCGGCCGCCGCCACCGGCGGCCGCGCCCGGGCATCCGGCACGACGGGCCCAGGTGCAAATCCACCAGGTCCGGTTTCTGCCGCCGTCTCCGCATCGCCCGGCTCATTGGGTCCCTTTGAGCTGGTCTACACGACGGCCTCGGTCGGGCCGCACGTCTTTGCCTCGCCGGGCGACGCACCCGCCATGCAGTTTAAGCGGGTCCTCGGGCTCCGTCCGAGCCCTTCGCCCGGCGTCGACGAGCCCTCGTTCCAAGCGGCACCACGATGCCCGCTTACTCGGCCCCGTCATCCTCGGCCGCCTGCAGGCCGACCAGGCGCACCGCTACCGTCGTCCACGCCCGTGACGCCGCGAGATTCTCCAAGCTGGAGTTCGCGACCTCACGACGGCACCGGCCGACTTCGAATTGGCTCAACCAATGCGACCAATTTTTCGGGGGACGGAGACGCCGCCCCGACCGCACCTGGATCGCCTCGTATCATCTCCGAGGAGCCGCACAGACGTGGTACTACGCCCTCGAACAGGACGAGGGTGGCATGCCACCATAGGAGCGCTTCCGCGATTTGTGCCTCTTGCGCTTCGGTCCGCCTATACGCGGGAGCCGTCTGACGGAGCTTGGGCGTCTTAGGTTCCTTACCTCGGTGCAAGACTTCGCCGACGCTTCCGAACGCTGGCGTACACGCCACGGCGTTTCGGCTCGTCGTGGTGAAGCTCTTCATCAGCGGCCTCACCGGACCACATCCGCGTGGACGTGAGATCGCGGGCCAAAGGACCTCCAGACAGCCATGTACTATGCCCGCGTTGCCGAAAGGCCGCATGTGGCCATCCAGCCAGCGCCACCGCCTGCGCCATCGGGCCGCCACCTCGCCGAAAGTTCTCGCCAGGTCGGCTCGCCTGTGCTTCCGCAGCGTCTCGCCATACCGCTGCAAGTGCACGCCTGTTCCACCGCTCACCCCGACCAAGCAACTCGGCGTCGCCCCAAGGGTTGTACTTCAACCGCGATTTAGCCCCACGCATCGGGCCACGCCCCGCCCACGACTCTTCTACCGAGGCTGCAGACTACATTGAGGAGGACCTCGCCGTCGGGCTCGGCGACCAGCCCGCCCGATTGACGCGGAGGTGTTTGGCATCGTCGATCTTCCTCGCCTTCGGCTCGAGGACGAGCTGTTTGTGCAAAAGGGGAGATGTTATGACTAAGCATATTAGGGGCTTAGCCTGATTAGTTGTGGCCTGATTTATCTTATCGTTATTAGGGGCTTAGCCCAATTATCTTATTAGAAGGATTATATAAACTCGTAAGGACCCGTTTGGGATTAAGCAAGAAGCAATCATATTTGCTACCGGCTTCCTTAGGGAGCTCGGAAGACCTAACCCTAGCCGCCGCTTCTCTCTCTCTCTCTCTCATCAAGACGTTAACGAGGCGCTTCAGCCGGCGACCACGCCTTCCTCCACGCCATCCCTCCTTCCACCCCTACAACACGAGACCACGCCCTAGTAGGGATCCGGTTCCTACCAACTCGCTCATGATGGGCACATTCCACACAATTCGATTGAATCGCTCAATGGCTGGAATCCGCATAAGAGCACTCTCATTAAGTTAATAGTTTGCCCTCAGCGTTAAGTAACCACTGGTGCTTTCTGAATTTGCATAAAAATAGTAGAAAAGCATACAAAGACTTCACATTAGATCAATTGTGGGCTGTGGCTATGCAATATGTTTGGTTCCTTGTCATTGTTTCATGGTGTTCTTTTACGTGACGGGGAGAGTGACAACTTGTTTGTGAAACCCTGTTTATATCATTTGAGCGCACTCCCATAACTAGCGATCACCTGGACCTCACCTTTGCTAGTGTGAATAAAAGCAGTACTAGCCATGAGACAAGTGTTATCAGATATCTTTAGGAGAAAACTAAATTAAACCAACACTCAAAACCCGCTGATCAAACTCCATTTCCAATCAAATCATCTCAACTACATTAAGATTTTTTTCTAATACAGGGAGAGTTGTGTACCATTGCATTAAGAATAAATGTACATACAAGCCCCACTAAACAGCTAAAATGGATGCGCCAGAAGCAAGAAAAAGACGACCCACACTCAAACCAAGACCACAACCAGGACTCTCCCATGATCAGTCTTAAGGACCAAAGTTGTGCTTCATCTTTAATGGCCAGTAGCACCCTTTGAACATTGGGAACTCCCGTTGAAGACACAGTCATTTCGATGCTTCTAAATCATCCAAGCACAAAGAGTGATTAAGGATTTCCAACCACCCTGCATAGAACCTGGCACCTTAGAGATAGTTCTAGGCCACCAATCAAATAAATGAGCAGAAGGTGATTGGGGCGCCAAGTCGGGGAGGCCAAGATGTCTGAACAGGAGGGATCAAGTCTCTTGGAAACACACAAGAGACAAGGATGTGATGAATCGTATACTCTTCCTGCTCACAAAATGGGCAACAATCTGAAATGTGGCGAACCCCTCCGTTAAAGGCGGTCAGCCGTCCAGCACTTATTATGGGGAACCAACCACAGGAAGAAATGGCATTTCTTAGGGGCACATGGCTTCCAAATCAACCTCCAATGTTCCAGACCAACTAAAACCAATAAAGAACACTTACGCTTTGCAGGCCGTTTTCACCGAATACTAACCATCTCCAGCAAATCTTCAAGAATGCTTATCTTGAATGTCATTCTGGATCTCCACTTCGGACACAAGATCCCATATATTTAAATATTCGGATAAGCGGCCACCAAGAGAGCGCCTTGAATATCCTGCACCCAACAACGTCCGACCAGTGCATCATGAACCGTACGGCTATTAGCCCGATGCCCCGATGCTTTAGGGATAAGGGCAAAAAGGTGCAGAGAAAGATCAACAATGGACTGCCCCTCCAACCATCCGTGCAGAAAAGGGTGTTACGACCATCACCCACCACCGAGATAATAGCGATGGAGAAGAGAGCCTTGATACAAGGATGAACTAGTATAGTGTATCTGGTCCCAAGGTTTATCTGGTTGGGTTTTATGCACCCATAGTCGTCGCATCCGTGCCCAACCACAAGTTTTAAATCAAGAATACCCAGACCTTTCGAGCTCCTTGGAACGGCACACCATCAGCCATGCAATCAAACAATGACCAACTCTTGCCTCCTTCCTTCCTCTCCACAAGAAGCCCCTTCTGATTTTATCAATTGCCCTCAAAGCCCAATTTGGAAGATCCATGGCCATATCCAAATACACAAACAAAGATGTGAAAATGACCTTACCCGCTCAGCTAGCCCATGTCATGACTTCAACCTTCCATCCCGGGAGTTGATCAGCAATTCTATCAATGATAGGTTGAATTTGGATTGTTGTTAAGTTTTGATGGACAAAAGCAAGCCAATATATTTGCAAGGAAACTCTTTCACCTCAGAAGGCAAATGCTCCTGGACAACAGCCAAGTCGCCGACCGAACATTGGATTGGTATAGCACTACTCATCTGAATATTCGTCTTAAGACCATATGCACCCCCAAGCACATGTAAAATATCCTTGATCAGCTCCGAATCTGAAGCCACCATTACAATAAGAAGCACCACGTCGTCAGCATAAAGAGAAACACGATGACGAAGTGGTCGGCTAGATAGGGGCTGCAGCAGCCATCATCCCTGGCCTTTTGAACCAAGCTATTGAGAGCGACCATGACAAGGATGAACAACATTGGGGACAGAGGGTCCCCTTGACAAAGGCCTCTCATATGCTGAATCTCATTAAGATTTACATCTCATGCAATGTGTTTGCCAAAAAAACTCTGATTAACTATACTAATAGCGTTCCCGCAAAAAATATACTAATAGGTGGGTAATCATAAGTCCTCAATCAGCAAAGCTGAGCCAATCGAAATAGGATTCTATTGTGTAAAGATTGGATTTGGGTACCATATATAGTACAACTGGACACAATGCTTGTACCTGTATCGATCTCCTTGTATGCCTATCGGCACTAAGCTGTATAAAAAACAACAGCTGCCCAAGATTGATCTGTGCTGAATCAAGGTCAATATTTCTCTTCCTGTCTTCTATACATTGTTGTAAAACGTGGCGAACGAAATTCTGGTGTACATGTCGGGCTTCAGGCTGAGCTTGACAACGTGAGCTAGAGACTGGGGGCAGATTCATTGGCTCGTATTTAGAAGTAAAACGTGCAGTTGGGTGCATCCATCTGCCCAGCAAGAGGGAACGGGCACATTTTATGTACAGCGCTAATTGACCGTAAACAATGCAATCAATGATGGCAACAGCAGCAGAATTTCTCAGGCATGTATGTGTGCCACATGGCTCTCCTTGAGGGTGCTGAGGTATATAGTTCATGACAGAAAGGAGACTGCGTGTGTGTTTCCTAGGAAGACCACACATAGGCTCTTGGTGACCGCATTATCCTTGCTCTGATACCATGAAAGAAGAAGTATTCAGCTGAACTTGATGATTTGTATTTTTCCTCATGGGGTAGTCTATAGAGATTAGAATAGAGCGAGGAGGAACAACATGCTCAACAACAATCTGTTGAGATCCTATTACAATAGAGCTAGAATAATGTATCTGCGTGTGAATGCAGCTGATGACCATGGGAAGCTGACGACTAGGGCTGGGTTAGTTCATTATCGTTACTTGGAACTACCATGGAACAGATGGTGTGTGAGAGGTGAGATTACCAGATTACCCTTCATTACTTTCAGTATAAGGTACTGATGCGGAGCATCCTACGATCATCCCCATGGACCTACCATCGTCTCATCAAGAGCCAAGAGGACCTATGACACGAGCACGAGCTAGAGCTCTCGAGAACGAGGTGACTTCCTTCCTTAGTGATATCACATATGATCCACTCGAGACATGGCTACTACCTAAGTCCGATATGCTATGCATGATTAGGTGTCAAGAGGGACCTCCCGAGGATGCACGTGAAGACAGACAAGCCGCCAAGTCCATGGATGAAGAAAACGAACGGAAGGAAGCAAGATCACCTTCCATGCCCCGGACATCCGGCCAAGGCCCCGGACATCCGGCCCCTGGAGCGACCACATCAGCAGCAGCCCAAATTGGCCCAAGCTCGGCCCAAGTCTACAGGCCCGACATCCGACGTCGGACATCCGCCCGAGCCTGTAAATCCGCCAAGTTCGACATCCGGCGCCATGCACCGTAACCTCTGGTTATCGCCGCCGACATCCGGCCTCACGGACATCCGGCTCCTTCCTCAAGGCGGACATCCGCCCGACGCCGACATCCGCTCCGCCTATTCACAAGACAAAGAAAGGGCCGAGGCCCATGTATCTCTTCGCCCCATAGACTATATATACTCCTTCTCCTCCCTCTTTCTAGGGTTAGCGTTGGTTTAGCTCATATATGTGAGATAGAGCATTGCTCATCCATTACGGATCTACTCCACGAGAGAGACCGCGCCCCTCTACTGAGAAGATCCCTTGGATTCAAGACCCCTCTTGGGTGGCCCCATCAAGACCTCCTCGCGGAGAAGAACCGGTTACCCTTTGTATCGTCCTTTGTTGGATTTGGATCTTGTATCTCACCTTTGTGTTCATCGTTCTAGCGCATGTGTGATCTATTCTTGTTGGTTGAGTGATTCTCTCGTGTTTTTCCTCGTGTTTCCCCCTCGTGTTCTTCGTGTTCCTCTTTGGGATCCGCTCCTTTCGTGAAAGATCGGCCATCTAGGGTTCCACCCTACATCAGGTACCAATTCCACACCATTGATCTGCATATCCGTAAACTTTTCTAAAAGTGGTATATCAAAACAAAGGTTACTAAATTTTCTTTCATTATCACGCAATGGGTAAAATAGGTTAAATCCAGAATTCAGATGTATCTTGGTGTAAAGGAAGAACACCCTCATTGCATGCCATCATTTGATGGAGCTCAAAATTTCAAACTGCTTTTGCCATTACAAACCTCCCTCTGTAGGCTTCTTACAACTCCGCGAGGTCAAAATAAGAAAAAGTAGGAAAGAACATAATTGTGTTCCCACGCGAGAGCAATGCCCCAAGTTTTAGCACAGCACAACTGGCACAAAAACTGTTGTGCTGAGTGCACTGAGAAGAGCACACGGACTAGGCATTAAAGACCTAGCATTTGGATTCAGCATTAAGAACCCAATATTTCCCACAAGCTGACCAAAAGCAGCAGCAAAATGCCATCTCTGATATAAACAGTAAATAAAACAAGTGAACGGGAGCATGATTACAGCAAAGAGTTGTATAGAATCCTCACCTTCTTGGCTCGGTCTTGCCCAATCACATACTTATCGAGCCCCTTGGAAATCTCCTTAGGTGTCGGAAAATCCTTCCCAAGGTTCGACCCGCCCCATCCGTCCTTTCCCCCTCCCTCCTCGCCCCCACCGCCAGCAGCTCCTCCCCCGCCACCGCCTCCGGCTACGCGGACGACGTTAAGGCTAGGATGGAACGGTGGCCCGGGCGGCACATGCACGGCCACGCCACTACCATCCCCATCGTCGCGCGAAGACGAGCTCGCACGGATGGCTTCCCAGGAGGAGGGGTCCCTGACCTGACGCCGTCCGGGGCAGGTCAGCCCGGACGCGGCCGATCTCGACGAAGGTGCCCTGAAGTGGCGCGAGGTGGTTGGGGTGGAAGAAGTAGGCGGTGCGGCAGTTGGGACAGAGGTTGAGCGTCTGATAGCCGCCGACAGCGGCGGGGGCTGAAGGGGGATGGGCGCGGTGGGAGAAGAGGATATCCATGTGCTTGGAGCAGCGCGGGCAGTGGGCCTCCGCGCGGATACGCCGCGGCTCCGGCTCGTCATTAGAGGAGGACGAGGAGGAGCCGCCCCCGGAGGAGGACGAGGGGCCCTCCCACTTGCGCCGATCCTGGAGGAGGCGGTGCGGTGGCGGGACCGCCGCGATGGCAGGGGAGCATTCGGCTGCGGTCAGGGTGGAGGCGGCGCGCGTGGCTGCGGCGACGAGGCGCCTCCACCGGAGGAGGCCAGACATGGCGGAGGCGAGGAGCGCGTGCGGAGCTGCGGATTGGGGGGAGTCGACAGAGAGAGAGAGAGTGGGTTGTGTTTCCTGTGGTGTCTCAGCGGGTGTGGTTAGCGAATTCCTGCGCTGTTTTTCTCGCGTGTTTGTGAGTTTTTTACGTGGTGGGGGCCTGCAGATACGTGGATTCCGGGATGGCGAGGCCAGAATCTTGCGATCGGATAAGGTGAGTTGTTGCACGGTTTGGTTTTTTTTACTAGGAAACATGAAACATGCTTGTGCGTTGCAATAGAAAAGAAAAAAGAGAAAAGTCTAATATAAGCCTTCAACTTATATTCGAAATCTGAATTGAACCATTACTTTAAAATCCCTGAAATTATTACCCTATACTTTCTAATTCCGGTCAATCCTGGCCTTTTTTTTGCTCATATCTTGTTTGGCAGCAGGTTGCTTACATGGCATGGGATCAAGGACTATGTGATTGCTAGATAGACTGTGAGTCTGTTGTATATCCGGCCAGTACTCTCTTTTTTTTGTGAGCAATCCGGCCTCTACTTGCGATGATGCGTATGCATATGCGTTCCTTCATCACTTTTACATGTCGTCATCATTCATGGTGGTGTCTTGTTTCTTGCCTGGTTGGCTAGTAGCATGCTGAAGCCCGTCGGCTACAAGGCTTATGCTCTCGGACATCATTCATGTCAAACAGCGCCTGGTACTTCTATGACCGCCGTCCCTGGGTGGATGTGCACATCGTAGAGCTCACTAATGTACGTCGACACGCCACTGCCTCCTTGTTCTAATGGAGAAATTAAACAAAGAAAGTGGTCCACGTAGTCATAGTACAAGTACAGGTTTGCACGCAAGAATGTGTTTTACGTGTTTAACTACTTACGAAAAGACATCAAGCCGGAATGGATCAACTCGCCACGTGCAAGAGCAAGGTGAGCTTATTGTGTGGCCAGCATCTAAAGAGTAGACATGTATGTGGTGTGGCCTAGTCCAAGAGAAAGAAAAAGAGAACGTGAGAGAGAAAGAAGATGGAGATCTCCTGTGGGCCTAAAGTAGTCAATGAAAGAAGTGAGTAATCCCGGTTGGGATTATCATTTCCTGCTGCAACAAATAGGTTCAAGGTGAATATTGACCGGGATCAATAAATACAGGGTGCCGGTTTTAGGTATCGGAAGGTGAGGGTTCGATTCAGACTTTGAGTATGAATTCAAAGTTTATTTCAGACTTTTCCCAAAAAAAAACATACGGCTAAGCATGCCATCACCGCCTGCTCTGTCCGTTGCTTCGGCCAGGCCACATGTTACACATGCGCCAAAGATCTTGATGCTGTGTCGATTGCTATACAAATTGTTTTAACCCTTCTCCATGACGCAAGATTTCGAATCACACCTAGTGAGTGGCGATGATAGGGGGTCCTTCCCACATGACCCGAAACCGTCGGGGATATGCCACGCTAGCACACACACGCCGGCAAGAATGAGGTCGTGTGCGACCGGCGAGCACTCAAATACGATAATACGTACAGTAGAGCTAACAAAATACAATTATACAAGCGAAATTGTTTCCGGTCGCAAGTACATCTCACACAGTCATCCCCGCTAAACGTTTATGTTCGTATGTATATCCCACACAGTCGCTTCAAAGAAAACGTTTCGTTCATAGGTACATCAAACACAATTTTTCCCGTTAAATCGTTTGTGATAGCGTTACCATTACACACGATATTAACAATTTTATCGTTTGAGTTATTGAATGCATCACACACGGTGCGTAGAAGAAACTGTGTGGCAAAGACTGTTCATCACACACAGTTTTTATGTGGTAAACGTTCGCGCAAGGTGGTCTAATGCAAATAGTTTTCAAGAGAAGGTCGTGTGTGATTGTTCATTGATTCAACATGGTTTATTCCTAGAAACTGTGTGCGTTGCCTGATGTCATCGCTCACGGTATTTTCTGAATAACCGTTTGCAATAGCAAAACCCAATTAGCAGGATAGCAGGCTAATTGCCCTATTATTAATAATCCATTTATTAATCTAATTGACATTCATATTAAGCACATATTATATTTCATTTCTATATTAAGAAAGCAGGATTTTATAATTGAAATACATCAGAGTACAATATGATATATTTTCAAAGACTCGACTACCCCATTACACAACAAAGACCAAAGAACATGTAGAACCTTTCAAATTAGCATCATAGGCGGTATATAAACAGATGCATCTCATCCGGAAAGCTGCTGAAAGCGAAGGCGAATATTGAGCCTTCATTCATGTTGAAGGTCTTTGCAACTTTAGGCCAGTGCTTGTGGATGATTGACCATCCGTCATTCGTCCTCTTCAGGAACACTTCAATATTGAACCGTGGGTGTTGTATAAAACCTTCCTCGCCTCCTGACCATAGAGGTGGTTTGAGAGGTAATCACCAGTGAACTGCTTTGGAAATGCCTGAAAACAAGGATGTGCATAAAATATCTTCTCTATATTGGAAATGGGGCAAAGAAATAAAAAAAGGCAAGGTATAATAGTTAGTACTATCTTGTAGTTAACTGATGTCTTCTTCATTGTGCAGACAAAGATCTTGTTGTTTTTTGACGCTAATTTCTTTATCCTAACAATCTTTCTGAGTTTCTTGACTTGATTGATATTCATGGACAACTCATTTCCCCATATGCAAAAAGGGTCGAACAATGGGTCAAAACCTCTCACAGCAGGACCTACATGTGCAAGACCAAATTGTTAAAAACCCAAATATTAGAATGGTTCCTGCAACTGCATAATAATGTGCTATTAGACAACAGACCATACACGTGCTAACCTCGATTGTAAATCTCAAGCTTCCCATTGTTTCTCTCGCAACACATATAAGGTAGGTAGTCATCGGGTTAAGTAAGGGTTCGCATGCTATCAAGAAAATATGTTGATGAAAAGCGTATTCATCAGATTAATTCAAGCCACATGGAAAACCCATTTATCCAAACTAATCATGATTAAGAACTAGAAAATATAGCACTTGTATATGTTTCTCATGTATTAAATGCAGCCAAATTCGATTTATTCCTCACATGCACAACAGTACAAAATTCTACCCACGACAATTGGATATCGCATTGCATAATTGAATCAAGCAGTTAACTAAACACCACAACAAATGAACCAAACATTAACAGAGCACCACATTGCACAATATAACATACTTCTAATAGAAGTTCAGACAGTTAATCAAACCAAGCATGCTTAACAACTTGGAAATATAGCAATTGTATTCGTTTCTCATGTATTTACTACAACCAAATTTAACTTATTTCTCACATGGTATACAATAACAGAATGCACCCACAACTATTGAACATCGCATTGCAGAATTGAACCAAACAGTTAACTAAACACCACAACACAAATGAACCAAACGTTAACTGAGCACCACATTGCACAATGTATAACCAAACCAAGCATGCTTGACAATTTGGAAATATAGCAATTGTATTCATGTATTTTATAAAGATAAATTCGGTTTATTTCTCATATGGAAGACAATACAAAATTGCAGCCTGAAGAATTGAACATCACATTTGCAAAATTGAACCAAACAGTTAACTGAAGACAACAACTAATTAACAAAACAGTTAATAAGTGAGCACCACACCGCAAGACATATAGAACATCTACGCTAGAGCAACAGATTGCATGGTAAAATTAGATAGCTGAAAGTGCTAGTTATCGACTAGAGGGGGGGTGAATAGGCGATTTTTATGAAAATCTTCAAAACGTGGAAGTTTCGAAGACAAACAATAGAAATGACCTAATTGATATGCAAATGAAGATAAACTACAACAAGCAAACCATAGTCAAGTATGCAATAATGTGAAAGTACAAAGACTAATAGCGACTAGGTAGTAAGGATCGGGATGGAAGATAGTATGAAGCCAACCAACGATAGTAGTCAAGCAATGAAGTCAAACAGGTATGACAAATAGGCAATGACTTCACGAAGACAAACTCTAAGTAAAGGGAGAGAGAGGATAGAACCGGTCACTTGTTGAAGACATAGGATTTGTTGGACTGGTTCGATTCTTTGTGACAACTGTGCGTCTGGTTAGGGAGGCTGAGATTCAACTCGAAGACCACGTCTTCACCTTATTCCCTTGAGCTAAGGACACACGGTCCTCGCCCAATCACTCCGTAAGTCTTCAAGGTAGACTTCCGAACCTTCACAGACTTCGTTCACCGGCGATCCACAATGAATCTTGGATGCTTTCGAACGCGACGCCTAACCGGCCGGAGGATTCACAATCATCAAGTGTAATAAGTCTTCGTGTCACCTGACGCATGGAAAGACTTCAGTGATGCCTAACACTCTTTGGCTCGGGTGTTTAGGCTTTGTCCTCGCAAGGATTTCTCTCTCAAAGGCTTCGAGGTGGGTTGCTCTCAAACGACAAAAGTCGTGCACTAACTCCGAGCAGCCACCAATTTATGGTGTAGGGGTGGGCTATTTATAGCCACTAGGCAACCCGACACGATATGTCAAAGAAATGACCTGGGTCACTAAGGAACCGACACGTGTTCCAACGGTCGATTTCAAACACACACGCCGACTTTACTTGGGCTACAAGCAAAGCCGACTCATCCACTCTGGATAAGATTTGCTCTCATTGTCTTCGCTCGAAGACATAGGATTTGGGTTGAGGATCACTTGATCATTCCGACTTTGTTCACTTGGACCCCACTTAACAAAGACGGTGGTTCCTATGACTCAACAAAGAAGAAAAGGAAACAACGAAACAACACGGTCTTCAAGGCTCCATAGTCTTCACTCAATGTCTTCTCGTGTCATAGTCTTCAATATGAATATCTTCACATACCACCATTGTCGCCAATGTCTTCATACATTTTTAGGGTCATCTCCGGTAGGTAAACCGAATCAATGAGGGACACTACCTGTGTTATCCTGCAATTCTCACAAATACATTAGTCCTCAACCAAATTTGTCGCCAATACTCCAAAACCAACTAGGGGTGGCACTAGATGCACTTACAATCTCCCCTTTTGGTGATTGATGACAAACAGGTTGAAGTTTTCAACGGGGATAAAGTATGTGAAATTGTAAAGGATAGGGTATTGTCTTCATAAGTGGCAAAGGCTCCCCCTGAAGATGTGCATATAAGTAATTTGCTTTTGGAATGCAAATGCACATGGTAGGTTGTACTTGTGGAGATCCTCTTCAACTTATGAAGATAATTCATCATGCATGAAATGATATAACTAAGAGAATGACATGCATAATGAAAAATGGACGTCTGCAGAATGATCTAAGTGCGGAAGTTATCATCGCACATGCGGAATTTATCATCGCATCACGTAAAAGCGTATAAGTAGCAGGCGACCATCGTGTTTAAGTGTTACAACTCAAAAGAATCAAATGTATCAAAAGCGAGAGTTGTAAGCACTAGGCAAAGTATAAAGCAACCGCCCCTATGAACCCGCTTTGAAGACTATCAAACTCATATGCTTCTCCCCTTTTGTCAAGAAGGACCAAAAGGTTTGAAGACATAGAGCAGCCTACTCGTCCTCATGAGGAGTAGGTGAAGCATCAGGGTTGTCGTTGTTGTTTAAGCGGTGCAGATGTACTTGGTGCAAAGGTCGGCGCGTAAGTAGGGGCGGTGAAGTAGCATCGTCTTCATCATCGATCACTCTGGTATTCACAGTGTCAGCGGAGGAAGAATAGTCATAGTCTTCAATGGATGGAGTTCGAAGTAGGACAAAATTCCGTGGAGGAGTGGAGTCAAACTTGAATCTTTCAGTGATGCCATCGTCTTGAAGATCTTCTTCAGCACTGAGCAGCGTCAAACTCTTACATGATCGCCGATGTGTCTCGTGGAGTGACAAAAGCATTCTGGTGGCAAGATTTGAATGCGATTGACGTCCACCAAGAGGCTTTGCATCCGTCGCTTGAGCCAAAAGTGATGCTTGTCTTGTTTCTGATGCAAAGTGCCACAAGAAGTTCTCGGTCATTTAGGATGCGAGCGCTTCTAGGCCTTTGGGCAATTGTGCTCTCGGTAGCTTCAGCTTATGCACGATGAGGCGGGACGAGTGTTCCCCCTTGGATAGACACGAAGTTATCGCATGGACTCCTTCCATGGGTTGAGTGAAGCTTTGATGATCGGCATTTTGAAGACAAAGAGGCTTCTTGGCAGGTGCTCGGGTATATGGCTTCAACCGACATATCAACCTCTGGTAGAAAGATCGATGATTGCGGCAGAGGGTCGATAGTTGATAGCAGAGTGTAGCTTGATGAGGCGCATGACCCATGGAGCATAGAATTTCAGGCCAAAAAGGTTAGAACCAGACGCTTTAGTTGGGATGAAGAATTCTTGTGTATTGAAGCTGATGCCATTGAGGATGTAAAAGACCAATGTCTTCATAGCTCCTTCAAGCTTTGCAGATGATGAATGCCCTTTGATAGGCCATAGAGTTCGCCTGATGATGTGATAAATCATGCGAGGCAGATACTCAAGGTCATCAACAAAGAACTCCTTTGGGTATTCTGCATCATGTGGCAAAGGCTTCATCATGCTCAACATCCGCTCATGTTGGGCTCGGCTTGTGAAATATGCTCAAAGGCATTGCGGTGGAGTTGACAATCGTGTTCGAAGCAGTTCTCCGGGAGTGGGTAGGCATGTAAGCTCAATGACGTCAAGAGCTTTGGCTTCATGATGAATATTTCCTGTCATCCACTCGAGAACCCATCTCTTTGTATCCCTGTAATAGCCGCGAATGTGGAGGGTAGCATAGAATTGAAGCAAAACTTCCTCATTCCAATGTTCTTTGTGCATCACAAAGGCGGAGCAGCACTGCATCACGAAAAGCAATCAAGTGCTTCTTCTAAGCATGGCAGTCCAAAGAATGGCTTCAAGGTCGAGGCGCATATGAGGGAAAATGTGCCCTTGATCATCTGTAACGCAGGAGTAATAGCCCGCTGGCGATAGCTCCGTAAACGATCTGATGATATTCTTGGCCTTGAGTAGGGGTTCTTTGCTCTGTCAAAGAAGGTGTTGTGTGCTTTGAAGCCATTTGCATTGAAGGACCCTGTAGAGGTGGCAGTACCTGGGAACCTTGGCAGTCTTGGCTTTGGTTTCTGGACCATAGGCCTATGTGCAATATGATAATCATACTGAGGACCAGAGGCATTAGGCGGAGGGACCAGAATCGGGCCATTTGATGTTGATCACCGACCATAGTTGTATGCTTGCTCAATTGTATGGGGCCTTGGTGGTGGAACAGGAGCAGTGGCAACAACAAAGGCGTCAGGTTGCACAACAGATGCTTTAGGAACAGTTTCCTCATTGGCCTCTGGCACATTGGTTGGTGCAGGCTCCACATTTGCTTCAGCCATGACTACGTCATTGGCTTCATTTGTATTGGTGGTGGCAGCCTCAAGATTTTCAACCTCCACTTGATGAGCTGGAGGGTCGGACACCGCACGCGTTCACATCAGGAACAACTTCTTCAAAGAATGGGGGAGTAGGGACACGCTCTTCTCTTTGGTTGTCATCGATCGATGTAATGGATTGTCTTCAGCAGCCTTTGGCTTCGTACACGGAGACATTTACAATGGAGTGGCTTGAAACACTTGATGTGCAACAGATTGGTGGTGCACTTCTCCTTCGAACGCCGAGAGAGGGACTTGAGGCCTTGGTCCTTTCGCGAAGCTGCGTAATGCTAGCGACGCCTTTGGAGATGGAGTTGGTCGGGCCTCAAAGTCTTCCTCTACTTCTTGCATGTGGTGTGACTTGTTGTTGTTGGGGGGTACTCGGGGAGTCTTGTTGTTGTGGGTGATCAGCCCATGATGCATCCTGAGCAATTGGCGTCAGAGGACGACCAATGCTGATGAGTTTGCTGTTCGTGAGAACAGGCGACGATACCAAGTTGTGTTCGATCTGAGGAAGAACTTCATCATCTTTAACATTGTCATTGTGACCAATGTCTTCAGCAGCGATGGGATCAACTGCTGGAATGTCTTCGGCTTCATGTGCCTCTGTGGAAGCAGGCTCATGAACTATCATCCGTCATTCTTGGTGTTACGTCTTTGGGCGAACCATTGAGATAGGTTCAACAACTAAGGGCTCTGTGGGAGCAGCCCGACTCTTCTTGGTTTTGTGCTTCTTCTTGGGGGGAGCAACATCAGAGGCTTCGGGATTTTTCCTTTTTCTGGCTTCAGCCTCGGCAGTCCTCGTCTTCTTCGGGCTCAAGCGGTTGACTGAACTTTAGCCGAGCTACCATGCTACTTGGGAAGACTATGCGAGGTTCTTCCCGCCTTTGAAGGTGCAGTTTAGTTAGTCCTCGTCTTTTCTTCTTTGCAGCCATTCTCGGGGTCAATGCCAGGACGACCAAGAGCCTTGCGCTTCTCAAATTTCATTGTAGGCTTGTACACACTTGTCACCAGACTTTCTTCATGCGCTCACGAGAGCCTTTTAGCTTCTTCAAGGCTTCTTGAGAAAGGCTTCCTTGAGCTCGTAGCATGTTCTTGAAGTTTTGACATCTTGCATGCCGAGCTTTGCCACATGCTTCTTGAACTGAGCTTTCTCATAGTCGATCTTGTGCTTCAGTTCAACGATGCACTGAGCAAGAGCTAGCTCAGAAGCAATGGCGCCATTGAAGGAGACGCTGAGGCCAATGGGAAGTTGCAGATCTTCAAAACTGAGATTTGGGGTGTCAAACCACTCATCAATGAAGTTATGGATGATTGCCACATCAAAGAGAGGCAAATCATTGAAGATCTCTCGCTTCTTCCTTGCTCTTGATCAGCTTGCTCAAGAGCATCATCTGCAAGATCTTCATCATTGGATAGATCAATGTGCTCTTCTCGCAGAATGGCGGCAGGAGTCAATGTCCGATCAAGATTTTTGACGATTCTTTTTCTTCTCCGTCTTCTTGGAGATACGTGATAGATCTTCAGATCGCATAATCGCCTTCGTGGAGGTGCGATGGCTGGTTTCAGACGTGAAGCTTTTGAAGCCTTAGCCTTCTTGAGCTCGTGGCTTTGGAGTAGGAGCCGGGGCTTCATCGGGTCGACATCATCATCGTAATGATCCACTCGCACCTTAGATCGAGATGTGAGTGATGAGGCCATCA
Source organism: Aegilops bicornis (assembly GCA_021605145.1). Taxonomy (NCBI): domain Eukaryota; kingdom Viridiplantae; phylum Streptophyta; class Magnoliopsida; order Poales; family Poaceae; genus Aegilops; species Aegilops bicornis. Next base: position 335,113,954 of record CM038674.1, read on the forward strand.
AGGTTGTAGAACGGACCGATGACATTGGGTTACGTGATCACGTGAGCTGCCAAGACGGGGAGCAGAGGGACCAGGTTGAAGTCTAATCCCAATGACTTCTTGTTTTCCTTGGCCGATGCCTTTGCGTCTTGGAAGTTGCGCTTGAAGAGATTATCATCACGACACCGTGAGCAATGGGGATGGGTCGGCATTTTCAGTCGAGGTCCACGGACCATACAAGGATAGAAACCTTGTGCAATAGCTTCAGCTCTGCTCTTGGGTGGAAGGCTTCTAAGAGAATATCACCCCAAGGACTTTGATAGCATACTTCTCGGCGTATTCTGGGTCACGAACTTGTATTTGAACCAGCCCAATATCGTCGAATCCATTGGATTCGTGTCTTGCGCTGATTATAATTCTCTTCAGGATCTGTCTTGTATAGCTCTGAGAGGTCATCAGGCAAATCTCTTGATTTTCCCCCACAATGCCGTCTGCGCCACCCTTCCTTATCGATTTCTCTCGCCGCCATGAACTTTAAACCGAATGGCTTCAACACGTTCAAAGGCTTCAAAGGCTTTCGCTTGCTGGACAAACATGAACTGTCTTCGGGAGAGTTTTTGTGATGCTGTAAGATTTCTGCATACGAATGCTAACTATGAGAACCAAGGGATTATCCCACGGACATGTACCTGTGGATGACATTTGAGATGCGAGGGAAGGGGAAAGGTCATATGCATTCTCGGAAGATTTTGAAGATCAATCAGTTTGAAGGCATTGACCTCATGATGCTAAGACATTCACTTATATGTTGAGAGTTGGTTCCATTTGTATGAATCCGTGAATAAGTACAAGTGAGGAATCTAACTAGATATGAAGCTTAAGTGAATATACTAGGCAGTATGAGATGCGAGCAGAATAGATCTAACATTGTATAGGCGTAAACCAATTTTGGTAAACAGGATGAATCTTTGAGGATCAAAAGATGGTAAAAATAGAGTTGTATTTACCACACGAAGAACTGCTAGATGGGATGAGTAGGAGACCGAGCAGTTCAATCCACCGTGCCCTAACTTGGCGACGGAGGACACCTACGGGCGGCGGCGGAGAGGACGATGTCCGCGTCGGCGTGAGGATCGGCGTCGGAGAAGTTATGCGGCCTAAGCGCTCGTCGCCAAAGGTTGCCGCGAGCTAAGCGGTGGCGCTTAGGGTTTTGACGAGGTGGAGAGGTGGAAGAAAGTTTTCTTTACTGCAGGGACATGTATTTATAAGGAGGTGTGCTGACAACGCAATTACTCGTGTGTTCTCGGCGGTTCACATCTAAGGGGCACATGGCAAGCATGCAACATACTCAGAGTTGTCCCACGTTCCCACGCGCGTCAGGTTTGTCGGATGGTCATTCCGGCTTCTCCGGATTTCAACCAATAAGTATGAATCATTTAAAACAGACTTAATGTTTGTCTTCGTGTCATTCACGACAAGGACGCAGAGAAGACATTCGACGATTTCAATAGAATGCATATGATTTGGACAGATAGAGTTTGATATAGAAAGCATAGAGAGATTAGGGTCCGATCACATTCACTTAGTTCAAAAGGTTCAACTAGGAAGACATAGCTACAAGTGAATGTTGTAGAGGACAGAACACTTGTATATATATCAGAAAGCAATCAAATCAACATAGTGAAGAAAATCATGAAGATAGGTTCAAATTTGAAGACAAACTAAATGCGAAGACATAGCAAAAATAACGCCATGAGTGAAACACTTCAAACAGAGAAATTTGGTGGTGGCGTTACCCAATCAGATAGGAAGTATTAGACCTGCACGACGCACAATTATCGTGGTGCTCAAGTCAAATTCCACGTTAATGTATTCACACTCGAATGTAAGTCTTCATTGATTGAAGATATACTTTACCGTGTGTTGCACATCTAAGTCATCAACATGCATAAGTGTTAGGATGTGTGCACGATCACGGGACATTTGAGGATTCCAAGATATTTAGCTCACACCGTAACTTGCAAAACCTTTTCTCATCCAAGGGCTTTGTGAAGATATCTCGCCATTGCTTCTTCATTGTTGACGTGAATGATGTCAATGTCTTTCTTCATGACATGATCTCCGAGAAAGTGATGACGAATTTCAATGTGCTTTGTCTTCGAGTCTTTGGACTGGATTGTTGGCTATCTTGATGGCGCTTTCATTGTCGCAGAAGAGAGGTACTTGTTTCAGATTGATGCCATAGTCCTTGAGTGTTTGCTTCATCCATAGAAGTCGAGCGCAAGAAGATCCAAAGAAGAATGTATTCAGATTCAGCAGCTTGAGAGTGATACAGCTCGCTTCTTTGAAGACCAACAGACAAGTGATCGTCCCGTAAAGTGACATGTGCCTGATGTAGACTTGCGATCCACCTTGTCACCAGCATAATCAGCATCCGAGAATCCAACCAGATCAAATTCTGAGCCCTTTGGATACCATAATCCAAGTGTTGGGGTGTAAGCCAAATATCGAAGAATTCGCTTCACAGCTAAGTGATGCGATTCCTTTGGTGCCGCTTGGAATCGAGCACACATGCAAACACTAAGCATAATATCTGGCCTAGATGCACATAGGTAAAGTAAGGAACCAATCATGGAGCGGTATACCTTTTGATCAAATTCTTTACCATTGTCGTCGGGACCAGATGGTGTTTACCGGCATTGGCGTCGTGTAACCTTTGCAATCTTGCATTCCAAACTTCTTCAGACAATCTTTGAGGTATTTTTTCTTGAGATATGAAGATGCCATTCCTTTGTCGATTTAATTTGAAGACCAAGGAAGAACTTGACTCACCCATCATGGACATCCGATATTGCTCTTGCATCATGTATCCAAACTCATCACTATACTTACGGTTGGGGCGGTGAAGATAATGTCATCCACATATATTTGGCACACAAACAGCTTCACCATCATATGTCTTCGTGAAGAGTGTGGGATCGAGGGATCCAGGTTTGAATCCTTTGCTCTTCAGGAAATCTTTGATCGTATCATACCAAGCGCGAGGAGCTTGTTTGAGGCCATACAATGCTTTGTTTAGCTTGTACACCATATCAGGATGTTTTGGGTCTTCAAAGCCGTGTGGTTGAGCGTAACGATACTTCTTCTTCAATTTTGTCGTTGAGAAATGCACTCTTCACATCCATTTGATATAGCAAGATGTTGTGGTGGTTAGCATAGGCTAGCGATATGCGAATAGCTTCAAGCCTAGCCACGGGAGCAAATGTTTCATCGAAGTCAATTCCTTCAACTTGAGTATATCCTTGAGCCACAAGACGTGCTTTGTTTCTGACGACTTGACCATGCTCATCTTGCTTGTTTCGATATATCCATTTTGTACCAAATATATTCGCTTGCGAGGGTCGTGGACGCTTGACAAGTTCCCAAACATTGTTCAGCTTGAACTGTTGAAGTTCTTCTTGCATAGCTTGTATCCATTCAGGTTCCATAAAGGCTTCAGACTTTCTTGGGTTACGATATTGACACAAAAGAAAAGTGCCCATGAAATTTGCTAACTGTGGTTGCTCTTGAGCGAGTAAGTGGACCAGGTGCATTGATGCTATCAATTATCTTCTCAATTTGTACTTCATTTGCAACTCGAGGATGAATCGGACGAAGACCTTGCTCTAGCGATCATTGTCATCATTGGGAGGATTGTCTTGATGCACCGTTAGGTGCGAAATGATAAGTTCCTCTTCAGTTGTGCTTGAAGGCATGATTTCACCGGTTCCCATCGCCTTGATAGATTCATTGGGAGCTTAGTCTAATGTACTTGGCGAGGAGCTCTCTTTGTGAACCATTGGTTTCATCAAATCGCACGTCCACAGTTCGACGATTTTGTAAAGATAGAGGTTGAAGACTCTGTAAGAGTGCGAGTCCTTTCCAGAATGTAGAGCATGAAGCCTTCGTGAGTTTTAGGTGCAAATTTTGACTTGTGATGGGGATCCTTGATCCAGGCACCTAGCTCCAAATACTCAAGTAGCCGACATTTGGCTTCTTGCCAAGAAGGAGCTCATAGGATGTTTTGTTCGTAAGCTTATGGATGTAAACACGGTTGATGACGTGACATCTTTGTATCAATAGCTTCAGGGCGAGAACTTCCTTGGTGTTTTGTACTTTCGTCGAGCATTGTTTGAGCCATCTCAATGAGAGTTCTGTTCTTGCGCTCACGATGCCATTTTGTCGAGGTGTGTATGGAGCGTAAAACTCATGAGTGATTCCCATTGTATCCAGATAAAGATCAAGTCCGTTGTTCTTGAACTTCGGTGCCATTGTCACTTCGATATGCTTTGATCTTGACGCCATAATTGTTCATGGCTCGATTGGCGAAACGTCTGAAGACATCTTGCACTTCAGTCTTGTAGAGAATTATGTGTACCCATGTATATCTTGAGTAGTCATCAACAATGACGAAGCCAAGAGACAAGCAGTTGTTGTGAAGGTAGAGTAGTGAGTAGGGCCAAATAAGTCCATGTGTAACAGCTCGAAGGGTTGAGATGTCGTCATGATTGTCTTGAGGGGTGCTTTGCCCTAGTCAATTTTCCAGCTTTCAGAGCACCGCACAAATGATCCTTCTTGAACTTGACACCCTCGATGCCTATGACATGCTTCTTCTTGGCGAGTGTGTAAGTTCCTCATGCCGACATGCCCCGATACCTCCGATGCCAGAGCCAGATTCTCAAGCTTTTGCAAGAAGACATACGGCAAGTCGTGGACCTGCCGAGAAATCTACCATGTATAGATCATCTTTCCGATACCCTTCAAAGACTAGAGACTTGTCGATTCCATTAGTACAAGGCAACGATATTTTCCGAATAGCACAATCATGTTCAAGTCACAAAGCATCAAGATGGACATTAAGTTGAAACCAAGGGATTCAACAAGCATCACATTATCCATGTGTTGATCCTTTGAGATTGCAACTCTACCTAGACCCAATACCTTGCTTTTACCAAAGTGTCAAAGAAGGTGATGTGACTCTTGTCCGATGGACGTAAGGTTGAGTCCATGAGAAGACTTTGATCACCAGTCATATTATTAGTGCATTTCTTGTCCATAATCCATTACGAAGCATGAGGTGTCATACCCTACAGTACAGTTAGGGGGATAGGCTTCACCAAGAGTATTGTGAAGCATAAACATTTGACAGGCAAGAGGATTATTGAAGCTCAGATCAAGATTAGGACAGATAGGATGAATGGCAAACGATTCAGGAACAAAATACATAGTGAGACCATTTGGGCATTTGATCTTGCGCCCTACAAGATGTTTTAGGTCCCCAGCAATAGCATCAGACGCCTTTGATTTTCGGCTGGAGACCTTTCCCTGCAAGAGAAAGTTAATTCTTCTTAACCACCCACATCTTTAGGGGTGGCTTAGAAGCAATGAGTCTAAGTGTAGCATCTGAGAACTTCGGCTTTGGAGCCCTAGCAAATAGCCTTGCAGGAGATGAATGATACTCATATGAATAAGCAGAAAAATTCTTTGTTTTATGAACATAGCGGTTTGAAGACACACGCTCATATTCATAAGTTTGAGTACAGTTTCCCTGCAAAACATTGGCGTTAGGGTGACTCAGGTGAGTCCTCTGTCTGTATGAAGCTTTTGGACAATATGACGCCTTAGGTGCAGGGTTTGTCTTCTTCCTGTGGTGTCATGATCACATTCAACGGAAGATTCTCAAAACAGCTTTTGGGAACCCAGATCTTCTTCATTGGTGGTCCATTCCTGCAGTTAGTACCAATATACCTTGCAAACACTTCACCATTCTGATTCTTGAATAGCTTATAGTTTGCATCAAGGGATTCATCAATGATAATAGGATTAGCACAGGTAAAGCCAGATAAGGTGGATGGATCCACTGAAGGTCCCTTGGCAAAGAACCCATGTGGTTTTGGGATATCGCTCGTGCTTCTAGTAGGAACCATCAACATTCATTTTCCTCTCGAACCCAACACCCTTTTCCTAGGGTTTCGGTTCAGAATCCGCTTTTTGAGGACATCGCAAAGTGTCCGATGTCCTTCGGACTTTTATACATCCCTCGCTTTGAGCAATGTCTTCAACCTAGCATTTTCATCAAGAATAGTAGTGGTATCCTCCGCAGAGGGGTTAGTTACCACATCAAGAGTTGAAGACAATGCAACAAAGAGCAACGATGGAACATTCAAACAGAGAGATAGCGATATCACGCTCAAGGCATTTTAGACATGGTGGTTCAAATCCATCATGAGCGGGACTGATCTGTTGAGCGCGAAGTGACTCATTCTCTTTTTGAAGATCTTCATGAGGCGCTCTTAATTTCTCAAGCTCTTGCTTCCTTTGAAGATAATCATAGGAGAGCTTTTCATGAGTGGTTGAGAGCGTTTCATGACGACTTTCAAGTTCTTGGTACTTAGCATGAAGATTTTTTATGTCTTCAACTAAGGACCGTGAACGTGTCATTTCAGCGTCCAATGTGTCATCGCTTTTGTCTAACAGTTTTTGAATATGTTCCATAGCTTTTTGTTGTTCAGTTGCAATTTTAGCAAGTGTTTTGTAGCTGGGCTTGGATTCACAATCAGAGTCATCTTCACTTGATGTTTGACAGTAAGCATCATGTGATTTTACCTTGGCACCACGTGCCATGAAGCGATAGGGTGGGAGCAGGGTCGTCCTTGTCATCGCCTTTCGTTGGTGGGAGTCATTGTCTTGATGTTGAAGATGGACTTGGCAACGTAGGTCGTGGCTAGAGCCGACTTGCAACGCTGTGGTCGGACTCCTCTTCAGACTCCACCTCCGCCTCCTCAGATGCAGACTCCTCCTCTGAATCCATTTCCTTGCCAACAAAAGCACGAGCCTTGCCAGATGAGCTCTTCTTATGAGATGAAGACTTTGATGAGGACTTGGAAGAAGACTTTGAAGATTTCTTCTTCTTCTTGTCATCGGAATCATATTCCTTGCTCTTCTTCTTTTTCTTCTGATTGTCCCACTGTGGACACTCGGAGATATAGTGTCCGTGTTTCTTGCACTTGTGACATGTTCTCTTCTTGTAGTCATGAGTGGATGCTTCATCATTTCTCGAGCTAGATCGTGAAGACTTTCTCTCAAGCCCTTCTTCTTAGTGAACTTACGGAACTTCTTCACAAGCATAGCAAGTTCCTTTCCAATGTCTTCAGGATCATCGTGAATCGCAAATGATTCTTCTTCAGACGAGGAGACAACTTTTGCCTTCAAAGCACGAGTTCGGCCATAGTTGGGACCATAGATCAGAAAGCTGGAACTCATGTGTGTTGAGCCTCTCAGGTATATCAGACGGGTCGAGTGTCTTGAAGTCAGGGCATTCTTGTATCATGAGGGCAAGGGTGTCAAAGGAGCTGTCAAGTGATCTCAGTAGTGTCTTGACGATTTCATGCTTGGTAATCTCAGTGGCGCCGAGAGCACGAAGCTCATTTGTGATGTCGGTGAGGCGATCAAACGTGAGCTGGACATTTTCATTATCGATTCTCTTGAAGCGATTGAAGAGGTTGCGAAGAGCGCTTATCCTTTGATCTCTCTGGGTTGAGACGCCTTCGTTGACCTTGGATAGCCAGTCCCAGACTAGCTTTGACGTTTCCAGAGCACTCACACGGCCATACTGTCCTTTGGTTAGATGACCACAGATGATATTCTTGGTCAGAGAGTCCGATTGAATGAACTTCTTGACATCGTTAGGGTGACACCTTCACCAGTTTTGGGAACGCCGTTCTTGACGACATACCAGAGGTCGACATCAATGGCTTCAAGATGCATGCACATCTTATTCTCCCAGTAGGGATATTCAGTCCCATCAAACACGGGGCAAGCAGCAGAGACTTTGATTATCCCTGCAGTCGACATAGCTAAAACTCCAGGTGGTTAAACCGAATCACACAGAACAAGGGAGTACCTTGCTCTGATACCAATTGAAAGTGCTAGTTATCGACTAGAGGGGGGGTGAATAGGCGATTTTTATGAAAATCTTCAAAACGTGGAAGTTTCGAAGACAAACAATAGAAATGACCTAATTGATATGCAGCGGAAGATAAACTACAACAAGCAAACCATAGTCAAGTATGCAATAATGTGAAAGTACAAAGACTAATAGCAGCTAGGTAGTAAGGATCAGGATGGAAGATAGTATCAAGCCAACCAACGATAATAGTCAAGCAATGAAGTCAAACAGGTATGACAAATAGGCAATGACTTCACAAAGACAAACTCTAAGTAAAGGGAGGGAGAGGATAGAACCAGTCACTTGTTGAGGACATAGGATTTCTTGGACCAGTTCCAGTTGCTGTGACAATTGTACGTCTGGTTAGGGAGGCTGAGATTCAACTCAAGACTGCCTTCACCTTATTCCCTTGAGCTAAGGACACACAGTCCTCGCCCAATCACTCTGGTAAGTCTTCAAGGTAGACTTCCGAACCTTCACAGACTTCGTTCACCGGTGATCCACAATGAATCTTGGATGCTCAGAACACGACGCCTAACCGGCTGGAGGATACACAGTCATCAAGTGTAATAAGTCTTCAGGTCACATGCATGTAAAGACTTGGTGATGCCTAACACTCTTTGGCTCACAGGTGTTTAGGCTTTGTCCTCGCAAGGATTTCTCTCTCTCAAAGGCTTCGAGGTGGGTTGCTCTCAAACGACAAAAGCCGTGCACTAACTCCGAGGAGCCACCAATTTATGGTGTAGGGGTGGGCTATTTATAGCCACTAGGCAACCCGACCGATATGTCCGAAATGACCGGGTCACTAAGGAACTGACACGTGTTCCAACGGTCAGATTTCAAACACACACGGCGACTTTACTTGGGCTACAAGCAAAGCTGACTCATCCAGCTCTGGATAAGATTTGCTCTCATTGTCTTCGCTCGAAGACATAGGATTTGGGTTGAGCATCACTTCACCATTCTCGACTTTGTTCACTTGGACCCCACTTAACAGTACGGTGGTTCCTATGACTCAAGAAAGAAGAAAAGGAAACAACAAAACAACACAGTCTTCGCGCTCCATAGTCTTCACTCAATGTCTTCTCGTGTCATAATCTTCAATATGAATATCTTCACATACCACCATTGTCGCCAATGTCTTCATACATTTTAGGGGTCATCTCCGGTAGGTAAATCAATCAATGAGGGACACTACCTGTGTTATCCTCGCAATTCTCACAAACACATTAGTCCCTCAACCAAATTTGTCGTCAATACTCCAAAACCAACTAGGGGTGGCACTAGATGCACTTACAATAGATCAATTCACTAGAATTTTTAAAGGAAAGGCGGGAGCAGCACACGCTACGGGTAAACCGAGCATGCTTAACTGGCGTAGTTATGATAGAGGCAAAGGTGTCCCGTCTTTCAATGAGATGATGGTATCGCTTTGGTGGAAATCGACTTTGACGATCCGACTACTTAACGAGCGTGCGAGGACGCCGCGCCTTAGCAATCGCTAAACCAACTCCGGAGGTTATTGACCACGCCGAGCACGATCAACTCGACCACGAGGGTCTGCATTTCGCGAGCAAACGAAGAACAAGCAAGAACTGAGATTGCAATCTGGATATTGCGAATATAAGATGAAAGCTTTATTGATCAAGGTGGGGTTCTATGACGCTTTGTCCGGTCGTTGAACACAAACGGCACGCCAAGTTGCAGCTATGGCGAACTTTTAATCTAAACAAAACCCAAAGTCTAAACGGTGCCCTAAGGGCTGTATATATGGAGGAAGAGGGGAATTTCGTGGCCCTTGGGGAAGGGGTCCGAAACCAACCCTATCTCTTGTTTCCCCACACATACGGACTCTAAAAACAGCCTATACTTATGTATTTCGAAATTACATGGGCCTGGCCCAATAATAAGGTGATGCAACACATAGAATAGCCTCTGGACGAAATTTATAAAGTGGCATCTTATATATTTCATCCAAGGCTTCATTCACTCCTTATGGTGGCTTCAAAGTCCTGAAATCATCACTTGTAACTCTGTTCTTGTTCCCCTTGCGCATGCCATCAACTCCATGCTTGTTCTTGCTCCAATGTTCATCCTTCTCCAAGCTAGGCCCTTTATTTGTAAGCAAAACAAATGTATCCAATTTAGGCAAGCATCATATTCTCATGAACATTAGAATCATTACCAAGAAACGAAAGTACACGGTAATTTAATTGGCGTGCGCGAGCTCTAGTAATTGGTCCATTATATGTAACAGTAGGGGTTGTGGGTAACAATGGTATTGATGTCCTCCTCATCCTCCCCTTCTTGAAATGAAGTCGTCCTCGACGGAAGCTCATCTTCCTCACCCAAATAAGGCTTCAAATCTGCAATGTTAAAAGTGGGACTAACCCCAAAATCTGCAGGCAGCTCAAGTTTATATGCATTATCATTTATTTTCTCTAACACCTTAAATGGACCATCAAAGACGTGGCGGTAGCTTTGATTTGCAAAATTAGGAAACCTATCCTCACGCAAATGTAACCAAACAAGATCTCCGGTGCAAAGACAACATGTTTTCTACCCTTATCTCCAAAGCAAGTTTATATTTAGCATTCATACGCTCAATATTGTCCTTAGTTAACTCATGCATTTTTAAGATCAATTCAACACGTTGTTTAGCATCAAAATTAACCTTCTCCGAAGATGGAAGAGGCAACAAATCAATGGGTGCCCGAGGTAGGAAACCATACACAATTTCAAAAGGGCACATCTTAGTAGTAGAATGCAATGAACGATTATAAGCAAATTCAATATGAGGCAAGCATTCTTCCCACATTTTCTTATTATTCTTGAAACAGCCCTAAGCATAGTAGACAATGTTCTATTGACTACTTCGGTTTGTCCATCCGCTTGGGGTGACAAGTAGTACTAAAAAGCAGTTTAGTCCCCAACTTAGCCCATAAACATCTCCAAAAGTGGCTAAGAAATTTAGTATCACGATCTGAAACAATAGTATTTGGCACACCATGCAAGCGAATAATTTCACGAAAGAACAAATCAGCAACATTAACAGCATCATCGCTTTTATGACATGGTATAAAGTGTGCCATTTTCGAGAATCTATCCACGACAACAGATATGCTATCCCTCCCCTTCTTTGTTCGAGGTAACCTAAAACAAAGTCCATAGATATATCTTCCCAAGAAACAATAGGTACAGGCAAAGGCATATATAAACCATGAGGATTGAGTCATGACTTAGCTTTTTGACATGTAGTGCAGCGAGCAACAAACGCTCAACATCCCGAGTCTCATCTTTGGCCAAAAGAAATGTGTAGCAAGTACGTCCTCCGTCTTCTTCACGCCAAAGTGTCCCATTAATCCTCCTCCATGCGCCTCCTGCAACAACAAAAGACGAACAGAGCTAGCTGTAATGCATAGCTTGTTAGCACGGAACACAAAGCCATCATTAATAACAAACTTGTGCCCTGTTCTTCCTTTGTTACGATTCTGCATTACATCTTTAAAATCAGCATCATGCACATATTGATCTTTGATGGTCTCCAAACCAAATATTTGGAAGTCAAGTAGTGAAAGCATAGTATAGCGACGAGACAAAGCATCAGCAATAACATTTTCTTTACCCTTCTCGTGTTTAATGACATAAGGGAAAGTCTCAATGAATTCAACCCATTTAGCATGTCTACGATTTAGTTTAGCTTGACTTTTAATATGTTTCAAAGATTCATGATCGGAATGGATAACAAATTCTTTGGGCCATAAATAATGTTGCCATGTCTCTAAAGTCGAACAAGAGCATATAATTCTTTATCATAAGTAGAATAGTTCGGACTAGGCCCACTCAATTTTTCGTAAAAGTATGCAACAGGTTTGCCATCTTGTAATAACACACCTCCTAATCCAATTCCACTAGCATCACATTCAAGCTCAAAAGTCTTATTAAAATCAAGAAGTTGGAGTAAAGGAGCATGTGTCAACTTATCTTTCAATACATGAAGGCTTCTTCCCGTATGCGTACCCCAAACAAAAGGCACATCCTTCTTTGTAAGCTCATTGAGAGGTGCAGCAATGGTGCTAAAATCTCTCACAAAAACGCCTATAGAAACCAAATGAGTCCAAGAAAACTCCTCACTTGTGTATTTGTTTTGGCTGCGGCCAACTCTCAATAGCTTCAATCTTGGCTTTATCAACTTCAATTCTGTGGAGTAACAACATAGCCAAGAAAAGATACTAAATCGGTGCAAAAGGTGCACTTCCCAAGGTTACCAAACAAACGAGCATCACGTAGAGCAATAAAAACAGCACGTAAATGTTCCAAATGTTCTTCCAAAGATTTGCTATAAATCAGTATATCATCAAAATAGACTACCACAAATCGTCCAATGAAAGCACGTAAAACTTCGTTCATTAGTCTCATGAAAGTACTAGGTGCATTAGTTAACCCAAAAGGCATGACTAACCACTCATATAAACCAAACTTAGTTTTAAATGCTGTTTTCCATTCATCTCCCAATTTCATACGAATTTGATGGTATCCACTACGCAAATCAACTTTGGAGAATATTGTAGAGCCACTCAATTCATCAAGCATATCATCTAGCCTAGGAATAGGATGACGATAACGAATAGTAATATTATTAATGCCTCTACAATCAACACACATACGTGACGTACCATCCTTTTTAGGCACTAATAGGAACAGCACAAGGACTAAGAGATTCCGCATTATATAACCTTTGTCGAGCAGCTCAGTACTTGACGCATAATCTCCTTCGTCTCCTCTGGATTGGTACGGTATGGTGCACGGTTGGGTAGCGATGCACCGGGAATTAAGTCAATCTGATGCTCAAACCCTCGAATAGATGGTAATCCTAGTGGCACGTCTTGTGGAAAGACGTCAGTGAACTCTGCAAAATGTTAGTGACAAAGGGGGCAAAGAGGAAGGCACGTCCTCGAATGAAAATAATGCCTCTTTGCACACAAAAGCATAGCAAACAGATTTGCTAAAATCTAGCTCATCAATATCATATTTGGTGGCAAGTAAACATGCACTTTTCAATTTAATTTCAGAAGCAACACTAGATGGTTTATTATTAGGCTTCATTTGTTGCTCAAATTCTTTTGCCACAATCTGATTTTCACTCTTAGTTTTCTCCTGTTTTTCTTTATTAGCTCTATGAATATCATCTTTCAAAATGGAATCAGGAGTCATAGGCAGCAAAGTAATATTTGTATCCTTATGAACAAGAGTATCTTGATTGTTTCTACCATGGTGTCTGAATTTTTATCAAATTGCCGTGGTCGACCAAGTAATAAGGAACATGCTTGCATAGGTACCACATCACAATCAACATAATCGGCATATGTAGAGATACTAAAATGCACCTTAACAAAGACGTTTTACCTTAACCTTGCCGCCATTGTTGTTGAACCATTGGATGTAGTAAGGATGTGGATGTGGTCTTGTGGTGAGAGATAGCTTCTCCACCATCTCCATGCTAGCCAAGTTGTTGCAGCTCCCTCCATCTATGATGACCTTGAATAGAACGTTCCTTCACAACTCCTTTGTATGGAACAAATTATGCCTCGATTTTGCTCGGCTTGCGTGACACGCACACTCAAAACACGTTGAGCAACTAAACATTCATACTGTCCAAAGATCTTCAAAGACCATGTATTGCGTCTCATGATCAGAATCATCTCCATCGTGTTCTTCACGTGTAATAAGAGCCATAGTCTCCTTATCATAGTCACTAGCGGACTCATACCCACCATCCTCAGTAACAATCATCACACGCTTAGATGGGCATTCTCTCGCATAATGACCTCCACCCTTGCAACGTCGACAAATAATATCATGTGTTTGCCCTATTGATGCCATGGATGAAGAAGAGCTCTTTGCAGGCCAGAAGGTGTGCTCTTGGCGAGATAGTGGTGATTGTGCTCGCTTTATTGTATCATGGTTGGAGGTGGCGGCCACTTGAGGTGCCGTGTAGCGAGCGATGTGGAAGTAGATGATGCACGTGGTGTCCATGATGAAGGTCGACTGCGAGAAAAGTTAGTCTGCGCCAATGCCTGCCGATCCTGCACTTCACGTTACGCTTTACAAGCAAGATGGAATAATCGAGTGATATTATTATAATCCTTGTAGTCTAGAATGGTCTCAATCTCTCTATTCAATCCACCCGTAAAACGTGCAAGCATAGCTTCATTCTCTCAACAATACCACATCTAATCAAGCGGTTTGTAATTCCTCGATAATATTCTTTCACCGAATTTTTCCTTGTCTTAAGCGCTGCAATTTTTGAAGTAATTATGGTGGAACCCAACGAGTACGCATAGCAGTTTTCAAAGCAGCCCAAGTAGTAGAACAGGATATAATCGATAATGTTAGGACCACCAAACACATGCAAAGCTAGTGAAAGCACAAACAATGAGCAGGAACACGTCTCTCCTCGGGATATTGTAAACATGTAAATCGTTGTTCAGTTTCTAACTCCCAAGTAAGATATATATCAGAACATATCTACCCTCAAATGCTGGAATATTCAATTTGAGTTTAGGGAGATGGTCATGATCCGTACACGAGGGGAGCAGAACATTGCCATTATTTGCATGTGGACGATCCGGTGGTTGTGGTGCTTTGGTGGTTGCACGTAGATTCGATTGTCATCAACCTCATCCTCGTAATCTCCCACATAATCATTCTCCTCCACATCGCCAGCAGGAGCCATGTATATCGATGAGCGCACCAATGAGTTTGGTCATCAAGAGGGACACGGCTCGCTCGGCGGAGGGCTGTTTCCCGACGTGGAGGTAGTCGGTGTTGTTGTTGTTGTTGCAGAGGTGCGGCAGGTGCAGCCGGTGGTGGTAGTGGAAAACCGAAAGCAATTCAGCAAACTTGTTATCGAGCTTTGTTTCAAACGTCTTCTCCATGCCATCTATCTTCTCCATGGCCTCGTCAAATCTGTTTAGCACATCTTGCACCTTTCCACTCATCATTTGCTGAAACTTATCATGAAGCTCCTTGTTCAGAAGTTCTCCTACCAGTCCTCGCTGGCTTGTGATCCTGTCCATGGTTAGCAAAGAATAGAAACACACAAGAATATGATCCTACAGACTACTAACAAGTGGTGGTGGTGGCTGGTGTCACAAATCCATCAAGCAAATCTCAAATTCTTACCAGTTCTTACACAGCAGCAGGCGGTGATCGGCAACCGTTGTAGTCAAAACTCTCAAAGCTTGGATAGAGCAATTACCAGGGAGAGTCAATGCACGATGTAGATGTATGTGGAGCTGGGAAGGCTTTTATTATGGTAGCAAAAAGGGTCAGCAATAATCAATTCAGAGATGCAAAGTTGAATAAACGCTCAACGACGGTAGTCTGCGGTCGGGTCCTAGGCTAGACCGTGCTAGAGACGCGAGCCTAGAACACTAACAAAATCACGGCGCTGCACGTAAACAAGGGAGGAGCACACTCTGAATTTTTTTCTCTTTTTTTTGCACTTTTTTTTGCTCCGCAACAATTTTTTTTTCGAAAAAGTCTACAAATGGTCTAAAAACTGCCTAGCCAGAATTTTCCAGACTTAGTTTTTTTTTTTTGAAACTGGAACTATTTTTCTTCATGGATGGCTCGGATGTTGGGGAGTCCTACTCATCACGACTTCGAGTATCGTGTGATCTGGAAATCGAGAACAAAGCAACAATTACTGGACTCGGACTAGGACTCGTGGCGGAGATGAATCTGGTGGAAACTCGGACTGGTGGCGGATATTAGCAGGGCGATGGAACACGGACTGGTGGCGAATCTGTGATGGCGTGATGGCGGTGAATATGTGGTATATGGTAGCGGCGATAACGATGGTGGTATATGGCAGCGGTGATGACGATGGTGGTATATGGCAGCGGTGATGATGATGACGCGGTGGTGATATATGGCGGCGACGTGACAACTTGTGAATGTAACTTCGAAACTCTAAAGGACTAGACGCTAAGACCAGCAACTTGACACGACGATGCAACCGCAAATTCAACAAAGCAAATCTGTAAAAGATTATGCAAAGGCTCGATTGGTTCGGATAGGATGAACTAACCCTATTTTTTTGGCTTTTTCATGGATTGTAGGTATGAAAATGCAGACTCGATCTAAACTATGAAAAAGCGTAAAATCTCACCGAGCAACCCGAAAATCTGATACCACTTGATAGAGGCAAAGGTGTCCCGCCTTTCGATGAGATGATGTATATCGCTTTGGTGGAAATCGACTTTGACGATCCGACCATTTAACGTGCGAGGACGCCGCTACTTTAGCAATCGCTAAACCAACTCCGAGAGGTTATTGACCACGCCGAGCATGATCAACGACCACGAGGGTCTGTTTCCTGCGAGCAAACGAAGAACAAGCAAGAAACTGAGATTGCAATCTGGATATTGCGAATATAAGATGAAAGCTTTATTGATCAAGGTGGGGGTTCTGTGACGCCTTTGGCTGGTCGTTGAACACAAACGGCACGCTGAAGTTGCAGCTATGGCGAAATTTTAATCTAAACAAAACCCAAAGTCTAAACGGTGCCCTAAGGGCTGTATATATGGAGGAAGAGGGGAATTTCGTGGCCCTTGGGGAAGGGGTCAAAACCAACCCTATCTCTTGTTTCCCCACACATACTGGACTCTAAAACAGCCTATACTTATGTATTTCGAAATTACATGGGCCTGGCCCAATAATAAGGTGGCGCAAAGCACCTAGAATAACCTCCGGACGAAATTTATGAAGTGGCATCTTGTATATTTAAGTCCAAGGCTTCATTCACTCCTTATGGTGGCTTCAAAGTCCCGAAATCATCACTTGTAACTCCGTTCTTGTTCCCCTTGCGCATGCCATCAACTCCATGCTTGTTCTTGCTCCAATGTTCATCCTTCTCCAAGCTAGGCCCTTCATTTGTAAGCAAAACAAATGTATCCAATTAGGCGACATCATATTCTCATGAACATTAGAACCATTACCAAGAAACGAAAGTACCTGGTAATTTAATTGGCGTGCGCGAGCTCTAGTAATTGGTCCATTATATGTAACAGTAGGGGCTGTGGGTGTAACAATGGTATTGATGTCCTCATCAAGTTATCAAATGGCAAGGTACTCCTGCAAGATCTGGGGGTCGACACGAATGGCAGCCATCGCGACCTCATCCGCGCGTGCGACCGCGATTTGCTTCTCCGCTGCCAAATGCTCCTTGAGCTCCTGGCTATATTACGTGCACCATGGCTTAGGGCGGTGCTTATTTGATGGAGGGGTCGGTGATTTGGGTGGAAGGTGTCACACCGGTGGTCGGGCATGTGGGATGTGGAAGGAGGAGGAGGATGGTGGTCGGGTGTGCATTACCTGCCTGGATAGACGATGCCGAGCAGCGTGAAGGAGGGTCACCGGTGAGGAGGCGGCGCTGCAAGCAAGGAGTGAAAGTTTCACTTGGAAAGAAAGGCGGAAACAGGGGAAATGTGGCTTTTGATAAGGGGGGGGGGGGCGGGGAGGTAGATATTTCCATGGAAGCCGAAAATTTGGAATCGCTTCAGCGAAAAAACCGGCGTGCAAAGTGTCATCAGACACGGTCCCTCATTCAAAACTGTGTACGATATGTGAATGTCACAAACAATTCAGATAGCTTAACCCATGTTTGATGAGTTTGAACGTCAAAAATTTTGGTTCGAATTTCCCTGGTTACAGTGGTCATCCATGTCGTTGCATAATTTGGGTACACAAAGGAGACTACAACACACCCACACTTCTTAATCGAGCAAGTTCAGCAAATAAACAGAGCTAGCTGACCTAAACATTACTCTAACAAATTAAAGACCAGCGCTCTTAATTAAACAAAACAAAGAGTACTACTACAGCTAGTGCTCGTCGATCTCCGCCGCCGCCTCCATCTCCAGCTCGCGCTCGACGGTCTCCTGGGGAAGGGGCTCCATGGCATCCATCGCACCATACTCACCAATCATCTCGCCATCCTCGTCCGCATCTCTTTGGAAAAGGCCGCCACGAGCTGGGCGTGGGCAGCCGCGATCTGTGTTTGGACGAGCTCCATCGTCGCAAGGTATGCGATGGAGGAACGGACGGCTGCTCGGACGCTCTCGGCGATTGCCAACTGTTCGGCCGTGGGTTGTCGACCATTGTCGGAGAAGCTTCGTTCGATTTGTGCGGTGACCGCCACGAGCTGGGCGTGGGCGGCCTCGACATGGTCGTGGGCGGCCTCCATCAGGGCTAAGGCCGCCGCTGCGGAACAGATAGATGTTGCTGCCGCCACCTGAGAAGCAATAGCAGCCCTTTGGGCTACCTTGGCCTCCCGGTCGCAGATTGCGGCCGCGCTCATGCACCTTGTTAGCACAGGCATGGCGGCTGCGGCCGCGCTCTCGCCGGAGTGGGCCACCGAAGTTGCCTCACGATGCGGGTCCATGTTCCCATCTTCCACCGGCAACGATTGAATAGTGAAATGATATTTGGGGAGCGAGCTAGTGTGCTCGAGACACCGGCTGTGGACTGTAGCCAACGCACCTTCTCGCGTAAGCCATAGGTGTACTATACACCAATGGTGCTTCAGGATATTTTGTGCTGCATCTCACACGGTTGGTGATAATAAACTGTGTGTGATCTACTTGATTTTTCATCTTGATTTGAATTACATAATGGGGTCACAGCGGCAATGGACGGTGTGTGAATTGCTAGACCTTTTATCTGCAGTGAACATGCAACTATATGTGTGTCGTAAAAGAATTGGAATTATTCAGGGTTTTTTGAACATTTTACACATTAAATTGGTTTTCTAGCCATTTGAGGTGCACAATTCAAAATTAAACTACATGCACATGCTCCGGTGCATCAACATGGGTTGTAAAATCATATATGTGTCCATGGGTTTATGCTTATGTCACATACAAGAAGTGGGGATGAAATTCGAAGACCACGACACCGTGGCTCTCCGGCAAATGTCGACGTACTTGCTTTTGTAATTCTAGTAAATCCAAAATTCGTCCGAAATTCATGAAACTTGGCATGCGGCATCAACATGCCGTGGTAAAAAATTTATCCCATTTGAGGCAGGTTTGAGTATAAGCTTCTCATAAACCAGAGCTTCTCACAACAAGTGTGATGGTTTCAGTAGGGAAGGTTTGACCTTTCTGGGCGAAACGGTATCCGTTGCCTCTTCTCGATTTTTTTTCCTAGTGTCAACATAGAACAACAGGAGTGTTGTGTCAATTTTTGGGATTTTTCGGGGTTCGTTTGGACATTTTTATACATTAACTGAGTTTTCTATGCATTCATGTGCATAATTCAAATTTGAACTACAGGTACATGCTCTAATGCATATAAATTAGTTGAAAATTCAAATCTGTGTCCTTGGTTGCATGCTTAGGTCCCATGCAAGAAATGAGAATGAATGTTAAACACCCTGCCACCGTCACTCGGCCGCAAACATTGAGATACGTGGTTTTTAAATTCTAGTAAATCCAAAGCTCGTCTGAATTTCATGAAACTTGGTATGCTGTCATGGAGCAGCATCAATATGCCGTGGTAATCTTTTTCCTATTCGGGGCAGGTTTGGGGATATGCTTCTCACAAACCAGAGCTTCTCATAACAAGCCTGGTGGTTTCGGTAGGGAACGTTTCACCTTTCTCCGGATTTAAACGATATCCATTGCCTCTTCTCGATTTCAATTTTTTCCTAGTGTCAACATAGAACAATAGGAGTGTTGTGTCAATTTTTGGGATTTTTCGGGTCTGCTTTGGACATTTTTATGCATTTGTTGAGTTCTAAATGCATTTATGTGCATAATTCAAATTTGAACTACATGCACATGCTCTAATGCATATAAATTGGTTGAAAATTCAAATATGCGTCCTTGGTTGCATGCTTAGGTCCCATGCAAGAAATGAGAATGAATGTCAAACACCCTGCCACCATCACTCGGCCTCAAACATTAAGATACCTTGTTTTTAAATTCTAGTAAATCCAAAACTCGTCTGAAATTCATGAAACTTGGCATGCTATCATGGAGCGGCATCAATATGCCGTGGTAAATTTTTTGTCCCATTTGGGGCAGGTTTGGGTATATGCTTATCACAAACGAGAGCTTCTCACAAGAAGCATGATGGTTTTGGTAGGGAATGTCCCACCTTTGGGGACGAAACGATATCCATTGCCTCTTATTGCTTTCAAAAAAATTCTCATGTCAACGTAGAACAATAGGAGTGTTGTGTCGATGTTTGTGATTTTTCGGGGTTCGTTTGGACATTTTTATGCATTAACTGAGTTTTCAATGCATTCATGTGCATAATTCAAATTTGAACTACATGCACATGCTCTAATGCATATAAATTGGTTGAAAATTCAAATCTATGTTCTTGGTTGCATGCTTAGGTCCCATGCAAGAAATGGGAATGAATGTCAAACGCCTTGTCACCGTCACTCGGCCGCAAACATTGAGATATCTGGTTTTTAAATTCTAGTAAATCCAAAACTCGTCTGAAATTCATGAAACTTGGCATGCTATCATGGAGCGGCATCAACATGTCGTGGTAAATTTTTTGTCCCATTTGGGGCAGGTTTGGGTATATGCTTATCACAAACCAGAGCTTCTCACAACAAGCATGATGGTTTAGGTAGGGAGCGTCCCACCTTTGGGGATGAAACGATATCCATTGTCTCTTATTGCTTTAAAAAAAATTCTCATGTCAACATAGAACAACAGGAGTGTTGTGTCAATTGTTGTGATTTTTCGGGGTTCGTTTGGACATTTTATGCATTAACTGAGTTTTCAATGCATTTATATGCATAATTCAATTTGAACTACATGCACATGCTCCAAAGGCATATAAATTGGTTGAAAAATCAAATATGTGTCCTTGGGTGCATGCTTAGGTCCCATGCAAGAAAGGGGAATGAATTTCAAACAACAGGGCACCGTTGATTGCCGGCAAAACGTTGAGATAGTTTGTTTTTAAATTCTAGTAAATACAAAACTCTTCTGAAATTCATGAAACTTGGCATGCTATCATGGAATGGCACCCGACATGCTGTGGTATTTTTCGTATCCATTTTGAGAGAAGGCGCACTCGAATAACAGCCAACAAAGGCATTTAAAAAAAAATAGTTGCCACTTTAAAATCTCAAACGTTGGTATAATTCAAACCGTGTGCATTCTGTTAACCATTCACGTGACGCCACGTGTCTTGGTTTTAATGGCTATAGGAGGTGTCGTGCGGACAGCTGCTTGACCTTGACTGAACGGGAGGCGTGCGAGCGCAGTCCGGTGCGCAGGCTGACCGAGAGGCATGCAAGCTGTCCTCCAATGCGCAGGCTCACCGGGAAGCATGCGAGTTGTACGCTGCGCAGGCTCACTGGGAAGCGAGCCCTTTGACTTCCATGGCCGCCCGCCTTCCTCTCCACTAATGGCGCCCGAGCTGCTGCTTAATACGGGCGGCCTTACTATTTGCCTCCCATTCCCCTCCCTCCCGCAGACCTCCACCAACGCCATGGTGCAGAAGGATCATCTGCCACTAGTCTTCAAGTTTGGTGAAGTCGACTCCGAGCCGGAGGAGATAGAAAATAAGGAGGAATGGGGCCTCATGGACATGGCCCGTAACGAAATGATCACCGCTGCGGTTGCTGCCCCGCTTCCCGTCCCAGCCTCCCATCCTCAAGAATCAAGGCCAACACCATCCCCGTAGCATTGACGAGCTGGTCGCCGAGCACTATCGCAGAGCTAGAAGTCATGGGCGCCAAGAAGGTCTCCGGGGACCCGCGCGAGCTCATGTACATGCCGGCGCCAGCGCCTGTGCCCGTGCCCGTGCGCGCCCCTCCACCCATCGCGGCGTTGATCCCCGTGCGTTTGGCTGCACCCGCTATGCCTGTGCCCGTGCGCGCGCCCCCCTCAGCGGCATGGGACGCTGCCGTGGACCGCCACCTCTCAGCACTGCCAGCTGCCGTCCTCCCGCGCCCCGCCCATCGATCGTGCGATGACATGATGTTTGATTTACAAGTGACAACATTCTGTGCTGCATTGAAGACTTCAACAACGGCGTCCCAGAGGACGACAACGGCGGCGCGGCACGCCGCCTCCGCCGCCGCCGGAAATAGTTTTTTGGGTTTAATACTGTATCTCGATCATATGAATATAAATTCGCAGTATGACTGAATGAAAGATATGGTTTGCGCGAACTTGCGTTTTTCTCTCTTAATGTATAGACTTATCAAACAATTTTCTTTTGAAAAAAATTGTCAATGGTTTTTAAATATAAAACACTCGTCGCAAATGTTTTAGTTAGAACACCTGTATGCAAACCGACAGCTTCCCCAGGAAGCCAAGGGAAAATGTGTCGAGCAGGATTTGTGCAGCACTTGATCGCAAACGTTTTAGATAGAACACCCGTATGCAAAGTGAGTGCAGGATTTGTGCATCTCTTCAACACAAACGGTTCTTTTGGATGACCCGTGTGCAACCACTTACAAATAATTTGGTAAGATTTGCATCTGTCATATTGGGTATGTTGCCATTTGTCAAACTGGAAAGATTGACATTTGTTGATCTAGTAACATTGCCATTTGTCAACCTTGTAACACTGCGATTTTTGTCAAAATATGAAGCTAAAAATCACTAGTAGTATCTAATTTCTGCATAAAATTCAGTAATTAAGCATAGATTTCATTCATAGATTAAGCAGTCGTTCTTAATTTATACAAACAGTTCAACTCGACAACTGAACCGACCAAAATTTTCCCCAATTGTTGCCAACCATGTACTAAAATAGCTAGTTCAACTATATATACTAGCTAATTTTAAGTACGTTGTACGGTTCCACCACATCTATAGTCAGATGAACTGAACAAAATAACCCCTAAATACTACTACTACTACGGAAGGGCTTTGTACTACTTCCGGCTGCCTCTCCTCTGCCGAGCACGCTCAGTAAGAGGCAGAGGAGGAGGAGCCTACCAACGAGCCGGTCAACCGCAATACGGTGCGTGTCGCTGCTGCAGCTTCAGCGACGCTCACCTCGAATGCCCTCTGCCGCTCCAGATGACCCCTCTCAAAGCAGTGGTTCTCCTCGTAGATCTCCTGATTCCTCGCCTCTGAGGCGGCGTGTGCCGTGGCCACGGCGGCGGTAAGGCTCTTTGCATGCTCGACGAGGCACTCCTCCTCCTCTCGCAGGAACTCGGTGTAGCGCGCAAGGTCGCTGGCGCACGTGCCGGCATCCACCTCCGCCTTCCGCCTTCGGGCCGCGCTGGCGGAGCGGGTGATGACCCCGACGGTCGACGGTGGGCTGGCGGCCATGGCGACCGACGATGGGGTAGCGGCCATGACCACCACCTCCCGCCTTCGGGCTGGTGCCATTGGCGATTGTGGGAGAAGCAGACGAGATAAGCTACAGGGAGGAAGGGGAAAATGCGACGTAGGGTCGCCGACCGTGAGGGTTTATATAGCAGGCCGGTAAGTATTGGGATTTTGGGGATTTCACCTAGTCAAGCGGGAAGCTTGCTTGCGGGAACCTACGAGGTTCTTGAGGAACGGGCTCACCGACGATTCATTGGCGCATGTTTTGGCCAAAAGAACGCCCAGCCGCGCATGAAGCTTATACTGTAAGCCGTCTGCGGCAGCGGGATGACAAGACGTGCGAGAGGAGGACGAAAGGCCACGTATTAAGCAGCGGCTCTCTATGGTTACCTACTATACGGTTAATAAAAAAATGTTTGCGATCTAATTACCTACTATACCTCCGTCCTGGTTTATAAGTATGATTTAACTAATAAAATACGAATGCATGTCGCCAAAGTTTATATAGTTGGATTCGTATTTGAACATAGTTTCCAACTATATAATTTTTATAACATGCATTAATATTTTGTTGGTAATATAAAGGGGACTATAGACTAGACGGAGGTAGTAGCACACGGCCGCTCTCTACGCAGTGACGCAACTGTCGCCAGCTTGTAGGCGACCATTTCCTGCTTGTTCAACTGCCCTATAACACCCCAGTGTCATGCTATAGTAATCACATGTTAATGGTGCCATGTCATCAGGTTACTGTTGCTAATCTTCACTTGATCCAAATCACCATCCAAATTCAAATCCAATCTAAAGTCAAAAATTCTTTTTGTCAGACATGAAATCTAAAATCTTCATCTTGTGGCAAATAATCATTTGTTAGTATTGGTGGTGGACCAACATTTTTGCAAGGTGTTTAAATGGCCTAAACCAATTAAAGCAGTGGCTAAAACAATAGATTAAATGGCTTTTTAATTTATAAAAATTGCTACCCTTTTCACAAAGCCTCACAATCTTTTTGTGGCAATGCAAAATAATTCTTTGGATTTGTGTTAGCCAGTGGCATAATTTTGCAAAGTCATTAGTGGCTAAAAGAAAATTTGCGTAAAGTCTTTGGAAAAGAAAAATAGAAAAAAGGAGAAAGAAAAGGGAGAGAGAGAGAGAGCAACCCCCTCCCTGGACTGAACCCACCTGGGCTGGCCCACCTAACCCACCTGCTGCCAGTTTGCCCCCTCAGAAGCGGTCTCGCTCCCCGCCTGTTCCTCGGTCTCAGGCCTTAGCAGGGCGTCGCCACTGAACCACCTCGCTGCCACGCCACACAGCGCCATGAGGAGGATAAGGACGCCAAAGAATGACCCCCGCCTCCGAGATCTTTTCCCCCTCCCCGCATGAGCCGCTTGCCCTCTCCGCATCTCCCATTCCCATCAGATCCGAAAGGCCGCCATGGCCTCGCCGCCATGACGACGCTGGTCCCCCGACACCGCCGCCTCTCCTCCGCGCCAAGAAGGACCGCCTCGACCTCCTCTTCCTCCCCGACGAATCACTCGAAAGTGAGCGCCTCTGCATCGCCCCTACGCCGCCTTTTCCTCCTCTCCTCCGACGAACCGGCCGTCGATTCCGCCGCACCGAGCCCTCCTCGAGCATGCTTGAGCACATCTGCAGGAGCACTGTGAGCTCGCGCTTTTTCCCTCTCTCTCCCGAGCTTTTCCGATGCCCGTAGCCCTGCTCCTATAGCTCGCTTGAAGAACTCGCCGCCGACGAGGCTCGGCGCCAGGGCTATGGTCGCCTTCACATGCGCCGAAGCGCCAGATCGCGTTCTGGGGTTCCCAGGGGCCCAACACGCGCGTCTGCTACTCTCACCGAGCCACGTAGCCCGATCCCAGCCAATGCCCGTTCCGGCCGTTCGCCCCCGCCGACGCCGGTTGCCGCTCGCTTCGTCGAGCTTAAGCTCGCAGTTGGATGCGCCGCTCCTCCCGCTTCCGAACAAGCCCGGCCGCGCTTGAAACGGCCCCCTGTGGCACTTTCCCGGCGAAGACCAGCGAGCCCCGCCGCTATTTTGGTCGCCGGCGGCGAAACCCTGACGCCGCCGACGTGGCACACCTGGGGCCCGCCTGGTCATCGCCTGGCCCTCGGCCCTGATTGACCACGCCGACTATGGTCAACTGTCGACTAGGCACACAAGATTACTAACATGCGGGCCCCACGCATATTTTGTTAACTAAACGCTTTTATAAATAAAATCGATGAGTTAACCTAACCAGTCACTGACATGTGGGGCCCAGTGGCTATATAACCTCAGGTTAGTTTAATTTAAACTCTGTTAATTACAGTGGCTGACATGTGGGCGCCACCTGTCTGGTTTGACTGGTCAGCCGACCTGTTGACCTGCTGATGTCATAATTCCCTTTTCTATTAATTTGAATAATTTCGGAAAATACTTTAATCTCTAAAAATTCATAGAAAATAAACCGTAACTCCGTTGAAAATGTTTTCTATATGAGAGTTGCTCAGAAAAATCCAACGGATCCGAATACGCAGTCCGTTTACATGTCAGATGCCTCTAACTATCTGAACATGGAACATTCCCTCCTGGGTCATCCGTCTCGACATTAAACCGAACAGGAATACATTCCTGCTGAATTCCCTTCACCTATATCGTGTAGCCATACGTTAGGTCACACCCGCACAAGTATATTGCCATGTTACGCTTTGTGATGCTATGTTTACTTTATATTTATCGCTTCTTCTCCCTCTTCTCCCGGTGAGACCCCGAGACCGATGTCGCTTCGTGATCGACTCACGCCGACGACGACCCTCCTTGCCAGAGCAACCAGGCAAGCCCCCCTTTGATCATCCCGATATCACCCATTCCATTCTCTCATGCTTGCATTAGATTTTGCTACTGTTATTGATTGCTCCTATTTTGATGCATAGCCTGCTTTTGTAACCTGCTATTGTACCTACCTGCTTATCCTAAACTGCTTAGTATAGGTTGGTTAGTGACCCATAAGTGACCCCCCACCTTGTCCTTGTTGCCCCGGCTTCATCATCGAAGACCCGATCAACGGGATCAAGACCAGCCCCGCACCGCAGATCACTTTCCCTTAGTTGTTCGACACTCTTGGGTTACTATCGAGTACCGAGGGTGAGACCTCTTCAAAGACTTCCGATGTTAACCTCAGTAGTGTAGGCATTCGATCGTGGTCATCGAGGGTGATATCCTCCTTAACCACTTCCGACACGACTCATTATGCAACCCCTCAAGTGTGAACCTCGGGGTGATTCCTCTTCACGCTCACCTTGATGATTACATCTAGTGGAATTCATCGGGGTGATTCCTCGGTTTTCCCTTGATGTTTGGACACACGGATACTTGGACTTTACCATCGTTACTTGGAAAGACGGGAATTGACCCCGAGGGGTACCCGCCGAGCATATTTGGCAGTGATGTGGAGTCGGGTTGACCGGAAGGTGCCCGCGAGATAATTACGAGGCGTGGCCGGCATTCCTAGCCCTTGCCGCAAGTCCTCGAGACGGGCAACGGGTCACATCTTTCTTGAGTCTCTGCTTGTTACTGCGCGCTCCTAATCCACTACGATTTGGATATTTGATCCGAGGGGCCTCTGGCCTGATAGCACTAACCATCACGTGGGCATAGTATGGGCGTTCTGCGTCGTATACATCAGCCGAAGCTTAATAGACGTCAGCGACTGAGCAGCGCGCGTCGGGTTGGAATGGTAAGCTCCTACCTGTTTAGGAAGGTAGCTAGGTCTGCTCACCGGACGTCCACGCAATGTGCAGGAGTTCCCGGGGAGATGGCCCATGACCCCTGGGGACATAGGTTTAGTCCGGTGTGCTGGCCTCTCTATTAAGCCTAGGTCGGGTTGCGGCGTATTGTTTGGCCGAGGCCGGGTGATACGTCCATTTTGCATCATGCTTTTATGTCAATATTTATTGCATTATGGGCTGTTATTTCATGTTATGTCACAATACTTATGGCTATTCTCTCTTATTTTACAAGGTTTACATGAAGAGGGAGAATGCCTAATTGGAATTTCGGGTGGAAAAGGAGCAAATATTGAAGGACTATTCTGCGCAACTCCGAAAGTCCTGAAACTCCACGGAATACCTTAGAATAAATAAAGAAAAACCGTCGCCAAAGATGAAGGCCAGGGGGCCCACACCCTGCTCACGAGGGTGGGGGCGCCCCCCCGGGGCGCGCCCCCCTACCTCGTGGTCCCCCTGGTGGCTCTCTTACGTCCATCTTCTCACATATGAAGTCTTTCAATGAGAAAAAATAGCAGAGAACCTTTTGGGACGAGACTCCGCCGCCACGAGGCGGAACCTTGGCGGAACCAATCTAGGGCTCCGGCAGAGCTTTTCTGCCGGGGACACTTCCCTCCGGTAGGGGGAAATCATCACCATCGTCATCACCAATGCTCCTCTCATCGGGAGAGGGCACTCTCCATCAACATCTTCACCAAAGACCATCTCATCTCCAAACCCTAGTTCATCTCTTGTATCCAATTCTTGTCTCCAAGTCCGGATTGGTCCTAGTAGGTTGCTAGTAGTGTTGATTACTCTTTGTAGTTGATGCTAGTTGGTTTATTTGGTGGAAGATCATATGTTCAGATCCTATATGCATATTATTACCCCTCCGATTATGAACATGAATATGCTTTGTGAGTAGTTACGCTTTGTTCACGAGGACAAGGGAGAAGTCTTGCTGTTAGTAGTCATGTGAATTTGGTATTCGTTCGATATTTTGATAAGATGTATGTTGTCTAGCCTCTAGTGGTGTTATGTGAACATCGACTACATAACACTTCACCATTATTTGGGCCTAGAGGAAGGCATTGGGAAGTAATTAGTAGATGATGGGTTGCTAGAGTGACAGAAGCTTAAACCCTAGTTTATGCGTTGCTTCGCAAGGGGCTGATTTGGATCCATATGTTTCATGCTGTGGTTAGGTTTACCTTAAAACTTTTGTTGTAGTTGCGGATGCTTGCAATTGAGGTTAATCACAAGTGGGATGTTTGTTCAAGTAAGAACAGCACCCAAGCTCCGGTCCACCCACATATCAGATTATCAAAGTACCGAACGCGAATCATATGAGCGTGATGAAAACTAGCTTGACGATATTCCCATGTGTCCTCTGGAGCGCTTTTCCTATTATAAGAGTTTGTCCAGGCTTGTCCTTTGCTACAAAAAGGATTGGGCCACCTTGCTGCACTTCATTTACTTTTTGTTACTTGTTGCTTGTTACAATTTATCTTATCGTAAAACTATCTGTTACCACTTATTTCAAGACTTGCAGAGAATACCTTGTCGAAAACCGCGTATCATTTCCTTCCGCTCCTCGTTGGGTTCGACACTCTTACTTATCGAAAGGACTACGATAGATCCCCTATACTTGTGGGTCATCAAGACTCTTTTTCTCGCCGCTGCCGGGAGTGAAGCGCCTTTGGTAGGTGGAATTTTGTAAGGAAAAATTTATTTAGTGTGCTGAAATTTTACATCACTCGTTACTATGGAAAGTAATTGTTTGAGGGGCTTGTTCGGGGTATCTTCACCCCGTCCGGTTGAGCCAAGGGTTGCTCCTCAACCTACTGAACCTATTGAAAATGAAACTCCTTTTGAATTTCCTTCGGGTATGATGGAAAAACTGCTAGCTAACACTTTCGCAGGAGATGGAACAAAGCATCCTGACGAACATCTACGCTTTGTGGATGATATTTGTGGACTATTTAAGCTTGCAGGTATACCCTATGATGTTGTTAAGAAGAAGGCTTTCCCTTTATCTTTGGAGGGAAACGCATTGACATGGTATAGGCTATGTGATGATACGAGATCATGGAACTTTAAAAGAGTGAAATTGGAATTTCATCAAAAGTATTACCCTATGCATCTTGTTCATCGTGATCGCAACTATATATATAATTTTTGGCCTCGTGAAGGAGAAATCATCGCTCAAGCTTGGGGGAGGCTTAAATCAATGTTATATTCATGCCCCAATCATGAGCTCTCAAAATTGACAATTCTCCAGAATTTTTATGCTCGGCTTTCTGATAACAATCGCACCATGCTTGATACTTCTTGTGCTGGCTCTTTTATGATGAAGCCTATTGAATTTGGATGGAATTTATTGGATAGAATTAAATGCAACTTTGAAGATTGGGACCTCGACGAAGGTAAGGAGTCAGGTATGACACCTAAGTTTGATTGTGTTAAATCTTTTATGGATACCGATATTTTCCGTAAGTTTAGCACTAAATATGGACTTGACTCGAATATAGTAGCTTCTTTCTGTGAATCTTTTGCTACTTATGTTGATCTCCCCAAGGAGAAGTGGTTTAAATATCATCCTCCCATAGAAGTAAAAGTAGCTGCACCTATTAAAGTTGAAGAAAAGACTGTCACTTATAATGATCCTATTGTTCCTACTTCTTATGTTGAGAAACCCCCTTTTCCTGTTAGAATGAAGGATCATGCTAAAGCTTCAACTGTTGTTCGTAAAAGCAATATTAGGACTTATACACCTCCTGAACAAGTCAAAGTAGAACCTAATATTGCCATTGTTAAAGATCTCTTGTCTGATAATATCGATGGGCATGTTATCAAATTCCAGGGTGAAACTGCTAGAATTGCTAAACCTTGTGTTAAAGATAAACATAGACATGTGGTAGGCGTGCTCGTTATTTCTGTTAAAATAGGAGATCATTGTTATCATGGCTTGTGTGTGATATGGGTGCTAGTGCTAGTGTTATACCCATTGACTTATATAAAGAAATTATGCATGATATCGCTTTCGGCCGAGTTAGAAGATATTGATGTTACAATTAAACTTGCCAATAGAGATACTATATCCGCAATGGGAATTGTTAGAGATGTTGAAGTCTTGTGTGGAAAACCAAATATCCCGCTGATTTCCTTGTTCTTGGTTCTCCACAAGATAGCTTTTGTCCCATTATTTTTGGTAGACCCTTCTTGAATACAGTTAATGCTACGATAGACTGCAAAAAGAATGTTGTTACTGTTGGCTTGGATGATATGGTTCATGAGTTTAATTTCTCTAAATTTAGTAAACAACATCGTGGAGGAAGAATTTCCTAGTAAGGATGAAATTATTGGTCTTGCTTCTATTGTTGCATTCTCCTAGTGATCCTTTGGAACACTATTTGCTAGACCATGAAAATGAGATGTTCATGAATGAAAGAAGGGAAATAGATGAAGTATTCTTTAAACAGAACCTATTACGCAACATAATTTGCCCGTTGAAATCCTAGGGGATCCTCCTCCACCCAAGGGTGACCCCTGTTTGAGCTTAAACCGCTGCACGATAATCTTAAATATGCTTATCTTGATGAAAAGAAAATATACCTGTTATTATTAGTGCTAACCTTTCACAAAGATGAAGAAGAAAGATTATTGAAAACTCAAGAAGCACCGTACGCTATTGGGTATACTCTCGATGATCTTAAGGGCATTAGTCCCACTCTATGTCAACATAAAATAAATTTGAAGCGGATGCCAAACCAGTTCGTTATCCTCAACGACGTTTGAATCCTAAAATGAAAGAAGTTGTAAGAAAAGAAATACTCAAGCTCTCGGAGGCGGGTATAATTTATCCCGTTATTTCGATAGTCGTGGGTAAGTCCTGTCCATTGTGTCCCTAAGAAGGAGGTATTCTTGTTGTCCCTAATGATAAAGATGAATTGATCCCTAAAAGAATTATCACAAAGTTATAGGATGGTAATTGATTTCCGTAAATTAAATAAGGCTACTAAGAAAGATCATTACCCTTTACCTTTTATTGATCAAATGCTAGAAAGACTATGCAAACATACACATTATTGCTTTCTAGATGGTTATTCTGGTTTCTCTCAAATACCTGTGTTGGCTAAAGATCAATCGAAGACTACTTTTACATGCCCTTTTGGTACTTTTGCTTATAGACGATGCCTTTTGGTTTATGTAATGCACCTGCTACCTTTCAAAGATGCATGATGGCTATATTTTCCGACTTTTGTGAAAAGATTTGTGAGGTTTTCATGGACGACTTTTCCGTCTATGGTTCCTTCTTTTGATGATTGCTTGAGCAATCTTGATCGAGTTTTGCAGAGATGTGAAGAAACTAATCTTGTCTTGAATTGGGAAAAGTGCCACTTTATGGTTAATGAAGGTATTGTCTTGGGGCACAAAGTTTCTGAAAGAGGTATTGAAGTTGATAAAGCCAAGGTTGATGCTATTGAAAAGATGCCATGTCCAAAGGACATCAAAGGTATAAGAAGTTTCCTTGGTCACGCCGGATTTTATAGGAGGTTCATTAAGGACTTCTCAAAAATCCCTCGGCCTTTGACTAATTTATTACAAAAAGATGTACCATTTGTCTTTGATGATGATTGTGTAGAAGCATTTGAAATACTTAAAAAAGCATTAGTCTCTCGCACCTATTGTTCAGCCACCGATTGAATTTACCCTTTGAAATTACGTGTGATGCTAGTGATTATGCTGTAGGTGCTGTTCTAAGGCAAAGAGTTGATAAGAAATTGAATGTTATCCATTATGCTAGTAAGACTCTAGACAATGCTCAAAGAAATTATGCTACTACCGAAAAGGAATTTTTAGCAAGTGGTGTTTGCTTGTGATAAGTTTAGACCTTATATTGTTGATTCCAAAGTTACTATTCACACCGATCATGTCGCTATTAAATATCTTATGGAAAAGAAGGATGCAAAACCTAGACTTATTAGATGGGTTCTCCTGCTTCAAGAATTTGATTTACATATTGTTGATAGAAAGGGAGTCGAGAACCCTGCTGCGCATAACTTGTCTAGGCTAGAGAATGTTCTTGATGACCCACTACCTATTGATGATAGCTTTCACGATGAGCAATTAAATGTCATAAGTACTTCGTAGCACTCCTTGGTATGCTTGATTATGCTAACTATATTGTTGCTAAATTTATACCACCTAGCTTCACATACCAGCAAAAGAAAAAGTTTTTCTATGACTTGCGACATTACTTTTGGGATGACCCACATCTTTATAAAGAAGGAGTAGATGGTGTCATTAGACATTCTGTACCGAAAGCATGAACAGGAACAGATCCTACGCAAGTGTCACTCCAAAGCTTATGGAGGACATCACGCTGGAGATAGAACTGCACATAAGGTATTGCAATCCGGTTTTTATTGGCCTACTCTCTTCAAGGATGCTCGTAAGTTTGTTTTGTCTTGCGATGAATGTCAAAGAATTGGTAATATTAGTAGACGCCAAGAAATGCCTATGAATTATTCACTTGTTATTGAGCCATTTGATGTTTGGGGCTTTGGTTATATGGGACCTTTTCCTGCCTCTAATGGTTACACTCATATTCTAGTTCTTGTTGATTACGTTACTAAGTGGGTAGAAGCTATTCCAACTAGTAGTGCTGATCATAACACTTCTATTAAAATGCTTAAGGAAGTTATTTTTCCGAGGTTTGGAGTCCCTAGATACTTAATGACCGATGGTGGTTCACACTTTATTCATGGTGCTTTCCGTAAGATGCTTGCTAAATACGACGTTAATCATAGAATTGCATCTCCTTATCACCCGCAGTCTAGTGGTCAAGTAGAATTGAGCAATAGGGAGCTCAAACTAATTTTACAAAAGACTGTCAATAGGTCTAGAAAGAATTGGTCCAAGAAACTTGATGATGCATTATGGGCCTATAGAACTGCTTATAAAAATCCTATGGGTATGTCTCCTTACAAAATGGTCTATGGAAAAGCTTGTCACTTACCTCTCGAATTAGAACATAAGGCATATTGGGCTATTAAAGAGCTCAACTATGATTTCAAACTTGCCGGCGAGAAGAGGTTATTTGATATTAGCTCACTTGATGAATGGAGAGCCCAAGCTTATGAAAATGCCAAGTTGTTTAAAGAAAAGGTTAAAAGATGGCATGACAAAAGGATACAAAAGCGGGAGTTTAATGTCGGTGATTATGTATTGCTATACAACTCTCGTTTAAGATTTTTTGCAGGAAAACTTCTCTCTAAGTGGGAAGGTCCCTACGTTATCGAGGAGGTCTATCGTTCCGGTGCCATAAAAATTAACAACTTCGCAGGCACAAATCCGAAGGTGGTAAACGGTCAAAGGATCAAACACTATATCTCAGGTAATCCTATAAATGTTGAAACTTATATTATTGAGACCGTGACCCCGGAGGAGTACATAAAGGACACTTTTCGTAACGCCTGCATCTCAAAAAGGAATAGGTATGTAATGTACGGTAAGTAAACCGACTCCAAAACAATTTTTAAGGCAATATTTCTCCGTTTTGGAATATTTAGAAAAATAGAAAAATAAGTAGCAGTCCGGGAGGACACAAGGCCTCCACGAGGGTGGAGGGCGCGCCCGCCTCGTGAGCACCTCGTGTGTGCCCTCCGGACTCGCTTTTCTTGCACGATACGTATTTTGTCTCGGTAAAATTCATTATATATACTCTCGAAGGTTTTGACTTCGTATCACGCAAATATCCCCTGTTTTCGTTTCGAGCTGTTTTTTGATAGGTCTAGATCATCATGACGACCTCAAGTGCTTCCAAGGACAAGTTCTTCGAGAAGGTGATCAACCCTTACCTCGCGGAGGTGTTGCGGCACCCTCAAACCATTGAGATGCGTTATGGGTTGCTGCACATCCGCTGGCGCCGAGGGACCAAAGGGAACCGGAAGCGCGGAGTCGAGGCTCGAAGCAATGGAGCAACAAGTTTTCAAGTGCCAGGGGATGGTGGAGCGTGGAATCAACGCTACCCACAAGATGCTCGCGGAGTTCACCAACAACTACGAGCCGGATGCCAAGAGGATCGGGAGGCCATCTTCAAGTTACATGAGAAGATCGAACACCTCCAAGCCCAAATCTATGATCTGCAAAACCAAAACTGTGAGTATGAATATAGATTCAAAAGGATGAGTTTGGCTGCAGATTTGAGGATCCCGGAGACTCGATCATCCTTCTACGATGGTGAGCCTATGCCATGGAAGGTGGACGACAAGCTTGCGTCATCATCAACAACACCTCCACCGCCAACGACAAAGAAGGAGATATAATCACATGGGTATGGGCACTCCCCTTGGCAACTGCCAAGCTTGGGGGAGGTGCCCCGGTATCGTATCACCATCACAACTCCTATCTTTACAGTTTTTCTTAGTTCGATCCTATTAGTAGTATCTTAATTTAGTAGAATAAAGTCGTGGCATGATCTAGTGTTAAGTTTTGCTTTATGATCTTTCTTTGTAATCGAGTCCATGAGCTATATAATAAAGATTAGTGTTGAGTCAAGGGCTTGAGTATTTTGCCATGATCTTGGGTGATTAGTGGAAAAAGAATAAAAAGAATCAAAGAGTTCATATTGATCTTAGTGAAAGTGATGACTCCACATAGAAAGAGTATGATGATTAAAAATTGTTGGGAGTTGGCAAATATAGCTTTGGTCATTGTTGCAATTAATAGGAAGTAATAAGGAGAGAGAGGTTTCACATATAGATATATTATCATTGACATCTTTTATGATTGGGAGCACTCATTAAAATATGACATGCTAAAGAGTTGATGTTGGACAAGGAAGACAACGTAATGAGTTATGTTTTCTTGTATCTCGAGATAAAGTATGTTGTCATGGATCCTCTAACATGTTGAGCTGGCCTTTCCCCTCATGTTAGCTAAATTCTCAGCACCAAGTAGAGATACTACTTGTGCTTCCAAATACCCTCAAACCAGTTTAGCCATGAGAGTTCACCATATCTACCTATGGATTGAGTAAGATCCTTCAAGTAAGTTGTCATCGGTGCAAGCAATAAAAATTGCTCTCGAAATATGCATGACTTATTAGTGCAGAGAAATAAGCTTTGTACGAACTTGTTGTGGACGCAATAAAAGCTACGGACTGCATAATAAAGGTTCACATACAAGGCAATATAAAGTGACGTTCTTTTGCATTAAGATTTTGTGCATCCAACCATAAAAGCGTATGGCAACCTCTCGCCTCTCTGCGAAGGGCCTATCTTTTATTATTATCCTCTACCTATTGCAAAAGTCACGGTGATCTTCACCCTTCCTTTTCATTTTATCCTTTGGCAAGCTCAAAGACGTTGGAAAGAGTATGATATACGATATCTAATTGGATGTGGGGAGCATGAATTGTTATTGTTGACATTACCCTTGAGGTAAAGGTTGTGGGGCAAAACTATAAGCCCCTATCTTTCTCGTGTCCCATTAAAACTCCAGAACGACAAGTATCGGCGTGAGTGCTAGCAATTATGAAGGACTAAATGATAGTTGAGTATGTGGACTTGCTTTTAAGCTCGACATAGACTCTTTCCGATGTTATGACAAATTGCAATTGCTTCAAGGATCTGAGATTATAATTGTTAGTGCCCAATAATGTTTCCGATTCATGCCTTGGCTTTGTGAATGGGTCATTACTTGAACATGAGTAATCATATGACAAAATCTATTTATGTTCTTTGTTATGAAATAACCATGATGCCTTCATGTCCGTATTTTGTTTTTATCGACGCCTACCTCTAAACATGAGGACATATTTATTGTTATCGGCCTTTCGCTTGAGGACAAGCGAGGTCTAAGCTTGGGGAGTTGATACGTCCATTTTGCATCATGCTTTTATGTCAATATTTATTGCATTATGGGCTGTTATTTCACGTTATGTCACAATACTTATGGCTATTCTCTCTTATTTTACAAGGTTTACATGAAGAGGGAGAATGCCGCAGCCTAGAATTTCGGGTGGAAAAGGAGCAAATATTGAAGGACTATTCGCAACTCCAAAAGTCCTGAAACTCCACGGAATACCTTAGAATAAATAAAGAAAAATCATCGCCAAAGATGAAGGCTAGGGGGCCCACACCTTGCTCACGAGGGTGGGGGGCGCTCCCCCCTACCTCGTGGGCCCCCTGGTGGCTCTCCGACGCCCATCTTCTCACATATGAAGTCTTTCGATGAGAAAAATAGCAGAGAACCTTTCGACGAGACTCCGCCGCCACGAGGCGGAACCTTGGTGGAACCAATCTAGGGCTCCGCAGAGCTTTTCCGCCGGGGACACTTCCCTCCGGAGGGGGAAATCATCACCATCGCTATCACCAACGCTCCTCTCATCGGGAGAGGGCAATCTCCATCAACATCTTCACCCGGCACCATCTCATCTCCAAACCCTAGTTCATCTCTTGTATCCAATTCTTATCTCCAAGTCCGGATTGGTGCTAGTAGGTTGCTAGTAGTGTTGATTACTCTTTGTAGTTGATGCTAGTTGGTTTATTTGGTGGAAGATCATATGTTCAGATCCTATATGCATATTATTACCCCTCCGATTATGAACATGAATATGCTTTGTGAGTAGTTACGCTTTGTTCCCGAGGACAAGGGAGAAGTCTTGCTATTAGTAGTCATGTGAATTTGGTATTCGTTCGATATTTTGATAAGATGTATGTTGTCTAGCCTCTAGTGTTGTTATGTGAACGTCGACTACATAACACTTCACCATTATTTGGGCCTAGAGGAAGGCATTGGGAAGTAATAAGTAGATGATGGGTTGCTAGAGGGACAGAATCTTAAACCCTAGTTTATGCGCTGTTTCGTAAAGGGGCTGATTTGGATCCATATGTTTCATGCTGTGGTTAGGTTTACCTTAATACTTTTGTTGTAGTTGCGGATGCTTGCAATAGAGGTTAATCACAAGTGGGATGTTTGTTCAAGTAAGAACAGCACCCAAGCTCCGGTCCACCCACATATTAGATTATCAAAGTAGCGAACGCGAATCATATGAGCGTGATGAAAAATAGCTTGACAATATTCCCATGTGTCCTCGGGAGCGCTTTTCCTATTATAAGAGTTTGTCCAGGCTTGTCCTTTGCTACAAAAAGGATTGGGCCACCTTGCTGCACTTTATTTACTTTTGTTACTTGTTGCTCGTTACAATTTATCTTATCACATAACTGAGAATACCTTGCTGAAAACCGCTTATCATTTCCTTCTGCTCCTCGTTGGGTTCGACACTCTTACTTATCGAAAGGACTACGATAGATCCCCTATACTTGTGGGTCATCACCGGGCATGACCCAGGAAAGTGTGTCCGGCTGAAGTTAATCGAGCGTGGTGGGTAAGTTGGTGCACCCCTGCAGGGAAGAAAACATCTATCGATAGCCTGTCCTACGGTAACGGACACTTGGAGTTGTATCCCGATCGATACAACTAGAATTGGATGGTGATGAGAATTGGATTGTGATGACAATTGGATAGTATGGCTCTGGGATTGCTTTCTCGCAGGGAGTCGAGAAAGGATCTCTGGCCGAGGTTGATATCACTACTACTACTTTACTTTATGCTATTCTATTCCCTCCTGTTGCTACAAGATGGTGGTTTCCAGAGGATGCTAGTCTTCGATAGGGCTAGGCCTTCTCTCTATTCTGGCATTTCTACAGCCCAGTCCACATATATAGCCTTCCTTTGATAATGTTGCATATGTAGTGTAGATCCTTGCTTGCGAGTACTTTGGATGAGTACTCACGGTTGCTTTGCTCCCTCCTTTTCCCTCTTTCCATTCTTCTCGGATGATGCAACCAGATGTCGGAGCCCAGGAGCCAGATGCCACCGTCGATGCCTACTACTACGTGGAGACCGCCGACGACCAGGAGTAGTTACGAGGCTCTGTGCAGGAGGCCTTGCCTTTCGATCGTTGCTACTTTTGTGCTAGCCTTTTTAAGGCAAACTTGTCTAACTTATGTCTATACTCAGATATTGTTGCTTCCAATCGACTTTTGTATATTCGAGCTTATGTATTCGAGCCCCTCGAGGCCCTCGCTTGTAATATAAAGCTTGTATTATTTTAATTTGTGTCTAGAGTTGTGTTGTGATATCTTCCGTTAGTCCTTGATCTTGATCGCACACATTTATGCGCATGATTAGTGTACGATTGAATCGAGGGCGCCACAATGTCTTTGCTTGATACGTCTCCAATGTATCTATAATTTTTGATTGTTCCATGCTGTTTTATTATCAATCTTGGATGTTTTATAATAATTTATAGTCATTTTATATCATTTTTTGGTACTAACCTATTGACATAGTGCCAAGTGCCAGTTGCTGTTTTTTCCATGTTTTTTACATTGCAGGAAATCAATATCAGATGAAGTCCAGATGCCACGAAACTCCATGATGATTTTTTATGGGCCGTATGAAGGCACTGGCCCCGTTGCAATGGGGGGTGCCCCGAGGGGGGCACAACCCACGAGGGCGCGCCAGGAGGCCCAGGCACGCCCTGGCGGGTTGTGCCCACCTCCGGTGCCCCCCGGACCGCCTCTTTGCACTATAAATACCCCAAAAATACCAGTAACCCTAGGTGAGTCGATTTAAATATTCATCCACTGCCGCATGATTCCAGAACCACCAGATCCAATCTAGACACCATCTCGGATGGGGTTCACCACCTCCATTGGTGCCTCTCCGGAGTAGGCGTGAGTAGTTCTTTGTAGACCTTCGGGTCCGTAGTTAGTAGTTAGATGGATTTCTCTCTCTCGCTGAATTCTCAATACAATGGTCTCTTGGAGATCCATATGATGTAACTCTTTTGCGGTGTGTTTGTTGGGATCTGATGAACTTCAAGTTTATGATCGGTTATATACTTTTATATCCATGGAAGTTATTTGAGGTTTTTGATCTCTTATATGCATGATCTCTTATAGCCTCGTATTTCTTCTCTGATATTTGGGTTTTGTTTGGCCAACTTGATCTATTTATCTTGCAATGGGAAGAGGTGCCTGATAACCCACAAGTATAGGGGATCGCAACAGTTTTCGATAAGTAAGAGTGTCGAACCCAACGAGGAGCTAAAGGTAGAACAAATATTCCCTCAAGTTCTATCGACCACCGATACAACTCTACGCACGCTTGACGCTCGCTTTACATAGAACAAGTATGAAACTAGAAGTACTTTTGTAGGTGTGACGGAAAGGTTTGCAAGATAATAAAGAGCACGTAAATATAAACTAGGGGCTGTTTAGATAAAGAAGCAACTAAAGTAAATATAAGCGTGTGTGGAAGAGTGATGGTAGGTGTATGAAATTGTCCCTAGGCAACTGACTATGTTACTAGACCGGTAATCACTATTGCAATTCTATTTGAGGGAGAGGCATAAGCTAACATACTTTCTCTACTTGGATCATATGCACTTATGATTGGAACTCTAGCAAGCATCCACAACTACTAAAGATTCATTAAGGTAAAACCCAACCATAGCATTAAAGTATCAAGTCCCCTTTATCCCATAATGCAAACAACCTACTTACTCGGGTTCCTGGTGCTTCACTCACGCCACCCACCATAAGCAAATCATAAACATATTGCAAACCCTACAGTGGGAATCCCTCATGCTTGCGCGACACGGAGGGCACAATAGGAAGCACCAATAATAAAGTATGCAATTCAAACCAATCATAGCAATTCATCAATCACCGATAGGACAACAAAAATCTACTCAGACATCATAGGATGGCAACACATCATTGGATAATAATATGAAGCATAAAGCACCATGTTCAAGTAGAGGGTACAGCGGGTTGCGGGAGAGTGGACCGCTGAATATAGAAGGGGGAAGGTGATGGAGATATTGGTGAAGATGACGGTGGTGTTGGTGAAGATCGCGGTGATGATGATGGCCCCTGGCGGCGCTCCGGCGCCATCGAAGCAAGGGGAGAGAGCCCCTTGTTCTTCTTCTTCTTGACCTCCTCCCTAGATGGGAGAAGGGTTTCCCC
This sequence comes from Aegilops bicornis, assembly GCA_021605145.1. NCBI lineage: Eukaryota > Viridiplantae > Streptophyta > Magnoliopsida > Poales > Poaceae > Aegilops > Aegilops bicornis. The sequence goes on from CM038674.1 coordinate 335,154,048, forward strand.
TCTGGTCCTTGGCTCCCATGGCTTGGGAGGGCGAGAGCCCCTTCGAGATTGGATCTATCTCTCTTTCGCGTTACGTTACGCTCTGTTTCACCGTTTGCGTATATATGGAGATCCGTAACTCGATTGGCCTGAAACCTTTGCGTTGATTTTTTTCCGAATATTGGCTTTCTTGCGGCAAAAGAAGAGCATCAATCGCCTTATGGTGGGCTCACGAGGGTAGGGGGCGCGCCTCACCTCGTGACCACCTCGCACCGAATCTCGCGTGGATTTTTCTTCCGGAATTTTCCATATTTTCCAAAAATAAGCTCCGTCTGCTTTTTATCCCGTTTGGACTCCGTTTGATATGGATATTCAAAAACATAAAACATGCAACAGTGAACCGCACCGGCACTTTGGATCAATATGTTAGTCCCAAAAATAATATAAAAAGTTGCCAAAAAGTATATGAAAGTGAATAATATTGGCATGGAACAATCAATAATTATAGATAATCTGAGACGTATCGACATCTAAGCTTAATTCCTGCTCGTCCTCGAGTAGGTAAATGATAAAAAAGAATAATTTTTGATGTGGAATTCTACCTAGCATAATCTTGATCATATGTCTAATCATGGCATGAATATTAAGACACGAGTGATTCAAAGCAATAGTCTATCATTTGACATAAAAACAATAATACTTCAAGCATACCAACCAGCAATTATGTCTTATTGAAATAACATAGCCAAAGAAAGCTCATCCCTATAAAATCATATAGTCTGGCTATGCTCCATCTTCACCACACGAAATATTCACATCATGCACAACCCCGCTGACAAGCCAAGCAATTGTTTCATACTTTTGACGTTCTCAAAACTTTTCAACTTTCACGCAATACATGAGCATGAGCCATGGACATAGCACTATAGGTGGAATAGAATATGATGATGGGGTTATGTGGAGAAGACAGAAAAGGAGAAAGCCTCACATCAACTAGGCGTATCAACGGGCTATGGAGATGCCCATTAATAGATATCAATGTGAGGAGTAGGGATTGCCATGCAGCGGATGCACTAGAGCTATAAGTGTATGAAAGCTCAAGCCGAAACTAAGTGGCTGTGCATCCAACTTGCTTGCTCATGAAGACCTAGGGCATTTGAGGAAGCCCATCGTTGGAATATACAAGCCAAGTTCTATAATGAAAATTCCCACTCGTATATGAAAGTGATAACTCAAGAGACTCTCTATATGAAGAACATGGTGCTACTCTGAAGCACAAGTGTGGTAAAAGGATAGTAACATTGCCCCTTCTCTCTTTTTCTCTCATTTTTCTTTTTTCTTTTTATTTTTTTTATTTCTTTTTTTGGGCCTTCTCTTTTTTTGGCCTTTCTCCTTTTTTATTTTTTTTTATTTTTTTCGTCCGGAGTCTCATCCCGACTTGTGGGGGAATCATAGTCTCCATCATCCTTTCCTCACTGGGGCAATGCTCTAATAATGATGATCATCACACTTTTATTTACTTACAACTCAATATTACAACTCGATATCTAGAACAAAGATATGACTCTATATGAATGCCTCGGCATGTCTTAGGATGTGCAATGATCTAAGCGTAGCAATGACATAAAAAACGGACAAGCCATGAAAACATCATGCTAGCTATCTTACGATCATGCAAAAAGCAATATGACAATGAATGCTCAAGTCATGTATATGATGATGATGGAAGTTGCATGGCAATATATCTCGGAATGGCTATGGAAATGCCATGATAGGTAGGTATGGTGGCTGTTTTGAGGAAGATATAATGAGGCTTATGTGTGATAGAGCGTATCGTCGTATCACGGGGTTTGGATGCACTTGGGTGAAGTTTGCACCAACTCTCGAGGTGAGAAAGGGCAATGCAGTGCAGAAGAGGCTAGCAATGATGGAAGGGTGAGAGTGCGTATAATCCATGGACTCAACATTAGTCATAAAGAACTCACATACTTATTGCAAAAATCTATTAGTCATCGAAACAAAGTACTACGCGCATGCTCCTAGGGGATAGATTGGTAGGAAAAGACCATCGCTCGTCCCTGACCGCCACTCATAAGGAAGGCAATCAATAAACACCTCATGCTCCGACTTCGTTACATAACGGTTCACCATACGTGCATGCTACGGGACTTGCAAACCTCAACACAAGTATTTCTCAATTTCACAATTACTCAACTAGCATGCCTCTAATATCACCATCTTTATATCGCAAAACTATTGCAAGGAATCAAACATATCATATTCAACGATCTACAAGTTTATGTAGGATTTTATGACTAACCATGTGAATGACCAGTTCCTGTCATCTCTCTAAATAGATATAAGTGAAGCAAGAGAGTTTAATTCTTTCTACAAAAGATATGCCCACGCTCTAACAAATATAAGTGAATCAAAAGAGCATTCTACAAATGGCGGTTTTCTATGTAAAGGGAAACAGTGATCCAAACTTCAAATGATATAAGTGAAGCACATGAAGCATTCTATAAAGCCATACTCAAAAGATATAAGTGAAGTGCAAAGAGCATTCTTATAAATCAACCAAGGACCATCTCATACCAGCATGGTGCATAAAAGAAAAGTGAAAAGTAAAAGCAAAAGACGGCTCCAAGATTGCACATATCGCATGAGCAAACGAATCCGAAAACATACCGATACTTGTTGAAGAAAGAGGGATGCCTTCCCAGCATCCCCAAGCTTAGGCAACTTGAGTATCCTTGAATACTTACTTGTGGTGCCTTGGGCATCCCCAAGCTTGAGATCATGCCTCTCTTCCTTCTTCTCCCATCGAGACCTTCTCGATCATCGAACACTTCATCCACACAAAACTTCAACAGAAACTCGGTAAGATCCGTTAGTATAATAAAGCAAATCACTACTATAAGTATTGTTGCAAACCAATTCATATTTTGTTTTTGCATTGTGTCTACTGTAATATAACTTTTTCATGGCTTAATCCACTGATATAAATTGATAGTTTCATCAAAACAAGCAAACTATGCATCAAAAACAGAATCTGTCTAAAACAGAACAGTCTGTAGCAATCTGAACATCCACCATACTTCTGGTACTTGAAACATTCTGCCAAAATTAGGAAAAATAAAAAATTTGTACAACAAGACAGTGCAAAAAGAATCGGAACCATTTGACGTTCCAGTAGGAAATTAAAAATCGCGCACTACAGCCAAAGTTTCTGTCCTGCACTGCACAAACCAACAAGCATTGTAAACATCCTAAAGGCAAACCTTGGCACATTATTTTTATAATACAATGGAATTGTACATGGGGATAATTATTTTTGTTGAAAAGTTTCTGTAATCAAGATTCACAAAGTTGCCGTGAGCATGAACAAAGTTCAAGGAGCTCTCCCACTTCAACAATGCTTGTCTCTCTCACTTTCACTTTCCTTTTTGAAAAAGTTTTGGGTTCCCCTCTTTATTTTTGTTGTTTTTAAACTATATGAAAGCACTCAACAGAAATAAATGACTCTCTAAAACTTCAGGGAGGTCTCCCTGGCAGCGCTTTCTTTAAAGCCATTAAGCTAGGCATATAGTGCTCAAGTTGTGAATCCACCCGGATCCCAAGGTATATCAAAGCCAATTTTAATTAGCAATGATTTGTAATTTAGTAGTGAGCACAAAGTAACATATATCATGCAACAACAAAGTCTAACTCTCTTCCTATGCATCGGCATGTCATAGAAGAACAATTCATGCACACATAGTAAAGGCCAATGCATAGTATAAACAGTTTCTTGCAATTTTATTGTATTGGAAACATAGAGAGGTGGAGATATAGTTCCTCCTCATAATAATTGCAAGTAGGAGCAGCAAGCACATGCATATTATATTTATCAAAATCATCATGTGCAACGGTATAAGGCAACCCATCAATGTAATCCTTAATAAGTGCAAACTTCTCGATATAGTGTAATCGGGAGAATTCAAAAGATAATAGGACTATCATGCGTGGGTGCAATAGCAACAATTTCATGTTTAACATAAGGAACTATAGCAAGTTCATCTCCATGAGCATAATTCATATTGGCATCTTGGCCACAAGCATAGCAAGCATCATCAAAAGGGATATTTCAAGAGAATCAACGGGATCATAATAGTCATCATAGAAATCATCCTTGGTAAGCACGAAGGGAATTAAACAATGTATGAGTTGAAGAGTTACTCTCATTAGAAGGTGGGCACGGGTGATCAATCCGCTCTTCCTCCTTTTATTCTTCGCTCTCCTCCTCATCTTTCATCCAATGAGCTCATAGTTTCATCAATTTCTTCTTCCATAGATTCCTGCAAAATATTAGTCTCTTCTTGGACAGCGGAGACTTTCTTAATAAGTGCATTAATATAGGTATTATATTCATAATTCTCATAACAATATTTAAGGATAGCTAAATTTTCAGATCTATAACAAGCATCATCAAAATCCTCAAACTCTTTAAACATGGATTCAATCTCATAAGCACCCATAAAAGCAACAAATTCTTCTATTTGTTCCACATCATAGTAATCGTATATACCATTAGCATAAGAAGCTAAGGTTTCATTATCATTAAATTTGCATGAAAAGGGAGGTGTGGAGCATTCATCCTAGAGCAACAAGTATAATCATATTAGAGCATAGTTGTCTAGCATACCACTTCAATATATAAATTTGATCCCATAATAGTTTCCCTTTTTGTGTCAGCGATAATCCCTACAGTATTCACGTTGATCCAACGTTACTCCCATTACCAAATTGAATGAGGTTTTCTCAGGATTATCAAAGTGATACATAATATTTTTCACATATTGAGGATCGAGGGTTTTAGGAGGTTCCTCATCTCCATGAGTAGCAAGTACACCTAATTTTTTTGGTATTTTGTGTTCCATATCCATAACTAAAGATAGATAACAACTAAGAACAGCAAATAGAAATTACTTAGTGATAAAGCAAACAAGCACACACGAGAATATTCACCCCACGCTATAACTCCCAAGCGGCGCCAAAAAGGTCTTGATAACCCACAAGTATAGGGGATCATAGCAGTTTTCGATAAGTAAGAGTGTCGAACCCAACGAGGAGCTAAAGGTAGAACAAATATTCCCTCAAGTTCTATCGACCACCGATACAACTCTACGCACGCTTGACGCTCTCTTTACCTAGAACAAGTATGAACCTAGAAGTACTTTGTAGGTGTGACGGGAAAGGTTTGCAAGATAATAAAGAGCACGTAAATATAAACTAGGGGCTGTTTAGATAAAGAAGCAACTAAAGTAAATATAGCGTGTGTGGAAGAGTGATGGTAGGTGTGGCGAAATTGTCCCTAGGCAACTGACTATGTTACTAGACCGGTAATCACTATTGCAATTCTATTTGAGGGAGAGGCATAAGCTAACATACTTTCTCTACTTGGATCATATGCACTTATGATTGGAACTCTAGCAAGCATCCGCAACTACTAAAGATTCATTAAGGTAAAACCCAACCATAGCATTAAAGTATCAAGTCCCTTTATCCCATACGCAAACAACCTACTTACTCGGTGCGTGCTTACATCACTCCATACCCACCATAAGCAAATCATAAACATATTGCAAACCCTACAGCGGGAATCCCTCACGCTTGCGTGACACGGAGGGCACAATAGGAAGCACCAATAATAAAATATGCAATTCAAACCAATCATAGCAATTCATCAATCACCGATAGGACAACGAAAATCTACTCAGACATCATAGGATGGCAACACATCATTGGATAATAATATGAAGCATAAAGCACCATGTTCAAGTAGAGATGCAATGGGTTGCGGGAGAGTGGACCGCTGAATATAGAAGGGGAAGGTGATGGAGATGTTGGTGAAGATGGCCAGCGGTGTTGGTGAAGATCGCGGTGATGATGATGGCCCCCGGCAGCGCTCCGGCGCCAACGGAAGCAAGGGGGAGAGAGCCCCCCTTGTTCTTCTTCTTCCTTGACCTCCTCCCTAGATGGGAGAAGGGTTTCCCCTCTGATCCTTGGCTCCCGTGGCTTTGGAGGGGCGAGAGCCCCTCCGAGATTGGATCTATCTCTCTGTTTACGCGTTACATTACGGCTCTGTTTCACCGTTTAGCGTATATATGGAGATCCGTAACTCCGATTGGCTGAAACCTTCGCCGTGATTTTTTCGAATATTAGCTTTCTTGCGGCAAAGAAGAAGCGTCAACCGCCTTACGGTGGGCTCACGAGGGTAGGGGCGCGCCCGAGGTCGGTCAGCCCTACCTCGTGACCACCTCGGGCACCGTCTCGTGTGGATTTTTCTTCCTAATTTTCCATATTTTCCAAAAATAAACTCCGTCTGCTTTTATCCGTTTGGACTCCATTTGATATGGATATTCACGAAACATAAAACATGCAATGCAGGTGAGGCAGCCTTTGAGCGCTGGATCAATATGTTAGTCCCAAAAATAATATAAAAAGTTGCCAAAAAGTATATGAAAGTGAATAATATTGGCATGGAATAATAAAAAATTATAGATACGACGGAGACGTATCAGTGCCCGGTAGTGGGTTCGATCTCACGGTGCTTGATCCCAGTGACAGAAAGGGAACCGACACGTATGTATCATTGCTACTAAGGATAAAAAGACGAGATCTATATCTACCGCCATATAGATAAACGGATCTTGTCTACATCATGTCATCGTTCTTATTGCATTACTCCGTTTTTCCATGAACTTAATACACTAGATGCATGCTGGATAGCGGTTGATGTGTGGAGTAATAGTAGTAGATGCAGGCATGAGTCGGTCTACTAATCTTGCACGTGATGCCTATGTAAAGATCATTGCCTGGCTATCGTAATGATTATTTGAAGTTCTATCAATTGCCCAACAGTAAATTTGTTTACCCACCGTTTGCTATTTTTCTCGAGAGAAGCCACTAGTGAAACCTACGGCCCCCGAGTCTTATTTCTCATATATTTGCTTGCGATCTATTTTTGCCTTTGCATTTTTATTCAGATCTATTAAACCAAAAATACAAAAATACTTTGCTGCACTTTATTTTATTTGTGATCTATTTATTCAATCTATTACAACTTTCTCCCGTCAACACGCAATTTCTGGCGCCGTACCCCGAAAGGGATTGACAACCCCTTTAACATGTCGGGTTGCAAGGTGTTGTTATTTGTGTGCAGAGGCTGTTTACATTGTGTTGCTTGGTTCTCCTACTGGTTCGATAACCTTGGTTTCATTTATGAGGGAAATACGTACCGTCGTTGTGCTGCATCATCCCTTCCTCTTTGGGGAAATACCGACATAGCTTCAAGCGACATCAAAAGGAATTTCTGGCGCCGTTGCCTGGGAGGATCTTCATCATAACCAGGTTCCTAATCACAAATCTCATCTCCTTGCAATTTACATTATTCACCATTTGCCTCTCGTTTTCCTCTCCCCCACTTCACAAAAAATTGCCGTTTTATTCGCCTCTCCTTTTCCGTTCGCCATTTTCTCGTCAGATCTATTCTTTGCTTGCAATCATGAGTGATTTCGGTATGGCACCAATAAATGATGGCCTGACACCTAAGATTGGACGTACATGCAATCTGGATGCTAAAACTTTTATCTTGGGGCAAGGGAACATTATGGGAAAAGAACGTATCCAAGAATTTTTCAATGTGTTGGGAATCTAAGTCTTGATGATGCTCCTATACTTAAAACTACTAGATCTTATGCGGATGTTATTTCAGCACTAGTTCTGAAACTTGAAAGTAAATTTATTCGTACTCCATCCTACTTTGCAAAGATTGTTTTTGAGCTCCCGATATAAATAATCCTAGGGCTAAAAGTTGGCCACTCTCGTTCTTATGAACGAGTTTGACTACATAATTCGGTGATGAGGACATCAATACCATTGTTACACCCACAACCCCTGCTACTATACATACTGGACCAATTACTAGAGCTCGCGCACGCCAATTAAATTACCAGGTACTTTCGTTTCTTGGAAATGATTCTAATGTTTATGAGAATATGATGCTACCTAAATTGGATACATTTATTTTGCTTACAAATGAAGGGCCTAGCTTGGAGAAGGATGAACATTGGAGCAAGAACAAGCATGGAGTTGATGGCATGTGCAAGGGAAACAAGAACGGAGTTCCGGTGATGATTTCAGGACTTTGAAGCCACCATAATGAGTGCATGAAGCCTTGGACGAAATATACAAGATGCCACTTAATAAATTCCGTCCAGAGGCTATTCTAGGTGCTGCGTCACCTTATTATTGGGCCAGGCCCATGTAATTTCGAAATAATTGAATATAGGCTATTTTTAGAGTCCGTATGTGTGGGGAAACAAGAGTTAGGGTTGGTTTCAGACCCCTCCTCCAAGGGCCACGAAATCCCCCCCCCCCTCTTCCTCCATATATAAACCCCTTAGGGCATCGTTTAGACTTTGGGTTTTGTTTAGATTAAAGTTCGCCATAGCTGCAACTTCGCGTACTTCGTTTGTGTTCAACGACCAGACAAAGGCGTCACAGAACCCCACCTTGATCAATAAAGCTTTCCTCTTATATTCGCAATATCCAGATTGCAATCTTAGTTTCTTGCTTGTTCTTCATTTGCGTGCGCAGGAAATGGACCTTCGTGGTCAGTTGATCGTGCTCGGCGTGGTCAATAACCTCTCGGAGTTGGTTTAGCGATTGCTAAGGCGGCGATCCTCCTCACATCGTTCATCGGATCGTCAAAGTCGACTTCCTCCAAAACGACAACCACCATCTCATCGAAGAGCGGGACACCTTTGCCTCTATCATTAGGAAGCTAGAGAAATCTTTGACTTTTATGGTATGAATCGTGAAAAACCTGTGATAGATGGAATTCTTTACAATAGTGACTATGCTTTGAGACATTTGCTTGGGGATAATAAGATCTTTGACGAGAATCTTAAAAAGGAGGTCCCCGTTCTAGAAATAATCCAACAAGTTTTTAATAATGTTAATCAACACTATTCTTGGATTGTTGCGGGAAATCAAAGGGGTTATGATGAAAACCAACTAAGGAATGCTAAAGTTTCTATGGATAATATGTTTTATGTTGTGTTTAGAAAACATCCTGATAAAAATACCCCCAAGAAAATTAAGAAGAAGAAGGACGACAAAACTTAGATCCTTGCTTCATGCCTAGCTTAGGGCGTAAAACTATAGTGCTTGTTGGGAGGCAACCCAATGAATAAAATTTATTTTTGCTTTTTGCTTGCTATTCTTGCATGTTTACACAATTATGCTACTGTTATGATTGTGTTTTTTGTGTTTTATTTAGCGTTTATGCCAAGTAGAACCAATAGGATCTTCTTGGGTGATAGTTGTTTGATCTTGCTGAAAAAGACAGAAACTTTGTGCTCACGAAAATAATTGTCAAAATTCACCAGAATGTGATAAAATGCTAATTCTTTTTGCAGAAGATCAATATACAAATTATCTAGGTTTTCCTTGTTTTACAGAAGTTTTGGAGTTCCAGAAGTATTCGAACAAATTAGATTGCTACAGACTGTTCTGTTTTGACAGATTCTATTTTGTTTGTGTTGTGTGCTTATTTTGATGGCTCTATGGTTTTCATTGATGAGTTTTTGCCATAGAAATGTTGAAATACAGTATATATAATACAAAAAAATATAATAATTGGTTTGATACAACACTTATAGTAGTGATTTATTTTTCTTACACTAACGGATGCCATGAAGGTTTTGTTGAGTTTTGTGTGATTGAAGTTTTCAAGTTTTGGGTTATCTTACGATGGATGAAGGAAGGATGTAAGAGCCTAAGCTTGGGGATGCCCCGGCATCCCAAGCTATTATCCAAGAATGAACAACCAACTAAGCTTGGGGACGCCCCCGAGTGGCATCCCCGCTTTCTTCCAACAACTCGGTATTTTACTTGAAACTATATTTTTATTCGTCACATGATATGTGTTTTGCTTGGAGCGTCTTGTATGATATGTGTCTTTGCTTGTTTTATTTTATCCTTTAAGTCATCAATCCTTGCTGGACACACCTATTTGAGAGAGCCAAAATTATATCATGACTTGTTAGAATTGCTCTCTATGCTTCACTTAAATCTTTTATGAGCCAGGACTTGCTCTAGTCCTTTAGAGTTTCGAGTTCTGTTTACAGGTTGTCACGTCGCCGCTGCCATATATCACCACCGCATCATCATTATCGCTACTGCCATATACCACCACCACACCAACTTCATCACCGTTGCCATATAGCACCACCACATATTCACCGCCAATCCGAGTCCATATACGCCACCACATATCCGCTGCCATCACGCCAATCCGAATCCACGTGCAACATATATCCGCCACCAGTCCGAGTTCCACCAGATTCATCTCCACCACAAGTCCGAGTTCCACCAGATTCATCTCTGCCACCAGTCCGAATCCGAGTCCAGTATTTTGTTACTCTGTTTTGGATTTCCATATCACGTCATACTCCGAGTCATGACAGAGTAGGACTCCCGAACTTTCGCGCTACCCGTAAAAGAAAAATAGCTCCAGTTTCAAAAAAAACTAACTCTGGAAAATTCTGGCTAGGCAGTTTTTAGACCATTTGTAGAATTTTTCGGGAAAAAATTGTTGCGGAGCAAAAAAAAGAGGGCAAAAAAGTGCCCAAAAAAGTGAAAAAAAAGAGAAAAAAATTCAGAGTGTGCTCCTCCCTTGTTTACGTGCAGCGCCGTGATTTTGTTAGTGTTCTAGGCTCGCGTCTCTAGTACGGTCTAGCCTAGGACCAGCACGATGCCGTCGTTGAGCGTTTATTCAACTTTGCATCTCTGAATTGATTATTGTTGGCCTTTTTTGCTACCATATTATAAGCCTTCCCAGCTCCACATACATCTATGCTGTGCGTTTGACTCTCCCTGGTAATTGCTCTATCCAAGCTTTGAGAGTTTTGACCTTAACGGTTGCCGATCACCACCTTCTGCTTGGTAAGAACTGGTAAGAATTTGACATTCGCTTGACGAATTTGTGACTGTCCACCACACCACTGCCACCGCTTCCTCGTAGTATGTAGGATCATATTCTTGTGTGTTTCTATTCTTTGCTAACCATGACAGAATCACAAAGCCAGACAAGGGTAGTGGGAGAACATGATCAACAAAGAGTTACATGAAAAGTTTCAGCAAATGATGAGTGGACAGGTGGAAGATGTGCTAAACAGATTTGAAGAGGCCATGGAGAAGATAGATGGAATTGAGAAGGCATTTGAAACAAAGCTCGATAACAAGTTTAATGAATTGCTCGCGCGTCTTCCACAGCCACCGCCCGCTGCACCTAGCGCACCTCTACAACAACAACAACAACAACAACAACAACAACAACAACAACAACAACAACAACAACAACAACAACAACAACAACAACATCGCCTTCCAAATCAAGTGGGATGAGCACAGTGTTCCCTTGAGCTGGTCAAACTTCACGGTGCCGTTGTACATCTTTGTTGATGCTTAGTAGCTCCTGCTGCTACTTCAGAGGTGGAGGACCATTACGAGGATGAGGTTGATCAAAATCAGAACTACGTGCAACCACCAGCACCACCATCACCAGGTCGTCCTCATGCATATCATCGCAACAGTAGGGCTGCACCACCTGAGGTACAAGCTCATGACCATCTTCCTAAACTAAAATTGAATATTCCATCATTTGAGGGTAGATATGTTCCTGATATATATCTTACTTGGGAGTTAGAAACTGAACAACGTTTTACATGTTTACAATATCCTGAGGAGAGACGTGTTCCTGCTTCTTTGTTTGTGCTTTCACTAGTTTTGCATGTGTTTGGTGGTCTGAACATTGTAGATTATATCCTATTCCGACTACTTGGGCTGCTTTGAAAACTGATATGCGTACTCATTGGGTTCCACCATATTATCAACGTGAACTGCTTCAAAAATTGAAGCGTTTAAGACAAGGAAAAAATTCTATAGAAGAATACTATCAGGAATTACTAACTGGCATGATTAGGTGTGGTATTGTTGAGGAGAATGAAGCTATACTTGCACGTTTTATGGGTGGATTAAATAGAGACATTCAGACCATTCTCGAGTATAAGGAGTATAATAATATCACTCGTTTATTCCATCTTGCTTGTAAAAGGCTGAGCGTGAAGTCTTGAGGATCGACGGGCATTGACGCGAACTAACTTTTTCCGCAAGTTGACTTTCATCATGGACACCACGCGTGCATCCTCTACTTCCACCGCACGGCGCCTCCATCAGGTGCCACCTCTATCCGTGATACAAGAAAGCAGGCACAACCACCACTATCATCCAAGAGCACACCTGCCGGGCCTGTACAGAGCTCTTCTTCTTCCATGGTATCAATAGGGCACACAAGTGATATTATTTGTCGCCGTTGTAAGGGAAGAGGTCATTATGCGAGAGAATGCAAATCTCAACGTGTGATGATTGCTACCGAGGATGGTGGTTATGAGTCCGCTAGTGACTATGATGAGGAGACTTTGGCTCTTATTCCATGTGAAGAACACGGTGGAGATGATTCTGAAAATGAGACGCAATACATGGCTCCACGAAGGCGGTGAGGTATGAATGTTTTGTTTCTGAACGTGTTTTGAGTGTGCAGGTCACACAAGTAGAGCAAAATCAGAGGCATAATTTGTTCCATACAAAGGGAGTTGTGAAGGAACGTTCTGTTCACGGCATCATAGATGGAGGGAGCTGTAACAACTTGGCTAACATGGAGATGGAGGAGAAGCTATCTCTCACCACAAGACCACATCCACATCCTTACTACATCCAATGGTTCAACAACAGCGGCAAGGTTAAGGTAACACGTACTATTCGTGTGCATTTTAGTATCTATACATATTGTGATTATGTTGATTGTGATGTGGTACCTATACAAGCATGTTCCTTATTACTTGGTAGACCATGGCAATTTGATAAAAACTCTGTACACCATGGTAGAAACAATCAGTATACTCTTGCTAAGGATAAAAATATTACTTTGCTTCCTATGACTCCGGATTCCATTTTGAAAGATGATATTAATAGAGCTAATAAAGCAAAACAGGAGAAAAATAAGAGTGAAAATCAGATTGTGGCAAAAGAATTTGAGCAACAAATGAAGCCTAATAATAAACCATCTAGTGCTGCTTGTGAAATTAAATTGAAAAGTGCATGTTTACTTGCCACCAAATCTGATATTGATGAGCTAGATTTTAGCAAATCTGTTTGCTATGCTTTTGTGTGCAAAGAGGCATTATTTTCATGCGAGGACGTGCCTTCCTCTTTGCCCTAACATCACTAACATTTTGCGGGAGTTCACTGACGTCTTCCCACAAGACGTGCCACCGGGATTACCACCTATTCGAGGGATGGAGCATCAAATTGACTTAATTCCCGGTGCATCGCTACCCAACCGTGCACCATACCGTACCAACCCAGAGGAGACGAACGAGATTATGCGTCAAGTACAAGAGCTGCTCGACAAAAGTTATATACGCGAATCTCTTAGTCCTTGTGCTGTTCCTATTATACTTGTGCCTAAAAAGGATGATACATTGCGTATGTGTGTTGATTTTAGAGGCATTAATAATATTACTATTCGTTATCGTCATCCTATTCCTAGGCTAGATGATATGCTTGGTGAATTGAGTGGCTCTACAATATTTTCCAAAGTTGATTTGCGTAGTGGATACCATCAAATTCGTATGAAACTGGGAGATGAATGGAAAATAGCATTTAAAACTAAATTTGGTTTATATGAGTGGTTAGTCATGTCTTTTGGGTTAACTAATGCACCTAGTACTTTCATGCGAGACTAATGAGCGAAGTTTTACGTGCTTTCATTGGACGCATTTGTGGTAGTCTATTTTGATGATATACTGATTTATAGCAAATCTTTGGAAGAACATTTGGAACATTTACGTGCTATTTTATTGCTCTACGTGATGCACGTTTGTTTGGTAACCTTGGGAAGTGCACCTTTTGCACCGACCGAGTATCTTTTCTTGGCTATGTTGTTACTCCATAGGGAATTGAAGTTGATAAAGCCAAGAATGAAGCTATTGAGAGTTGGCCGCAGCCCAAAACGGTCACACAAGTGAGCAGTTTCCTTGGCCTCGCTGGTTTCTATAGGCGTTTTGTGAGAGATTTCAGCACCATTGTTGCACCTCTTAACGAACTTACAAAGATGGATGTGCCTTTTGTTTGGGGTACCGCACAGGAAGAAGCCTTCACGGTATTGAAAGATAAGTTGACACATGCCCCTTTACTCCAACTTCCTGATTTTAATAAGACTTTTGATCTTGAATGTGATGCTAGTGGACTTGGATTAGGAGGTGTGTTATTACAAGATGGCAAACTCAAGTTGCATACTTTTCTGAAAAATTGAGTGGGCCTAGTCTGAACTATTCTATTTATGATAAAGAATTATATGCTCTTGTTCGGACCTTAGAAACATGGCAACATTATTTATGGCCCAAGGAATTTGTTATACATTCTGACCATGAATCTTTGAAACACACTAAAAGTCAAGCAAAACTGAACCGTAGACATGCTAAAATGGGTTGAATTCATTTAGACTTTCCCTTATGTCATTAAACACAAGAGGGGTAAAGAAAATGTTATTGCTGATGCATTGTCATGTCGTTATACTATGCTTTCACAACTTGACTTTAAAATATTTGGTTTGGAGACCATCAAAGATCAATATGTGCATGATCTTTGAATTTAAAGATGTATTGCTGAATCAGAAGGAAGGGAGAACTTGGAACAAGTTAAATGCGTTAACGATGGATTTGTGTTTAATGCTAACAAGCTATGCATTCCAGCTAGCTCCGTTCGTCTTTTGTTGTTGCAGGAGGCGCATGGAGGAGGATTAATGGGACACTTTGACAAAAATCCATTCCATTATGGACAGTTGACGCGGCTCCTCCTCTCGCGCTCCCAGCCCTCAGCCTGGAAATTGGGAGAGATGCTCAGTCCCGCATAGCGAGCTAGTGACACTCCAAACCAAGGGATTTCTTCCCCGGCCTTCATGGTTCGGTTCGAGTGGACTCACCACCTATAAGGGCGGAAAGCAAGCGGAGAGTGTCCCCGATCCCTCCAAAGGAGAGCGGGTATGCTTTGTCTCTTATCTAGTAAGAGGACTCGGATTTCCAATTCATCCGTTTCTCCGGGGGCTCTTGGAGTTCTACGACCTCCAGTTGCACCACCTTACGCCTGCCTCCATTTTGCACATCGCGGGCTTCGTGGCCCTTTGCGAACTGTTCTTGGCGTCGAGGCTCATTTTAAGCTGTGGAAGAGATTATTACGCCTTGTACCCCCTTCTCATGAGGGGTCAATATATCAAGTGGGCGGGCGGAGCTGTGGCGCATCGCCGGGACCGGATATCTATCCGGAACCCGAAGAAGGCGTCCAAGAAGGCCTTCGGAATGGTTTTATATAGAAGGCGTCCAGCCGGATCCTGTTCGGATCGGTCTCCCGAGTTCAGCAATGCTCCTTTGAAGAAACGCGCTGAGTTGGCGCCCACGGAGCCCCGTGAGGGAAGGCAGCAGGGACGTCCTTTACGATTGATGAGCCGAATAAGATTGTTAGCTCATTCCGGATGACCATGATCGGTGTCATGGCCACATGTATCATGCGGGGGGTACCGGGCTCAAGATAGGGGCCACCCCATGTGGGATTTCAACAGGGAGGACGATGCCACCCGCCATGGCCGTAAGGGGCGGGATCGGTCACCGATCTGGTGAAGATCTTGTCCTATTTGTACAAGATAAGGGAGAAGAGGAGGATTTTCTCCGCGTCGGGTCCATTGAACGGATTTTCTATGAACAATCCTCGAAGCTGGGTAAGCGGACATTTCTTTGCACATCCGATCCGTATTCCCATGGTTAGGTATCTCATTTTGTGATTTTGACGCAGGAACCGCGCCAGCCGTAGAAAGACATAAACAGCCCGCCTCCACAACCCGAGGATCCGGAACGGCTCCTCGGATCCGGCCTCCCAAGAGGATCCGGACATATTTGTGGAGCTGATTGATGGGGTATTTCACCAATCGAGCATCGATAATGCCTTGGTTGCCATTACGGCCGATTACCCCGGAATACTTCCGACCTCACAGTAATGGCGAGACCGAGGTCCCAATACTACGATAATGACCCATCCGTGCTTATTTTGATCACCGTATACCAATGGTGTTTCGCAGGGGTGCCTTCGAGGCGGAGGCCGAGCACATGGCCTAGCCAACAAGGGCAGCCTGGCCACGCAGCTAAAAAGAAGTGCGGTCCGGATTGAAACGCCGCCCGCAACGGTAAGGCGTGTCACCATATTCCCGGAAGGTATATTATGGCGGTGCTCTTCCGGGGAAAAAAGCGCTTCGCCGGATTTGTGTCCGGAGAGATATGTCGAGCCTCCGCCACCGTGCTCCAACGCCCGGGTCCGTAAGCGGAGGTAAACACGAGGCGTGCATCGAGGCTCCTCCAACAGAGGATGCCGACAGATTGTCGCCACCAACTCCGAGTGGAGAGTGCCATGAATCCACGGCGCCGCGAACGGTTCTTCGTGATGCATGTTTCTCCCGAGAGGCATCGAATGCCTTCAATTCGGGAGATGCGCACCTCCGTGCCGCTCAAGATGGTCTAGCCAGAGCCACGGAGCAGTATGTAAAGGACATACGGCTGAGGAAATTTGACAATTATATATGCCAGTAGCCCCCGAGACTTAAAATAGTTAGAAGAGCTGATTTAAGGATCATTTGTTATGCAGGATCTTACGGAAAAGAATACCCAACTTTCCCAGGAGCTTGAAGAGTGCAAGGCCCAGCTTGAGGCCGCACTAGCCGCCACAGGGGGAGCCACAGAGACCCCCTCCGGTAATATATACTTGAAAGATAAGTAGTTTGTGAAGTGCGGCATGTGTATAAGTCGACAATAATATTGCAGATGGCGGACTAGATCCGGACAAGCAACAGCTCTTGCGCGGTTAAAGGCGGCGAGAATGTGCTACAAGGGCGAGGCAAGAGAAAATAATCTAAGATGCCAACACCCAGCTGGGTGAGGAACTAAAGGATGTTCGAGCCCGGTATGCCCGACTCGTTAAGGAGAATCGGCAGCCGTCGCGGCATTTATAGTAAGTGCTTGAGCGAACTTTTGAAGAAAAGAGTTCGCCAGAAGTCGATTTCAATGTAAATATGTCTCAGAGGTATGCTCATAGGTCGTCTGCGGAGAAAATGCCAGTTCAACGGGTGACCTACTTCTCGAGCTGCTGCGCATTTAACGAGCGAGTTCGGCAGTGATGAGAAGGCGTCGCCCTGTGCCTTGTGGCCATCCATCTCCCTACCCGAAGGCCTTGGAGAGCTTGCGAGAGAGGCTTCATGGAGCACGGCGGCGCTTCCGGCTATGGAAGATATCGACTGCCGTCAAAGGCGCCGAGGAGGCTCGGGCCATGGTGAAGGCAGCGGTACCATAAGGTGACCCAAACCACATGGCCAAGGTTGGACCTGTGGGGCCCGATGGGAAGGAGATCCCTGTGAGCTTAGTGTACGGCCAAGTAGAGTTGGCATAAAGTATTCGCAGACGACGTAAACTAGACAGCCTATTAGATGGTATTGAAGAGGAATACAATCAGTCAATTTGACTATGTAATTTAAAATGACATGTAAAATGCCTTCTAGCCGATTGTAGATCGTTTGTCGAAGCGGACCTTTTGCTTCAACCTCGGGACCCAACAGTCCAGAGTGTGTCCGAATACCTCGCGGTTATGTAAGAACCGGGGCAGCGTGGAGACCGGCGAGGGGTCATGAGTGCTTTATCGGACAAGTGGCCAACTAGTTATGTTATATTACATGGTTAGTAAGAAACATCTTCCGGGGAGAATAGTTCCGTTAGGGGTCCCTTTCTCGGGAGGCATGCCCTAAAGTGCATGTCCGGATCGAAAAAAAAAAAAAACATCTGGGGCAGATAAATGAATAAGTAAGAAATCGTCTTTTAGTTCACCGGCGAATATTCCCTTAAGAACGCTTAGCCGGCTTCACCCAGATCTAAGGTACACGTCCGGTGACCCGGCGGTAATAATCGTGATAGGTGCTCCTTTACCACCTAGCCGAACAATCGGGAACGTAGGGGTAAGCACAGGAGCCAAAACCAGCTTGGCCAAAACTTAAGTCATATCGATGCATATAATGGTGAATAAAAGGTACATGCGGAGTGTGACATGTGTTGGGCATAAAGCCCGTATGAATAAGCTTACGTTAAAGAAGCCCCGGAGTATCTTGAGCGCGGATAACGCGTCAAGTAATGTGCGTAATCAGTGCCCAAACGAGCCTCCAACGACTTGAGAAAAAGGAGGGAGAAGGAGAGAAATAAAAGGCAGTTAAAGTATAAAATATAGGCGGAGGAAGGAGACGAACTCAGAGTCCGGTGCTAGGCGTAGAATCTTGGAGACGGGCTGCGTTCCATGGGTTGGCTCAATTCGGTTATCCGATGCGTTTGAAGACATGCGCTCCGCCGGTCAGGACTTGGTCGATGATGAAGGGACCCTCCCATTTGGGCTTGAGTTTGTCCTTTTTCTTGTCCGGCAGCGTAGAACTAATTCGCCAACATTGTAAGCTTTGGCCCGTGCTTCTACCTTGGTATCTTCGAGCCTGCTGTTGATAGAATGCGTAAGCGAGCTTTTGCCACGTCGCTCCTCCTCCAAGGCGCCCAAACTGTCCTGCCATCCGAAGTGTCGCAGGGCAAACCGCTTCTGCGCCGTACACCATAAAAAATGGCGTGAATCCGTAGGTGCGATTCGGCGTGGTCCGCAGCCCCCAGAGTACGGAGTCGAGCTCCTCTACCCAGTGCGTATTAGATTCCTTGAGGGACCGCACTAGTATGGGTTTAATGCCGCTCATGATTAGACCATTTGCTCGCTAGACTTGACCGTTAGTTTGTGGGTGATAGACTGAAGCGTAGTCAAGCTTGATGCCCATGTTTTTGCACCAGAGTTTGACCTCGTCGGCCGTGAAGTTCGTGCCATTATCGATTGATGATGCTATGGGGGACGCCCGTAACGGTGTACTACCCCGATATGAAGTCTATCACCGGTCCGGATTCGCCGTCTTAATGTGCTTTGCCTCTATCCATTTGGTGAATTTATCCACCATGACCAATAGGTATTTTGCTTGTGGGTTCCCCTTTAAGGGGTCCAACCATATCAAGCCCCTGCACTGCGTGAATGGCCAGGTGATGGGTATAGTTTTGAGGGCGGTAGGTGGCATGTGGCTTTGATTAGCAAAGAGCTGGCATCCGACGCATCGTTGGACCAAGTCCTGAGCATCTGCCCGGGCCGTCGGCCAATAAAATCCTGTACGGAAGGCCTTGCCTACAAGGGCCCGGGCTGCGGCGTGGTGCTCGCCGAGTCCGGCATGAATTTCAGCCAGAAGATTCCCCCTTCCTCTTCGGAGATACACCTTTGAAGGACTCCGGTTGTGCTTTTCTTATAAAGCTCTCCCTCATGGACCTTATAGGCTTTAGATCGCCGCACTATGCAGCCGGGCCTCGTTTTGGTCCTCGGGAAGTTCCACCTGGTTAGGTAGGCTAGGAATGGTTCTCATCCACGGGCAATGACTGCCATTATTGTGTGGGTCGACGGTGTTATTTCGTTGGCGTAACCACCAACTATGTCGAGAATGTTCGGTGTGAGGTAGTGTGGTTGGGTCCGGATGTTATTTCGGACTCTCCCTCCCATAATATGGATGGCTTGAAAAGCCTCTCTAGTAAGATGTTGGGAGGACGGCGGCATCGTGCTTACGCCAATGCGTGCCAACACGTCTCACGCTGGTTATTCTCCGGGCTATATGGTGAAATTCGAGCCCCTCAAACCGAGCTGACATTTTTAGGACGACATTGTGATAAGCTGCCATTTTCGGATCCTTGGCATCAAAGTCTCCATTTATTTGGGATATCGCGAGGTTTGAATCCCCGCGGACCTCTAGGCGCTGAATGCCCATGGAGACTGCCATCCGGAGACCATGTAGAAGGGCCTCGTATTCAGCCTGCGTTGTTGGAGTCCGTGTACATTATCTCTGAAATGCGTATTGGTGCTGTATCTCCGATTGGGGGCGTCGAGAATGGCCTTGACCCCGAGCCAGCCAACATTTTGGAGCCGTCAAGTGCATGATCTAGTTGGAATATGCGCCGTACTCTTTAGGGAGTTCGGCTTGATCCATTCGGCATTTAAGTCGGCCAAAACTGCGACTTAATAGCTCGCCGTGGCTTGTAGGTTATGTCGAGCGGGAGGAGCTTCGATGGCCCATTTGGCAATCCGCCCGCTATGTCATGATTGTTTATAATGTCATTAAGAGGTACTTGAGGCTACTTTGTTATCGAACGCTCTTGGAACTAGTGTCCCGGCTTCCGGGATGCCATGAACACCGCATATGCTATCTTTTGATAATGCGGTACCGTGACTTGCATGGAGTTAGGGCGGTGGACACGTAGTAAAACTGGTTTTTGGAGAGGGAACTTGTGTCCGTCCGTTTCTCGTTCGACAACGAGCACCGCGCTTACAACTTGATGGGTTGCCGCGATGTATAATAGCATTGGTTCTCCCATGTTGGGCGCGGCCAGGACCGGATTTGTTGCCAATATGGCTTTGATTTCTTCGAGTCCGGCCGTGGCGGCATCCGTACACTCAAAGTGTCTTGCGCCGCAGAGGCGATAAAGGGGTAATGCCTTTTCTCCTAAGCGGAGATAAAGCGGCTTAGAGCCGCCACGCATCGATCAATTTTGTATTTGTTTGAGGTCTTTTGGGATATCCACTTGTGACAGAGCTCGGATCTTGGCTGGGTTTGCTTCAATTCCTCTACGGATACAATGAAGCCCAAGAGCTTCCGCCGGTACCAAAAAACGCATTTTTCCGGGTTGAGCTTAATGTCATATGCTCGGAGATTGTCGAATGTGAGCCTCAAGTCGTCTACTAGAGTTTCGACATGCTTGGATTTGACGACCACGTCGTCTACGTATGCCTCCACTGTTTTGCCGATCTGGTTTGCCAGACATGTCTGAATCATGCGCTGATATGTTGCGCCGGCGTTTTTGAGCCCGAAGGGCATTGTGTTGAAGCAGAATGGGCCGTATGGAGTGATGAATGCCGTTGCGGCTTGATGCAGCTCTGCCATCTTAATTTGGTGGTAGCAGAGTATGCGTCGAGGAAGCACAATGAATCGTGTCTTCGCGGTAGCGTCGATAATTTGATCGATGCGGGAGGGGAAGGGATCCTTTGGGCAAGCCTTGTTAAGGTCCTTGAAATCGACACCACGGTAGCGCCAAGATGTTGTCCTTCTTTGGTACCATTACCGGGTTTGCTAGCCACCGGATGTTTTATATCTCTAATGAATCCGGCCTCCAATAGTTTGGCTAGCTCCTCTCCCATGGCCTTTGTCTCTTAGGTTCGGAGAAACTTGGCGAAGAGCTTGTTTGTTGGCTTGAATCCTTTTAGGATATTTAGGTGCTTTCGCCAGTAGGCGTGGGATTCTGGCATGTACGAAGGTGCCGGGCAAAGATGTCCCAATTTTCGTAGGAATTCTCGTGGTCTGCTGGCGTCTACATCAGGTTTAATTGTGCCCGATGGAGGCCGTTTTTGTAGGGTCCGTTGGATGGACTTGGAATTTGACTATTTCGTCCGCGGTTTAAAAAGAGGTGGACTTGGATCTCTTATCGAGTATCACATCGTCCCTGCTACCGTGGAAGCCTTGCGATGGAGTTCCTCGACCGCTAGGGCTTTGGATAGTGCCTCAAGGGCAAGTGCGACTGTTTTATTTTAGACGGAGTGCTATGTCCGGTCACTAGCAAGAGTGATGATTCCGTTGGGTCGGGCATTTTGAGCTTCATGTACCCGTAATGGGGTATAGCTTGAAAAATTGTGAATGCCTCTTGCCCTAATAGGCGTGGTATCCATCGCTGAGCAGGGCCACTTGGAATGTGACCTCCTCGGACCTGTAATTATCGGCGTGCGAACACCACATCCAAAGTGTGATTTTTCCCTGACAAAAGATGCTTCCGATCGGGGATTATTCCTCTAAAGGTTGTCTTTGCTTCGCTCAATGCGGCTCCGATCTATTTCCATTTTTCAAGGGTTTCCTCATAAATGAGGTTTAATCATTGCCGCCATCCATGAGTACCTTGGTTAGGCGAAAGCTGTCCACTATTGGACTGAGGACCAATGCGGCTGGTGCTCGGGCTGTTCGGAATTTAGGTTCATCACTGGCGTTAAAGGTAATAGCCGTGTCACTCCATGGATCTATTGTTGCTACCTGGTGGACTTCGGCAAGGTTGCGGAGTGTTCATTTCCGCATATTATTTGATGCGAAAGTTTCGAAGATTGTTAATACCATCTCTTGGTATTCTTTGAAATTTTGGTGCTTTCTGGAGCTAGAAGCTCTTAGCCACTTTTGGCCACCGTAGTAGTATCCAACATGCTCTAAGGCTATGAGTTGGAGTGGCGCCCTCAGACTATGAATTTTGCGGGGTCCATTGAGCCATCCCTCCAATACGGTTCCATGCCCTTTAGAGGGTTTTTGCTTTTGGTATTTAACCCGGTGCTGGTAATGATGCACCCTTTTACTTTGGACTAGGGTTGTGTTCAAGGCGGATTATCCCAAAATTTGATTTCGCTTATGTTTGGGTGGGCGGGTGGAGTTAAATTCGAACTCCGTCCGATCTAAGACTCGAGGGGCCAAGAAGTTTCAACTTGGAAGCTTGGGTTCTTGGGCGTTGTCCGATGAATCTAGCCCACGCGACTTTAAGTTCAGGGCTTGAGTGGTGTTCTCCTCCATGGGAATCCGGCATGGAGGGTCAGGAATAAGGACATAGCTAGTCCTTAAGATAGAAGAAGGGTCGCCATATTGTTCCTCTACCACAGCAACATGGTGGGTAGCACAGGAGAGTTAATCTCTCGAGATCGGTTTTAGGCCCAATCTGGTCGCGATGCATAGCGACTCCCAAGGCGGCGATGCTATCCAAGAGCTCATTTAAGGAAGAGAGCTCCATCGGATCTAACTGCTCGGCGAGTTCCGAGTTGACGTGAAGATTTCTTTTGATGACCCGAGAAGTCATCGTCGGTAATGCCGGGCGAACAGGCGGTCATAAGAAAACCACCTAGCCGGAGAGTTTGGCCGATGGCCAAAGCTCCTTTAGCAACGGTGCCGTCTTTAAAGACGGGACGGGGCATCCTTCATGATGGCGACGGCACATAGGAACTCTCAATGAAAGCACCAATGTCGATTGTCAAACCGCGGATCTCGGGTAGGGGGTCCCGAGCGTGCGTCTAAGCGGATGGTAACAGGAGACCGAGGACACGATGTTTTTACAGTGTTCGGGCCTCTCGATGGAGGTAAAACCCTACTCCTGCTTGATTAATATTGATGATATGGGTAGTACAAGAGTAGATCTACCACGAGATCAAGGAGGCTAAACCCTAGAAGCTAGCCTATGGTATGATTGTTGTTAGTCCCATGGGACTAAAACCCTCCGGTTTATATAGGCACCGAAGAGGGTTAGGGTTACACAGAGTCGGTTACAATGGTAGGAGATCTACATATCCATATCGCCAAGCTTGCCTTCCACGCAAGGAAAATCCCATCCGGACATGGGACGAAGTCTTCAATCTTGTATCTTCATAGTCCAGGAGTCCGGCCAAAGGTGATAGTTCGGCTATCCGGACACCCCCTAATACGGGACTCCCTCAGTTACATTTGCGTAAGGATAGATTTCCTGATTTACGCAAATCAAATCTAATGCCACGTGCTGCTGGTCCATTTAAGGTGTTAGAGAAAATAAATGATAATGCATATCAACTTGAGCAGCCTGCAGATTTTGGGGTTAGTCCCACTTTTAACATTGTAGATTTGAAGCCTTATTTGGGTGAGTAAGATGAGCTTAAAATGGGGGCGACTTCATTTCAAGAAGGGGAGGATGATGAGGACATCAATACCATTTTTACACCCACAGCCCCTGCTACTATACATACTGTACCAATTACTAGAGCTCCCGCACGCCAATTAAATTACCAGGTACTTTCGTTTCTTGGTAATGATTCTAATGTTCATGAGAATATGATGCTGCCTAAATTGGATACATTTGTGTTGCTTACAAATGAAGGGCCTAGCTTGGAGAAGGATGAACACTGGAGCAAGAACAAGCATGGAGTTGATGGCATGTGCAAGGGAAACAAGAACGGAGTTCCGATGATAATCTCAGGACTTTGAAGCCACCATAATGAGTGCATGAAGCCTTGGACGAAATATACAAGATGCCACTTCATAAATTCCGTCCAGAGGCTATTCTAGGTGCCGCGTCACCTTATTATTGGGCTAGGCCCATGTAATTTCAAAATACTTGAATATAGGCTGTTTTTAGAGTCCGTATGTGTGGGGAAACAAGAGTTAGGGTTGGTTTCGGACCCCTCCTCCAAGGGCCACGAAATTCCCCCCTCTTCCTCCATACATACAGCCCTTAGGGCATCGTTTAGACTTTGGGTTTTGTTTAGATTAAAGTTCGCCATAGCTGCAACTTCGCGTACTTCGTTTGTGTTCAACGACCAGGCAAAGGCGTCACAGAACCCCACCTTGATCAATAAAGCTTTCCTCTTATATTCGCAATATCCAGATTGCAATCTTAGTTTCTTGCTTGTTCTTCGTTTATGCGTGAAGCAGACCTTCGTGGTCGTGTAGATCGTGCTCGGCATGGTCAATTACCTTTCGGAGTTGGGTTAGCGATTGCTAAGGCGCGACGTCCTCGCACGTTCGTAGTCGGATCGTCAAAGTCGACTTCCTCCAAAACGTTAGCCACCATCTCATCGAAAGACGGGACACCTTTGCCTCTATCATTCCGGAAGCTAGAGAAATCTTTGACTTTTATGGTATGAATCGTGAAAAACCTGTGATAGATGAAATTCTTTACAATAGTGACTATGCTTTGAGACATTTTCTTAAAAAGGAGGTCCCCGTTCTAGAAATAATCCAACAAGTTTTTAATAATGTTAATCAACACTATTCTTGAATTGTTGCGGGAAATCAAAGGGGTTATGATGAAAACCAACTAAGGAATGCTAAAGTTTCTATGGATAATATGTTTTATGTTGTGTTTACAAAACCTCCTGATAAAAATACCCCAAGAAAATTAAGAAGAAGAAGGACGACAAAACTTAGATCCTTGCTTCGTGCCTAGCTAAGGGCGTAAATCCGTAGCGCTTGTTGGGAGGCAACCCAATGAATAAAATTTATTTTTGCTTTTTGCTTGCTGTTCTTGCATGTTTACACAATTATGCTACTGTTATGATTGTGTTTTTTGTGTTTTAGTTAGCATTTGTGCCAAGTAGAACCAATAGGATCTTCTTGGGTGATAGTTGTTTGATCTTGCTGAAAAAGACAGAAACTTTGTGCTCACAAAAATAATTGTCACAATTCACCAGAATGTGATAAAATGCTAATTCTTTTTGCAGAATATCAATATACAAATTATCTAGGTTTTCCTAGTTTTACAGAAGTTTTGGAGTGCCAGAAGTATGCTAACAAATCAGATTGCTACAGACGGTTCTGTTTTGACAGATTCTGTTTTGTTTGTGTTGTGTGCTTATTTTGATGGCTCTATGGTTTTCTTTGATGAGTTTTTGCCATAGAAAAGTTGAAATACAGTAGATATAATACAAAAAAAAAATTTGGTTTGATACAACACTTATAGTAGTGATTTATTTTTCTTACACTAACGGATCTCACGAAGGTTTTGTTGAGTTTTGTGTGATTGAAGTTTTCAAGTTTTGGGTTATCTTACAATGGATGAAGGAAGGATGTAAGAGCCTAAGCTTGGGGATGCCCCGGAATCCCAAGCTATTATCCAAGAATGAACAACCAACTAAGCTTGGGGATGCCCCCGAGTGGCATCCCCGCTTTCTTCTAACAACTATCGGTATTTTACTTGAAACTATATTTTTATTCGTCACATGATATGTGTTTTGCTTGGAGCGTCTAGTATGATATGTGTCTTTGCTTGTTTTATTTTGTCTTTTAAGTCATCAATCCTTGCTGGACACACCTATTTGAGAGAGCCAAAATTATATCATGACTTGTTAGAATTGCTCTCTATGCTTCACTTAAATCTTTTATGAGCTAGGACTTGCTCTAGTCCTTTAGAGTTCCGAGTTCTGTTCACAGGTTGTCACGTCGCCATTGCCATATATCACCACCGCATCTTCATCATCGATGCTGCCATATACCACCACTGCACCAACTTCATCGCCGCAGCCATATACCACCACCACATATTCACCGCCAATCCGAGTCCATATACGCCACATTACATCCGGGCGCCATCACGCCAATCCGAGTCCACCTACAACATATATCCGCCACCGGTCCGAAGTTCCACCAGATTCATCTCCGCCACCGGTCGAAGTTCCACCAGATTCATCTCCGCCACCAGTCCGAAGTTCCACCAGATTCATCTCCGCCGCCGGTCCTAGTCCGAGTCCAGATGTTTTTTACTCGCTTTTGATTTCCATATCACGCCATACTCCGAGTCATGACAGAGTAGGACTCCCGAACTTTCGTGCTACCCATACAAGAAAAATAGTTCCAGTTTCAAAAAAAAAACTAAGTCTGGAAAATTCTGGCTAGGCAATTTTTAGGCCATTAGTAGACTTTTTCGAAAAAATTTTGTTGCGGAGCAAAGAAAAGAGGGCAAAAAAGGTGCCGAAAAAAGTGAAAAAAAGAGAAAAAAAATTCAGAGTGTGCTCCTCCCTTGTTTACGTGCAGCGCCGTGATTTTGTTAGTGTTCTAGGCTCGCGTCTCTAGTACGGTCTAGCCTAGGACCAAGACGCACTGCCGTCGTTGAGCGTTTATTCAACTTTGCATCTCTGAATTGATTATTGTCGACCTTTTGCTACCATATTATAAGCCTTCCCAGCTCCACATACATCTACGCCTGTATGCTTGACTCTCCACAGTAATTGCTCTATCCAAGCTTTGAGAGTTTTGACCTCAACGGTTGCCGATCACCACCGCCGCTTGGTAAGAACTGGTAAGAATTTGAGATTCGCTGACGGATTTGTGACCTGCCCACCACACCACCGCCACCGCTTCCTAGTAGTTTGTAGGATCATATTCTTGTGTGTTTCTATTCTGCTAACCATGACAGGATCACAGCCCATTTAGATCGACCGGGAGAACATGACGAACAAAGAGTTACATGATAAGTTTCAAAGAAATGATGAGTGGACAGGTGGAAGATGTGCTAAACCGATTTGAAGAGGCCATGGAGAAGATAGATGGCATTGAGAAGGCATTCGAAACAAAGCTCGATAACAAGTTTAATGAATTGCTCGCGCGTCTTCCACAACCACCGCCTGCTGCACCTATCGCACCTCTACAACAACAACAACAACAACATCGCCTTCCTTATCAAGCACGACGAGCACAACGCGTTCCCCTTGAGCCTGGTCAAACTTTTGGTGCCGCTGTACATACTGTTGATGCTTCTGTAGCTCCTGCTGCTACTTTAGAGGTGGAGGACCATAACGAGGATGAGGTTGATCAAAGTCATAACTACGTGCAACCACCAGCACCACCACCACCAGGTCGTCCCCATGCATATCATCGCAACGGTAGGGCTGCACCACCTGAGGTACAAGCTCATGACCATCTTCCTAAACTAAAATTGAATATTCCACCATTTGAGGGTAGATATGTTCCTGATATATATCTTACTTGGGAGTTAGAAACTGAACAACGCTTACATGTTTACAATATCCCGAGGAGAGACGTGTTCTCGGCCATTGCTTTGTGCTTTTACTAGTTTTGCATGTGTTTGGTGGTCTGAACATTGTAGATTATATCCTATTCCAGCTACTTGGGCTGCTTTAAAAACTGCTATGCGTACCCGTTGGGTTCCACCATATTATCAACGTAAATTGCTTCAAAAATTGTAGCGTTTAAGACAAGGAAAAAATTCTGTAGAAGAATACTATCAGGAATTACAAACTGGGATGATTAGATGTGGTATTGTTGAGGAGAATGAAGCTATGCTTGCACGTTTTATGGGTGGATTAAATAGAGACATTCAGACCATTCTCGGGTATAAGGAGTATAATAATATCACTCGTTTATTCCATCTTGCTTGTAAAGCATAACGTGAAGTGCAGGATCGACAGACATTGGCGCAAACTAACTTTTCTGCAGGTCAACTTTCATCATGGACACCACATGCATCCTCTACTTCTACTGCACCAGCACCTCCATCAGGGGCCACCTCCATCCGTGATACAAGAAAGCAGGCACAACCACCACTATCTTCCAAGAGCACACCTGCCGGGCCTGTACAGAGCTCTTCTTATTCCATGTCATCAACAGGGCACACAAGTGATATTATTTGTCGCCGTTGCAAGGGAAGAGGTCATTATGCGAGAGAATGCAAATCTCAGCGTGTGATGATTGCGACTGAGGATGGTGGTTATGAGTCCGCTAGTGACTATGATGAGGAGACTTTGGCTCTTATTACACGTGAAGAACACGGTAGATATGATTCTGAAAATGAGACGCAATACATGGGTCTTGAAGATGCTGACAGGTATGAATGTTTAGTTGCTCAACCTGTTTTGAGTGTGCAGGTCACACAAGCAGAGCAAAATCAGAGGCATAATTGTTCCATACAAAGGGAGTTGTGAAGGTACGTTCTGTTCGCGTCATCATAGATGGAGGGAGCTGTAGCAACTTGGCTAGCATGGAGATGGTGGAGAAGCTATCTCTCACCACAAGACCACATCCACATCCTTACTACATCCAATGGTTCAACAACAAATGACAAGGTTAAGGTAACACGTCTTTGTTAGTGGTGCATTTTAGTATCTCTACACATGC
Source organism: Aegilops bicornis (assembly GCA_021605145.1). Taxonomy (NCBI): domain Eukaryota; kingdom Viridiplantae; phylum Streptophyta; class Magnoliopsida; order Poales; family Poaceae; genus Aegilops; species Aegilops bicornis. The sequence continues at coordinate 335,182,948 of CM038674.1, forward strand.
TGATTATGTTGAATGTGATGTGGTACCTATGCAAGCATGTTCCTTATTACTTGGTAGACCATGGCAATTTGATAAAAATTCTGTACACCATGGTAGAAACAATCAGTATACTCTTGTTCATAAGGATAAAAATATTACTTTGCTTCCTATGGCTCCTGATTCCATTTTGAAAGATGATATTAATAGAGCTAATAAAGCAAAACAGGAGAAAAATAAGAGTGAAAATCAGATTGTGGCAAAAGAATTTGAGCAACAAATGAAGCATAATAATAAACCATCTTGTGTTGCTACGAAATTAAATTGAAAAGTGCATGTTTACTTGCCACCAAATCTGATATTGACGAGCTAGATTTTAGCAAATCTGTTTGCTATGCTTTTGTGTGCAAAGAGGCATTATTTTCATTCGAGGACGTGCCTTCCTCTTTGCCCCTCTTTGTCACTAACATTTTGCAGGGAGTTAGCCGACGCCTTCCCACAAGACGTGCCACCGTGATTACCACCTATTCGAGGGATTGAGCATCAAATTGACTTAATTCCCTTGCATCGCTACCCAATCGGTGCACCATACCGCATCAATCCAGAGGAGACGAAGGAGATTATGCGTCAAGTGGGTGGAGCTGCTCGACAAAGGTTATATACGCGAATCTCTTTAGTCCTTGTGCTGTTCCTATTATACTTGTGCCTAAAAAGGATGGTACATCGGCGTGTGTGTGTTGATTGTAGAGGCATTAATAATATAACTATAGTTTATCTCCATCCTATACATAGGCTAGATGATATGCTTTATGAATTGAGTGTCTCTAAAATATTATCCAAAGTAGAAATTCGTATTGTATACAATCTAATTCGTATGAAATCGGGAGATGAATGGAAAACAGCAGATTTAAAACTAAGTTTGGTTTATATGAGTGGTTAGTCATGCCTTTTGGGTTAACTAATGCACCTAGTACTTTCATGAGACTAATGAACGAAGTTTTACGTGCTTTCATTGGACGATTTGTGGTAGTCTATTTTGACGATATACTGATTTATAGCAAATCTTTGGAAGAACATTTGGAACATTTACGTGCTGTTTTATTGCTCTACGTGATGAACGTTTGTTTGGTAACCTTGGGAAGTGCACCTTTTGCACCGACCGAGTATCTTTTCTTGGCTATGTTGTTACTCCATAGGGAATTGAAGTCGATAAAGCCAAGATTGAAGCTATTGAGAGTTGGCCGCAGCCCAAAATGGTCACACAAGTGAGGAGTTTCCTTGGCCTCGCTGGTTTCTATAGGCGTTTTGTGAGAGATTTCAGCACCATTGCTGCACCTCTCAACGAGCTTACAAAGAAGGATGTGCCTTTTGTTTGGGGTACCGCACAGGAAGAAGCCTTCACGGTATTGAAAAAATGCTCTCTTGTTTCACTTAGATTTATTTGAGAGTTAGTAAAATTTTGAAGAAATTCTCTCTTGCTTCACTTAAATTATTTTGAGAGAGAGAAAATTTGTTATGCTCATGATCTTCACTTATATTTGTTTGAGCTTATGAAAATCAACACATGAAAATTAGTCCCAAAGTGATAGATATCCAAGAAGGATAAAGTAAAAAAATGTCATGAAGATCATTGGATAAAATAAACTTGATTCTTAGTAATAGTTTTGAGATATGATGGTGTGATATGTGAGTTATGTTGATGAGTAATTGTGCTCTAGTAAGTATATTGGTGTTAAGGTTTGTGATTCCCTATGCATGCACGGAAGTTAATAATCATGCCATGAAAATTATATCCACCTTGTGGTGCATTATTCGGTGTTAATTATGCTTAATGCTTGCTTATGAGATTATTCGTTTCTTGGTTGGTCACTTCCCAATCTTTTGCTAGCCTTCATTTTGCACTAAGTATGATCTCTACTTGTGCATCCAAAATCCTTTAAACCAGTTTTGCCACATGAGTCCAATATATCTACCTATATGCGGTATTATTTTGCCGTTCTAAGCAAATTTGCATGTGCCATCTCTAATTTTCAAAATAAACTTCTTTTGTGTGTTTGTTTCATTTCATGGAACGGTAACGGGTGGCTAATATTTTCCATGCTGGATGTGTTATTCTCGAGATGAGTGTTTATTCACTTGTCATTGCACGAGAGTAAGGCAAAGGTCTTAGGGATGCCCAGTCCCGAAATGCAACAAAATGAATTTTCTTTGTGTTGTCAAATAATAAATTCCTTGGAAAGTGTTGGTATGGAGGGCACCCGTGGATACGGCTAGCCATGGAAAGTGAAAGAATGGTGGAAAAAGGAATAAACTTTATTTTCTGTTTGGGAACCGCCTATGGCATATCTAGCATGGAAAGTGTTGGGAACTCTAAGTTGTTTTCGTTGGTGGGATGGATACACCTCCCAAAATGTTTTTATCTCTAAGTCTTTTGCTTTGAGCTCTGGCACCTCTACAAATCCCTACTTCCCTCTGCGAAGGGCCTTTCTTTTAATTTATGCAATTTTTATTTTGAAATTTGAGTCTTCATCTTCTCTAATAAAAAGCACCAACTAGGAGGCAATATGATCGTGCTTAAGTATTGGGTGTTGTTAATATTCGAGTGTGTTTCATGAATGGATCAATGTTTAAGCATGATGGGCTAGGGATAACTTATTTTAGCGTTGATATTTTGGAAGACATGGTTGCTTGTTGATGTGCTTGAGTATGTAAATTATTATTTCAAAACTAGACTATTGCTTTGAATCACATAAAAAAGTCCAAATGTCTATGCTATAAAGAAAAGAATATGATATGACATGATGAACAACACTCCACATCAAAAATTCTGTTTTTTATCACTTAGCTACTCGAGGACGAGTAGGAGTTAAGCTTGGGGATGCTGATACGTCTCCAACGTATCTATATTTTTTATTGTTCCATGCTGTTTTATTATCAATCTTGGATGTTTTATAATCATTTTATATCATTTTTTGGTACTAACCTATTGACATAGTGCCAAGTGCAAGTTGCAGTTTTTTCCATGTTTTTTACATCGCAAAAATCAATATCAGATGAAGTCCAAATGCCACGAAACTCCACGATGATTTTTTATGGGCCAGAAGGAAGGCAATGGGCCCTGGTTGCACTGGGTTGCTCTCGAGGGGGGCAACAACCCACCAGTATACAGGCCAGAGGTCCAGCGCGCATACAGTGGGTTGTGCCCACCGTGCCCCGGACCGCCTCTTTGCTCTATAAATACCCCAAAAATACTAGAACCCTAGGGGAGTCAATGAAATATTCATCCAGCCATCGTAGAGTCCAGTAACCACGGATCCAATCTAGACACCATCTCGGATGGGGTTCACCACCTCCATTGGTGCCTCTCCAATGATGCGTGAGTAGTTTTTTGTAGACCTTCGGTTCCGTAGTTAGTAGCTAGATGGCTTTCTCTCTCTCGCTGAATTCTCAATACAATGGTCTCTTGAAGATCCATATGATGTAACTCTTTTGCGGTGTGTTTGTCGATATCTAATGAACTTCGAGTTTATGATCAGTTATATTTTTTATATCCATGAAAGTTATTTGAGTTTCTTTGATCTCTTATATGCATGATCTCTTATAGCCTCGTATTTCTTCTCCGATATTTGGGTTTTGTTTGGCCAACTTGATCTATTTATCTTGCAATGGGAAGAGGTGCCCGGTAGTGGGTTCGATCTTACGGTGCTTGATCCCAGTGACAGAAAGGGAACCGACACGTATGTATCATTGTTACTAAAGATAAAAGACGAGATCTATATCTACCGCCATATAGATAAACGGATCTTGTCTACAACATGTCATCGTTATTGTTGCATTACTCCGTTTACCATGAACTTAATACACTAGATGCATGCTGGATAGCGGTCGATGTGTGGAGTAATAGTAGTAGATGCAGGCAGGAGTCGGTCTACTAATCTTGGACGTGATGCCTATGTAATGATCATTGCACAGATATCGTCATGATTATTTGAAGTTATATCAATTGCCCAACAGTAATTTTTTTACCCACCGTTTGCTATTTTTCTCGAGAGAAGCCACTAGTGAAACCTACGACCCCGGGTCTTATTTCTCATATATTTGCTTACAATCTATTTTTTTCCTTTGCATTTTTATTCAAATCTATCAAACCAAAAATACAAAAATACTTTGCTGCACTTTATTTTATTTGTGATCTATTTATTCAATCTATTACAACTTTCTCCCGTCAACACGCAATTTCTTCGGGCGCCAGACTCGAAGGGATTGACAACCCCTTTAACACGTCGGGTTGCGAAGTGTTGTTATTTGTGTGCAGAGGCTGTTTACGTTGTGTTGCTTGGTTCTCCTACTGGTTCGATAACCTTGGTTTCATTTCTGAGGGAAATACCTACCTCCGTTGTGCTGCATCATCCCTTTCTCTTTGGGGAAATACCAACGTAGCTTCATGTGACATCATTGCTTGCGGTTCAGGCGGCCGCGGCACGCTCTGTTCTCGCGTCCCTCCGGGTGCTCTGCCCTCGTCCCTCCACCCGCGCTGCCAGTGTTTGGGGCCGGCGCACGATCACACACGTTCGTATGCATGCGGTTGCGCCGGGCGCGACGCGACAACGCAGTTCCGCTGCAAAAACTGACATGCGAACGCGCAGAGAATCCAGGCCGCCCGGCCCCCATTTATTCCTACAGCCATTTACCTTCATCTCTGCGTCACATGACACAATAAGCACACCCACGATGACATATACAGAGAGGACATCTAGCGGTTCCAATGGCGCTCCCCGTGGCTCCAATGGCGCTCCTAGCGGCCGACAATGGCGGGCAGTTCACCACGCATCACGTAGTGGACACCCACGTGAGGGGGAAGACCCTCTCGGTGGTGTACACGAATGATCCGGTCTCGGTGGAGAGCTCCATCCAAACTATGGAGCAGTTCCTTGTCGAGGACAAGTACCAAGTGGTCGGCTTCGACCTCGAGTACACCATCGGTCGTGCCTGGCATGATCAGAAGTTTACCGTCGCCCAGTTGTGCATGCGACATGACGTCCTCGTCTACCACCACCACCTTACCATAAGGCCTTGCGAGTGTTTCTCCTGGTTTATCAACAGCTCCAACTATAGTTTTGCTACGGTGGACACCACCAATGATCTAAAAGCGCTCAAGGTTTCGGGCTTGAAATGCCCGAATCTTGTGAACATCCAGCACCACTACAAGGTCTGGGCTCAGAACAGACAACGGGGAGAACTGGGAGATCGGGCAACTACGAATGAATGCAGGTTTTGAAAACATGAGGATGCAATGCACATGATGACATGGCAAAATGCAACACGCAAGGAATGACATGGCAACGACGTATGAATAAATGAAAGACATCTCATGGCGCTGGTCTTGGGGCGTTACACAACTTTCATAATTTGGTTCATAATTACAGAGTGGAGAACACCCCTTGTGCACATATACCCTCCAATTGGGACATATCCCGTCCAAGTGAAAGCAATGCAGGAAAAGGTTCTTGGTAGCCTGAAAATAAGCATCTTTTGGAGGAAATCCAGAAGAATGCAAATATGCTCCAACGTGTGCTCCAAGAATTGCAAGTCCTGAAAGGTGCCTTAATGAAGATGACAGACAAGCCTACAATATCACCAACTCCATCATCACCACCTCCGAAGAAAGAGATCTAAATACATGGGTATGGGCACTCCCCATGGCAACTGCCAAGCTTGGGGGAGGTGCCCCGGTATCGTATCACCATCACATCTTTACCTCTATCGTTTTTCTTAGTCCGATCCTTCTTGTTTATCTTGATCTAGTAGAATAAAAGTTTTTAGTATGATCTAGCTTTGAGTTTTTCTTCGTGATCCATCTATGTAATTGAGCCCGTGAATTACATAATAAAGAGTAGTTTTGAGTTGAGGGCTTTGCTTTCTTGCTATGATCTTGAGGGAAAAGAAAAAGAAAGAATAAAAAGATCATATAATGATCTTATGTAGAGTGATGACTTCACATATAAATAGTATGATGAATAAAATTTGTTGAGAGTTGACAAACACAGTTTTGATCATTGTTGTAATTAGTAGGAAGTAACAAAGAAAGAGAGGTTTCACATATAAATATACTATCTTGGACACCTTTTGTGATTGTTTAGCACTCATTAAAATATTACATGCTAAAAAGTTGATGTTGGACAAGGAAGACAACATAATGGGTTATGTTTTCTTATATCCGAATAGAAGTTATATTGTCATGGATCCTCCAACATGTTGAGCTTGCTTCTCATCCCATGCTAGCCAAATCTTTCGCACAAAGTAGAGATACTACTTGTGCATCCAAACATCCCTTGAACCAATTTTGCCATGAGAGTCCACTATACCTACCTATGGATCGAGTCAGATCCTTCAAGTATGTTGTCATCAGTGCAAGCAATAAAAATTGCTTGCTCTCTAAATATGTATGATCTTTTAGTGTGGAGAAAATAAGCTTTATATGAACTTGTGATATGGAAGAAATAAAAGTGACGGACTGCATAATAAAGTTCTTTATCGCAAGCGGCAATATAAAATGACGTTCTTTTGCATTAAGATTTTATTCATCCAACCATAAAAGCGCGTCATGGTGATCTTCACCTTTACTTTTTTACACTTTTTCTTTTTGGCAAGCACGATGTGTTGGAGACAGATCGATATATATATATATATATATATATATATATATATATATATATATATATATATATATATATATATCCACTTTCGGATGTAGATTATCATAAAGTTTTATTGTTGACATTACCCTCGAGGTAAATGGTTGGGAGGCAAAATTACAAGCCCCTATCTTTCTCTGTGTCTGAGTTTTTGAACTCATAACTATCAAGTGAGTGTTAGCAATTGTGAAAGACTAGAAGATGGTTGAGTATGTGGACTTGCTATACAAAAGCTCTTATACATTGACTCTTTCTGATATTATGATAAATTGCAATTGCTTCAATAACTGAGATCATGGTTTTTTAGTTTTCAATAAAGTTCCTGATTCATACTTTACCTTGTGAACGAATTATTACTTTGGCATAAGAGATTATATGACAATATATGTTGTTGTTCTAAAGATGATCATGATGCCCTCATGTCTGTATTTTATTTTATCGACACCTCTATCTCTAAACATGTGGACATATTTATCAATTTCGGCTTTTGCTTGAGGACAAGCGAGGTCTAAGCTTGGGGCGCTTAAACGTCCATTTTGCATCATGCTTTTATATTGATATTTATTGAATTATGGGTTGTTATTACACATCATGGTACAATACTTATGCATTTTCTCTCTTATTTTACAAGATTTACATGAAGAGGGAGAATGCTGGCAACTGGAATTCTGGACCGGTGTCGGCGTCCTGGGAACGGGGGTCCCCAGACTTGCCTGCCTGCGGCCCACGGCGTGGCTCCACCAAATGCCGCCTCAGACGGCCCATCCTCACTAGCAAACACTCAAGACCCTCGCGAGGCCAAGCCCTCACGAGGCGGGCGACACAAGACCTCCTCGGAACGGCCTGGCCCGGCTCGCAAGGGGCGGAGAGATCAAGGCAAGGGACACCTCGCGAGGTTTCTGTGACGCAAGCCATGACGACTGGAGCCAGGCGGGCGCCAGCACGCACAGTGTCCTTGTTTCCTCTTTGGTGCTAAAGAGGCAAGCACATGCGAGGAGTCCCGAGGCATCAGGCAAAGGTTTCCATATCGGTGCAATGAGACCAAGACCAACAGGACGGCAAGATGGAGGTCACCATGGAGCCCAAGACAGCGTCACCACCAGAGCCTTTGGCAGGCGAAGACCACCTTTAGTCAGGATAACTTGTACTAGTTGTCTCCCTTCGAATTTGGCCGTTGTTGGATCCCTTCCGCTCAATATTTGGGGAGAGGACCAGGGCCTCTATAAATAGGACTAGCCACCACCATAGGAGGCATCTCATCTTGGATCAAGACATTCCATCCATAGCCACACAAGTTCATCAAGCACAAGAACACCTCTCCTCAGAGGCTGTTCTTCCCTTATGTAACTGCTTCATCCTCAGCCCAAGAGGCAATCCACCACACCACATTGGAGTAGGGTATTACACCACATCGGTGGCTCAACCAAGATAAACTCTTGTGTCTCTCGTTCTTTGGCTTCGTCGAGCTAGGCCTTGTGATTGTTGCGAGAAGCGATCTAGGGAGAGAGAGATCTTCGTCGCATAACCCGGTGTTTGAACCTCAAGGGTTTTGCGGAACCCGAAATCTGACATTTGGCGCCCGGTAGGGGTCTTGCGAAAGCTTTCGTTCCGTCGATCTAACGCTTCGCCACCACAGTAACCGCCCCCTGATGGCCCGGCTTCCAGCTCTTCACATTTATGACGCCTCATGGCGGGGCAAGGGGCTGAGCCTGGCCCCGCCTTTGCGGGCGGTAGTGCAAGCCACCCAAGTTCAAGCCGAAGAAGCCGCCGCGCTACTACGGCACGGCGGACCCGTCGGCTTTCCTGCTGGCGTACGAGGAGGCCGTCCTTAAGGCTGGGGGCAATGACAAGGTCATGGTCAACTGGCTTCCCATGGCCCTCATTGGTGCACCGCGCGCCTGGCTGCTCAACCTCCCAAGGTCCGCGGTGGCTTCTTGGGAGGAGCTGCGCAGCCTCCTCGCTGCATGCTTCACAGGCAGGCGCCCTCCGCCATTGCGGCCCTCCTCGTGACTCCTGGCGCCGCCCTCAGACCGTCACACCAAGACGTTCTTTCGCCAGATCGGCGCCGCCTCCACGCGGCAGGGGGCTCCTCCAGGCTGGGTGGCGCCCCAGGCCGACCAGACCTTCGACTCGGGAGATCACCCCGCCACCACCATCGGCTCGGGCGTGCTCCCAATGCTTTGCACTCCTACCATCTACAGCGTGGCCGTCACCAAGACCCTCATCGACGGTGGTGCCAGCCTCAACATGCTCTCTGTGGAGGCTTTTAGCCTCCTTCACGTACCGCTTGAGCGGCTCCGCCCCAGCAAGCCCTTCTCCGGGGTCGGCGGCAGCTCCGCCAGTCCCCTGGGGCAGATCCGTCTCCTCGTGACCTTCGGCACCCGCGACAACTACCGCACGGAGCTGATTGACTTCGACATCGCCCGCATTGGCCTCCCGTACAACGCCATCCTCGGTACCCAGCTCTGGCCCAGTTTATGGCAGCGACCCATCCGGCCTACAAGCTCATGAAGATGCCCGGGGGCAAGGGCGTCCTGGCCGTGGTTGGAGATACCAAGGAGGCTCTGGTGGCACTAAAGCTTGCCCTCAAGACCGCCCGCAATGGGCGCCCACCGACGAGGCCACCCCTGGAGTTAAGGAGGCCGCGCCGGCCAAGAAGAAGCACTTGTTCACTCAAGATCGGGTGGAAACCAAGCAGGTGCCGGTTGAGGAAGGTGGGTCTTCTGGAGCCACCTTCATCATAGGTGCCAACCTTGACTCAGATCAAGAGGAAGCATTGGTAAAGTTCTTGCGCGCAAACAAAGAAGTATTCGCCTGGGAGCCCGATCAGCTGGTAGGAGTCCCAAGAGGAGTGATCGAGCATCACTTGAGGGTGTGCCCCAATGTGTGCCCTTTGAAGCAGAAGGCACGACGACAGTCCATGGAGAAGCAGTCCTTCATCGTCCAGGGAACCCGCAAGCTGGAGGCAGCAGGTGTCATTCATGAGGTTCGGTACCCCGAGTGGCTGGCGAACCCCATCGTTGTGCCAAAGAAAGGCAGGAAGGAGCGCATGTGTGTCGACTTCACCAACCTCAACAAAGCCTGTCCCCAAGATCTGTTCCCGCTTCCGCGCATCGACAAGATCGTTGACTCCACCGTCGAGTGCGACCTGCTGTGCTTCCTGGATGCGTTTTCAGGCTATCACCAGATCAAGATGGCAGTAGAGGATGTGGAGAAGACGGTTTTCTGACCCCTTGCGGGGTGTCTTCGCTACACTTGCATCTTTGTTCGGGCTGCATAGCGTGGTAGCGACCTTCCAATGGTCTGATGCACATCGCCACTGAGCCAAAGAGCTCGGGAGGAACGAAGGCCTCGTCGGCGATTTACATTGTGGTGAAGTCTTGGGAGGCGAGAACCTTGATTCAAGACACGGAGGAGACCTTCACGAGCTTGCGCCAGTGGACTTGCGGCTCAACCGGAAAAGTGCGTATTTGGTGTCCCTCCGGCAAGGCTCTTTGGGCTTCCTCGTGTCCCACAGGGGGATCGAAGCCAACCCAGAGAAGGTCAAGGCGATTGAAGGCATGAGCCCACTCCAAACCCTCAAGGAGATGCAGAAGCTTGCCGGTTGCGTGACTTTGTTGGGGCGCTTCATCTCCAAGCTGGGAGAGCGCGGCCTGCCATTCTTCAAGCTGATGAAGAAGAAGGGTCCGTTCGAGTGGACCCTGGAGGCTGACCAAGCATTTCAAGATCTCAAAAGATATCTGACCAGCCCTCCGGTGATGGTGGCGCCCCGCCCTCTCGAGCCCCTGGTGCTTTACCTCGCCGCCACTCCTCACTCAGCCAAGCAGCTCTGGGTGGCCAGTTCGGGAAGAGCGCCAGGCCAAGGACTACGTCGCCTGAACCGCGCCCCGGCCAAGGCAGCCTTAAAGACCCGAAGGAGACCGCGGGGGCTGCAGCAACGCCAACGGGTGACCTGCTCAGCAGGATGGCGACCTTAGGCCCACCAAGGCCCCAATGGGCGACCAGGCTCCGGAGGTCCCATCGCCTCAGGAGGCTCCCCAACCTCCAACAGACGCATGCCCCATTGACGCGCCCGCCCTCGTCGAGCACCCAGTGTATTTCGTCAGCACGGTACTGCGGGATGCAAAGGCACGGTACCCCATGCCTCAGAAGCTCTTGCTCGCGCTGTTGGTGACCTCGCGTAAGCTATGACACTACTTTCAAGGTCACCCCATCAAGGTCGTCTCGGCCTACCTCGGAGAGAGGTACTCAGGAGCCCTAACAGCTCTTTGGAAGGGTCGCCGAGTGGAATGTCGAGTTCTGAGGCGTTCAGTGGAGTTCAGCACAACCAGGGTCATCAAGGGAGCCGCGCTCGCCGACTTCATGGCAGAATGGACGGACGCCCCGGAGCTTGAGGCAGGCGAGGACCGGTCCCTCTCGCCAGGAAGCGAAGCGCCGGACGGCTGGGTGATGTATTTTGATGGCACATTCACGCGTCAGGGCACAGGGGCTGGAGCAGTGCTCATCTCGCCCACTCAGGACAAGCTCTACTACGCTGTGCAGCTCTGCTTCCAGCAGGGTGAAAAGGTCTCCAACAACATAGCGGAGTACGAAGGCCTCATAGCTGGCCTCAAAGCTGCGTGGCCCTAGGGGTGAAGCGCCTCACCATCAAGGGCGACTCGCAGCTTCTCGTCAACTTCTCCAACAAGGTATACGAGCCGAGGGACGAGCACATGGAGGCATACCTCGCGGAGGCACGCAAAATGGAAAAGCAGTTCTTGGGCACTGAATTGCAAAGACGTGCCTGTGGCACCAACAAGGAAGCCGACGACATCGCCAAGAGAGCATCCAAGCGGCTACCCCAAGAGCCTGGCGTCTTCGAGGAGCGGCTCTTCAAGCCATCGGCAACACCACCACTTTCGACGCCGGCGCTGCCTCGGGAGGAGCTTCCCCAACCACCTGCCTCGGGAGCCCCGGCCTGCGGCCCGACCTCGGGAGCGTGCCTACTCTTGGCGCTCGAGCCTCAGGAGGGGTGCTAGACTAAAGAGTTCAAGGAACACCTGACGCAAGGGACGCCGCCGGAGAAGGAGGAGGACGCGGAGCGCGTGGCTCGGCAGGCCACGACGTACTGCATCCAGGACGGTAAGTTATACAGGAAGCGGCCGAATGACGTTTCCCTGTGTTGTATCTCGAGGGAATAGGGGGAAGAGCTACTAGCTGATACACATGGCGGGGACTGCGGGCACCACTCGTCGTGACGAACCCTCGTCGGCAAGGCATTCCGCAACGGGTCTACTAGCCTACGGTGCTCAACGACGTGATTGGTGGTGAAGTCTGTGGCTTTGTCAATTCCATGCCAAGCAGATCCATTAGCCAGCTCAGGGCCTCCAGACCATACCACCCTCATGGCCATTCGCGGTCTGGGGGCTGGATATCTTGGGCCCGTTCCCTCGAGCGCCTGGGGGCTACCGCTACCTCTACGTCGTCGTCGACAAGTTCACTAAGTGGGCGGAGGTAGAAGCCGTCCGCACCATCCCGGCGGATCATGATCCAAGTTCATTAAGGGTCTCGTGAGCCGGTTTGGGGTCCCCAATCGCATCATCACCGATAACGGCTCGCAGTGTACTAGTAATCTCTTCAAGACATATTGTGCTAACCTTGGAACGCAGATCTGCTACGCTTCGGTGGCACACCCCGGGAGCAATGGTCAGGCCGAACACGCCAACGCGGAGGTCCTGAGAGGCCTGAAGACCAGGACCTTCAAGAAGAAGCTCGAGGCCTGCGGCAGGGGATGGCACGATGAGCTCCAGTCTGTGCTGTGGTCCATCCGCACTACCACCACCAAGCCAACAGGCGAGACCCCATTCTTCCTTGTCTATGAAGCAGAAGCGGTTCTCCCTCACGAGGTCAAGCATTGCTCTGCGCGGGCGCGGGTCCTGGCATTTGATGAGGCGCAACAGGACGCCATGCCGGGGATGGACCTCGTGCTGGGGGAGGAATGCCGTCGTGAAGCCATGCTCTAGGCGACAAGATACCAGCAGGCGCACAAGGGCAGATATCCTTGTCGCGCTGGCCCGCTTCCAGACGCTCGAGGTGGGCGACCTCGTCCTAAGGCGGGTGCTCTTCAGGGAAGGGCTGCACACGCTCTCGCCCATGTGGGAGGGCCCGTTTAGGGTCGCCCACGTCTCCAGGCCTGGTGCCATGTGCATGGAGACGCAGGATGGGGTACCTATCTAGAACGCCTTGAACATCCAGCACCTCCGGAAGTTCTACCCATGAAGAAAGGCCCGACACCTGTGAAGAAGGCCCAGTGCGTGTGAAGGTCTCTGCTCGTGACACTCTCACGTAATAATGAGTGGGGCTGTACATGCCTCGGAGTCTCAGGAGTGCCGCCCCCGGGCCTCGGGGCTCCCTCCCACGCCCTAGTGGCGGTACTTAGCTGCTACCGGTGAGAAGACAAGAAGACTAGACTAGGTCTTGGGGCCAGCGGCTTTCATTTGCTTTCCGTAGTTGGCTTGCCCCTCTTTAATGGAAATTTGCTTTTTGGTGTTCCTTGCCGTTTGGTTCCGTCACCTTTTGCCTCCGTTTTTTCTTTCGGTTCCTTGTTTCAACCTGTACTCTCTCTCGCATGCCTCGCGAGGGGTCTGGACAGGTGCCCTCGTGAGGGTTTTTCCTGTTTTTCGCGAGGCACCCTCATTCGAGCTCATAAGCTGGCACACTTCTCTCAATCCGTTCCCCTCGGGTACCGCGATGCGGCGGTATTGGATCGTGGCGGTGGCGCCATGCGACTGTGGCTCGGAAGAATAATAATTTCCTAACAAATCTTTGCAGTTCCTAGACGCCTTCCAGGCCAAGGAGGCCTCGCCAGGTACTGGGAAATGCGCGCCTCGCGAGGCGAAATCTACTTTGAGTGTGTCAAGCTAAGTTATTTCTATGCGCCTACATAAAACGTTAATGCTACAACGCGACACAGGAACAATAAACATAGCATAGCAACTTGGAAACCATGGCTCATTGCACGCCCCTACGGGCCCCCATACTTATCTCTCTCTTAATGCAGGAAGGAAAGGAAGAATGAAACCGAAATAGCGCATGCCCCTGCAGCAGCTCGCGTGGATGGACCCATGGCGCTCTCCTGAGCTCAGCCGGACCCCTCCTCGGCGCTTCAGCAGGCGTGCAGCAGGGCGACCATGCCACCCTCGAAGCGGGCGCGGCGGCATGGCGGCTGGTCGTAGCCACGCTTCTGGGCTGCCATGCCGGAGGAGAATCGCCGTGGCTGGGCGAAACAGCGGCAACATCGAACAAGACCATCCTCACCCTCGTCTCGACCGTCGCCAAGGCCAAGCACCTCGCCGCCGTCAATGTCCTCGGGCAGCACCCGATGCGGCGGCCGTCTTCTCCAAACACCCTCATATAGAGGGTCGCGTTGCCGTCATATTTGAAGTGGAGGGTGCACCGCCTGCCCAGGCCGCGTGCACGGGCAAACGTGTGCCAGCCGTAGGCCAGGGCTGCGTTGCCTGCGACAGAGACCTCGACCGCGACCCACGAAGCTTTGTTGTAGCAGCCGTCCGCCTGCAGCCAGAGCCCGCCTGGACCTGTGGCTGGCAGCTCGCCGGTGAAGAAGCGCGGGAGCTGAAGCTAGGTGCCAGCCGGGTTCTCCGACCACACGACAAACTCCGGCAACACCTGCGCCGAGTGGAAGCACGGCCAGGGAGGCCGTGCGACCATGGTACGCCTCCCTTCATCAACAGGGCTGCCATGATTTGGGCGAGTCCCACCACGAGAAGAGGCGCCGCCGTGGCCGCGAGGTGCCACGGCGGGGGTCGCAGTGTGCTTACGGGGACAGCCACGCCCACGCTTGGGCGGCGGAGAGCCGGGCCCCTCTTGGTGGACCTTCCCCTTCTCCACAGCCGAGAACCTCTTCGTAGGCGCCATGGGAGTCGCTACTAGCAATGAAGCGAGGAAGAAGAAGCGAGTGGAGCAGGAAGAGATGAGCGACTGGGGCTCCGCCCCCTCCTCATTTATAGCGGGAGAAGGCCAACCCGTGATCCCCACGATCACAGGTAATGATGATTCTTCTCTGCATGCAGCAGGGCCTCGTCAAGTCGGGCAGTTGCTGAGGCAGCGTGGGGAAGCAGAGACGCCCACGTCCAATCAATCGCCACGCGTCAAGCGAGGCCGCAGGCTATTGGGGCCCGCGGTGCTCTTCACTTGCCCTTTGGCTTCGCCTCGAAGCCAAGTCCGAGCACGCTTTGGGCCTGGGGGCTACTGTCGGCGTCCTGGGAACGGGGGTCCCCAGACATGCCTGCCTGCGGCCCACGGCGTGGCTCCACCAGCGGCCCTGTACGTCCCATCCTCACTAGCAGACACTCAAGACCCTCGCGAGGGGCCAAGCCTCGCGAGGCGGATGACACAAGACCTCCTCGGGAACGGCCTCGCCAGGCCGGCTCACGAGGGGCGGAGAGATCAAGGCAAGGGACAGCTCGCGAGGTTTCTGTGACGCAAGCCATGAAGACTAGAGCTAGGCGGGCGCCAACGCGCGCAGTGTCCTTGTTTCCTCTTTGGTGCTAAAGAGGCAAGCGCAGGCGAAGAGTCCCGAGGCATCAGGCAAAGTTTTCCATATCGGTGCAATGAGACCAAGACCAGCAGGACGGCAAGACGGAGGTCACCATGGAGCCCAAGACGGTGTCACCACCAGAGCCTTTGGCAGGAGAAGACCACCTTTAGTCAGGATAACTTGTACTAGTTGTCTCCCTTCGAATTTGGCCGTTGTTGGATCCCTTCCCGCTCAATATTTGGGGAGAGGACCAGGGCCTCTATAGATAGGACTAGCTAGGAGGCATCTCATCTTGGATTGAAGCCATTCCATCCATAGCCACACACAAGTTCACCAAGCACAAGAACACCTCTCCTCAGGAGGCTGTTCTTCCCTTGTAATCGCTTCATCCTCACAAGAGGCAATCCACCACACCACACTTTGGAGTAGGGTATTACACCACATCGGTGGGTCTTCAACCAGTATATAAACCCTTGTGTTGGGTTCTACGGTAGGGTGCGCCGATCGCAAATTAAAATTTTCCTACGCTTGCTAACATCCAGAACATGCTACGAGAGATGGATCACAGTTCGTTACCACTAGACGCCGCAAAGGTCGCAAGCGGAAGAAGAGTTGGGGCAGCGGCGTCCGCATGGATCGTCTCCTCCTTGTCCGATCTCCCTCGAACAGCCGGTCGTCCGATCCCACGTCACGAAGTTCGCGGAGCGCGCAAGTGCACCACCTCTAACGGTATCCGGCGTGCAGTAGGAGGAACACCGTGGCTGGACCGCTAGGTCCGATCACACAGTCGGCGGCCAGTGGAGGTGGCTATTCGCAACACATGCAAACCCTAGTCGCGGCCAAGCGATCAACCGCATGAGTGTGCCACACCTCCACTTTATATAGGCGTCCGTTGCAAGCTCAACACTTGGGCCTCGCCACGGACCCTAAAGCCCAAAGTCTACTCGGTCACGTTCCTAGTCGATTCGGATCACATCCGACCCGGTGTCCTACGAACCGACCTTGTAGGTTCCTTCCCTTAGCCGCGACCCCTTAGGTTCAAGTCGGCTTGGTCACGATTCGGATCACCTCCGACCTGCACGGTTAGGTAGCGACCTCTAGCAAGGCGTGCCGACCACCAGCAGAACTATGAAGGCTGGTTAAGCGAACTGGCATAACGTGTCACACTTCTGTTCCTTTGTCAAGACGATATATGTTGCCGGGCTCAAGGCGAGACTGTCATCCTTGTGCTAGCCGACCTCTTTCTTTCGTTCCAAGGATGCCGACTCACAATCCGGATTATCTCATAATCCTTGTCGCATGGCCATGCTTGTTCTCGGTCGGATCACCACGAGGGCCCCAGTATATCTCTCGATTGGAGTTACCAAATCCCATCTTGCTCGACCATGTCTCGCAAAGATGGGGCGACAAACCGAAACCTACCTTTGTAACTACCCGATCCACGGAGTAGCGTTTGGTCGGCCCAAAGCAAATGCATCACCATCCCGAGTACATGCGTCGGCTCAGGTCTTAGGACATAGAACTTATGTTGTACTAGAGACTCACAGATGACATATCGCTGCATCTCATAGTTGGGTGCTGTCCGACTCGGACCTTATCTCGACTTCGGATCCGACTCGTCGAATCGACGAGACCTTTCCAAGTCCATATTATCCGGTTAGCATCCAATGCTCCATGGCTAGTGAGACCAAGCCATCGACCGTGTCATATGCTAGTCTAGTCGGTTCTTGGCGTCCACACAGCCCTTTCGACTAGGGACCTTTTAGGACGGTCATCATACAATGCATAGTCCCACAAACAAGTCACGTACTTGGCGATACACATCATTGATAATGTCCAAGGACTATCTTTATTCATAAACACATAGGAAATATCATCATACATGATTGCCTCTAGGGCATATCTCCAACACCTTGTGTCTCTCGTTCTTTGGGTTAAATCGAGCTAGGCCTTGTGATTGTTGCGAGAGCGATCTAGGGAGAGAGATCTTCATGCGCACCCCAGTGTTCGAACCTCAAGGGTTTTGCCGGAACCCGAAGTCCGACAACCGGAAAGGAGAAAATCTGAGAGACCTATTTTGCACGACTCGAGAAGTCCTGAAAATTTACCGAGAATTATTTTGGAATATATAAAAAATATTGGGCGAAGAAAATAGCAGAGGGGACCCACCAGGTGGCCACAAGCTTGGGAGCGCGCCCTACCCCCTAGGCGCGCCCCTAGGGCTTGTGGGCCCCCTGCCAGGCCTCCGGTGCCCATCTTCTGCTATATGGAGAGTTTTGACCTAGAAAAAATTAGAAGGGAGTTTTTGGGATGAAGCGCCGCCGTCTCGAGGCGGAACCTGGGCAGAAGCAATCTAGGGCTCTGGCAGAGTTATTCTGCCAGGGAAACTTCCCTCCCGGAGGGGGAAATTGAAGCCATCGTCAGCACCAACGATCCTCTCATCGAGAGGGGGTCAATCTCCATCAACATCTTCACCAGCACCATATCCTCACAAACCCTAGTTCATCTCTTGTATCCGATCTTTGTCTCATAACCTCAGATTGGTACCTTTGGGTTGCTAGTAGTGTTGATTACTCCTTGTAGTTGATGCTAGTTGGTTTATTCGGTGGAAGATCATATGTTCAGATCCTTAATTCTATTTAATACCCCTCTGATTATGAACATGAATATGCTTTGTGAGTAGTTACGTTTGTTCCTGATGACATGGGAGAAGTCTTGTTATAAGTAATCATGTGAATTTGGTATTAGATTCGATATTTTGGTGAGATGTATGTTGTCTTTCCTCTAGTGGTGTTATGTGAATGTCGACTACATGACAGTTCACCATGGTTTGGGCCTAGGGGAAGGCATTGGGAAATAATAAGTAGATGATGGGTTGCTAGAGTGACATAAGCTTAAACCCTAGTTTATGCCTTGCTTCGTAAGGGGCTGATTTTGATCCACATGTTTCATGCTCTGGTTAGATTTATCTTAATTATTTCTTCGTAGTTCTGGATGCTTGCGAGATGGGTTAATCATAAGTGGGAGGCTTGTACAAGCAAGGACAGCACCCAAGCACCGGTCCACCCATATATCAAATAATCAAAGTAAGGAACGCGAATCATATGAGCATGATGAAAACTAACTTGACAATAGTTCCCATGTGTCCTCGGGAGTGCTTTGCTTTATATAAGAGTTCGTCCAGGCTTGTCCTTTGCTACAACAAGTATTGGCCCACCTTGCTGCACCTTAATTACATTTGTTACTTGTTACCCATTACAAATTATCTTATCATACAACTATCTGTTACAGATAATTTCAGTGCTTGTAGAGAATACCTTGCTAAAAACTGCTTATCATGTCCTTCTGCTCCTTGTTGGGTTCGACACTCATACTTATCAAAAGGAATACGATAGATCCCCTATACTTTTTGAAGGAAATATGCCCTAGAGGCAAAAATAAAGTTGTTATTTTATATTTCCTTATATCATGATAATGTTTATTATTCATGCTAGAATTGTATTAACCGGAAACTTGATACATGTGTGGATACATAGACAAAACATAGTGTCCCTAGTAAGCCTCTACTGGACTAGCTCGTTAATCAAAGATGGTTAAGTTTCCTAACCATAGACATGTGTTGTCATATGATGAACATGATCACATCATTAGGAGAATGATGTGATGGACAAGACCCATCATTAGCTTAGCATATTGATAGTACAGTTTTATTGCTATTGCTTTCTTCATGTCATATACATATTCCTTTGACTATGAGATTATACAACTCCCGAATATCGGAGGAATACCTTGTGTGCTATCAAACGTCACAATGTAACTGGGTGATTATAAAGATGTTCTACAGGTATCTCTGAAGGTGTTTGTTGGGTTGGCACAGATTGAGATTAGCATTTGTCACTCCGAGTATCGGAGAGGTATCTCTGGGCCCTCTCGGTAATACTTATCATAAGAAGCCTTGCAAGCAATGTGACTAATGAGTTAGTTGCGGGATGATGTATTACGGAATGAGTAAAGAGACTTGCAAATAACGAGATTGAACTAGGAATGAAGATACCGATGATCGAATCTCGGGCAAATAACATAGAGATGACAAAGCGAATAATGTATGTTGTCACTACGGTATGACCGATAAAGATCTTCGTAGAATATGCGGGAACCAATATGAGCATCCAGGTTCCGCTGTTGGTTATTGACCTGAGAGGTGTCTCAGTCATGTCTACATAGTTCTCGAACCCGTAGGGTCTGCACACTTAAGGTTCAGTGACGATTTTGTATTATATGAGTTATGTGATTTGGTGACGGAATGTTGTTCGGAGTCCCGGATGAGATCACGGACATGACGAGGAGTCACGAAATGGTCGAGAGGTAAACCTTCATATATAGGACGATAATATTCGGACACCTAAAGTGTTTCGAGGTGTACCGGGTACATATCTGAGTACGGGGGGGGGGGGGGGGGTTAATATAACCCCCTGGGGGATTAGTGGGCCTCATGGGCCATAGGAGGGGAGCACACTAGCCCACAAGGGGTGGCGCCCCCCTCTAAGGAAGGAGGCCGAATAGTAGAAGGAGGAGGGGGTTCGCCACCCCTTTCCTTCCTCCTCCCTCTCTTCCCTTTTCCCCCCTCCGGTAAAAGGAAGGGGGGGGGGCAAATTGGAATAGGCCCCCAAGTAGGATTCCTCTTACTTGGGGTGCCCAAGGCAGCTCCCCTCCCCCTCCCACCTATATATATGTGGGGAGGGGACGCCTAGAACACACACCAACGATTGTTAGCCGTGTGCGGCGCCCTCCTCCATAGTTTATGCCTCCGGTCATATTCACGTAGTGCTTAGGCGAAGTCCTGCGCAGATCACTTCACCATCACCGTCACCACGCCATCGTGCTGGCGGAACTCTCCCTCGACACGTTGCTGGATCAAGAGTTCAAGGGATGTCATCGAGCTGAACGTGTGCAGAACTCAGAGGTGCCGTACGTTCAGTGCTTGATCGGTCGGAATGAGAAGAAGTTCGACTACATCAACCGCGTTGTCAACCGCTTCCGCTTCGGTCCCACGAGTGCGTGGACACACTCTCCCCTCTCGTTGCTATGTATCTCCTAGATAGATCTTGCGTGAGCGTGAGGAAATTTTTTGAAACTCGCATTCTACGTTTCCAAACAAAGTGGTATCGAGCTGTGTCTATGCATAGATGATATGCATGAGTAGAACACAAAGAGTTGTGGGCGGTGATCGTCATCTTGCTTACCACCGGTGTCTTATTTTGATTGGCGGTATTGTTGGATGAAATGGCCCGGACCAACCTTACATGACCACGTTCATGAGACCGGTTCCACCGACAGACATGCAACTAGTTTTGCATTAAGGTGGCTGGCGGGTGTCTATTTCTCCAACTTTAGTTGAATCGAATTTGACTGAGACCAGTCCTTGTTGAAGGTTAAAACAGCAAACTTGATAAATCACCGTTGTGGTTTTGATGCATAGGTAAGAACGGTTCTTGCTAGAAGCCCGTAGCAGCCACGTAAAACTTGCAACAACAAAGTAGAGGGCGTCTAACTTGTTTTGCAGGGGCATGTTGTGATGTGATATGGTCAAGACATGATGGGATATACGTTATTGTATGAGATGATCATATTTTGTAAAAGTCATCGGCAACCGGCAAAAGAGCCTATAGTTGTCTCTTTATTGTATGAAATGCAAACGCCATGTAATTGCTTTACTTTATCACTATGCGTTAGTGATAGTTGTAGAAGCAATAGTTGGCGGGACGACCACGATGCTACGATGGAGATCAAGGTGTCAAGCCGGTGACAATGGAGATCATGACGATGCATTGGAGATGGAAATCAAAGGCACAAGATGAGATGGCCATTCATGTCACATATTTTGATTGCATGTGATGTTTATCTATTATGCATCTTACTTTGCTTAGTACGGCGGTAGCATTATGAGATGATCCCTTACTAAAATTTCAAGGTATAAGTGTTCTCCTGAGTATGGACCGTTCTGACGGTTAAATTGTCGTCTTGAGACACGATGTGATGATCGGGTGTGATAGGCTCTACGTTCACATACAACGGGTGCAAGACAGTTTTACAAATGCTGAATACTCGGGATAAAATTGACGAGACTAACATGTACAGACATGGCCTCAGAACACTAGAGACCGTAAGGTCGAACGCGAATCATATAGTAGATATGATCAACATAGAGATGTTCACCATTGAAGACTAATCCATCTCACGTGATGATCGGACATGGTTTAGTTGATTTAGATCACGTTATCTTTTAGATGACTCGAGGATGTCTATCTAAGTAGGAGTTCTTAAGTAATATGATTAATTGAACTTAATTTATCATGAACTTAGTCCTGGTAGTTTTGCATATCTATGTTGTAGATCAATGGCCCGTGCTACCGTTCCCTTGAATTTTAATGCGTTCCTCGAGAAAGCTAAGTTGAAAGATGATGGTAGCAAGTACACGGAATTTGGGTCCATAACTTGAGGATTATGCTCATTGTTGCATAGAAGAATTATGTCCTTGATGCACCGCTAGGTGAAAAGGCTTGCTGCAGGAGCAAATGCTGATGTTATGAACGTCTGGCAAGCTTGATCTGATGACTACTCGATAGTTCAGTGTGCCATGCTTTACGGCTTAGAATCGGGACTTCAAAGATGTTTTGAACGTCATGGACCATATGAGATGTTCCAGGAGTTGAAGTTAATATTTCAAGCAAATGCCCGAGTTGAGAGATATGAAGTCTCCAACAAGTTCTATAGCTGCAAGATGGAGGAGAACAGTTTTGCCAGTGCACATACTCAAAATGTCTGGGTATCGTAACCACTTGACTCAGCTGGGAGTTAATCTTCCATATGGCAGTGTTATTGACAGAGTTCTTCAATCACTGCCACTAAGCTGCAAAGGCTTCGTGATGAACTATACTATGCAAGGGAAGTATAAGACAATCCCCGAGCTCTTTGCAATGCTCAAAGTCTGGAGGTAGAAATCAAGAAGGAGCATCAAGTGTTGATGGTTAACAAGAACACTAGTTTCAAGAAAAGGGCAAGGGAAAGAAGGGGAACTTCAAGAATAATGGCAAGCAAGTTGCCACTTCGGTGAAGAAGCCCAAGTCTAGACCCAAGCACGAATCGAAAGTGCTTCTACTGCAAAGGGACTGGTCACTGGAAGCGGAACTGCCCCAAGTATTTGGCAGATAAGAAGGGTGGCAAAGTGAACAAAGGTATATTTGATATACATGTTATTGATGTGTACCTTACTATAGCGCTTGGGTATTTGATACTGGTTCGGTTGCTCATATTTGTAACTCGAAACAGGGGTTACGGATTAAACGAAGATTGGCTAAGGACGAGGTGACGATGCGCGTTGGGAATGCTTCAAAGGCCGATGTGATGGCCGTCGGCACGCTACCTCTACATCTACCTTCGAGATTAGTTTTAGACGTGAATAATTGTTATTTGGTGCCAGCGTTGAGCATGAACATTATATCTGGATCTTGTTTAATGCGAGACGGTTATTCATTTAAATCAGAGAATAATGGTTGTTCTATTTATATGAGTAATATCTTTTATGGTCATGCACCCTTGAAGACTGGTCTATTTTTGTTGAATCTCGATCGTGGTGATACACATATTCATAATATTGATGCCAAAAGGTGCAAAGATGATGATAGTGCAACATATTTGCGGCTTGCTTCATCGTTAGGTCATATTGGTGTAAAGCGATGAAGAAACTCCATGCGGGTGGACTTTTGGAATCACTTGATTATGAATCATTTGATGCTTGCGAACCATGCCTCATGGGCAAGATGACTAAGACTCCGTTCTCTGGAACAATGGAGCGAGCCACTGACTTATTGGAAATAATACATACCGATGTATGCGGTCCGATGAGTGTTGAGGCTCATGGCCAGTATCGTTATTTCGACCTTCACAGATGATTTGAGTAGATATGGGTATATCTACTTAATGAAACACACGAAACATTTGAAAAGTTCAAAGAATTTAACGGTTGAAGTGGAGAATCATCGTAACAAGAAAATAAAGTTTCTACGATCCGATTGGTGAGGCGAATATTTGAGTTCTGAGTTTGGCCTTCATTTAAAACAATGTGGAATAGTTTCACAACTCACGCCACCAGGAACACCACAACAGTAATGGTGTGTCCGAACGTCAGAATCGTACTTTATTATATATGGTGCGATCTATGATGTCTCTTACCAATTTACCACTATCATTTTGGGCTTATGCATTAGAGACAATTTGCATTCACGTTAAATAGGGCACCGTCTAAATCCGCTTGATAATGCATTAATCGTATGAATTGTGGTTTGGCAAGAAACCTAAGGTATCGTTTCTTAAAGTTCGGGTTGCGATGCTTATGTGAAAAAGCTTCAGCCTGATAAGCTCGAACCCAAATCAGAGAAGTGCATCTACATAGGATACCCAAAAGAAATTGGTGGGTACACCTTCTATCACAGATCCGATGGCAAGATCTTTGTTGCTAAGAATGGATCCTTTCTAGAGAAGGAGTTTCTCTCGAAAGAAGTGAGTGGGAGGAGAGTAGAACTTGATGAGGTAATTGTACCTTCTCTCGAATTGGAAAGTAGCTCATCACAGAAAACCGTTCCCATGATGCCTACACCAACTAGAGATGAAGCTAATGAAAATGATCATGAAACTTTAGATCAAGTTACTACCGAACCTCGTAGGTCAACCAGAGCACGTTCCGCACCAGAGTAGTACGGCAATCCTGTTCTGGAAGTCATGGTACTAGACCTTGACGAACCTATGAACTATGAAGAAGCGATGATGATCCCAGATTCCGATAAATGGCTTGAGGCCATGAAATCTGAGATTGGATACATGTATGAGAACTAAGTGTGGACTTTGGTTGACTTGCCCGATGATCGGCAAGCCATAGAGAATAAATGGATCTTCAAGAAGAAGACCGACGCTGATGGTAATGTTACTGTCTACAAAGCTCAGCTTGTCACGAAAGGTTTTCGATAAGTTCAAGGAGTTGACTATGATGAGACTTTCTAACCCGTAGCGATGCTTAAGTCTATCCGAATCATGTTAGCAATTGTTGCATTTTATGATTATGAAATCTGGCAAATGGACGTCAAATTTGCATTCCTTAATGTATTTATTAAAGACGAGTTGTATATGATGCAACCAGAAGGTTTTGTCGATCTTAAAGGTGCTAACAAAGTGTGCAAGCTCTGGCGATCCATCTATGGACTAGTGCAAGCCTCTCGGAGTTGGAATATACACTTTGATGAGGTGATCAGTATACAGACTTTTGGAGAAGCCTGTATTTACAAGAAAGTGAGTGGGAGCTCTGTAGCATTTCTAATATTATATGTGGATGACATACTGTTGATTGGAAATGATATAGAAATTCTGGATAGCATAAAAGGATACTTGAATAAAAGTTTTTCAATTAAAGACCTCACTGAAGCTGCTTATATATTGGGCATCAAGATCTATAGAGATAGATCAAGACGCTTATTTGGACTTTCACAAACCACATACCGTGATAAAGTTTTGAAGAAGTTCAAAATGGATCAGTCAAAGAAAGGGTTCTTGCCTATGTTACAAGGTGCGAAGTTGAGTCAGACTCAATGCCCGACCACTGTAGAAGATAGAGAGAAAATGAAAGTCATTCCCTATGCCTCAGCCATAGGTTCTATCATGTATGCTATGTTGTGTACCAGACCTGATGTATGCCTTGCTATAAGTCTAGCGTGGAGGTACCAAAAGTAATCGAGAGTGGATCACCGGACATGACGGTTAAGAACATCGTAAAAGTACCGAAAAGGACTAAGGATATGTTTCGCTTTATGGAGGGACAAAGAGCTTGTCGTAAATGGTTCCATCGATGCTAGCTTTGACACTGATGCAGATGACTCTAAGTCAGTTGGTGCAGTTCCAAGCAAAGCGTCGTGGCGGGATCTACGTGTGAAGCAAAATACATAGCTGCTTCGGAAGCAGCGAATGAAGGAGTCTGGATGAAGCAGTTCATATCCGATCTAGGTGTAATACCTAGTGCATCGGGTCCAATGAAAATCTTTTGTGACAATCTCGGAGCAATTGCCTTGGCGAAGGAATCCTGATTTCACAAAAGAACCAAACACATCAAGAGACGCTTCAACTCCATCAGTGATCAAGTCAAGGAGGGAGACATAGAGATTTGCAAAATACATACAGATCTTAATGTGGCAGACCCGTTGACTAAGCCTCTTCCACGAGCAAAACATGATCGCACCAAGATTCCAGGGGTGTTAGAATCATTACAATGTAATCTACATTATTGACTCTAGTGCAAGTGGGAGACTGAAGGAAATATGCCCTAGAGGCAATAATAAAGTTGTTATTTTATATTTCCTTATATCATGATAAATGTTTATTATTCATGCTAGAAGCTGTATTAACGGAAACTTGATACATGTGTGGATACATAGACAAAACATCGTGTCCCTAGTAAGCCTCTACTAGACTAGCTCGTTAATCAAAGATGGTTAAGTTTCCTAACCATAGACATGTGTTGTCATTTGATGAGCAGATCACATCATTAGGAGAATGATGTGATGGACAAGACCGATCCGTTAGCTTAGCATATTGATCATTCAGTTTATTGCTATTTCTTTCTTCATGTCATATACATATTCCTTTGACTATGAGATTATGCAACTCCACGGATACCGGAAGGAATACCTTGTGTGCTATCAAACATCACAACATAACCTGGGTGATTATAAAGATGCTCTCATGTGTATCTCTGAAGGTGTTTGTTGGTCAAGACAGATCGAGATTAGGATTTGTCACTCCGAGTATCAGAGCAGTATCTCTGGGCCCTCTAGGTAATACACATCATAAGAAGCCTTGCAAGCAATGTGACTAATGAGTTAGTTGCGGGACGATGCATTACGAAACGAGTAAAGAGACTTGCCGGTAACGAGATTGAACTAGGTATGATGATACCGACGATCGAATCTCGGGCAAGTAACATACCGATGACAAAGGGAATAACGTATGTTGTCATTACGGTACGACCGATAAAGATCTTCGTCGAATATGTGGGAACCAATATGAGCATCCAGGTTCCGCTGTTGGTTATTGATCGGAGAGGTGTCTCGGTCATTTATACATAGTTCTCGAACCCGTAGGGTCCGCACGCTTAACGTTCGATGACGATTTTGTATTATATGAGTTATGTAATTTGGTGACCGAATGTTGTTCAGAGTCCCGGATGAGATCACAGACATGACGAGGAGTCTCGAAATGGTCAAGAGGTAAAGATTCATATATAGGACGATGATATTCGGACAACGAGACTGTTTCGGGGTCTACCGGGTACATATGGGAGTACCAGGGGGGGTTTACCGGAACCCCCCGGGGGATTAATGGGCCTCATGGGCCATAGGAGGGGAGCACACCAACCCATAAGGGGTGGCGCCCTTGAAGGAAATATGCCCTAGAGGCAATAATAAAGTTGTTATTTATATTTCCTTATATCATGATAAATGTTTATTATTCATGCTAGAATTGTATTAACCGGAAACTTGATACATGTGTGAATACATAGACAAAACAAAGTGTCCCTAGTATGCCTCTATTTGACTAGCTCGTTAATCAAAGATGGTTAAGTTTCCTGACCATAGACATGTG
This sequence comes from Aegilops bicornis, assembly GCA_021605145.1. Taxonomy (NCBI): domain Eukaryota; kingdom Viridiplantae; phylum Streptophyta; class Magnoliopsida; order Poales; family Poaceae; genus Aegilops; species Aegilops bicornis. The sequence goes on from CM038674.1 coordinate 335,209,840, forward strand.
TTGTCATTTGATGAACGGGATCACATCATTAGGAGAATAATGTGATGGACAAGATCCATCCGTTAGCTTAGCATAATAATCGTTAAGTTTTATTGCTATTGCTTTCTTCATGACTTATACATATTCCTTTGACTATGAGATTATGCAACTCCCGAATACCAGAGGAACACCTTGTGCGCTATCAAACGTCACAACATAACTGGGTGATTATAAAGATGCTCTACAGGTGTCTCCGAAGGTATTTGTTGGGTTGCCATAGATCGAGATTAGGATTTGTCATTCCGATTATCGAAGAGGTATCTCTGGGCCCTCATGGTAATGCACATCACGATAAGACTTGCAAGCAATGTGACTAATGAGTTAGTTGCAGGATGATGCATTACGGAACGAGTAAAGAGACTTGCTAGTAACGAGATTGAACTAGGTAGGATATCGACGATCGAATGTCGGGCAAGTAACATACCAGATTGACAAAGGGAATAACGTATGTTGTCATTATGGATTCGAATCGACATAAAGATCTTCGTAGAATATGTAGGACCAATATGAGCATCCCGGTTCCGCTATTGGTTATTGACCGGAGAGGTGTCTCGGTCATGTCTACATAGTTCTCGAACCCGTAGGGTCCGCACGCTTAATCTTTGGTGATGATTTGTATTAGATGAGTTATGTCATTTGGTGACCGAATGTTGGTCGGAGTCTAGGATGAGATCACGGACATGACGAGGAGTCTCGAAATGGTCAAGAGGTAAAGATTCATATATAGGACGATGATATTTGGACACCAGAAGTGTTTCAGGGTGTACCGAGTACATATCGGAGTACCGGGGCGGTTAACGGAATCCCCCGGGGGATTAGTGGGCCTCATGAGCCATATGAGGGGAGCACACCAGCCCATAAGGGGTGGCGCCCCTGAAGGAAATATGCCCTAGAGGCAATAATAAAGCTGTTATTTATATTTCCATATATCATGATAAATGTTTATTATTCATGCTAGAATTGTATTAACCGGAAACTTGACACATGCGTGAATACATAGACAAAACAAAGTGTCCCTAGTATGCCTCTACTTGACTAGCTCGTTAGTCAAAGATGGTTAAGTTTCCTGACCATAGACATCTGTTGTCATTTCATGAACGGGATCACATCATTAGGAGAATGATGTGATGGATAGCATAATAATCGTCAAGTTTTATTGCTATTGCTTTCTTCATGACTTATACATATTCCTTTGACTATGAGATTATGCAACTCCCGAATACCGGAGGAACACCTTGTGTGCTATCAAACGTCACAACGTAACTGGGAGATTATAAAGATGCTCTAGAGGTGTCTCCAAAGGTATTTGTTGGGTTAGCATAGATCAAGATTAGGATTTGTCACTCCGAGTATCGAAGAGGTATCTCTGGGCCCTGTTGGTAATGCACATCACGATAAGCCTTGCAAGCAATGGGATTAATGAGTTAGTTACGGGATGATGCATTACGGAACAAGTAAAGAGACTTGCCGGTAACGAGATTGAACTTGGTAGGATACCGACGATCGAATCTCGGGCAAGTAACATACCGATGACAAAGGGAATAACATATGTTGTAATTATGGTTTGACCGATAAAGATCTTTGTAGAATATGTAGGAACCAATATGAGCATCCAGGTTTCTCTATTGGTTATTGACCGGAGAGGTGTCTCGGTCATGTCTACATAGTTCTCGAACCCGTAGGGTCCGCATGCTTAACGTTCGATAACGATTTGTATTAGATGAGTTATGTCATTTGGTGACCGAATGTTGTTTGAAGTCCCGGATGAGATCACGGACATGATGAGGAGTCTCGACATGGTCGAGAGGTAAAGATTCATATATAGGACGATGATATTCGGACACCGGAAGTGTTTTCGGGTGTACCGGGTACATATTGGAGTACCGGGGGGGTTACCGGAACCCCCCGGGGGATTAGTGGGCCTCATGGGCCATAGGAGGGGAGCACACCAGCCCATAAGGGGTGGCGCCCTGAAGGAAATTTTCCCTAGAGTAATAAAGTTGTTATTTATATTTCCTTATATCATGATAAATTTTTATTATTCATGCTAGAATTGTATTAACCAGAAACTTGATACATCTGTGAATACATAGACAAAACAAAGTGTCCCTAATATGCCTCTACTTCACTAGCTCGTTAATCAAAGATGGTTAAGTTTCCTGACCATAGACATGTGTTGTCATTTGATGAACGGGAACACATCATCAGGAGAATGATGTGATGGACAAGACCCATCCGTTAGATTAGCATAATGATTGTTAAGTTTTATTGATATTGATTTCTTCATGACTTATACATATTCCTTTGACTATGAGATTATGCAACTCTCGAATACCGGAGGAACACCTTGTGTGCTATCAAACTTCACAACGTAACCGGGTGATTATAAACATGCTCTACAAGTGTGTCCGAAGGTATTTGTTGGGTTGGCATAGATCGAGATTAGGATTTGTCACTCTAAGTATCGAAGAGGTATCTCTGGGCCGCCTCGGTAATCACATCACGATAAGCCTTGCAAGCAATGTGACTAATGTGTTAGTTGCGGGATGATGCATTACGGAACGAGTAAAGAGATTGCCGATAACAAGATTGAACTAGGTAGGATACCGATGATCGAATCTCGGGCAAGTAACATACCGATGACAAAGGGAATAACATATGTTGTCATTATGGTTTACCCAATAAAGATCTTCGTAGAATATGTAGGAACCAATATGAGCATCCAGGTTCCGCTATTGGTTATTGACCGGAGAGGTGTCTCGGTCATGTCTACATAGTTCTCGAACCTGTAGGGTCCGCACGCTTAACGTTAGATGATGATTTGTATTAGATGAGTTATGCGATTTGCTGAACGAAGTTGTTCGGAGTCCCGGATGAGTTCACGGACATGACAAGGAGTCTCGAAATGGTCGAGAGGTAAAGATTCATATATAGGACAATGATATTCGGAGACCGGAAGTGTTTTGAGGTGTACCGGGTACATATCGGAGTACCAGGGGGGGGGAGGGGTTACCGGAACCCCCCGGGGGATTAGTGGGCCTCATGGGCCATAGGAGGGGAGCACACCAGCCCATAAGGGGTGGCGGCCCTGAAGGAAATATGCCCTAGAGAAATAAAGTTGTTATTTATATTTCCTTATATTTTTATAAATGTTTATTATTCATGCTAGAATTGTATTAACCGGAAACTTGATACATGTGTGAATACATAGACAGAACAAAGTGTCCCTAGTATGCCTCTACTTGACTAGCTCGTTAATCAAAGATTGTTAAGTTTCTTGACCATAGACATGTGTTGTCATTTGATGAACGGGATCACATCATTAGGAGAATGATGTGATGGACAAGACCCATGCGTTAGCTTAGCATAATGATCGTTAAGTTTTATTGCTATTTTTTTCTTCATGACTTGTACATATTCCTTTGACTATGAGATTATGCAACTCCTGAATACCGGAGGAACACCTTGTGTGCAATCAAACGTCATAACGTAACTGGGTGATTATAAAGATGCTCTACAGGTGTCTCCGAAGGTATTTGTTGGGTTGGCATAGATCGATATTAGGATTTGTCACTCCGAGTATCGGAGAGGTATCTCTGGGCCCTCTCGGTAACGCACATCACGATACGCCTTGCAAGCAATGTGACTAACGAGTTAGTTGTGGGATGATGCATTACAGAACGAGTAAAGAGACTTGCCGGTAATGAGATTGAACTAGGTTTGAGGATACCGACAATCGAATCTCGGGCAAGTAACATACTGATGACAAATGGAATAACGCATGTTGTCATTACGGTTTGACCTATAAAGATCTTCGTAGAATATGTAGGAACCAATATGAGCATCCAGGTTCCGCTATTGGTTATTGACCGGAGAGTTGTCTCGGTCATGTCTACATAGTTCTCGAACCCGTAGGGTCCGCATGCTTAACGTTCGATGACGATTTGTATTAGATGAGTTATGTGATTTGGTGACCGAATGTTGTTCGGAGTCCCGGACGAGATTGCAGACATGACGAGGAGTCTCGAAATGGTCGAGAGGTAAAGATTCAATTATAGGACGATAGTATATGGACAGCGGAAGTGTTCTGGGGGTACCGGGTACATATCGGGTCATCGGAAGGGGTTCCGGGCACCCCCGGCAAAAGATATGGGCCTTATGGGCCAAGAGGGGAAACGCACCTGCCATAAAGGAAAAAAACCAAGGAAATTTAATGCGCCCCAGGATATGGGCTGGCCAAATTGGAGTAGAAAAGGGAAGGAGGAAAGGAAACAGGGAATCGGATTCCCCCTTCCCCCTCTTCCCTTCCTACTCCGAATAGGAATAGGAAAGGGGAGAGGCCGAATTGGGAGGACCCCAAGTAGGATTCCTCCTACTTGGGGAGGCCCCTAGGCTGCCTCTCCTCCCCTCCAACCTATATATATGAGGGGGGGGGCACCGCTAGAACACACAACAAACATTGTTAGCCGTGTGCGGCGCCCCCCTCCACAGTTTACGCCTCCGATCATATTCAAGTAGTGCTTAGGCGAAGCCCTGTGCGGATCACTTCACCATCACCGTCACCACGCCGTCGTGCTGACGGAACTCTCCCTTGACTCTTTGCTGGATCAAGAGTTCAAGGGACGTCATCGAGCTAAACATGTGCAGAGCTCGGAGGTCTCGTATGTTCGGTGGTTGATCGGTTGAATCGAGAAGACGTTCGACTACATCAACCTTGTTAAGCTAACACTTCTGCTTTCGGTCTACGAGGGTACGTGGACACACTCTCCCCCTCTTGTTGCTATGCATCTCCTAGATAGATATTGCGTGATCGTAGGAATTTTTTTTAAATTGCATGCTACGTTCCCCAACAGCCCCCCCGCTAAGGAAGGAGGCCGAATAGGAGAAGGAGGAGGGGTTCGCCCCCTTCCTTCCTTCTCCCTCTCTCCCTTTCCCCCTCGATAAAAGGAAAGGGGGGGGGGGCGAATTGGAATAGGGGCCCCAAGTAGATTCCTCCTACTTGGGGTGCCCAAGGAAGCTCCCCTCCCCCTCCCACCTATATATACGTGGGGAGGGGCGCCTAGAACACACACCAACGATTGTTAGCCATGTGCGGCGCCCCCCTCCACAGTTTATGCCTCCAGTCATATTCACGTAGTGCTTAGGCTAAGCCCTGCTCGGATCACTTCACCATCACCGTCACCATGTCGTCGTGCCGACGGAACTCTCCCTCGACACTTTGCTGGATCAAAGAGTTTGAGGGACGTCATCGAGCTAAACGTGTGCAGAACTTGGAGGTGCCGTACGTTCGGTGCTTGATCGGTCGGAACGAGAAGAAGTTCGACTACATCAACCGCGCTGTCAAACGCTTCCGCTTTCGGTCTACGAGAGTACGTGGACACACTCTCTCCCTCTCGTTGCTATGTATCTCCTAGATAGATCTTGCGTGAGCATATGAATTTCAACACTTTTGGGTCATCAAGACTCTTTTCTGGCGCCGTTGCCGAGGAGTGAAGTGCCTTTGGTGAGTGGAGTTTGGTAAAGAAACATTTATATTGCGTGCTGAAATTTACGGTCACTTGTCACTGTGGAAAATAATCCTTTGAGGGGCTTGTTCGGGGTATCTTCACCCCGACCGGTAGAGCAAGAAATTGCTCCTCAACCTACTAAAAATATTTATTATGAAATTCCTTTGGGTATGATAGAGAAACTGCTAGCTAATCCTTATGTAGGAGATGGAACACTACATCATGATATGCATCTAATCTATGTGGATGAAGTTTGTGGATTATTTAAGCTTGCAGGTTTGCCCGAGGATGATGTCAAGAAGAAGGTTTTCCCTTTATCTTCGAAGGGAAAGGTATTGACATGGTATAGGCTATGTGATGATATTGGATCTTTGGACCTACAATCGGTTGAAATTGGAATTTCATCGTAAGTTTTATCCTATGCATCTAGTTCATCATGATCGAATGTATAATTTTTTGGCCCGCTGATACGCCTAGTTGATGTGAGACTATCTACGCTTTTTTTGTCTTTTCCACAACCACCTTCTATTTCACCTATAGTGCTATGTCCATGGCTCCACGCTCATGTATTGCGTGAAAGTTGAAAAAGTATGAGAACGTCAAAAGTATAAAAATTGCTTGGCTTGTCATCGTGGTTGTGCATGATTTGAATATTTTGCATGATGAAGATGGAGCATAGCCGCACTATATGGATTTTGTAGGATAAGCTTTCTTTGGCCATGTTATTTTGAGAAGACATAATTGCCTTTGTTAGTATGCTTGAAGTATTATTGTTTTTATGTTAATATTAAAATTTTGTTTTGAATATTATGGATTTGAACATTCATGCCACAATAAAGAGAAGTACATGGATAAATATGTTAGGTAGCATTCCACATCAAAAATTCTATTTTTTATCATTTACTTACTCAAGGACGAGCAGGAATTAAGCTTGGGGATGCTTGATACGTCTCCAACGTATCTATAATTTTTATTGTTCCATGCTATTATATTATCTGTTTTGAATGTTTTATATGTATTAATATGCTATTTTATATTATTTTTGGGACTAACCTATTAACCTAGAGCCCAAAGGGGGTTTACATTTTTCCTTGTTTTAGAGTTTTGAAAAGGAATACCAAACGGAATGAAACCTTCGCGGTGATTTTTCTTGGACCAGAAGACACACCAGAGACTTAGAGATCAAGTCGAAAGAGCCATGAGGCAGCCACAAGGACGGAGGGTGCACCGAGGGGGGTAGGGCGCGCTGCCCACCCTTGTGGGCCCCTCGTGACTTCCCTGACCTAATTCCTTCACATATATATTCACATATATTCCCAAACCACCAGAGGCATCCACGAAAACACTTTTCCACCGCCGCAACCTTATGTACCCATTAGATCCCATCTAGGGACCTTTGCTAGCACCCTGTTGGAGGGGGATTCGATCACGGAGGGCTTCTACATCAACTCTATTGCCCTTGCGATGAAGCATGAGTAGTTTACCACAGACTCCACGGGTCCATAGCTAGTAGCTAGATGGCTTCTTCTCTCTTTGATTCTCAATACCATGTTCTCCTCGATGTTCTTGGAGATCTATATGATGTAATGCTTTTTTATGTGTATTTGCCGAGATTCATTTAATTGTGGATTTATGATCATCTTATCTATGAATATTATTTGAATCTCCTCTCAATTCCTTTATGCATGATTTGATATCTTTGTAATTCTCTTGAACTATCGGTTTGGTTTGGCCAACTAGATTGGTTTTTCTTGCAATGGGAGAAGTGCTTAGCTTTGGGTTCAATCTTGCGGTGTCCTTTCCCAGTGAGAGTAGGGGCACCAAGGCACGTATTGTATTGTTACCATCAAGGATAAAAAGATGAGGTTTTCATCAGATTGCTTGAGTTAATTCCTCTACATCATGTCATCTTACTTAATGCGTTACTTTGTTCTTCATGAACTTAATACTCTAGATGCAGGCAGGAGTCGATCGATGTGTGGAGTAATAGTAGTAGATGCAGAATCGTTTTGGTCTACTTGACATGAACATGATGCCTATATTCATGATCATTGCCTTTGATATCGTCATAACTTTGCGCTTTTATATCAATTGCTTGGCAGTAATTTGTTTACCCACCTTATTATTTGCAATCTTTAGAGAAGCCTCTAGTGAAACCTATGTCCCCCGGGTCTATTTTCCATCATATAAGTTTCCGATCTACAATATTAGTTTCCGATCTACTATTTTGCAATCTTTTACTTTCCGATCTATAAACCAAAAATACCAAAAATATTTACTTTACCGTTTATCTATCTCTATCAGATCTCACTTCTGCAAGTAACCGTGAAGGGATTGACAACCCCTCTATCGCGTTGGGTGCAAGTTGTTTGATTGTTTGTGCAGGTATTAGGTGATTTGTGCGTTGTCTCCTACTGAATTGATACCTTGGTTCTCTAACTGAGGGAAATACTTATCTTTACTTTGTTGCATGACCCTTTCCTATTCAAGGGAAAACCCAACGCAAGCTCAAGAAGTAGCATTAATCTCCCCAAGGAGAAGTAGTTTAAATATCATCCTCCCATTGAAGTAATATTAGTAGAACATATTAAAGTTGAACAAGAAACTATTACTTATAATGTTGATCCTGTTATTCCTACCGCTTACATTGAGAAACCACCTTTTCCTGTTAGGATAAGAGAACATGCTAAAGCTTCAGCTGTGGTTCGTAAGAGTTATGCTAGAACACCTACCGCTTACATTGAGAAACCACCTTTTCCTGTTAGGATAAGAGAACATGTTAAAGCTTCAGCTGTTAGGAGATCAATGTTATCATGGCTTGTGTGATTTGGGTGCTAGCGCGAGTGCAATTCCCTTTACCTTATATCAAGAAATTATGAATGATATTGCACCTGCCGAAATAGAAGATATTGATGTTACTATTAAGCTTGCCAATAGAGATACTATATCACCAATTGGGATTGTTAGAGATGTTGGAGTCTTGTGTGGGAAAATAAAATACCCTACTGATTTTCTTCTTCTTGGTTCCCCACAAGATGATTTTTGTCCCATTATATTTGGTAGACCTTTCTTGAACACTGTCGATGCTAAGATAGATTGCGAGAAGAAAATGTTAGTGTAAGTTTTGGGGATGTGTCTCATGATTTTAATTTCTCCAAATTTTGTAGACAACCCCGTGATAAAGAATTGCCTAGTAAAGATGAAATTATTGGTTTGCTTCTATTGTCGTTCCTCCTACTGATCCTTTAGAACAATATTTGCTAGACCATGAAAACGATATGCTCATGAATGAAAGAAGGGAATTAGATTTAGATATTCTTTCAACAAATGCCTGTCTTGACTCTTGAAACACAATTTGCATGTTGAAAGTCTTGGAGATCCTCTACCACCCAAGAGTGATCCTGTGTTCGATCTTAAACGATTACCTGATACTTTGAAATACGCTTATCTTGATGAAAAGAAGTTATATCTTGTTGTTATTAGTGCTAACCTTTCAGAGCATCAAGAAAAGAAATTGTTGAAAACTCTGAAGAAGCACCACGCCGCTATTGGATATACTCTTGATGATCTTAAGGGCATTAGTCCCACTCTATGTTAGCACAAAATTAATATGGAGCCTGATGCTAAACCGGTTGTTGATCACCAACGACGGTTAAATCCCAAGATGAAGGAAGTGGTAAGAAATGAAATACTAAAGCTTCTGGAAGTAGGTATAATTTATCCTATTGTTGATAGTAGATGGGTAAGTCCTGTTCATTGTGTCCCTAAGAAGGGAGGTATTACTGTTGTTCCTAATGATAAGAATGAATTGATCCCACAAAGAACGGTTAAGCATATCGCTATAGTATGGTTATTTATTTTCGCAAATTAAACAAAGCTACTAGGAAAGACCATTATCCTCTACCTTTTATTGATCAAATGCTAGAAAGAGTATCAAAACATACACACTTTTGCTTTCTAGATGGTTATTCTGGTTTTTCTCAAATACCTGTGTCACAAGAAGATAAAAAAAACTACTTTTACTTGCCCTTTGGGTAATTTTGCTTATAGACATATGCCTTTTGGTTTATGCAATGCACCTACTACCTTTCAAAGATGTATGACTGTTATATTCTCCCGACTTTTGTGAAAAGATTGTTGAGGTTTTCATGGATGATTTCTCCGCTATTTTGAACTTCTTTTGATGATTGCTTAAGCAACCTTGATCGAGTTTTGCGAGAGATGTGAAGAAACTAATCTTGTCTTGAATTGGGAGAAGTGCCACTTTATGTTTAATGAAGGTATTGTCTTGGGGCATAAAATTCTCGGAAAGAGGTATTGAAGTTGATAAAGCTAAAGTTGATGCTATTGAGAAGATGTCATGTCCTAAAGATATTAAAGGTATAAGAAGTTCCTTGGTTATGTTGGTTTCTATAGGAGGTTTATTAAAGACTTCTCTAAAATTTCTAGGCCTCTTAGTAATCTTTTGAAAAAAGACATTCTGTTTGTTTTTGATGATGACTGTGTAGAAGCCTTTGAAATACTTAAGAAAGCCTTGATTTCTGCACCTATTGTTCAACCGCCTGATTGGAACCTAGCCTTTGAAATTATGTGTGATGCTAGTGATTATGCTGTTGGTGTTGTCCTAGGACAAAGAGTTGATAAGAAATTAAATGTTATTCATTATGCTAGTAAAACTCTAGATAGTGCCCAAAGAAATTATGCTACTACTGAAAAATATTTTTTAGCAGTTGTATTTGCTTGTGATAAGTTCAAATTTTATATTGTTGATTCCAAAGTAACTATTCACCCTAATCATGCTGCTATTAAATACCTCATGAAAAAGAAAGATGCTAAACCTATACTTATTAGATGGGTTCTCTTGTTACAAGAATTTGATTTGCATATAATTGATACAAAGGGAGCTGAGAACCCCATAGCAGACAACTTGTCTAGGTTAGAAAATATTGTTGATGACCCAATTCCTATTGATGATAGTTTTCCTGATGAAAAATTAGCTGTCATAGATGCTTCTCATGATGCTCCATGGTGTGCTGATTATGCTAATTTCATTGTGGCCAAATTTATACCACCTAGTTTCACATACCAGCAAAAGAAAAAGTTTTCTATGATTTAAGACATTACTTCTGGGATGACCCACATCTTTATAAAGAAGGAGTAGATGGTGTTATTAGACGTTGTGTACCTGAGCATGAACAGGAACATACCTTATGCAAGTGTCACTCTAAGGCCGATGGAGGACACCATGCTGGATATAGAGCTGCACACAAGGTATTACAATTTGGTTTTTATTGGCCTACTCTTTTCAAGGATGCTCGTGAGTTTGTCTTGTCTTGTGATGAATGTCAAAGAATTGGTAATATTAGTAGATGTCAGGAAATGCCTATGAATTATTCACTTGTTATTGAACCATTTGATGTTTGGGGTTTGATTATATGGGACCTTTTCCTTCCTCTAATGGGTATGCACATATTTTAGTTGTTGTTGATTGCGTTACTAAGTGGGTAGAAGCTATTCCAACTAGTATTGTCGATCATAACACTTCTATTAAAATGCTTAAAGAAGTTATATTTTCGAGGTTTGGAATCCCTAGATATTTAATAACTGATGGTGGTTCACACTTTATTCATGGTGCTTTCCGTAAATTGCTTGCTAAATATGATGTCAACCATAGAATTGCATCACCTTATCATCCTCAGTCTAGTGGTCAAGTAGAATTGAGCAATAGAGAAATTAAACCGATCTTGCAAAATATTGTTAATAGATCTAGAAAGAATTGGTCTAAGAAACTTGATGATGCATTATGGGATTATAGAACTGCTTACAAAAATCCTATGGGTATGTCGCCATATAAAATGGTTTATGGAAAAGCATGTCACTTACCTCTAGAACTAGAACATAAAGCATATTGGGCAATTAAAGAGCTCAACTATGATTTCAAACTTGCTGCTGAGAAGAGGTTATTTGACATTAGCTCACTTGATGAATGAAGAACCCAAGCCTATGAAAATGCCAAGTTGTTTAAAGAAAAGGTTAAAAGATGGCATGACAAAAGGATAAAAGCGTGAATTCAATATAGGTGACCATGTCCTGCTATACAACTCTCGTTTAAGATTTTTTGCAGGAAAGCTTCTCTCTAAATGGGAAGGTCCTTACATTATCGAGGAGGTTTATCATTTCGGTGCCATCAAGATCAAAAATGCCGAAGGCACCAATCCAAAGGTGGTAAACGGGAAAAGAATCAAACATTATATCTCAGGTACTCCCTTAAATGTTGAAACCAATATTATTAATACCATTACACTGGAGGAGTACATAAGGGATATCTACCAGAACGCTTTGCACTCCTAAAAGGAACATGTATGTGGTACGGTAAGTAAACCGACTCCAAAACTTTTCCAAAAGCAATTTTAATCCGTTTTGGAATATTTAAAAAATAGGAAAATAAAAAATTGTCCGAAAAGTACACGAGGAAGCGACAAGCCCTGGGAGCACGTCCTACTCCCTGGGCGCGCCTCCCTGGCTTGTGGCCACCTCGTGAGCCCTCAGAACTCCATTTTCCTGTAGTACAATTCTTTTGGTCGGTAAAAATTCATTATATAATCTCCCGAAGGATTGACCACCGTACCATGACAAAATCCTCTGTTCTTCTTTCGAGCTGTTTTTCTGACAGATCTAGATCACTATGACATCCCCAAGTGCTCTGAAGGACAAGTTCTTCAAGAAGGTCATCAACCCCTACCTTGCGGAGGTGCTGCAACACCCTCAAACAAATGAGATGCATGAGGGGGTGCTACACATCCGCGATGTTCAAGGTCCAAGGAAGGCCGGAAGCATGGAGACAATGCTCAAAGCAATGAAGCAGCAAGTCTACACCCACTAGACTTGCTAAATTCGGATTTGCAATTTACTATAGAGTATACACCCACTAGTGCAAAACTTCAACATTCACGGCCATAGGAGTATTTTTAGACATCACTGCTCGCAGGAGCTCGTCATTGCAGACGGAGAGGAAGGCAACAAGGGAAAAGACAGGGGGCATGAGCACATGGGCACGCTGCCATGACGATTTATGGCGGGGTCATCCATGAGGAGCACGATGGGGTTGAACTGCCTGAGTTGGCGAAGTTGGACGGCCTGGGCGTCGCAGTGGCGCGCACGACCAGTTGCAGGTTGGTGCCTCCTCCAGCTGCAGGTCGACGTCTCCTCTAGCTGCAGGCAGTGCCCAATCCGCACATGGCCACCGATGAGGTGGAGGGCAGTGAAGGATTCTCACCGGATCCGACGACCCAGGGAAGGAGATGATGACTGATCTCACCGGAAGGAGGCACAACAGTTGGGGTAGGTCAAGAGGAGCATCATCGGCGGAAGCCTGTGGAAGTTTCCAGAGGTGGCGGTGCTAGAGGCCATCGGTGGCGGGGCGTGGGAAGTTTCCCGTGGTGAAGCTCAAGAGCAGAGGGCCTGGCGGCACGGTGGAAGGAGGGGGAGGCCGGCGCCGTGGTGGAAGAACGAGGGGGTGGCCGGCGCCGTGGTGGACGAAGGAGGGGGTGGCCGGTGCCGTGGTGGAAGAAGGTAGCGGTGGCCGGTGCAGCGGTGGAAGAAGGTGGAGGTGGTCGACGCCGTCGTCGAAGCAGATGGAGGGAGGCACCAGGAGGCGACGGGGCGGAAGGGCGACGGCTGGAGGCGATCGGGGAGGGGGAGTGGTGGAGGCGCGCTGGGGCTGTGGGTGGGAGGGGCATGGTGGCGGAGGCTGCTGCTGTGGTGGGCGGGCGCGGGGCGCACTGTGGCCGAGAGAAGCGTGGCCATGGAAGCACGCCGGGTCGATGGGCTAGCGGCGGAGGTGCGCCGGAGCTAGGGAGGCGGCGCGGAGGTTGGTCGGGGAGGATCGTGGGAGGACGCTGGGGAGTGGATAAGGTTGGCGCTGATGGATTTTTTAAGTTCGGTGGGCTGGCTTTTTTCGCATCCAGAACATCTCCGCGCTTCTTTATAGGCCCGGTCATGATCCGGTCAGTTATTCTCGATTCGCGCACCACCGCCCCGCCACGCCGCACCACCGCTTCAGCCTTCACCGCCCCGCCGACTCCTAGATCCACCGCACCGGCGCCATCGCCTAACCTCCGCCTTGCAAGTCGCCGTAAGGCGTCGTGGCCTCCTTCCCGGACCACCCTGCCGCCACGCCCCGCCGACTCAGATCGTCGCCGGCCTTCCTCCCCTCCTTCCACCATGGAGGTGGCCTTCGTCTATCATCAACCGCCACCGCGACCTACCCAGGGTGCCCCGGCGACCTTCCCATGGCGCCCCCGCGACCTGCCCATGGCGCCCCTGCGACCTGATCTGGTCGCTCCTCCTCTCCTCTTGCTGCCTACTTCACCGGTTGATAAATGATAATGATTGCTGGGGGTGCTATTTCAGGTGATTCGAAGGACGCACATCTGATGCACCTGGACGGGGCGGCGGAGAACCTGCTGCTGTTCAAGACAGACGTGCTGGACACACTGGCCGCTGCCCTCGAGGGGTGCGAGGGCGTCTTCCATGTCGCCTCCACCGTCCGTGTGGATAAGATCGTCGATCCTGAGGCTAGCACACATCTATCGATTTTCACTTAGTTTTGTGGCCAATTTACCATGTGTCTTTTGTTCACAAAATTACACAGCTCCCATGATTTAGTACCGTCAGAAATATTTGCAATTGGATTTTAACTTGCTATTCTTCTTTCATTTCTGGGTGCAAATCTAGCACTGCTGTCGATGTTGATATAAGTATATCCAACAGTTGTGGAGTAGGAGCTTAGATCAGCATTTTAATTAGTGTGCTCACTTAATAGAGTAATAGAGTGCGAACTAACACTACAAAAAAATACACTTCCGTGATGATACGTGTTTGTCACAGTAGGTCACGTTTTCTGTCATGCATGTACATCCAAGACAAATTTATGATGTAATGAAGATAGTCATACTGCGTGCCGTAGAAGTGTTCCATGACATTACCAAAATTATCATCACGGAAGTGTCCACTTCCATTACGATAAATCGCGCGTCATAGAAGTGCTTTTGTCAAGGGTGGCCGACACGTGGCATCCACCGTAACGGGATGCCGTTAAGCTATCGTGTCTGGTTTTGGATCCGATAACCCGCTAACGGCCACGACCAATGCCGATTTTCCACGTGTAAAATTCTCATTGGCTGATGGAACCACGCGTCAGCTCCGCATTGGCACAGGTGTCACTCATCCAACGGTCGAGATGGGCAGGCCCAAAAGTGGCCCATAAAGTTTAAATGGGCCGCCCCAACTAAAGGCCCACAAGATTTAGCGGACCATAATGGGCAGGCCCAGCTAAAGGCCCACAAGATTTTGCAGACCATAATGGGCCGGCCCAGCTAAAGGCCCACAAGGTTTAGCGGACTACAATGGGCTACCACTAAAGGCCCACAAGATTTTGCAGACCATAATGGCCGCCCGACTAAAGGCCCAACATTCTCGATTAAGGCCCGTACGACTTAGTGTTAAATCGCCCACAACGGCCTGTCCTAAACTTGTCATCATCGCGCCCATGGTCACTTCGCCCGTTAACAGTCCGCTAAGTATATGGGCCGAATTACGGCCCGTGTATTTCCGGCCTGTTAAAGGTCTTGCTTCATTTGGGCCCATTTACAGGCCATTGAAACTTTTGGCCCATAAACGACCGTGAAGGATTTGGGTCATATTCGGCCATGTATGACATTTGGCCTGTTAGAGGCGCACTATAGATTTGGGCCACTTCCGGCCTGTTGTGATTTTCTTCGCTCATAACGTCGGACGAAATCCATGGGCCATATGTGGCCCAACGTCACATCGGGCCCATTAACGGCCCATATAAAAATGACGATAATCTAGCCCGACCGAACTTTCGGCCTGTTAATCGGCGCATTTACGGCCCGTCTGAATTTCAGCCTGTGAAAGATCCGCATCGTAAATGGGCCACCATTTCGGCCTGCTAAGACCAGTGGGTTATTTGGCACAATCAGGCTCAATCTCACTTTCGGTCTTTTAAAGGCCCATGTTTTTTATGGGCTCGAGATATTGACACCTGTAAACGGCCTATTGTTACTGAGGGCCCAAATTATGTTTAGGCCTGTTAAAGGCCCACTATGGGCACACGCGTGCCAGAAAAATATGAAATCTTATGCTGATTTAGGCCCAGATATTTTTAGTGGGCTACATGCAAATTTAGGCCCATAATCGCTTTTTAGCCCAATTGGAATGGGACCCATTTAATGTTGGCATGTTGGGCTCCTACGAGCTTTCTACGGAATACATTACTAAGATAAACCTACACTGTACAAAAATAGCATCAGAATTATTGCAGCCTTTGGCAGCATCATAAATGTTGTATCACAACAAAATAAATTCCAACCATACAAACAAAAGGCCTGTTGGCATAAAGTTTATGATCCTTGTAGATAAAAAGCACCATCGATGTATAGAAGCACGTATCATTTGACACGAGTGCTAATGTTTTAGGTTGTAGAATCGATGGAGCGGCACGATCTTCACCTTTTTTTCTCGCCATTGCTCTTGAACAACGGGTTTAATGTCTCGATAGTCCGGTTTAAAAACCATTCATATCTTGACGACATTTGTCAACCACTATTCTTGTTTCCAAAACGACGTCCATTAGGGATTGGACTTGTGTCCGGAGCACAGATATATCACTGCCTAGCAGAAGATTTTGTTCAGTTGGCGATTTGGACGAGGTTACCTTGACAACCAACACAGAATTACGCAGGAAGGTGCTTTTTGCACTGTTAGTGGAGAGATACTAACGCACTGTAGCAAGAGGTGACATTGTGCCTGTGGTAGCCTCGCCACCTTTAGGTGGTTGTGGCTGTTCAATCATTTGTTCTGTAGCTTCCTGAAAGTTTGAACTTGTAGATTAGTGTACCGAATAAGTTACTAATGAGACAAAAACAAACAAAGTAGGTTTCACATTTATACATAACTTATTTTGGTGAACTACTGTAATACATTAGCATGTATTGTAGTGCCAACTACATAATAAAATCACTTTCTAACATATGTCCATGTAGCATGCCTCTTGTATTGTCTATTTCCTCACATTCGCTTGACATCTAAGGATAAAGAGACATGGTTTAAAGTAGGATGAACATAGTATGACATCATTCATATCATGGGCAAACAGATATAAAACAAACATGCTATTTTATCATTGTGTGCGCACGTGAACATAACAACTAGAATACAGATCAAGACCAAAAGAATATCCTTCATCTCTTTTAAACCAATCAGTTCAAAGGCAGGAGGAGTAAGGACTTACAACAACGGCTTGAACTGGTGTGCTCATGCCCTTCATCTTGCTGGTGTGGCAATCCTTGAAGATTTGCACTACGTTCGGTTCGAGTTCTTTTGGTCCGCACAGGCTTTCCTCTCGTATTTGGAACAAGTCAATATAGATACGATAATATGGCACGTAAAAAAAGAAGGAAGTAGCAGCTATTTACAAGAGCCTCACAGTGTGCAATATAGCTACGAGATCCTATTGTCTGTTGGAATTTCACTTTAAAACGGTTGGTCTTGTTCTTCAAACAGTTAGCCTAGAGGAAGATACACTTGTAAGGCACATACATAAATACAAGTTCAATATGTGGTCTCGATCAAATACATATAGCCTACGATACTTTGGATCGTAAGTTGTTGAGGGTTGTCCGGTGTTCATCATGTAATATATTCCAATCGGAGATGTTTGGGCGATTTCATTGTTAGCCTTGCCTTCAAAGTGAGATTTTCTAAGGTGGTACCGACATCGCCGCAGAAAGGCATCGAAAAACATGAGTGCATGCTTGTTTAGTTGCATCATCTTTCGGATCCAACTTGAACCTCATCTTTTGAAAAAAGAATGTGAGTCTTATTAGGAGGAAGCTAGAAAGTATGGGACAGAGCAAGACAATATTACTAATTGCGATGAGTAACATTACTTACGGATAAATGGCCAAGGAAGGTGTTAAACTGGGTATTGTCTTTCTCATTCCTATACTGGATCCACATTGGGAGTATACGTGCATGACACCTAACGGCAACGGCTGCCTCTGATACTAACTTGGCGGACTCTGTAGCATCACGTGGCCTTTTTAAACCTGCCTCAAAATGGATCTCCATTCTTCCTCCTTTAGATTTTGTTAATCTGTCAAGCATTATCCCTGATGTCGTTTCCGCTTGCATCATGGTGCGAGTTCAACAACGAATATGGAAAGTGTTAGTGTACATCGAACTATGAGAGTACATATAAAGGAGCATGCAACTGCAACTTGACTCGGTCAGGTACCGTCTTGGTGTTGATGCTCAGGAGGTTCATCTGATCTTGCCAAATCTTGTTGTGTCGCCAGTGCTTGGAAGTAGTGTTAGGTGTGAAGGCAGCTTGGGAACCGCCGCCGTGAGCAAACGAACGAGTAACTCATTGAGATCTTTGAAATGCAGTTGAAGCGGATCTTTGCCTTGGTGGAGCAGGTGATACTGTGTTTGTAGATTTAGCCGGTGGACTTGGACCTTCTATTACACTATAAGTGCCAGCAGAATCTGGACGGCAGATCCTTTTCTGTTTCACCCGACGAGTAACACCACTCGCTACTATATTATTTTCCTTGCTCTTTTTTGACTTTGCCGTGTCAAGCCATACCCACAACACATAAGAATAAAATCGCTCTTCAGAACTTATTGATGCATGATACAGACAAGCAATACTTTGATGTAAGACAACCGTATGAGGATGGAATATGTAAGAAAAATAGGACGGCATGACATATTCACAGCTACGATTTTTAAACTAAGCAGAAGGATTTTCAAGAAAATAAAAGTAATGTAAGCTAGACACCATATGAAAGATGCAACCAATATTACTCTGCCAAGTGTCTTGTCATAAGTGGCAATTCGAAAAATTAGAAGCAGTACAACGTAGAAATCAATGCAAGATGCAACCACTATCAAACTGCCATGTTAAAAGTGTCCAATCATGAGTGACTGATGCGGGATACACAACAAAGAAGTACTTTGATGTAAGAACATGGTATGATAGATAGATGCAAAGGTATTCTAGACATAGAACGCCATGTCATATGCACATGTATAACGTATGAACTCAGCAGGTGCAATTTAATCAAAATAGAAGAAATACAGTCTAGACAACATATGCAACATGAAACCAATTATCACACTGTCAACTTAGAGCAAGCACCTGCGGTGGTGGAGTACAGGAGATGAACCCATCATGTAGACTTGGGACTTCAACTTCATTAGCGTGAGAAGTGGCAAATCTAGAGAGTCTCTGTTTAAGGCGTCGGTGCGGAGGACCACCAACATCCCTAACTTACTCTTTTCCTTCCTATTTTCCGATATCGCCTTATGAAGTCAAAACCACAAGAAGATGAATAAAATTAGCTCTGCATAACTGGTTGATGCATGATACAGACGAACACTACTTTGATGTAAGGCAAGCGCATGATAGGAGGATGGAATATATACAAAAAAATACAACGTTTCATATTCACACGTACGATAGGAGGATGGAATATTTATGAAAAAATAGTATGGAAGGTATTTCAACAAAATTAGAAGAAATGAAAGCTAGGCACCATATGAACATGCAACCAATATCACTCTATCAGGTAAAAAGTGTCTCGTCGTAAGTGCCATTTCAAGAAATTAGAAGCAGTACAAGCTAAAAGACAATGCAAGATGCAACCTACATCACAGTCCCAAGTTAAATGTGTCTTATGGGTAAGTGATCTTTGCAGGTATGAGTTGTAAGCTACGTAGATGCAATTCAACATAATCAGAAGCAATACAAACTAGACATCATACGAAAAACGCAACCACATATAACAGTTCCAAGTTAGAGCAAGCACCTGTGATGGTGGAGTAGGGGAGATGTGCTCATCATGTACACATGTGTTCTAGAAACAGGAACACGTGTCATATTCACAGGCATTATGTGTAAAGTAAGCAGATGCAATTCAACAAAGTTAGAAACAATACAAGCTAGACATCATATGCAACATGCAACCACATATAATAGTGCCAAGTTAGAGCAAGCACCTGTGATGGTGGAGTAGGGGAGATGTGCTCATCATGTACACGTATGTTCTAGAAACAGGAACACGTGTCATATTCACAGGCATTATGTGTAAAGTAAGCAGATGCAATTCAACAAAGTTAGAAGCAATACAAGCTAGACATCATACGCAACATGCAACCACATATAATAGTGCCAAGTTAGAGCAAGCACCTGCGATGGTGGAGTAGGGAGATGTGCTCATCATCTACACAGCCTACGTTGACTGTCTAGCCTATGCGTTGTCTTGCGAATCTTGTTGGGAGGATGGCGGAGAAGAATCAGAGAACCTCCGTTTCAGTTGCTCGGAAGGACCACCATCATCCAATGCCTTGCCAATTTCCTTCAGCTTTATTGATTTTGCATTGTGAGGTCAAACCGACAAGAAAAAGGAATATAATTCACTCTTCAGAACTCATTCATGCATGATACTGACGAACACTACTCTGATGATACGAGGATGGAATATGTACGAAAAAATGGACGGCTTGACATATTCACACCTATGATGTGGTAACTAAGCAGATGGCACTTCAACAAATTAGAAGCACTGCAAACTAGACACCATATGAAAGGTGCAATCAATATCATTACGCCAAGTTAAAACTGTCTCTGCCATAGGTGGCGTTCATCAAACTAGAGGCAATACATGCTAGAAATCATATTCAAGATGCAAACCAATATCACATCGCCAACTTAAAGGTGTTCCATCATAAGTGACTGATGCAGGATACACAAGAAGAGTAGTTTCATGTAAGAACATGGTGTGATAGATGAGATATAGAATGTACCAAAACAGGAAAGTGTGTCATATTCACACGTATCATGTGTAAGCTAAGCAGATGCGCTTTACACTAATTAGGAGCAATACAAGCTAGACACCATATGCAACATGCAACCAGATATCACACTTTGCCAAGTTAGAGCAAGCACCTAGGATGGTGGAGTAGGGGGCGGAGACTTGGACCTTGTAATGCACTATCAAGCACAAGGGCGACGCCTCCATTTACGTTCTTTGCAGAGGACCACCATCATCGCCTTTCCTCATTTTTTCCTTCCTCTTTCTTGATTTTGCCTTGTCAAGTCAAACCCACAAGAAAAAGGAATAAAATTTGCTCTTCTGAACTCATTGATGCATGATACTGACGAACACTACTCTGATGAAAGGCAAAGTCATGATACAAGTATGGAATATGTACGAAAAAATGGACGGCTTGACATATTCACACCTATGATGTGGTAACTAAGCAGAAGGCACTTCAACAAATTAGAAGCACTGCAAACTAGACACCATATGAAAGGTGCAATCAATATCACTCTGCCAAGTTAAAACTGTCTCGTCATATGTGTATGCTTCATCAAACTAGAAGCAATACATGCTAGAAATCATATTCAAGACGCAAAACCAATATCACACTGCCAACTTAAAGGTGTTCCATCATAAGTGGTGATCGATGCAGGATACACAAGAAGAGTAGTTTCATGTAAGAACATGGTGTGATAGACAGATATAGTATGTACCAAAAAGCAGAAAGCGTGTCATATTCACACGTATCATGTGTAAGCTAAGCGGTATGCAGTTTACACTAATTAGGAGCAATACAAGCTAGACACCATATGCAACATGCAACCAGATATCACACTGCCAAGTTAGAGCAAGCACCTTGGATGGTGGACTAGGGGAGCGGAGACTTGGACCTTGTAATGCACCATCAGTACAAGGAGAATCGGTATAGATGCTCCATTTACGTTGCTGCAGAGGACCACCATCATCGCCTTCCTTACTCTTTTCCTTCCTCTTTCTTGATTTTGCCTTGTCAAGTCAAACCCACAAGAAAAAGGAATAAAATTTTCTCTTCAGAACTCATTGATGCATGATACTGACGAACACTACTTTCATGTAAGGCAGCCGCATGATAGGAGGATGGAATATGTATGAAAAACAGGACGACGTGACATATTGACATGTATGATGTATAAAGTGTAAACTAAGCACAAGGTGCTTGAACTTGTTAGAATCAATGCAAGCTAGAAACTATATGAAAGATGAAACCAATATCACTCTGCCAAATTAAAAGGGTGCCCTAACAAATGTATTTGACCAAATTAGAAGCAATACATGGCAACAGGCTAGAAATAATATGTAATATGCAACGAATAAAGGTGATTCATCGTAAGTGATTGATGCAGGATACATAAGAGAGGTAGTTTCATGTAAGAACAAGGTTAACACATAGATGTAGTGTGTACAAAAAATAGGAAGGCATGTCATATTCACAGGTATAATGTGTAAACTAAGCGAGATGCAATTTACCCTAACTAGAAGCATTACAAGCTAGACAATCAGTATGCAACATGCAACCACATATCACACTCATGGGTTAGAGCAAGCACTGTGATGGTGGTGTGGGGAATTGCGGTCATCAACTAGAGAGCTACGTTGACTATCTTCATTTAGCCTTGTTGTTTCTTGAGAATCATGTGGGGAGGATGACATCGCACTCTTTAAACAGTATGGCGTCTCACAAGAACTCCACTCGGGTGACTGCCTCATCATAAGTGATTGACGGGATACAAAGAGCATTAGTTTGATGTACGAACATGGTTAATAGACATATGTAGTATGTATCAAAAGCAGAAGGCATGTCATTATCAAAGGTATAATGTGTAAAGTAAGCAGATGCAATTTAACCAAATTGGAAGCAATACAAGCTAGACACCATATGCAACATGCAACCACATTTGACAACACGGGTTAAAGCAAGCACTGTGGCAATTGAGATCATCAAGCTGCAGAGCTACAAGCATCGCCTCCAATCACGACATTGCATCCTTTAGAGCTACCGAAAAGCTTAGTGCTTATCTTGAATTACACTAGAGCGACTTTCGCCTTTTCTTTTCAAAGATTCATCAACACCGCCGTAGTCTGAAATACCCATGCATAAAAAACAATAGTATGAGTATGGGTGAAGTGTGTGCACAATTAGTACAGTGTAAAGGTAGCAGATAGCAGGTCGGTGAGAAATAAATGACGGGAGACATATGATAGCTCTACAACATGCATGTCACACTAAATTACTACATGATTCTATGAAAATAACATTTGACTGAAAACAAATAGGTCAGTCCATTTTTTCAAGACCGTCCGATGTACAAAGAACAAGCAGATCGCCTTCATCTACCTCGGCCAGTCGGTGTTGATGATCTTCCTCAAAGCAGCGGCGACCATCGGCCCGATCCTGCCTGCGCCTCCCCTCGACCTCACTCACCGCATCATTGGCTTGCCATCGCCCGGCCATCCATTCAAGCCTCCCGACCTTCAGATCGGCGCAACCAGCTCTCGCGCCTACACCCCTATGATAGACACCTATGCGCCGCTTCCCGTAACAGGCGGACTAGGTGCTCTGCGTGCCTAAGCGGTGCCGCTTCTTTAATTGCGGTTCGTTGACCTGAATTGCAATCCAAAGTGGCTATTGACCTCTAGCAAAGGTGAAATAGTAAAGGGAGGAAACCTTGTGCATTTAGTATCACGAAGAAGATGCGTAAGAAGCGCTCAACTAGTTTCTTCGTGGGATGAATACGGTGTGAGCAGAGACGTAAGGTTTGCATTTAATAAGGAAAGAGGAGTACCTCTTTCCACTGGCGATGTTGTGTCCTCCTTCTATTTTTCCAATGATCTTCTTGTGGTTCACTGAAACAAGAAGTTGTGGAGGACGGTGCAGCCTTGATGAACCCATGGCCAAGTTGTTGAGTGTAGTGCGGTGGCCGTCTGTCGCAAGTGAGAAGGCATCCGAGGCGGCGAACAACGGCGTAGCGGGAACATGTCCAATGCGGTGGACGGTTGCGACAGTGGAGCGGCAGCAGTGAGGCGCAGGACGGTGTGGTCGGAGTAGTTCTGGTACGGCGCACGTTGGCGTTAGCATCGTGGAGGCAGCTCTACCTCGGCTTCAGCTGCTAAGTCCTTGAGGGCGTCGCGGTTGCGGTTGCGTTGGACTGACGGCGCCGGGCACCGGCTCCGGCGTGATGGAGGAGGGCGGTGGATTGGGCGCTATGGCGTGGAGGACGGATGAAATTTGAGGTTTCATGGTTGGTGGAGAGGGCGTTTTGGCGCCCACGGAGTATGAATGGGGAAACAGAGGGAGGCGGGGAACTAAGGGGATCAAATGTTTCGGTTTGGGACGCGCTTGTTTGAAATTTGGGGAAAGTTACAAACTTTGCCCCCATCTAAAATTTCGGACATATTGTGGGTTGGGGGTAGGATAGTAATCTCAGGTGTCCCAAATGTGGGCGGGGCTAGATTTCGGCCGAGCGCATGGGTGTTTAGGCGCCCATGGCGTATGAATGCTTCTCGGAGGCGGTTGAGACTGGCGTCTTGGTGAAGTTACAAACCTACCCCGATTTAGACCTTTGGACATCGGGCCGATAGGCTACACGGGCCGAGTCGGGGCAGTAATTTCCTACCACTCAAACATTACTCTCGCGGGTTTCGGGTGACCAGAGGCCTATTTACGCTTGCTCAATATTTGGGAGCGTACATTAACATTTTCGGTTCTCTTGAATTGAACATTCAGGATTTGTCAAACTTCACAAATCTTTACTCTTGAAAATCCTACAGCTACGTTTATTTTAGAATGGAGGTGGTACATTTGAATATACATTGTACACGAGTATATATTAAAAAATATGCAACTTACCTCAGTTCATGCATGGTTCCAGATATAATCTCCTTGGTTGCAAAATAAAAAGTTAGACATGCGTATGAATATATATAGCATGTTCAAATGCACAACAAAGATTGATGCCCCCTTTTACATGTGATTTACAAATGCCATTATCTCGGGTTCGAATAGATGAATGCACTTCTATGAACTCGAATCTTCGAAACCCCCTTTATGTTGAATTCGACATGTATTCTATTTCGTAGCTAGCAATTTGGAATGCATCCATGCAAGTGACAAATGTATAAAGTGCTTCACACTAACAACATGGAGTGCACTAATTAATGTTTATATATGAATTGCAAAAGCATCCATTGCCTGTATTTCAAACCGCTCTCACTCTATGGATCGATAATATGAAATAAACACATGCACATGCTAGAATTCAATAGAGTATGGGTGTCTCGATAGACCGATTTTAGATCCATACACAATTTACAAAATTCATGATCTCATCCAAAATAATAATGCCATTTATATTTTAATTTAATGGGTAGAACACGCCTTTTACATGTAGATGCACTATGCCTCGGCCCGTTCTCACAAAACGCCGCTTATATATCTCTATCTACCGCCATAAGTGCACACACTTTATATGCATCGGCATTTCTCTTTCACACATGCTCACAATCTCCTGGGTGTCGTGGGAGTCTCACGCACATGCTCTCTTTGTATCTCTCTCTCTCTCTCTCTCTCTCTCTCTCTCTCTCTCTCTGACTTCTATGTACCACTCTTTTCACTAATCTCGCTTGGAAAACACTATTTCTCTCACATGCATATATACACGCTACGGTCTCTACTAGCCCTCTATACTCACATATATGTGCCTACGTGTCTCCGTGACGCACATTATCTTTAGGCCTCTCTCGCACACATTGCCTCCCCCCAGACACACCTCTCTCTTAGTAGTTGGCGTGATATGATTCCATCATTATCATTCGATGTGATATCCCACCTGTTAGGCTGGATGGTAATATGAGGCAAAGTTTTACCCTAGTTCGGACCTTGCGCTTGAGGAAAAACCTACTCGGTAATCAGTATATTAGTGACAGGGGTGTGTACAAAGTACACGTGAATACCAGCATTGTGCGTGTATGTATGCTATCGACGAACTAGCCCCAAGCTTCTATAACATCTTTGGGGGCCTAGCGTTACAAATCATATATAGTCGGCTTATCACCAGTGGGGATAGAGTCCTCCACGACTGGGTAGCTAGCTTCGTGTTGTGCATGATTCCTCCACATGGGTCTTCGATAACGCTGCCTCGATCCAACCTATGTGGCGAGGGATGGAACCGACCCATGAGTCCTCATGTTGACACACCACAACTAGAAATGATGTGCCCACCACACCACACAAGCAATCGGCCACTTAGAAAATAAGCATATACAATAGTACAATGTTATACATGAATCTTAATTGCATGGTGCATCCAAAAATATTTGTTCTGCATTGTGAATGTTTATATATTCTCCTAAAATATTAGTCATGGGAAAGAGAAACGAAGGGCATATCTCTCCTTGTCTCCATCGGACATCCCCTCTTTCTACACCACTTTCATGTACGCACACAAACTATCTATCGGCCCTCTAAAAGTATGCATGCCCACGACACATTCACGCATGACGGTCCACATCGTGGTTTCAAGCTAAAGCACTATACGGTCCTTTGGAGTTTAGAATATGCTCATTACGGTCACCAGATACATTCTCGTGGTGATCATACTCAGATCTAGCTCACGACACGCCTCCGCATTTCTCTTGATGACACTAACGGACTTTGCATTTGATGCGTGCTCCGTATTTTGTTGACGACACTTACACTCATTGTATTTGAAGCAAAGCACGATATGGTCACTGGACTTCAGAATAAGCTCATCACGGTCACCACATACATTTTGTCATGCTAACCAACATGTGGTTGGATGGTTAGGAGGACAGTGGTTTTTCGAGCCCACCAGGGTTAAAGTCCCAGTGCTCGCATTTATGGTGACTTCGTAAAATCTCAAGATCATATGCTGGCTCACTCTCTCGAAGATACTCATAGGGGTAGGGTCTCATGGTGTGCGCTTATAGCGGTGAGTGCTTATGACATATATGAGCCCTTGCGCCTGCATGCCGTGTTAAAAAAATACATGTCATGATTATACGGTCACTGGCTCACCCGTACAACTCCGTATTTTGTTGATGACACAATCAATTGACCAGTCAAACGTTCCACGTGGCGCAACTAGTGTTGCACCATCGGGGCACGTAACCATGGGGCCCACCTGTCAGCCCGTATATGAAAGAAAGAAATGGTAGTTTGAGTCTGTACTATGTTAATAAAATACATTTTAGGGTGATCATACGTCACCGGGCTCACCATACAGACTCCGTAATTTGTTGATGACACGATCAATTGACCCGATCAAGCGGTCCACATTCAAGCAAGACATTACCATAGGGCCCACCCGTCGGCCACAGATATGAAGGACAAAAATGGTAATAAATTAGTGGTCGGTGGGTACTCGAAGTCGTGAGACCTACGGTTGGCGATCGCCGGTGGGGGCGTTGAGTGGGCGGTTGGGTGGGGATCGCCGGAGAAAAGGCTCGGCGGCAGAGGCTAGAGGATGGCAGGCGGCGGCGGACGGCGGTGAGGAGTGATTTCGGGCGGCGAAGGCGGCGCGCGGGCGAGCCCGGCCTGGCGGCGGGGGCGGCGGTTAAATGCGGTGGTGGCTTGGCGGCTCGAAGGTGGAGTTTGATGATAAATCGGCAGCCCTTGATTTCGTATCCAACGGCTAGAAAATCTAATGACCAGAGATGAAAAAGTCACGACCGACGTGTAGCCTCACCCCGCACGCATACATGCACGCATACGCGAAGATGTGCACGCATGCGGGCATGCAACATCGACACGCACACATAATGAACACACGCACATGCGTGCATGCAACACCGACACGTACATATGCACTTCACGAACACGCGTAACGCACGCACACATGCATGCAACACCGAAACGCACTTTGCACGCGACGCAACCTCGCAGACGCTCAAGCAGATGCACACACCACACTACGCAAGACACACGCTCAACCTATACGTGCATGCACCCTTTGTTAAGGACATGGATTGTTACGGGTATTAATCATTCTTATCTATGATAAGCAGAACATTGATGTTTGCAGCGGTCTTTATGAATCACAACGTATCGAACGGGCTATCAACATAGTAGGCTTATCTACATGAAAAGGATGACGTCACACTCAATGAACAATCATCGGTTTATGAAATGCCCGCTTCTGACCGTCCTGGCCCATCAAAGGTTCCTCTCACAGCGCTGCTGCGTTGGGTCAGCGACATGCATGCCATGTACCCAAAGAGCCCACACGTCGCTGGAAGAACGGCGTGTCCCACGCCGTAGTCGAGGGCGCCACTTTCAGACGCCTACCGTGAACACGCCTCCTTGCCGCATTCAAACGCCTCCATGAAACCCGCCCGTGTGGAAGCTGAGAAACCCACTCTGGACACATGTACGTTCATGACCGGGCCGACATTAAACGCAACGCCGACCGAGCTCCTCCCATCCCCCATCTATTTAATCTCCTATTTAAATGAGGCCAAACGCCGGCCAAGAATCGCACACCTCCGCCGCTCCCCTATCTCCTCCTTCACCATTTTGTCGACTCTTACAATGGCTTACGAAGAGTAGTTATTCAAGACAAGCCATTTGTCTAGGTTTGTATCTTCTCACACACACCACGTAGGTGGGGGACGTGCACGAAGAGAAGAGGTGCACGCACGCACGCATACGCCTCTGCCTCTCTTTCCCAACCACACCTGCTGCGGGTACACGATGGAGCTCATTTACGCATTTAAAAGGCGTGCCCACGTGGTAATTTGACCGTAATCGGTTGTCCACTTGGTGGAGGGAGGATCGTCTACCACGGGCGAACAAACAAATTGCGACCTGACGCGTTATGTTAAAAAAGAGGCAAACCATGTGGGGCCTACCTTAGAGGCAAGGCTCTATACTCTAGAGTACTTTTGATGTGTCCCGTCAACTCGCAGAACGAGGAGCAGCTTGTTTAGTACGCCGTCTCCCTCGCCCACGCACGCGGTGGCTCGCAGGACGAGGTGAAGCTTGCTTACTAGTAGTAGTATTGCACGCCCACGCCCACTCCTCGCCCACGCAGCCTTGATGGCTCGCAGGACGAGGAGAAAATTTTACTACTCCTCCGCTTACTCCTCGTCCCTACTACCTTGGTTAGAGAGATTATCATATTGTTTGGAATATATATGTCCTTTAGTACTCCCTCCACTTACTTATACAAGGCCACTATAAAATAATACATTTTGCATCTATACAAGGCCACAAATAGTAATCGAGACAAAAGTTACTACTCCCTCCTTTCCAGTTTATGGCTCAATTTCAAAATCTCTCCAACCAAGGTAGACGGTGAGTGGTCGAATTAATTTTGTACTCCTAGTTTGCACAAGTAATTAGTATGCTCGTTTTTCTCAAGAAGTTATGTTTACCGAGGCATTAATAAGAACGAATGCATGAATGACCACTAAATTTCCATGAACTTCTACATGCATTGGTGAGTTTTCTCTTGACACTGCTTGCATCGGGTGATATAACGTACCTCAAAATCCAACATGTAATGGTACTACTACTAGTAGTAGAATTGAGACTTGTAAAACAGAAAAATAAATGTTTTTTAGATGAGCCCTATAAACCCTAGTGGGTACGTACTCCGTAAAATCAGATTTTCCCAAAACTAAGTCGCTCAACCTTTATTTGTTTGTTTCCCTTCCCACCTCCTTGCCTCGAACAGACTATGCCAAACTCCCCCTGCCGCCTTGTGGAGAAAAGACCCGCCCTCGCCTTTTCTTAGTCCGGTTTGTATCGATGGATCGCGTGAAGCAAAGAAAAACCTAAGTCGTGTCTTGTACTCCTCCGACGGCGCGCTTTCATGAATTCTGTATTTCAGCCGACATGTGGGACATATAGCAACCGGTCGACGTGTCAAGCACCAAATAACAAGCAGTCTTGAACATAGGGGATTTGACCCTACAGTCATCGCCCCCGTGAGTAGTAGTAATGAGCAATGAGACGTCAAATCACAATGCCGCACCTTCCCGTATAGATGAAGCAGCCATTATTTCACACTTCGTTCGCCATCATCTCAAACCACGTAGTATTGCTACTGCCTCAAGAGGGACACGCGCATCGCCTTGGTACATCATGACACGTGGGACCGCATGAGGGGCCATGCTCCCCCGCCGATCGCTCAGTAAAATCACCTCATTTTTACTACTATACTTCCTCCGTATCGGTTACATGGCATACACGTCGTTCTAGGTTGAGAATTTAGCGGCTATATATGTGATGAACAATATATGTTTAGAAACTACATCCGCTTAATAATCCAATGATATACTTTTTGTGACATAGTAACTCGGATTTAGTTAGTCAAATGGATGACCTAGAACTACGTGCACGCCCTATAAACCGAGACGTCTAAAAAAAGAGACGGAGAGGGTAGTTCAGTATGTATCTTTTTAGATCAATATAGTCGGGATTCACCAAGGAGCAAAACCAAGTGGTAGGCTGCACTGCCGTGTTGGCGTGAGCGACTCAAGCGGTCGATCCACTTTGCAAAATGGCGACACACTTAACAGGACCCTTTGGCCGACATGTGGCTCATCCACCGCCTTGTTCCATGTGTGATGCACCAAATTACAGCTCGAGCAGCGGTTGGAATTGGAAGCACTTCCGGTCAGAAGGCGCCATAAAGAGTAGAAAATGAGCGATGAGGGGTCAAATCACAAAGCCCCACCTTTCCCACATTAAGTCGGGATGGACAGAAGCAACCATCATTTCACTCTAGGGCGCAAGAGCATAAAGAAAAGAGAAAACCAATGATGCATGCGGTAGCTACCTAGGACACCCTAGGGTAGGGGTCTCCACTATGATCATTTTTTAAAGCGCCCACAAAAAATCGGCTTCTCCCTCGTCCTCTTGAAGAAAACCGATGATGCATGCGGCGGTAGGGTTTGTAGGAGTACTACTAGGGCGTGCGGGGCCACGTCGTAGTAAACGGGAGAGGGATTGAGTTCGGGTCGATGCCTTAAATATGTGTGGGCCGCTTGGTTTTAGGGGAACGAGGCAGCATTTTAGGTTCGAGGACCAGTGGAGATATAGTACGTACAAAAAATTGTGGACGTAGGTTCGACCGAAAGGCAATGATGCATGGGCCCTGCATTTTGATATACCCGGGGCCGCGTGAAATTTTCTACTCTACTCAAAACTAGTAAGGTACACATGCACTGAACGCATGACATTTCGAAACCAAATTATGAATAAATACACACTATAGCAAGTAAAGCTTTGAGTCATATATGCATGATGTAGATGTTCGTTTAGTTCTTATAGTTCATCTCATTCAAAATCAATTAGTTTTATAAAAATGTTAAGATCCATGGGGTTGTGCATTGTAAAGCATAAAGTAAAAAACAAATAATGGCAATTCATTTAGAAAAAAATCAATTATGATAATGGAAGATTCTAGAACAAAGGAGAAGTGCTTGTGTTTTGAGGTTTGTGCATTATGCTTAAGTTCAACCATGGAGTCTTGTAAATTGTACATGTGGCGTATCGGTGGAATGTTGATGATATCCAACAGCCAAGAGTGCTCGGATTTGCCATCTCAAGACCTTGCCGGATTAGCTTCATCTAGCGACCATCTTTCAAGTTATTCGCACACACTATATAGTTCTTGTGCCATAGTTTCATGTCTTGGAAAAAGCTACTAGTGGGTTGTACTAGCTATTTAGGAATAGAATATGTATACGTGGAAGTTGTAGGGAAAGAGATGACATGGAGTATCTCAATTCCTATGAGTAGGGATTGGAAAAGAGATGTCATTTGGTTGACATCATAGGAACTTTTCTATTGAATCTAGAGATGACATGTATCTCAATTCCTATGAGGAGGGATTAGAAAAGAGATGTAATTTGGTTCAGATCATAGGAAATTTTCTATTGAATATACGCTAATGTTTATTTTCCTTTGAAATTATGGGAGTATAGCCATTCATATGAACCAAGTGGCTCTAAAGCTATAGAAATGATATCATGTTTATTTCCTTTGAAATGTGGAGTATATGAATTTATTCCTATGAACCAATTGGCTCTAAAGGAAAAAATCCTATAAAAATCATATCATATAGAGTTCCTATGATATTCCTCCACACCAGAGGATGGTTGAAATTGCTGCAGGTGATACGATGGCCTTTCCTTGTAGACTCCTCCCCCATCTTTATAGTTACCTCTCGAAGATGAATGAAATGATATATACAGGGTATTCTACATGTGCAATTTGGTACACGAAAACTCGGTAAAAGTTTGCGAGATTCGAATTTTCAATAAAGCTATATGCACCTTGCATTTTGGAGCGGAGGGAGCATACGGCAGTTGCTAACACTCACGTGGAAGATTTGTGTGTAGGAGGAGTGGTTGTTCTGTTAAATGACATGGCAAACCTGACCTTTGTCGGATGCCGATCTAACGGTTCTTCTGGCGTTCGCCGGGAAAAGGCTTGTGTGTAACGTTTTGGGATAATGATTTACGGACACATGCATTGCATTGATACGTGCCCTCTCTCTCACGCACACGCACCTCCTCCCGAGTCCTCTCGCACTCCACTGCCTATCTGCGGTAGACGTCACACACATATGTGCTCTTCACACCCTACCCTCTGAACTTCTAAAAAAACAAAAGATGTTGCGCACATTTTATTTTAGCTCACACGTCACACACTTATACTATTACTCTTGCGGTGAACGTTCTTTGGGCATAGTATATTGTACTCTCATGAAGAGAAGCAGTGCACGCACGCACTAGTTCTCTCACACCCACTCGCGGGTACACGTAGGAGCGCATTTTTTTGAAGCTGGTACAACAAAATCACTCCACTATATATATAAGCAGGAGCCTTAGCGCTTGCTTTACTAGGGTTCCTCTCATTCACTCTCTCATGCTCTCCAGATCTAAGCAAGACATAGGTGGCCACACTCTCTCTCAGCTCACGGCTGGTCACAAATTCGGCCGGACAACCTCGACCGGGGCAGGGGTGTAGGTGCCGATTATAACACAATAGATGCTGCTATTAATCATACGCCACTGCAAATATATGTCACTGTTTAAATAACCGTAATTCGTATTTGCGCAAACAGGGATGTCTGTCTCCATATCGCTTGGGATGTCTCGCTCTCGTATCGTTTCTATCCAAGCAATCAAAAGCACACACCTCGCTTTTAGTAGAAGCGCACAAAATGAGATGGCTATCCCTCATTGCCGCTGTCTAACCAATTGCCTTCCGTGTATTCCTACATTGGTAGTTACTAGGTAGAATGACCAACGCAATATAAAAAGAAGTTGATTAAATGACGTTTTACTTCCCGATTGCGGTGGAATGACGAAGGAAACAAGCGCATCCTAGTCCAGAATGCACTTTCTACCAGTTCATCCATGGACCGAGGACTATTACCGCTTGCTGCGGCGTGTTTTTTGACAAAAGGTGGCGGACAAGAGGCATTGTGGTCTGCTTATTTACTGCAAATAGCGGTGCTTAAATTTAGTGGAATGCGCAAGAATTTCAGCCTGTCAAGACTTACATGGTTCGATTCAGCATTCCGGTGAGAACACAATTATAATTGGTTATTACGGAATGAGAGAACCTAACCTCGGATGGTGGCAACAAGAAAAACCCAGAGTGAACTCCGGAAATTTAAGCTCGCCGGGAGGCCCTTTGCCTGAGAGAAGCCTTGCTTGTTTTTCCCTGATTTGTAAACCTTCTCACAACTTTTGTCTTTTCTTTGTGAACTAGTATATGTTTGTTATGTTCTATGAATCATTGAGATGTATAAAGTTGCTTAACTTATGCTTTTCAAGTTTTTTATGAAGCCGAGTTTAATGTGAGTGTTCCACATGAACACTGGACTAGCGTGTGAACGTTTGGAATTTACATTGTGGCCTCGCTTAACTACATGAACCATCAGAATAAGATACATAGTTGCTTATATGTCGCATAACAGATTATTGATTGTTAGCTGGTCGATAGCCTAGTGTTGAAGCTTTATCTGAGCCAATGCGCCGTGTTTTGCACAACTCGCTATAAGTGGGGTAGCACCAACAAGGTGTTTACAAGTACTTATGTATACGCACATATACGCTTCTCAAACGAGTACTCTATTTCATCAAAACACACACCGTCGTATGATAAAACTAGTGAGGACGCATCTGTTTCGGCAACAATTATGATGATTCACGGGCACACAAAAGTAGCAGCAGTTCCCATAGACGGATTCAAGCAGAGTACTAGCCCCAGAGGGCTCGATAACAGGCAAGGTTCGAATAATTAGACACAATCCAAACTACTATTAAACACTAGCTGGGCAACTATTTCATTCCTCGATCTAATTTGGGCTGGACACAAGACGGACCTTGCCATGAACATCATCGAGGACGTTCGGCAACAGCTCAATCCTATGATCCTTCATGAAGACAACCTTGTGGCCTTGCCGCTCATAAACTTTTCTGTGGAGGCATGCCACATCATATTCCTGCGTAAGCTTGACAAGAACAGTATGCCTCACAAACGAAGGAGTAGCTTTGAACTTCTTATGCTTCAAAGACACCTGGACAACACGGACAACAAAGTGAGGCTGGAATACAACTCTTCATTGGTATAAGCGCAAATGGCTTCCGGATCCAATAGCCTAAAGACTCGCTTTTCCCGGTCGTATATTCAGGTCGTCCGCCTCATAGCGAGTGACATGCACAACCACACAATCCTTGTCTGCATCAGGGCTCTAATTGAAACAGAAACAAATTTTGAATTACTTTCTAGTATAAGAAACACAAGTTACTTAAACCACTATGTATAGCATGGCATCTAAGCTAATAATTTTGCATTATTCATCACCACATACTTAGATGAAAAACCACAATCGAGATCGGCAAAGAAGAAAATCACCTTGGGCAGCTCGGCGGGGGGGGGCACATCCTCGAAGGGGAAAACTGCTCCTGCATTGTCACGGGGTTGTAACCTCAAACGGGCGTTGACCATCTCGATGAGTGGCCGTGAGCGATCCGGGTCGGCTCGGTGGCTGCCTCCATCTTCTTGGAGCTCTGTCTTGTGGGAATCAGCCTCCGCTCGCTCCAATATCGGCAGATCTTTGCACAGTTCTCCTTGGTCCATCATGAAATTGATGAATACTAGGAGACTCTTGACAGAAAACACAATCGCAATGACAATGAAACAAAAAAGAGAGTGAGGATCGGTTATCGCTTTGCAAAAGTTATTTTTTCTCACGAACAAAAATATACCAACATCACGGATCCGCTTACCTTCCCTTCTGCTGGGGAGAGAAGAACAAAGGCAGATGCGAGTGTTGCCTTTCTTGAAGACGGTGAGGGAGAAGGGGATTCATGAAGAGTGAAATGGTGGTTGCTTCGTCTCACAAACTTAGACTGCGGGGAGGTGGGGTTTTGTGATACGACGGCTCATTATTGCCGCGCTACGACCGGGATGACTCTCCGCCTGCATACTGCCTTCTAATTTGGTGGATGGTATTTAGGCCAGCTATTTGCATGGCCCGCATGTCGGTGAACAAAAGTATAACGGCATTCAAGAGAGGAAGACGCTTTGATGACCTAGGAGGAGCCAGGCGGTATTGCATCCTTGTACTAGTAGTAATTGTCTTTCTGGGTAGCTGTAGAGTGTCTCGACTGTACTAGTAGTAATTGTTTCTCTGGGCCCAAGACAAAACAACCCATCCACCCCCCAAAAAAACATGGGTGTTCTTCTTCCTCCTCACTCCCACCCACCTCACGTCAGCTCGCTCCACTCGTACCCCCAAATTCCTCACCTCACTCCCACCCACCTCACGTCAGCTCGCTCCACTCGTACACCCAAATTCCTCACCTCACTCCTACAGAAAACCCCAGCTCCCCTTCTTCCTCACTACTACAGAAAAACCCCAGCTCCCCTTCTTCTTCTTCACTCGCACTACAACTAGGCTCGTCATTCGTTACTCTGCTCAAATCCGTGATGCCTTGACGCGACGCCTCGAGGAAAATGGAGTCGGTGACCCGGGCCAAGAAGATGAGGCTCACTTGGCGGCCTGTCATAGATCCCGCACCTGGTGGGAGAAGCAGCGACCCGCCCACCGGATCCCAGGAACTCAGAGAATCTCGGGTGGACCGTGATCAGCGATCACCCGGACGCCATCCTTGGGGAGATCATCTCGCTTCTCCCCACCAAGGATTCTTCACGCACCCAAGTCCTCTCAATTTGGTGGTGCCCTCTATGGCGCGCGCCATGCCCCTTAATCTCGACTGTCGTCAGCTATATCTCTTCAGTGATTTTGAAATCCCCAAAGCCATCATATCCTCCCACCAGGGCTCCGTTCAAAGCCTCTACATCCCATCATGCTACCTAAGAAAGCATACCATGCCCTGCACGGTGGACGCCTGGCTGAAATCCCCTGAATTCATAGAACTACAGCGGCTTGAGTTCTACTATTCCCCTAGAAATCACCTACGATAATTTAACGCCATCCATCTACACGTGACCTCGGCACCGATGTCCATCTCATGGTTCTCCTCCTCTCTCCACACCGCCACCTTTGCTTGTCAGGCGACCTACTGCATTAACTGGTACTAAACCTTCGACTACCATTTCTCAAGAAACTTTCACTTGTGCGGGTTCAGTATATCGGAGGCCTCATTGCACAACATCATCCACTCCAGTTGCCACCTCGCCTCGAGTGCTTGGTGCTTGTTTTCATTAGTTAGAATCGGTTGTCTCCAAATAAAGTCGCCTAACCTTGTAAGAATTTGAATTTGTTTTGACGGAAGGCAGCTCATCATCCAAGATGCCCCTTCACTTCAAAGGTTGATCCTTGATTCTAGTTATTCATCGTTGCAAATAACCGTCCTCTCTGCGCCTAAACTGGAGACCTTGGGTGTAATACATGATCTTTGTGCTCATTTCAATATGGTGTTTGGCTCCATAGTTCTTGTGTACTTTACATTATCATCTACACTTGTAACCATAAGTTGCATTTTAAATTTACGTGCATAAGTTATATGTCATCTTGGAGTACACATTTTGTACTAATATTATGTTCTATGCTCAATGAAGAGTTTCTCCATGGATGGCCTATCAATGGTCTCGGATTCTCATCAAGATCTTATATATCCAAATGAATAGTTTCGATCTGAACAAGATTATTGGCTTGCTGCAATGCTTTCCATGTCCGGAGAAGTTGTATATAAAGGTGATAATTTCACGCACATTGGAAGCCCGCATATAGTGTACTAGAATTAATCGCTCAACTTTGTTGCTCTTCGACACTCTTTTTTAGACCTTAATCGCTTTTCAATCTTCATGTCTATTTAGGCAATGTGACGGGTAAGAAAGTTATAACCAATCGGTGGATTCGTAAGCATCGGGATTTTCTCACTTCTCATGAGATTCGATTGAAGACAATAACGCTAGAACGATATGTAGCTAACCATGCAAACACTAGATTTATCACATTCTTCCTGCTGAATGCGAGGTTACTATTGTCCATCAGGCTTAAGTTTATCAGCAACATGGTTTTGACGGATGGGTATGTGGAAGAGAAAAAAAAAGGAGTTTCAGGTGGCAAAAGAGCTTACCGAACGTGTGCTTCTTTTTTACAACATATTGTGGTCATAATCCAGTAAATTTTATGACCCATGATGTTCATTCTATGGACCCGACCGATCCATTTGACCGCGGATCGCCAAAAACAATGCCGGAGTTAGATGTTGTTGCCCTTTTCAACCTGGTTTTTTTTGTAAACCTGATGAACAATTAACCCTCGTGCTTTTGTACAGTTTGTAAGCTGGAGTTAGATGTTCTTGCCCTTTCCAACTCGGCTGTGACTGTCATATTTTCTTTGAAGCAAGGCAAATGGCTTGCAAGTCATTTAATTTAGAGTGAAATATTGTAACAACTAACAAATCCCAACCAAGGGAAATAACATCACTCTACCGGCTGCTTGAGCTCACATGCATTACTGAAGCCAAGTGATTAGCCCCACCAAGACCCACAAACTTATTTTGAACTAGCACATCAAATGGGCTGTAAATTTTCATAGGAAAGGCTGCATAACCGTGACAGATTTGGATTCTGACATTTGGGACCCGCGAGGAAATAGCCTATCCAAGGTGGTGATGGCTTACTAGCCAGTCAACCAACGATTCTGCCTACCAGCCGTTTGATTGACATCCAACATATGTCGTGTATCTTCTATCTCTTGTCTTATTATTCCTCCAGCCACCCAAACCAAACCACCCCGTCGGCTCACTTTGCTCCGCCTCCATGGTCGGCTGCGCCTCCGCCGCCCTACCGTACGTACCCTCCAACATTGGCCAGTCCCTCCCTCTATTCCCCCACACGTCCTGTTATTCTCCGGTGACGTCAGCCCCAACACGCACCCGCACCCGAACCAGTCAACCCTCGTACTCCCCTCCGCCTGCGACTGGACCGACGCATCTTCCATGGCTCCTGTTCGTTCCGTTCGAGGCCTCGCCGTCGTCCTTCGCCTTGCGGCCTTGGTTCGCTCGCCGTGCGCGGTTTGCCGCCCTCTTGCGTTATCAACGTCGTCAACAACCGAGAGGAACAAGGAGATGACCGTACATGGAGAGGATGACAAGAGGACCCACCAGTCATGGCGATGCATGAAGCAAGGGCCTCTATATTACAAGCCCAAAAATATGGTTCGTCCTAATGGTTGGACATCCAGGGCTCACCCATTTTCAACGTAGTCAATAAACGAGAGAATTACACTACGAGCGGCTGACACTAGGGACCCAGCAGGTCGCGCAGTTTTTTTGAGGAACAAGCAGTTGTTATTTATACTAGTTTTAGCGACGGATCAGGGTAACAAGGGCTGTCGCGAGGATGTGGCTGCCTAGCTGAGGTTTTATTTATGTTTACCACATCATGAGCCCAGTTGTGTTTTTTCTTGCTGAAAATGGCTAGCCCAGTTCTATTTTTTAAAAAGAAATACCCAAACGAGGCCTACTTGTTTTATCAGCTCAATGGCCGCAAATCTTTCAAGACGAGGAGAGTTTCATTCGGATTGCCCGAAATGGGTGTACATTTTAAAACACATGAAACCGGGAATTAGTTTCAATTTTTTTCATTACAAGATTTTAAATTCCATTGATTTTTATGCGTGGACAATTATTTGGATTTTATATTTATATAAATTATTTTTCAAAATAGTTTGAATCTGAATCGATATTTTGGGATTAAAAACAGTTGACGCACTGAAATATGCAAAAATTCGTATACTTTTTAACCGTGGCCACAATATGGGGTGTAATGCTAACAAAAAGAAGATGGGCTCCAAAAAAATTCTTAAGAATTAGCATATGGGTTGTACATTATTAGAAATAATGCACACGAGAGCAAAGGATTGTTGGATGTCCATCCAACTACCGTCGTGCTTCTTCAATCTATGTTTTCTGCCCACCACTCTAACAAGCGCCAAGGCGGGACTGCCTCCTCCTCCTCCCGTGGGTCGGCTATGCCGCCAAGCAGCCTCACCACCCCACCGTGCATTCTAACGCTGGCCTAGCCATCCTCTACTCACCCACACTTGTCAGTTATTCTCGGGACGGCAGACGAACCAATGAACCCTCAGATTCTCCGCTGGGAAACAAATCGCCGGGTCTTCCCCAGCTGCGTGTCGTTCCCTTCCTAGGCCTCACCGTCGTCCACCACCCTAGTGCTCTCGGCGCGGCCTGGTCAACGTGGTCAATGAATGACATCCATCGGAAGTGGACTGTACGTGGAGAGGTTGACAGCTGAGTCCATGGCCGCATGCACGGAAATGCCTCCTTATTACGCGCAAAATAATGATTCCTCCACCTGACAGCTAGGACCCACGGGAAGTAAGGATGGCAATTTTACCCATGGGCACGGTAATCAAGGGTACCGTATTCGCATGGGCAGGGTATGGTATGGGCAACTTTTATACCCATAGTACCCATACCCTACCCATTAAGTCATGGGTAGGGTACGGGTATAACCTTGTATCCGCGAGTATACCCATACCCTGCCCGTTTGTGAACTAATGTTAAGTTGTCATCAATTAGTCATTAATTTGTCAAGTGACGTGTCTACTCCTATTGAATTAAGAGTATGTTGTGATTTCTAAATTTTGATATATGTCATTTACTCATCTGCCAGTTATTGAGCTGAGATAATTGATTTTTTTTTTTCAAATGTGCTATCAATGAGCATAAAGTTGTGAACAACTTGTGTACTATTTGTTCTACCCGTTGGGTACCCAATGGGTATGGGTACCCGTCGGGTATGGGTATGGGTAAAGTTTCATACCCATGGGTGCAACGGGTATGGGTAGAATTTTGTACCCATCGACTATACGTGTATGGGTATGGTATTGCTCTACCTGCTGCCCATACCCTACCCATTGCCATCCTTAACGGGAAGGGCTTCAGATGTTCATGAAAAACATTCCCCAATGGCTGTGTCGGACCCACCAGCTATATCTTCAAGACGCAAGGAAGTGCCTCCTTATGACGCACAAAAAAAATGAATACCTCGCTAGCCGGGACCCACCATAGTGGGTGGTCGACTTCAGGGCCTACTAAGTTGACGGGGACAAAGGGCTTTGTCAACTTAGTAAATATGAACGATTCTAGCTCCAAAGGATCGCACGATGTCCATCCAACGGCCATAGTGCTTCTTCAACCTTCCGGTCTTCTTGCTCCAAATTACCAAAGTAGCGCCGGTCGTGCTGCCGCTTCCCGCTTTTCCGTGGGCTGGTCAGGTTGCCATGGAGGCCTCACCGCCCCCATACTACTCCTCATTGCTGGCTGTGCCATCCCTCCACTCACCCACACCCCCTGTTATTCTGTGGCGACGGCAGCCTCACACCACAGCTGAACCAGTGAACCCTCGTACTCCTCTCCACGTGGGCATCCACTGCCGCGTCTTCCCCGGCTCCGCGCCGTCCCCTTCCTAGGCCTCGCCGTCGTTCATCGCCTTGGTGCTCTCGGCGCGGCGTGCTCAATGTCGTCAACGACCGACTTCCATCGGAAGAGTACTGTACGTGGAGAGGCTGACAGCTGGGTCCACGGCCACAACCCAGTTTTTTTGTGATTTGCTAAGTAAGTCGCTTTGTCATGCCTGTTGGGCTACAAATCTTTGAAGACGAGGAGAGCTTCATTTGGTTGGCCGAGAAAATGGCCTATCAGTAATGAGAAATGGGCTGTACATATTTAAAACACATCAAATCGGCAATTAGTTTCAAATT
Source organism: Aegilops bicornis (assembly GCA_021605145.1). Lineage (NCBI taxonomy): Eukaryota > Viridiplantae > Streptophyta > Magnoliopsida > Poales > Poaceae > Aegilops > Aegilops bicornis. The sequence continues at coordinate 335,250,580 of CM038674.1, forward strand.
TCATTTTTTTCATTTCGAGATTTTAAATTGCATTGATTTTTATGCACGGACAATTTGTTGCATTAAAAACAGTTCGGACCGCAACGAAATACGGAAAATTTCATATATTTTTTTAACCGTGGCCACAATATGGGCTGTAACACTAACAAAAAGAATATGGGCTCCAAAAAAACCTTAAGAATTAGCAAATGGGCTGTAAATTATTAGAAATAATGGCAGATGGGATGTATGCTGTTTTCCATGATTTGAGGCTTTCCTAAAAAAGGTTGGCCTTTAAGCGTTGATGTTGGATTTCCATCCAACGACCGTCGTGCTTCTTCAATCTCTGCTCTTCCTGCTCCAGCCGCTCAAACAAGCACCGGTGGGACTGCCTGCTCCCTCCTCCCTCATGGCCGGGTCAGGTTGCCAAGCCCTCACCGCCCCACCAGTACTCGATCATTGGCCTAGCCATCCCTCTACTCACCCACACTGCTTTGTTATTCTCCGTGACGGCAGACGAACCGATAAACCCTCGTGCGATCAACTCCCCTCGCGTGGGAAACAACCGCCGAAGTCTTCCACAGCTCCGTGTCATTCCCTTCCTTGGCCTCGCCGTCCACATACGCCTCGGTGCGGCTTTGGTCAACATGGTCAACGACCGACATGCATCTGAAGTGGATCAGACGTGGAGAGGCCGATAGCTAGGTCCACGGCCGCACGCAAGGAAATGCCTCCTTATAATTCGCAAAATAATGATTCCTCCACGACATCCGGGACCGGCGGAAGGGCCTCTGTATTCAGCGAAAAAATGTTACCGCCAACATGACATTTCGCACCCACCAGCTATATCTTCACACGCAAGGAAGTGCCTCCTTATTATGCACAAAAAAAATGAATACTCCCCCTGCTAGCTGGGACCCAGTATAGTGGCAGGCTGACTTGTGGGTCTACTAAGTTGACGGGGACGGAGGGCTTTGTCAACTTAGTCAATATTTATGATTCTAGCTCCAGTGACCGTACGATGTCCATCTAACGGCCGTAGTGCTTCTTCAACCTCTGGTCTTCTTGCTCCAACCGCCCAAACCAGCGCCGGCCGTGCCTCGTGCTCCTGCCTCCCTTGGTCGGCTGCGATGCGGCGGAGGCCTCACCGCCCCCTACTACTCCCACAGCTGGCCAGGCCATCCCTTTACTCACCTACACCCCCTATTATTCTGCAGCGACGACAGCCTCACACCACAGCAAACCAATGAACCCTCATACTCCTCTCCATGTGGGCATCCACTACCGCGTCCTCCCTGGCTCCGCGTCGTCCCCTTCCTAGGCCTCGCCGTCGTCCACCACCTTGGTGCTCTCGGCGCGGCGTGGTCAATGTGGTCAACGACCGACTTCCATCGGAAGAGTACTATACGTGGAGAGGCTGACAGCTGGGTCGACGGCAGACGCAAGGAAGTGCCTTCTTATTACGCGCAAAATAATTATTCCTGCACCTGACAGCGGGAACCCACCTGACGGGCCACTATATTTCGTGAAAAAAACGTTCCCCCCTGACTGCTGGGACCCACCAGCTATATCTTCGCACGCAAAGGAAGTGCGTCCGCAAAAAAAGATTCACCCACGAGTCTTGGGACCCACCGGCTATATCTTCGCATGCGTAAGGAAGTGCACGGCGATCGGGACCCACCTGGTCGAAGCATACGTAGCGTTGTCATTCGGGTCGCTAACGTGTACGTACATACCGGGTCGATGTAGAGCGGCGACGCGGTCGTAGTAGAGGCGAGCATGTAGCATGTACACGCACGCATGCCGCCAGGTGTGCAAGAAAGAAAATACGGCCACATACATACATACGGGCGAGGTCTCGAACGCCTACTCACGCATACGTACGGCCAGGGATCGTGTACATGGCTGGGTCAGAACGGAGAAACTACGTCGTCATCGTGTTCATGGGGAGGCAACGGAATGCGTCGTGTTCATCGGGAGGCAACAAAACGCATGGGAGCCAACCGGCTTGGACGGAACAGCCGATGGAAACGAGGCCTGGTGTACCGTAGAATGGAGGAAACGGCCTTGTGTTCGACCGACCACGGTCGAAACGGGATCCTGTTCATCGGGAGGGGTCTGGCGTACCGCAAAACGGAGGAAACGGACCTCCTACGGTCGAAACGGGGGTCCTGTTGATCGGGAGGGGTGTGGCATACCACAAAACGGTGGAAACGGACTTGTGTTGGAGCGCTACGGTCGAAACAGGGGTCCTGTTCATCGGGAGGGGTGTGGCGTACCGCAAAGCGGGACTCCACGGGATACTGTTCATCTCCACTTTCGACCCCCTCCAGCCTCCACGGGCTACTGTTCATCCACCGTCGACCACCTCCAGCCTCTACCTGCGACTGTTCATCCACGGGCTCCTGTTCATCAGCCTCCACCGCGCGCTACTCCACCGGCTACTGTTCAACCAGGCCTCTCCACGGGCTACTGTTCAACCACCCCTCCACGGGCTATTGTTCATCCAGCCCTCCACCGCTCATCGCTCATCCAGCCCTCCACGGGTGGTCCTGCTCATCCAGCCCCCAACCGCTCGGACGATCGGGTCCTGTTCATCCAGAGGCAACACCACGGGTCCTATTCATCCACCCCCACCGTGAACTGTTCATCCAAACCCCCCAAAGAACGCCCACCTGCTCATCCAGAGGCAACACCACGGGTTCTGTTCATCCACCCCACCGAACTGTTCATCCAAACCCCCCAAAGAACGCTCACCTGCTCATCCAGAGGCGGCATCGATCGGCTTGATTAGCGGCGATGGCGAAGGAATCGCTTCGATCGGGTTATGTTAATGACCATCGATCGATCGCTCGAGTTGATGAACGCGTAGCTGCGGTGCAATCGCCAGTTGATTAGAGAGCCCAACACCTTGCTCGGGTTGATTAGAGCCCAACGCCTCGCATCCACGCGCGTTCATGTACGAGAGAAACGCGCATCGCTCGGCCCCGACCACCCACTGTAAACGGGAACACCCCGATATATTCCTCGCCCTCGCTTCTACCACGGTTTTTTCCGTCATGGACGGCCCAAAGAATGTCATGCAGCTGCGTCTCCGGCCCGCCCAGGACGAAAAGCCCATTTTTTGTCATGATTTTTTGTCATTGAAGTAGCCCACCACATCTATGATGATACCGGTTTTGTCACAATTATCGTCATAGAAGTGTCATAAGTATGATGTAAATTTTTTCGTTCGCCCAAAATGTCACGGATGTGTCTTTTTTGTAGTGTAAGTGAATCACTCTTTGTGGAGAGGCGATTAAAAGTTACTCGCCTTCACCTTTGTAAAATCTCGTTGAAGTCCAATTTTGCAAACTACAGATTCTTGATGATATGTTACTAATGGTGTGCTAAATACAACCGTGCAGTCAGAAGTCATGGTGCCTGCCGTGAAGGGCACCTTAAATATTCTTGAGGTTTGGTCATCTCTGAAGGTTCAGAAGGTTGTGGTGGTGTCATCCACTGATGTCGTTCATTACGATCCCAACTGGCCTTAGGGTAAAGCCAAAGACGAGAGTTGCTGGTCGGACAGAAAAGTATGCAAGGATAATGGGGTTAGTAATGTTAGAATTAGAACTGTTAGCTGATACAAGAATGAAATTCAGTCACAAGATACTTGCTGAAGCTAAGCCTGTTGATATAACGAAAGCTCCTAGCCCTCGTACCTGCCCATGGAGCCCCCGCGACCTGCCCATGGCGCCGCCGTCGCTCCACCATGCGTCTTGCGTGGCTGCTTACCTGCAGCCATGAGCCCCGCCAAATCCCACTCGCCGCAGCCGGCCATCCCACGCCAGATCCGACGCCATGTCCCTCGCACATTGTCGTCATGTACCACGGCCGCTCTCCACATGACATTGATCTGGCTGCTGCTTCAGCAGTCCAAGTGCCCCACATGTGTCCGTCAGACTTCCTCTGGAGGCTTCTGCTCTCCTTTTTATGATCAAGGAGGAGCTGGTGAAAGATGCTCGATTCTTGGTGATCGGTGACACTAGCCTGGTAAAGAAGTTGCCTTCAAAGCCCTCAAGATGATCCAGGTCTGTGCAGAAGTGTTAGTTGCTGCTTATATATCATAAATTGCAACCAAGTAGGCAAAAGGAGCTCGCCTCTGAGATATCAGGTTACAGGTGGTAGACACAATGGGTATGTAAACTTGAGATTATATGGTGACCACTATGATTCTTGTAGGTACTGGGATAAATTATACATTGGGTAGGATATTTAAGCCATTCATGTAATGTAAAATATATTCAGGAATGTTGAAACATCAAAAATAAGTTGGTGGTGAGAATTTGCAACCAACTCTTTCCCCATGAAGATATGACCTTCTTTGAATTTGCACGAAAATTCCCTGCAAATAATTGTATCTGTATATTTGGCTTCTGAAAAATGCATTCTGAAGAAACTGGTGCTACTGTTAGTTGAGCATCCATATATTCCTTCAGGTCAGTAAAATAGTTGGTCTACAAACTAGTGCTACTATTAGTTACTTTTGCATAATTATTAAGTAGTTGGTTAGTCTAAATCAGTAGGCATCGAGCTCAAAAACTGTGAATCTAAAACTCTGCACACTGCTCTAGCAGACAACAAGAGATGCTCTAACTGAAAATCTGAAACTTGATTTTGTCGCGAGTGCCTAACCATGTTCATCGATGCAGCTCTAATCACAAACTCTTTATTTTGTGTTGTGAAATCGATGCAGGTGTGGGCATCCGGTTGCGGAGAGATGTGTGGAGCGCTGCATTCCGCTCGTCGTTGACCCCGTGTCCGCAAACGGCCAAGATTATTGTCGCGTGTGGACTGCAGCGATGATCGAATCCGGCCTTTACCAGCATCACCATTTTTCCTTCTCCTGTTCACAAACGTGCACCGCCATCCACTTGTGACGTTCCACCCGCTAATGTAAAAGACAAACAATTTTGTACAAGAGATGTTAATGTAGTACTGCTCATGGGAAAAAGTTTATCAAAGTTCTCGCAAAAAAGTTTTTTTCTAAAAGTATAGAAATTCATGGAAGTTTGATTTGTGTATGCTTGTGAGACTGAAACCTTTTCAGTTGATGTCAGCCAAAAAATGTGGATATGTTGTGCATGCGTGTGTGTGTGTGTGCAGTACACCGAATTGAAAAAGACTATTTTCTGTCATGTAGATCAAAGAAAGAACATAGAAAAATAAAAAATGTGGATACACACATTTTCTATGTATGAGCAAAAAAGGAGAAAAATGCATATTTTTTCCTTCTTTATTTTCTTCTTTGTGATTGTGTGCTCTCCCTATGTTTTTACAAAATGTCTACAATGAAAGAAAATGTGCCCTCTTTCTTGTTTGGTCTGCGCATTTGGTTGCTTCACAAAAAAAGTCAGTGAAGTTCGAGTATTATTGCTACTGAAAAAGTTGAAAAATAGAAGAACAAGGAGTTCCCAAAGTTTGGTGCTTTCGTTAACACGAGAGGTTCATAAAAAAGATGCTCAAGAGGAATGATAAAAATATTAGTTGATATGACAACCCCTTCGAGTCAAAAAATGAAAACCAGCGAAGTTCAACAAAAACCCCACTAATCCTAGAGTTCAAAAAATAAACAGAAAAGGTTAAAAAAACTAGGGAACATTCATGACATATGTGTAGAAGTTCAGAGGGAGCTACGAGAGAAATTCAGAGAATAAAAAATATTTAGTCACAATAAAGAACAAACTTGTTTATTTCATGTAACAAAAACTTTAATAATTCAAGGGGGGAATTTAAAAGTCGAGACTCAAGTGACGGGATGTGCAGAGAAGAAATATCAATGGTGTAGACTTGAGTAATTCATGGTGGAAAAACCAATAAAAATCAAGAAAATCGGGTTTTCTCATTACTAGAGAATAAGACCAAGAAGTTCAATTAGAAAAAGCGAAGGAGATTGATATTTATAACGGGTTTTTCAGATTACTAAAGAACAAAATCAATAAGTTTAATTTGAAGTAATGAAGAAGTTTGATGTTTCTAACAAAACTTCAGTTTTCACATTTCTAAAGATACACAAAGGCGTTGAAATAAAAAAAAGTTAGAGCGGTTCGATGTCCATACAAAGTTAGATATTTTCGTTAGTAAAGCCAAACAGAGAGCAATTCAAATTGGTAATTGCCCGAAGTTCATGTACTACATGGTGTGCATTTGAGAAAAAAAAAGAATAAAAAGGCAAAGTCTAAATATTTAGTTGCTCGAAGTTCAACTGACCTGCCCAGGAAAGTTCAAAAAAGGATTTTCCCCATTACTAACAAATAAAACTAAGAAGTTCAAATTTAAAAAAATGGTGAAGTTTGATGTCTATAAAAAATGCAGATTTTTCTCATAATTTTTCCCGTTACTAACAAAAAAACCAAGAAGTTCAGTTCGAAAATATCCAAGAAGTTGTACGATATTTATTACAAAATTAGGATTTTTTTTCTGTTACAAATGAGTAACACTAAGAAGTCCAAAATTCAAAAAAACTAAGAAGTTCAATTTTAAAAAATACAATAGTTCAATGTATATGGAAAACTCAGATTTTCCTCGATACTAAATAATAAACCAAGAAGTTCAGTTTCAAAAAAATGGAGCAGTCCAATATTTATCACAAAAACTTAAAATTTTCCCGTTGCTAACGAATAAACCAAGAAGTTCAGTTCGAAATAACGAAGAAGTTGTATACTGTTTTACAAAACTAAGATTTTTTCCGTATAAAAATCGAATACAATTCTTTACTCAAAAATATAAAAAGGTGAAGTTCAAATTGAAATAACAGAGAAGTTCGGAGTTTATTAAAACCTAGTATTTACCTGTTCAAAAAATAAAAAACACAATGCCATTTTTTGCACTTTTAAAAATAACTCATAAACAAAAAAAAAGGTTGCTAGAAGTTCAAGTGCTCGGTGAGGAAAAGTTCAAAAAATTCTTGTGAAAGAGGTTCACTGTGTATTTAGATGTCCAAAATACATAAAAAATATGTTCTTTTTTGTGTTTTAAAATAATTCTCTCAAACCAGAGAGAAGTTCAAAGTGATAACAACCGAAAGTCCACGTACTACACGGTGTGTATTTCATATAAGAAAAATACAATAAAGTGGTAGAGTGAAGTTCAAACAGACATGCCCCAAAATTTCAACTACTTCACGCAGTGCAAAAAACAACACGTCAAAAATAGCACGTCAAAAACATAGTGAAGTTCGAACAAACATGCCCAAGAAGTTCAACTACTTCACGCAATGCATTTCCATTCGCGATGAAAGCAGAAATCATGATCTCATCATTTTCTAATTTACTTCAAAACGGCAGGAGTATCATTTGTGTAAGTTCAAGTCCTTGGTCAAAGAGAGTTAAAAAAATATTGTGAGAGAGGTTTGTACAAAAAGAATATCATTTGTGTAACACTGATGAAATGGATGAGAAAATTACAAAAGAAAATATGTCACAGAAATTCAACGTGAAAACAGCTAGAAGTTCACCAATACACTGAATGAATTTCAGATGAAAAACTTTTAAAATCGTCGCGAGTATGAAAAAATGATCAACACGGGAAAGTTGCGTGTTTACAGTAACTTTCCATCGGGTATATCACTTGCTCAATTCCGGTGAGTGGATGGAGAGCTACGAGCAAAAAAAACACGTGAAAAAACAGAGTGAAGTTCAAGTAGACACGATGAGAAGTTCAAGTTCCTCACGCGGTGCATTTTCGAAGAGTCTGTTTCGGGATAAAGGGAGAACAAATGATCTTGCCGTTTTTGAAATTACTTGAAAACGACTATGAATCAGAGAAAACTATCAACATGAAAAAGTTCCACATTTTCTGTAGCTTTTCAGCGGTATATTATTTGCCCTGTCCGATAAAGTTTGCTGAAATTACGGTGAAAATACGTTTTTAGCCATTTTCAAAATTGACTTAAAATCATAAGGAATTGGGAGAAACAATATATACCAAAACGTTTCGCATCTCCTCAAGCATTTCAACGCCATATCATTTGCTTTATTTGGACGTACGGTTAGAAAATTAGCTTGAAAAGACGAACTCGGTGGAACTTGTATCGTTTTCTAAATTACTTTTAAACCGTTTAAAATTATAAAAAACACTTAACATGAAAAAGTAGCGCATTTTCATAAGCTTTCCAACGCCTTATCACTTGCCTCAATTGGATTAGTGGTTTAGAAATGGCATAGAAAATACGAACTCAGCTGTTCTGTTTGTGAAATTCTAGGATTTTCCAAATTACTCTTTATCCATAGAGAATTAGAGAAAACTTTCAACATATGGAAGGAGCGATTTTGCAGCAGCTTTCCAACGCCATATTATTTGCCTAATTTTGATAAACGGTTTAGAAATGCGATCGAAAATACGATTCAGGTTTTTGTATGAAGAAAAGACGGTTTTCGAAACTTCTCTTAAACCGCTTACATTTTGCCAAAAAATTAACTTGGGTCATGATACTCATCTCCATAGCTTTCCAACGGTATATTGCAAGCCCCATTTGGGCAATATTTGCGGAAGTTCAACCTAGCACTGAAGGGAAGTTCAACGTACTTACCGTCAAGGTGTCGAGTTGTGATCAGTAATAATATTCTCATCCGGTGATCGTAATATATATATATATATATATATATATATATATATATATATATATATATATATATATATATATATATATATATATTGGGATTGACTATAGAGTGGCACTATTCTAATCCTGGGATTAGAATAACTATTCTGATCACAATCAGCCTATATAGGGCGTGAGGAGGTGTTCCTGAACTCCCGAATCAATACGAGAAAAAAACACAATTCTGAACCTCCCGACTCCCCCACGTTTTTAATCAGGCGCAGCCCCCGCATCGCCACCTACCTCGCACCACCCCGCGCGCCGCCACCGCCGCGACCCATGCACCTCCCCATGCACCACCACCGGTCCACTCCGTCTCACCAGCTACCTGCCTATCCCCCACCCGAGTCCGGCCTCCTACCGCCGCCGCGTGGATCTAGCCGCCACGCAGGGACCCGCCGCCGTGTTCGTCGCTTGCTGGGCCCGATAACGCGTCGAAAGGTGACATGTGTCGTGATCTCCGGCCAACGAGGTGTGGTGGCCATCCCTCCCCTTGTTTCCACGGCGCTACACCCGGTTTCTCGTCGCCGGCGCACCTCCTCCCCCCGACCCCTTCTGATAGAGGCGGGGGTGTCCCGATCTTTCGATGAGATGATAACTATCGATTTGGTGGAGTCGACTTTGACGATCCGACTACAAACGTGCACGACGTTGCGCCTTAGCAATCGCTAAACCAACTCCGAGAGGTTATTGACCACGCCGGAGCACAATCAACGACCACGAAGGTCTATTCCTGCAAGCAATCGAAGAACAAGCAAGAATATGATAAAAGCAATCTGAATATTGCGAGTATATATGAAGTATTGATAAAGGTGGGGATCCGCAAGCGGTCTTGGTCTGGTCGTTGGACACAAACGAAGTACACGAAGTTGGAGCTATGGCGAACTTTTAATCTAAACAAAACCCAAGGGAAAAGCTACTAGATGGATCTACTTATATAGAAGCAAGGGGTGGCGGCCAAGGAGGTGGGAGGACGTTCCAAGGCAGCCGAAAACTAACCCTAGGTCGTACAAGGCCAATGGGCCCAAGTGGAGGTGACGTAACACCATTGGACTTGTAGTTTGACTCGGATTCTGCTGCAACATCAGATTGTTTCGTCCATAACTCAACACTCCGGATGAATTTGAAGGTGAATCCAATTGGGTTGGAAAGTGCACAAAATCTATTTTCCAACAAAAAAAGAATCATCCAATTTGGAGTTCGGATGAAAAAGTTATTGACGTTTTGAGTCAGGTATGTCTCAGGCAGTCCGAATCGACCTGCAACGTGAGAGACTTGGACTCTTTCTTGTCTTGGGCCAAATGTGTGGTGAGAGAATTTTTTGTACAGCTAGTAAATTCCTCGTTCTCCCTTATCTTCAGATGTGGATTGTACAAATGTCCCATACACCTGCAATTAGACATGGTATAAAAGTTTGTGAAGTATTTTTATCCTGGATGACATAAATAAATTATTGCATAGTTTGCATTAGAAATCACCTCCCAAATATACATGTATGCAATATTTTTGGTCGTATCCAAGGTAGTCATGTCCTCATCATCCTCCCTTCTTGAAAACAAAGCCGCCCCTCGGCGTTGCTTAGTCTGAAATGTGGCTAACAAAAGAGACAAGGTGTACATGTTGTATATGTAAATGTCGCCCATTTTACTTCCCTTGATTTTTGCACATATGACACATGAGTAGATGAGTAACTTGCATAGTTCATAAAATCTAAAGCCAAAACATTATCACAAGAAGTAGAAGACATGAAAATATTGCAACTCAGTTTGCACACATATAAGTGAAGCTCTTATTCATTTCAAAAGACTGACAATGTTCATCATTAAACCATCCCAACATTGGTGAATAAACCTTACTTGCATCAAGTTTACATGCTACAACATGCTTAAATAAGCAAACATGCAATAAGTCATTCGAGACGGAATCATCACCAAGATTAGAGGTCATATCAAAATGATTAAACATTAATTCTTTTGCATCAACAGTTAATTCAATGGGTGCACTCAAAATTGTTGGTATTTCAGTTGTTTGATCACATGACGCATTCATGACAAAAGTATCAAGATTCTCTAAAATAGGTGATGTGCTCAAATCACTGTGTAATCGAACACATGATGCATTCAAGTTAACTAGGGATGCATCATTCTCATGTGAAGTTATATCATTAATACCTTTATCAAGTTACCTTGTCGCAAAGACGTAGCTGATGTAGGTACGGGCGTTGATAATGCACCATACACTTGAGATGATGTCGCGCTCACAATCTGAGGTGGGGCTGCTCTAGTAGGTGCACCGGTGGAGGAATCAACCGGCGGTGGTGAGCATGAACTGGAATAGTAGTTGTTGTAGTCACCCAATGCATCCTCCTGTATTTGTCTCTCAAAGGTACAAGCGCGAACATACATACCAGTAATGCAACGAGGAATATAGTGAAATCTTGCACGGATATCATGGTTCAAACCACCAAAAAATCTATTCATTGTATCATCCTCAGATTCTTCTATGTCACAATGATGCATATAAGATTTGAACTCTTGGTAGTAAGCATGAACGGTGTTACTGCCTTGTTTTAATTGTTCCAATTTGCGAAGCAATTCACGACGATAGTAAGGAGGAAAAAATTGTTGTCTCATTACAGCTTTCAAAACTTTCCAAGTTGTGGGTTGGTTATCAATGTTTTTCTTACAATGTACACTCCACCAAGCGAAGCAAAACCAGTAAATGCTCTAGTGGTAGCTCGTACTCTCTCAAGTTCAGAAAAATCATGGTGACTAAAACTTCTTCTAATTCAAGCTCCCAAGCTAGATAAATAGCAGGATTAAATCGACCCTCAAATGATGGCAAAGACATAACCTGACCATATGCTTGTGTGTGTTGTCCCAACTCTCGTGATGGTGAACATGTGTCCGTCGTCCAAGAAGTTCTATCTCCGGAACCTGTCATGATTAGTAGAAACAAGAAACAAAATTCGAGAATAATGTTCCTATGAACTACTAGGATGTGGTTGTAAAGTGCTCACAAAGAAAGCAAATATCAATATCTTACAAGTTCTTACCATGCGGCGGTGGTGACAGGCAACCAGCGGTGTCAAGTAACTCAAGATTGTGTAAAGCGATTGCCAGGGAACGACGATACACGGTGTAGAAATATGTGGAGCTGGGTTGGCTATATATGGTAGAAAAAATTAGCAATAATCAATTCAAAGATGCAATGTTGAATAAACGCTCAACGACGGTACTGTGCTGGTCCTAGGCTAGACCGGACTAGAGACGCAAGCCTAGAACACTAATAAGGTCACGGCGTAGCACAACTAGCATCAATGAAGGATACTAAGTAACTCTGGACAGCAAGATATAAGTGAAGATCACAACGGCAGTGAAGATAATGATGAAAAACAACTGCCAAGCAGGATATACAACAACTCTCTCCAACTTTCCTCTTGAAAAGTTTGAGCCAATTTTCTGATAAATTTTCAAGAATGCTACTACCTCAAGCTTTCCAATGCAAAAAGAATCACTCAATTCCGAATTGATATGAGGAGTCAAAGAATTCTAAAACTGGCCTGAAAAATTGGAACAAGCTGTGTTCACGAACTTCGGAGGGCAAAAGACCTATTTAGAAGCCGATTTTGATGTGCCAAATATTGAACTAGCTTCTAAAACTATTTAGATGCGGCTCATCACCAGCTTTAATTTGAGTACTCATGAGAGCCAAAACGGACTTCGTATGAGGAAGTTATGCCTGTTTTACTGAACAGTGCACAAAACAGATTCCAATCCGAATTCAACTACGAGATTGAGTCTAGATAGATGGTGTGGTGGACAACGGAAGGGATAATGATGCAGCGGCGACGTGACTAATGTGAACAGAACTCGAAACTCTAAACGAACTAGACACTAAGACCAGCAACTCATTACCACGATGCAACCGATAATTCAATAATGCAAACAATGAAAAGAAAATTGCAAAGGCTTGGACTGTCTAGGACAAAGGATGAATAGATCTAATTTTTTGTGGCTTTTTCTTGGACAATAGGTAAGAAAATAAATCGAATCTAGGGATAACTGGAAAATCTCACCGAGCAACCTGAAAACTGATACCACTTGATAGAGGCGGGGGTGTCCCGATCTTTCGATGAGATGATAACTATCGATTTGGTGGAGTCGACTTTGACGATCCGACTACAAACGTGCACGACGTTGCGCCTTAGCAATCGCTAAACCAACTCCGAGAGGTTATTGACCACGCGGAGCACAATCAACCTGAACACGAAGGTCTATTCCTGCAAGCAATCAAGAACAAGCAAGAATATGATAAAAGCAATCTGAATATTGCAGTATATATGAAGTATTGATAAAGGTGGGGATCCATAAGCGGTCTTGGTCTGGTCGTTGGACACAAACGAAGTACACGGTTGCAGCTATGGCTAACTTTTAATCTAAACAAAACCCAAGGGAAAAGCTACTAGATGGATCTACTTATATAGGAGCAAGGTGGCGGCCAAGGAGGTGGGAGGACGTCCCAAGGCAGCCTAAAACTAACCCTAGGTCGTACAAGGCCAATGGGCCCAAGTGGAGGTGACGTAACACCATTGGACTTGTAGTTTGACTCGGATTCTGCTGCAGCATCAGATTGTTTCATCCATAACTCAACGCTCCGGATGAATTTGAAGGTGAATCCAATTGGGTTGGAAAGTGCACGAAATCTATTTTCCAACAAATAAATAATCATCCAATTTGGAGTTTGGATGAAAAAGTTATTGACGTTTTGAGTCAGGTATGTCTCAGTAATCCGAATCTGAGTCCGTAACGTGAGAGACTTGGACTCTATCTTCTCTTGGGCCAAAAGTGACGTGAGAGAACTTTTTGAACAGCAAGTAAATTCCTCTTTCTCCCTTATCTCCATATGTGGATTGTACAAATGTCCCATACACCTGCAATTAGACATGGCATAAAAGTTTGTGAAGTATTTTTATCCTGGATGACATAAATAAATTATTGCATAGTTTGCATTAGAAATCACCTCCCAAATATACATGTATGCAATATTTTTGGTCGTATCCAAGGTAGTCATGTCCTCATCACCTTCTTCCCTGATCCACCCCGCCTCCACCTCCGATGACGCAGTCTACCAGCCTCCTTCCCGGTGCGAGCCACCACCCCGACCCTCGCCGGCGTGATGCCCCTGCGCGTCGCCGTGGCACAGGCCCCACGGGGATCCAGCGCGACATACTTGCTCAAAAGCAAAGGACGGCGACGATGAGATTCTCTCCTTCGGCGCCTGCTGTTGCTCTCGACTACCTCTTGTGTAAGGACATTCGTAGTCCATGAATCCAGCGGATGCTAGCACGTGGGAAAGCGGTGCTGCCGCGGTGAGTTACTCCATCCCCGAGCACAGTACATCGCCGATGGCCCTGCAATGATACATATGTGGATGCATCATCAGAGTGAGGACAACGACACTTATTAGAGCAAAAAACTGCAGTGTTCTTCAGTATATTTCCAAAAAGATTTGAGGCAATTCTTTTGTATCAATTCAACAAAAAAATTGACAGCAGTTCCACCTATACAAGCTTGGAAGGAAAACTTCGTATGAGCACAAGTCACACCACCCCTACTGCAAGTCTCCGGCTTCACAAGGATTCAGACGAGGTCACCTAGGCTCTTGCGAGAAGGGTGACAGGGTCAGCAGGAACGCAAATATCGTCAAGATGGCCAGAATTGGTGCGACTTGATCTGGCTCACTCCAGCGGCTCCTCTCCTCTGTCGCTTTTGCTGGCCAAGCCAAGCTAGACATGGATGTGTGGGTGTGTGTGTGTTGTGCTGGCCTGCTGGGTGTGTGCATGCTCACTGTGAAGTCTGTCCTCGTCAGCCCCTTCAGTTCGATGTGTGTGCTCACTATGTGGGTCGCCATCTCTCGATCCCGCCAAGCTACACCAACACTTGTCGTTTACTCTCCCTGCTCCTATCAGACTCGGTGTGTTGTGAGCGACGGCGGCGAGCTTGGATGGGATCCCGCCTTCTTTTGAATGCCACCACCACGCAGCCTATTCCCTTAGGGGCCTAACCCGGGCAGCACTGGAAGTTCACCGCCACCACCTCGGCGGTTCAACCTGACCGCCCCGCTCGGCACCACCTGGGGCGACCACCGCCTCCCTCCTCCTGCCAGAGGTGACCGTCCTCCTCCTACTACAGTGACCTTCCTCCATCCCGCTGCTTCCTCCTGCCATCTTGGATGATTGACAAGGCCACATTGTGCTCGCTCAAAATTTCAGCTGAGATCACATAACAGGTTTTGAGGGTAGTGAAGTTCAGAGTGAATGGGATTTAAGGTTTTGAAAATGTATTTTAGTACAATCAGAAGGGTTGCCCCCTATTTTTCATTTCTTAGCTCCTTGATTTATTAGATAAATTCGAGACGGCATTCTATTATCTGAATCTTATGATCTCTTCTGTTACTGAACAATATGGTGTGTTGTGTTGTTGAAGTTCTATTTCTTTTAATATTGTAAAACTTCTCTGTTATGTGTATGGACATTGTGTAAGTATTCGGTTTCTCTCTTTTGGTGCACACAAGTTGTATGATGTTATGTGCCTTCAACTATTGATGCATTCTTGGACTTCTAAAAACAGCAAATACCATTTCCCTAAAGAAAAAAGTTAAAATTTTAAAGAACTATGGTTGGAAGTTCAAAATATGGGGCCTTTGAAGTTCAAATATTAAATGCATTGGCAAAAAATTAAAAAGATCTAGTTATAAAAAAATCCATGAACTACTACTTTAAACAAATGCAAAAGTTCAAAAATAAAAAGTCGAGTTGCAATTCAACTATTGTCGGTGTACAAAAGTAGGGGCCTTTTCATGCACTTTTTACTTGTGCACGGGCAGTCGTAGCCACGCCACGGCCATGCTTGGCGGGGCAGAGGAAGGAAAGGTACAAGGCTGCCAAGGCAGTGCTCAAACCAGAGGCGCGAAGGGCAAAAGGACAAGATGGATTTCCCCCGGCAAGAGCCTTGCCGGCGACTCTACATAGCCTCAAAGAAGAGCCTTGCAGGGCAACTTGCCCAACACCAAAGAAGGAACAAAGGCTTGCGAACTGAGAGAAACCAGAGAAGAAGACCCCGGCAAGAGCCTTGCTGGGGACAGGCGGAGACACCCGGCAAGAGCCATGCCGGGGACAGATGAAGACCCCCGGCAAGATCCTTGCCGGGGACGCCCGCGAGACCCCGGCAAGACCCTTGCTGGGGGCTTCTGCGGAGCCGAGGCTAGGCCTGCACCCACCAACGTCCGCTGCCCCGCGCCCATGCCGACACGGCAATAGGCCTGCCAACTAGGCCAGCGTCTGCGTGGCAGTGTGCAACTTCTAGGCCAACTAGCCAAGCACCTGCGTGGTGGCATGCAAATCTTCGTGAAGACCCGTCACATCAAGACCAACTCAAGACGGCCACCACCAACGGCGCTGCATGCCTGGCAATACCTTGGACGCTGGGTCGAAGCAAGGCGAGGCGGCGATGGATGGGACAAGCTTCTTTGCCGTCCCCAATAAAGCAAGAGGGCACGTCGGTGGCGCATTATATGTGTTTGTCCTATGGTCCCAGGCGATAGACTTGTACACAGTACATACTTTCCACTCTGTGCCACTGTATGGCACCCCTTTGACATATAAAAGGAGGCCCGAGGCATACTGAGGAAGGATTCAGACTCTTTCGACTAGGCATGCGCCATAGCTAGTTCAAGAGCTCAAGAACACCAAATATACAGAAAAGCAGGACTAGGGTATTACGCACCGTTCGCGGCCCGAACCTGGGTAAAAAATCCCCTCGTGTTGATGTTTTAGACCCGCTCTTTGCACAGCTCCACGCCCCGCCAAATGTAGAAGGGATTCCCCCGGATCCCATAGGTGTCGTTTCCCCCAACATCTTTGGCGCGCCAGGTAGGGGGCGCTGAGGCTGTGAAAATCTGGTCTAGGAGTCAGCGCGTTGACTTCTTCATTGCCATGGCTCCCAAGAAGAAGGCGATCACGGCGATCGGTTCGTCTGGAGCCGAACCACCCATCCCAGCGCGGGCGGGTGAGGGGCGGCCATGGATGGTGGCGGAGGCGTGGCCCGCGAGTACCCACGACACTCTGGCCATCGGAGCCAGGCGAGCGGCGTCGTTCGTGCCCAAGACGACGAGCCGCACGCCGCTGGGTCCGGGGGCGGGGCCGTGCTGCCCACGGGTGGCGCGGCAACCTCCAGAACTCCCCAACCGGCGTCTGCACAGCCGGCGTCTGCGCCATGACGAGCAACACCGCGACGTTGGTGCCCCCGGGCACCGCCGTGGGAAGAGCCCTTTGCGTCACTCTCAAGACGCACCGGGCCAGCATGCGGGCCCAGACACTTGCGGAAACGGCGCGCGACAGCGAGACCGTGATAGACCTCCTTCTAACGTAGTTAGAAGTCGGAGCGCATCATGGTCCATGCAGCTTTCGCCACCACCCACGCCAGGGGAAGCGTTGGCGCGTGTGCAACTTCTCCTTGAATTCCACCCTGCTGCGGAGAAGCTCGATGAGTAGAGGGCCAACATCCAGAGCCTCATTAGCTTCGCCAATAAAGATGAACCGCGACCAGGGGGACCCTCGTGGCGGCGCTCTGTCGAGCCGGTGCACGCCGGCGGTGGAAAGACCAGAGATGCCGCGACTACGGTGCACTCTCCTCCCCACGCCGCAATAAAGACTCCGCTGCTCGTCGGACCGACGCTATGCATAACAGCTTTAATGACGCCGTCCGACACGCGAGCCCGCTGTGACCAACGACAAATTCTTCGGGAGTGAGCTCAGGAAGATGCTTGAACCACTATCGAGTGGCAGTGGGAAGCGTGCCATCAGTCAGACAGGCGTGCGGGGCCCACTATGGACCACCCAGCGTCGGGGGGTTCTGGTGACCTACCTTACGAGGTGGCTTGTCCAGCCTTTACCCATGAGCTGTGGCAGTTCCAGTGGCCCACCCACCGCACATTCAAGCCTGAGGTCGGAGAAAAGTACAACGGCAAGACTCACCCATCAGAGTTCCTCAGCACCTACACTATCGCGATGCAAGCTGCCCGGGCTCGCGACGACAAGGTGCTTGCCAACTATTTCTCGTTGGCACTTAAGCCCAATGTTATGTCATGGTTGATGCACCTGCCAGTGGATTCCATTTCTTCTTGGTCGGACCTGTGCCACGAGTTTGTTGGCGCCTTTACCGGAGGCCACCAAGCTCCTGGCCAGGCAAGTGATTTGCATGTCATCCCCCAGAAGGACGGCGAAACCCTGCGCAAGTACATACAAAGGTTCAGCCGTGTGCAGTACAACATCCCAGATGTTCATCTCGCCGTTGTCATCAGTGCATTCCATCCGAATGTGCGCAACCACAAGATGCGTGAGGAGCTGGCGATGAACAAGGTCAAGGATGTAGCCGAGCTTTATGTTCGGGCCGATAGATGTGCTCGGGCTGAAGAAGGAAGGAAGTACCCCGGCGAAGATGCCGGCACGGAAACCGACTCTACAGACGAAGACGTCATCGCCTCGGCAAAGAATGGCCGATGCCGCAACAGGAAGCGTAAGGGCAAGACCGTGCTTGTCGTCGAGGGATCCAGCAACCCCGGCGCCACCAAGAAGGCCAAGGTTGACGATCCCGGCAAGGAAGTTGCCGGGTGCGCCGCCTGCCAGGCCTTCGCGACTGCCGACAAGCCAGGAGGCTCCGACAAGAAGTACTGCAAGATCCATCGCACCAAGGGCCATGACCTCCAAAATTGCTGGTAGGTTGAGCTGCTTGCAGAGAAGCAGAAAGCCGAGTATGAGAGGCGTGACAAGGAGAAGGGCCAGGACGGTGCTGAGGGGTCCGGCAAGAACTGTGGCAGTCGAGGAGGTCGCCGCGACAAGGATAATCAACATGAGAGGCCCGCTTGGGGCCGCAACAAGAAGGAGGGAGACGATGATCATGATGAGGATGACGAGTCCGACGAACATGAGTTCCAGAAAGCTACTGAGGCCATGTGCATCGACGGCGGCGCCTCGTTGCACACCTCTCACCGCCAACTAAAGAATTGGGCGCGTGAGGTCACTGCGGCGGAGCCGTCGTTCGATGCCCAGAGGCCACTGAAGTGGTCCAGCACGCCTACCATTTTTGACACCAAGGATCACCCTGATCGCACGACTGCGGTCGGGTGTTTGCCGTTGTTGGTTTCACCAAGAATACGCAACCTCAAGGTGACAAAAGTGCTAGTTGACGGTGGGGCCGGTCTGAACCTCATCTCGCTGGGCGTGATCGAGAGGCTGCAAATCCTTGATGGAGATCTCGAGGAGACAGGCACGTCTCAAGGGGTCAACCCGGGGAGGAGTCAGCCGAAGGGTAAGATCACGTTGCACGTTACATTTGGGGGCGAGCTGAACTATAGGACGGAGAAGATTGTTTTTAATGTTGCCAAGATTCTCTTGCCCTATAATGGGATCCTCGGCCGCCCGACGCTGGCCAAGTTTATGGCGGCATCACACTACGCCTACAACACGTTGAAGATGCCCGGGCCGATGAGCATCATCACCATCCCCTCTGACAAGAAAGACGCGCTCATCTGCACCAACCAACTCTACCGAGAGGCAGTTGCAGCAGCTGCCGCCAAGGCACTTGATCCCTCCACTGAGACCCGGGGAAGGAAGGGAACCGGCAAGGCCTCTGCCCCTGCCGGCAAGGCCCCCTCCGGCAAGACTTCTAACCCCGACAAGGACTCCTGCACCTCCTCCGGCAAACGTGCCTCTTCGGAGCGCCGCGTTCCCGTTGAGGACGTACCGGAGAGCTCCGCTAGCGGGAGCAAGAGGTCCAAGGTGGCCTCGCCAGAAACCAAGAAGGTGCTCATCAGGGAAGATGGCACGGGTGGAGCTTTTACCATAAGCTCCACCCTTGACAACAAATAGGAAAGCGCGCTCGTGGCCTTCCTGCGGGCGAATGTCGACGTGTTTGCATGGCAAGCATCCGACATCCCCGGCGTTCCCAGGGGGGTGATTGAGCACCACCTTGCTGTCTGTCCCCATGCGCGGCCCGTTAAGCAGAAGGTTAGAAAGCAAGCTTTGGAGCGACAATATTTCATCATCGAGGAGATCAGGAAGTTGGAGGCGGCAGGCTTGGTCAGAGGAGTGCCCCACCCCACGTGGTTGGCCAATCCAGTGGTAGTGCGTAAGGCAAATGGGAAATGGAAGTTGTGTATTGACTATACAGATATCAATAAAGCATGTCCGAAGGATCCTTCCCCTCTGCCGTGCATCGACCAGATAGTGGACTCCACTGTCGGGTGTGACCTGTTGTCATTCCTCGACGCCTACTCAGGATACCACCAGATCTTCATGATGAAGGAAGACGAGGAAAAGACTGCGTTCATCACCCCATGTGGTACGTACTGTTTTGTACGGATGCCTTTCGGGTTGAAAAGCGCCGGTTCGACATTTGCCCGAGCAGTCCAAATTGGTTTTGAACCCCAGCTACATAGAAATATGGAAGCTTATATGGATGATATAGTGGTCAAAACCAAGGACAAGGCCACGCTCGTGCAGGATCTAGAAGAAACATTTGCAAATTTGTGCATGATCAACCTCAAGCTCAACCCAGAGAAGTGTGTGTTCGGTGTCCCATCCGGCAAACTTCTTGGGTTCTTTGTGTCTCAACGCAGAATCGAAGCAAATCCCGACAAGATCAAAGCGATTGAGAAGATTGAGGCGCCAAGACGGGTCAAAGACGTCTGTAGGCTCGCCGGGTGCGTTGCTGCTCTAAGTAGTTTCATCTCCAAATCTGCTGAGCGCGCCCTCCCCTTTTTCAAAGTTTTGAAAAAGGCGGGTCCAATGAAATAGACTCCGGAGGCAGAGGCAGCACTACAAGATTTGAGGAAGTACCTCTCCTCCACGCCAATACTAGTCGCACCTAAGCCACAAGAGTCGCTTCTGCTATATCTAGCGGCGACGAATCAAGTGGTCAGTGCTGCGCTAGTAGCACAGAGGGAACTTGAGGAAGAAGCAGCAATAGCAGCAGAGCCATCGGGTGATGGGCCGGAGCTCTCCCCGGCAGGACCTGACGCCGGCAAGGCGGAGCCCCCAAAGGCTGGTCCCGGCCACGACAGAAGTCTGCTTGAGATGGGCGAGATTGAACAGAAGAAGAAGGTGGTGCAGCACCCGGTTTATTTTGTCAGTTCCCTCTTGCAGGGGCTAGATCAAGATATTCTAGTATGCAGAAGCTACTTTTCGGCCTCCTTATGGCCTCGAGAAAGCTGGGTCACTATTTCCAAGCGCACGAGATCACCGTCGTCACCCGCCTCCCTTTGCAATGAATCTTGCACAGCCCGGATGTGACTGGGAGGGTTGTGGAATAGGCATTAGAACTGTCGAGCTTTGGCCTCAAGTTTGAAAGTACTTCGACAATCAAGAGCCGAGCCTTGGCAGAGTTCATAGCAGAATGGACCTCAACGCCCGACGAAGAGATTCAAGAGACCACCCTTCCCGGCAAGGAGACGAGCCGTGATTGGATTATGTACTTTGATGGAGCCTTCTCGCTGCAAGGTGCTGGTGCCGGCGTGCTACTCGTCACACCGACCGGAGAGCGCCTCAAGTACATAGTCCAGATGCACTTTCCACGGGAAAAATCAACGAACAACACGGTGGAGTACGAGGGATTGCTTGTCGATCTCAGGATCGCGGCAGACCCCAGAATTAGGAAGCTCATCATCAGAGGTGATTCGCAGCTCGTCGTCAAGCTAGTTAACAAGGATTATCAGAGCCCGTTGATGGAGGCCTATGTGGATGAGGTGAGGAATTTGGAGGAGCATTTTGACGGTCTACAAGCAGAGCATGTTCCCCGAGCAGAGAACAGCATTGCCGACGGCTTGTCGAAACGCGCTGCCCTCAAGTTGCCTGTGGAACCAGATACCTTTGTGCTTCAATCAACCCAGCCATCGGTTGAGCCATCAGTAGGGGTGAGCAAACGAAGGAAGGCGGGCCCTGGCAAGTACTTTCCGGCTGAGCTCCTAGGAGCCGCCGGCAAGGAAGTTGTCGGGTGCCCCAAGCTTGCCGGGGAGCAGGGCTACCTCTTGAGCACTGCGTTGGATTTCCCCGAAGAGGAGAGGATGATGCAGTAAAGTAGCGTAAGTATTTCCCTCGATTTTTGAGAAGCAAGGTATCAATCCAAGAGGAGACCACGCACAAGTCCCTCGTACCTACACAAAACGATAGCAACTCGCAACCAACGCTTAGGGGTTGTCAATCCCTTCACGGTCACTTACGAGAGTGAGATCTGATAGAGATAATATTTTTGGTATTTTTGATATATAGATGCAAAGTAAAAAGTAAAAGGCAAAGTAAAACAAAGCAAGTAAATAAAGTGATATAGATTGATAAGATGAGAATAGACCCGGGGGCCATAGGTTTCACTAGTGGCTTCTCTCAAGAGCATAAGTATTCTACGGCGGGTGAACAAATTCTTGTTGAGCAATTGATGTAATTGAGCATAGTTATGAGTATATCTAGGCAATGATCATGTATATAGGCATCACGTCCAAAACAAGTAGATCGAAATGATTACGCATCTACTACTATTACTCCACTCATCGACCGCTATCCAGATGCATCTAGAGTATTAAGTAAAAAGCGAATAGCTTGTAACGTAAGCAAGATGACATGATGTAGAGGGATAAATTCATGCAATATGATAAAAACCCCATCTTGTTATCCTCGATGGCAACAATACAATACGTGCCATGCAACTCTTTCTGTCACTGAGTAAGGACACCGCAAGATTGAACCCAAAGCTAAACACTTCTCCCATTGCAAGAACTACCAATCTAGTTGGCCAAACCAAAAAGATAATTCAAAGAGACTTGCAAAGATAACTCAATCATACATAAAAGAATTCAGAGAAGAATCAAATATTTTCCATAGATAATACTGAATCATAAACCCACAATTCATCGGTCTCAACAAACACACCGCAAAAAGAAGATTACATCGAATAGATCTCCACAAGAGAGGGGGAGAACATTGTATTGAGATCCAAAAAGAGAGAAGAAGCCATCTAGCTACTAACTATGGACCCGAGGGTCTGAAGTAAACTACTCACACTTCATCGGAGGGGCTATGGTGTTGATGTAGAAGCCCTCCATGATGACGGCCCTCTCCGGCGGAGCTCCGGAACAGGCCCCAAGATGGGATCTCGTGGATACAGAAAGTTGCGGCGGTGGAATTATGTTTTTGGCTCCTGTTCTGATCGTTTGGGGATACGTAGGTATATATAGGAGGAAGGAGTACGTGGGTGGAGCGCCGAGGGGCCCACGAGGTAGGGGGGCGCCCTCCACCCTCGTGACCGCCTCTGGCACTGCTTGGAGTAGGGTCCAAGTCTCCTGGATCACGTTTGGTTGGAAAATCACGATCCCGAAGGTTTCATTCCGTTTGGACTCCATTTGATATTCTGTTTCTTGAAATCTTGAAAAAGGCAAAAAACAGCAATTACAGGCTGGGCCTCCGGTTAATAGGTTAGTCCCAAAAGTAATATAAAAGTGGAAAATAAAGCCCAATATAGTCCAAAACAGTAGACAAAGTAGCATGGAGTAATCAAAAATTATAGATACGTTGGAGACGTATCAAGCATCTAAGCTTAATTCCTGCTCGTACTCGAGTAGGTATATGTTAAAAAAGATTTTTTGATGCGGAGTGATACTTTTGCATAATTTCAATGTAAATCTTCTTAATTGTGATATGAATATTCAGATCCGAAAGATTCAAGACAAAAGTTCATATTGACACAAAAATAATAATACTTCAAGCATACCAATCAAAGCAATCATGTCTTCTCAAAATAACATGGCGAAAGAAAGTTCATCCCTAGAAAATCATATAGTTAGGCTATGCTTCATTTTCGTCACACAAAGATGTTCCCAACTTCTGTACCCCCGATGACAAGCCAAGCAATTGTTTCATACTTAAATAATCTCAAACTTTTTCAACTTTCACGCAATACATGAGCGTGAGCCATGGATATAGCACTATGGGTGGAATAGAATATGATGATGGGGATTGTGTGGAGAAGACAAAAAAAGGAGAAAGTCTCACGTTGACGAGGCTAATCAACGTGCTATGGAGATGCCCATCAATTGATGTCAACATGAGGAGTAGGGATTGCCATGCAACGGATGCACTAGAGCTATGAATGCTCAACAAAAGAAAACTAGTGGGTGTGCATCCAACTTGCTTGCTCACGAAGACCTAGGGCATTTGAGGAAGCCCATTGTAGGAATATACAAGCCAAGTTCTATAATGAAAAATTCCCACTAGTATAAAAAGGACAACTTATGAGACTCACTACATGAAGAACGAGGTGCTACTTTGAAGCACAATATATGAGACTCACTACATGAAGAACAAGGTGCTACTTTGAAGCACAAGTGTGGAAAAAGAGATAGTAGCATTGCCCTTTTTATTTTTTTTGGCCTTTCCTTTTTTTCTTTTTGGCCTTTCTCTTTTTTTTGGGCAATGCTCTAATAATGATGATCATCACACTTCTATTGATTACAACATAAGGATTACAACTCGAAACTAGAACAAGGTATGACTCTATATGAATGCCTCCGGTGATGTACCGGATGGTGCAATGAATCAAGAGTGACATGTATGAAAAATAATGCATGGTGGCTTTGCCACAAATACGATGTCAACTACATGATCATGCAATGGCAATATGACAAAAGTAATCTATGTCATGATGATGATGATGGAAGTTGCATGGCAATATATCTCGGAATGGCTATGGAAATGCCATAATGGGTAGGTATGGTGGCTGTTTTGAGGAAGATATAAGGAGGTTTATGTGTGATAGAGCGTATCGTATCACGGGGTTTGGATGCACCGTGAAGTTTGCGCCAACTCTCAAGGTGAGAAAGGGCAATGCAGTGCATCAAGAGGCTAGCAAAGGTGGAAAGGTGAGAGTGCGTATAATCCATGGACTCAACATTAGTCAAAAGAACTCATATACTTATTGCAAAAATTTAGAGGTCATCAAAAATTCAAGTACTACGCGCATGCTCCTAGGGGGATAGATTGGTAGGAAAAGACCATCGCCGTCCCCGACCGCCACTCATAAGGATGCACAAGCCGGTACACTTCATGTTTCAAATTTGTTACACAACTTTAACCATACGTGCATGCTACGGGACTTGCAAACTTCAACACAAGTATTTCTCAAATTCACAACTACTCAACTAGCACGACTTTGATATTATCACCTCCATATCTCAAAACAATTATCAAGCATCAAACTTATCTTAGTATTCAATTCACTCAAAAGAAAGTTTCACATATCTTGAACACCAAGTATATTAACATTAAGCAAATTACCATGGTATTAAAGTCTCTCAAAATAATCTAAGTGAAGCATGAGAGATCAAATAGTTTCTTTAAAACAAATCCACTACCGTGCTCTAAAAGATCTAAGTGAAGTACTAGAGCAAAAATTATCACGCTCAAAAGATATAAGTGAAGCACTATGAGCAAAACTGTCAAGCTCAAAAGATATAAGTGAAGCACAAAGAGTATTCTAACAAATTCCAATTCAAGTATGGCTCTCTCAAAAGGTGTGTACAACAAGGATAATTGTGGTAAACTAACAAGCAAAGACACAAATAATACAAGACACTCCAAGCAAAACACATATCATGTTGGTGAATAAAATATAGCTCCAAGTAAATTACCGATGGAAGTGGATTTAAAGAGGATGCCTTCCGGCATCCCCAAGCTTTGACTTTTGGTGTCCTTGGATTATCTTGGGGGTGCCATGGGAATCCCCAGGCTTAGGCTCTTGCCACTCCTTGTTCCATAATCCATCAAAAGAATTCACCCAAAACTTGAAAACTTCACAACACAAAACTTAACAGAAATCTCGTGAGCTCCGTTAGAGAAAGAAAACAAAAGACTACTTCAAGGTACTGTAATGAACTCATTATTTATTTATATTGGTGTTAAACCTACTGTATTCCAACTTCTCTATGGTTTATAAACTAATTTACTAGCCATAGATTCATCAGAATAAGCAAACAACACACTCAAAACAGAATCTTTCAAAAACAGAACAGTCTGTAGCAATCTGTTACTAACGCAAACTTATGGAACTTAAAAAATTCTACCAAAATAAGAAGACCTGGACAATTTGTTTATTGATCAGCAGCAATTGGAATCAGTATTTTATCACGTTCTGGTGATTTTTAACAATTCGGGCACTGAGCACAAAGATTCTGGAAATTACAGCAAGATCAAATAACTATCATCCAAGAAGATCCAATAGGTCTAGCTTGGCACAAACACTAATTAAAAGATAAAACCACATCTAAACAGAAAGTAGAAACAAAATTTAGCACTAAACAGGAACAAAAACAAAGCACAAAAAATAAAATTGGGTTGCCTCCCAACAAGCGCTATCGTTTAACGCCCCTAGCTAGGCATAAAAGCGAAGATAGATCTAGGTATTGCCATCTTTGATAGGCAATCCATAAGTGGCTCTCATGATAGATTCATATGGTAATTTTATTTTCTTTCTAGGGAAGTGTTCCATACCCTTCTTTAAGGGAAATTGGAATCTAATATTCCCTTCCTTCATATCAATAATTGCACCAATCATTCTAAGGAAAGGTCTACCAAGAATAATAGGACATGAAGGATTGCAATCTATATCAAGAACTATAAAATCTCACGGGCACATAATTCCTATTGGCAATAATAAGAACATCATTAATTCTTCCCATAGGCTTTTTAATAGTGGAATCCAAAGATGCAAGTTTAGGGAGCAATCATCAAAATCACGGAAATCTAGCAAATCACATAAAGTTTTGGGGATAGTAGAGACACTAGCACCCAAATCACACAAAGCATAAAACTCAAAATCTTTAAGTTTAATTTTAATAGTAGGTTCCCACTCATCATAGAGTTTTCTAGGGATAGAAACTTTCAACTCAAGTTTTTCTTCATAAGATTGCATCAAAGCATCAACAATATGTTCGGTAAAGGCCTTATTTTGACTATAAGCATGAGGAGAATCTAGCACGGATTGCAACAAGGAAATACAACTAATCAAAGAGCAATTTTCATAATTAAATTCCTTGAGATCCAAAATAGTGGGTTTAGCAACATCACGGTTTTATTTATTTCAATCCCACTTTCATCAATTTCATCATCAAGATCTCAAACTCCGAATTCTTAGAACGCCTTCTAGGTAAAGGAAGATAATCTTCAGATTCATCAAGATTCATATTGCAAAACAAAGATTTAATGGGGGACACATCAATAACTTTTAGATCTTCATCTTGATTTTCGTATGGATTGGAAGAACACGCTTTAATAAAGGCATCTTTGGAAGCACGCATCCTAGCGGTTCTTTCCTTGCACTCATCGATGGAAATTCTCATGGCTTTGAGAGACTCATTGATATCATGCTTAGGATGAATAGATCTAAGCTTTAAAGAATCAATTTCAAGAGAAATTCTATCAATGTTCCTAGCCAAATCATCAACTTTAAGCAATTTCTCTTCAAGAAGCATTAAATTTTTTTTGCGAATTCATAAACTCTTTAACACTACTTTCAAATTCAGAGGGCATCTTATTAAAATTTCGATAAGAGTTGTTGTAGGAATTTCCATTTAGATACATTATAATTGAGCACTTTTCCAGCCTTCCTAGGCCATTAGCACTTGTAGCCGTCCGATCATCACTTGGGCATTTTTTGGCCGTCCGATTGTCCCTCAGTCGCAGTTCGCTCGCGTTGTTGGCTACCACCGAGCGCTCATCTTTACTGGGCCGCTACTCTGGTGGCATTTTTGGGCCTTTGCTATTAAACTGGGCCCAATGACTTGTAGTAGTCAACCCGATTGTTGTGCAAGACCGTCGGGTGGTGGCTGATCCTTGAGTCACCGGTCGAGTCTGTCGCTAGGTCATGGTTGAGGCTGGTCCTTGTCCTGAGAGAGATCATGCGGATCGGGGCCTTCAGAACCGCACGCCAATACAGACAAAGGCGAAAAAAAAAATCTAAAGGCGAAGCAACCCTACGACTGTTCGGTGAAATTTAGTCGCGGGATTGAAGGAAGCAATCAATCATCAGTTTCTGGAAGGATTAATCGCGGTTGAAGTGCACCACTCGTCGGCGGCAATTTATACAGCTGTGCGTTTCTGTTTTTCCAATCTGTATATAGGCGCCGGTGTAGACTTCGTTACCTGGCACTCTCGGGCTCTCGGCTCTCCTGGAACCCTTCTTCCTCCGGCAGCAGAAGGTAAGAAGGCATGGTTCTCAGCCGCGTTGCCCGCCGCTGGTGGCTCCCTCCTTGCCTCCTCCTGACCCAATCAACTATGTCTCTATCCTCCGCCTGCTCGATCCAGATTGCATCCAGGGTAGCAGGATCTGTCCGTGGTGATGATTAGGGAAGTAGAAGGAGCAACAACTGGACCACCAACCTCGCTCTATGCCTGCCGCCAAGCACCACGGAAACCATCAGTCAGGCAACAACAAGGTGACACGGTTCTGTCTGCTACCTTTTCTTCATTGCCATCTGATGCCCAGCACCTCGCTCACAACCCCTCGGTACACCCTTAATTTCCTAGCTTAATAATTTCATTTCAGTTCGAGGTTGTGGCGTTGACGACGAGGAATAAGTGGACATGTTCTTTGACCATGTCATCGAATATCTAGCAATTTCTACTACACACTGTGACATGTAGAGTATCTTTTTCGTCAGGGTGCATTTTTTGAGTACTCTCACAAATTAAAGTTCCCTGGGTGCAGCTTCTACCACTAGAGGTCTCCATGATTGATGCTCCCGGATATTTCTTCGCACGCATGCATGCCATGGTGCAGAATATGCAATGTTTTGGGATCAGCAAATAAAGCTGGTTGAACTTTTTATTTGATTTGATTACCCATGGATATATAGGACTATAGTTGAGTAACTGGTGTCCAATTATTCAATGTTCCAGTCAGCCTAATACTAATTTTTTGTGTTGTTTGTAATGCTGAATTTTAATTGGAGATTATAAGAATACAACCGATGGAAGAGTATGTGTCTTTTGTTATTTCCCACCACTATGAGGCTTCTTTGTGTTAGAGATAATATTAAACAATAACATTGTTCCATAATGTGAGGTAAGTCAAAGAAAAGTGTTTTTCATGTAGGTCTTGGAAAGTGCTTCGTCATTTCTTTAGCATGACAACATATTTTTCTTGCTAATGATTGCTTCTACGTTTTCTGATGGAGTGGCTGTCCTGATTTATAGTAGGCTCTGGAAACGAAAATAGCATGTTTTTAATGGTTAGATGCTATGATATTGCTGGAAGTAATGAAAGCGAAACTCTTATTCAGAAATAATGATCTTGATTCAGGGGACACAAATCACGGGGAGAGAGGAGTTCTGCAAGGGAGACTGGTCCTTGGTGAGAGACACGAGTTCAGACTCGCCAAAATTCCATCTGAGATGTTATTTTTCTTGATATTTATTGATTTATAGTTGATATGTAATCATGTTTTTCACATCTTGTGGTACAGAAATTTTTGTTTGAAACCACCATTATTTATACCTAATTTCGATTGTACATATTATTGCAACGGAACCACCGTAACAGATATGTTGGATACAAATTATTTAGATATGCAAACTAATATAAAAGACATGTGTGTCAGTTTTTCCTTTGAAGTTCAAGGAGAAGCCACCCCAGGAAACATATGTATCAGTATAAGCCGTGCTTCAAAGTAAGGTACTTAGGTTGCCATCCAAATGAAGAGGTTCTTCAATTTCATTGCTATTGTAGCGACCCGACCCGAATGGATCAAGTCTCTGTGCTTTCGTGTCATCCCTGGATCGGTATGCTGACACACACATTACTCGAAGGATTTATAACAGAGGTAAATCACATGTATAAAGTAGCGTAAATACTATTACCTCAATCCAAATATAGCGGAAGCAACAAGGTTGTGGATTCCCATCAACACCAACGGCAAAGTTGAGTATAGGAAATCGTAACCCTAACGTATCACTTACTCGTCGTCTGAAAAGTCTGCAACATGAAACGTTGCAGCCCGAAAACGGGTCAGCACATGGAATATGCTGGCAATGTAACACATAGAGAACAATGAAGCAATAAGCCTATACTACATGCATATTTGGCTGGTGGAAAGCTCTATGGTTACAGTTTTTGCGTAAAGCCAATTTTTCCCTACTACAAAGGAATAAATTTATTTAACTACCATGGTGGTTGTTAAACATTGAGAATGGTTGACAGCATCCTCAATCCCAATTAAAAGTACTCATTAAACCCAAACAAATTATATTAAGTAACGTGATGAGATCAACAGGATATCTAGGTACTAGATACTCAAAATTGTCCATAACCGGGGACACGGCTAATCATGATTAGTTTGTACACTCTGCAGAGGTTTGCGCACTTTTCCCCACAAGACTCGATCGCCTCCGTTTGGTTTCTCGCACTACATGGTGTTTGAGAGACGGATGACCGAGACATAGTCTTTCGAGCGCTAGCACCTTACATGTGGGTGAACCGTACCAACCTACATCCCCTACATCAGCTAGCCTACCCGTAAGAGTTCGCACAACTTAGTCAACTACGCCAGAGCCCATAATTGGCTTGTGGCTGCACACGGAAGTTTCAGTTTGAATAATCTTATGATCCCTTAGAGCACAGGTGGCGGTCCGAAGAAATCTGAGCAAGTCTGATAGAAACCAGGTGCCTCAATCCACCCAGATGTGTGTTTAGGTTGCCACCTTAGATAAACCTTAATTAACAATCTCACATACATCATGGATATTCACTCACCCAATCCACGTCTACTAGCATAGCATGGCACAATAAGCAAACGTAGAAGTAACTCCCAAAGTTTCATAAGTAAAACAGGTAATAGGCACTACCTCAATCTACTTCCCATCCCACAATTTAATTAGATCCTAACCATGCAAGTGTTTGAGGATTGATCTAATGCATAAAAACTGGGTATGAGAAAGTATGATCAAGTGTTACTTCCTGCAAAGTTGATGAAGATGATTCGCACTCAAAACTCTTGATAGATCTACTCGTCACACTCGGTCAATCTATCGTAATCAAGCAATAGTAACCACACATAAGCAATCACTCAAAAGATCGGAAGGATCAAGAAAACAATTAGGAAACGTCAAAACCAAATCTAATAACTCTTGCAGCATAAAACAATTTCTAACAGTACCAAAACTATGTGTATTTGGCCTTATCAGAAAGTTTAGGTCAAGAGCTTGATTTGCAAAAGAATCAACTAAATCGGAGTTCTGAAACTCAAGTTATGATCAAGCGAAGTTCAAATACAAATCTGTTTGAATTCAAATTTTAAAACTTTCAAAAACATGTTTGAGTTGTATTACTGGATAGAGGAGATCATAACGAAGAAGTGGGCGTTGGTTTCGTTGGATTCCGACTTACGAGTAAAAAGTTATGATCGTTTGAAGATTAGGGACTACGGATAGATCCATGACGGGAATTAAAAATAAAAAGAAAAATCTATCGAGCAAACGCTCGCTAAACAAAACCGGAAAGAAAAACTGGCGAGAAAACCGATCTAGGGTTTGGAAAGAAAACCAAACGAAAACCGATCGAGAAAAGCGGGCGGAAACCGATCTAGAAAGCGTGGCCTTGCTGGGCTAGTACCTCGAGGAGGCGAGGGCTCCGTGGCGGCGTTAAGCGGCAATGGCGGCACTTGGCGGCGGTGGCAAGCAATGGGCAGCGGTGTGGCGGCGGTGGTGTTGGTGGCGGCGTGGTGGTGAGGAGAGGAGAGGAGAGGAGAGGAGAGTTGATTTGATGTGTTGGAGGGGGTGCTTGGGTATTTATATTGGGAGGAGAGGGTTTTGCTTGGCGTGAGGGACAAGGAATAGATTAGGATTAGGAAACAAAAGGAATAGATCTAGGAATAGATACGGATTTAAACAAAGTAGGAAAAGAGTCCTACTAGGACTTGGGAAAAGGAGCGGCTTCTGCCTTCCTTGGTGCGTCTTGGCAGCGTGGGCGTTGGCCTTGTGGCCGGCCGGCGGCTAGCGGCTTGGGCCTTTGGCCCAAGGCGCTGCGGTCCCTTTTTTTTTTACAGAGACAAATAAAAATAATAAAACCAAATAAATAATATATTATATAGGCATATAATATATCAAAATTTTCAGAAAAAGATTTCCTACATGATGAACATTATTCTAGATTCAAATAAAATACATAAAAATTCAAATAAAACAAACAGTGTTACTGCCCTAATAAAATCCACTTGAAAATCATTTTAAAATACCAAAATGATTTCAAATTAATTTCTCTCCAATTTTCTCGTTGTAGGGAATCATGTTACCCTATTTTCCATGTATTTTATTTTTGAAGAAAAATAATTTGAATAAAACTCCAATAACTCCAAATTGAAAAATAATTCAAAAGAATTTTGAATTTTAATTCTTTGAAACTCCCAACTCATATTTCATATGTTTTGAAGAAGTCATTTTATCTTCGCTCGTGAAAATCATTGAGTTGCATAAAGTTTCAGAATTGGAAATATTCTCAAATGAAATTCAAATATTTTCAACACCCCTTGTCATTTAAATAAATGGAAGAAGTCATGTCATCTTCTCTCCAGGGTTTTGTGATGAAGAGTATTTGAATTCACGAAAAGCATAAAAGCAAAATGAAAGTTTGGGAAAGTCCTTTTATTCCCTCTCATTTAACTTTCAAAAAGTTTCGAATTCACTCACTTTCAGTCAATCAATCAAGCAATCAATCAAAACTATCTATTTGTTTATAACATTCCAAAATTTAGAATTTTGGGATGTTACAAACTACCACCCTTAAAATGAATCTCGTCCTCGAGATTCGGAGGAATTAGCAAGAAATAGGTTAGGGTTTGGGGGTCTTCCCAAAAATCCATCGATCGTCTCCGGGTCTCGGGTGCTACCACCCTTAGAAGCATTGTTAAGGTTCCACCAAAACTCATATACTCCATCCTTATTCTTAACAATGTCGGTCTTCTCAGATCTCGAGAAAATTCCTTCACTGACCCTTCCGGTAGCAAAGATAACCTTTTCCTCAATACTTTTGTCTATTCCTCTTGGTAAGGTTATTCCGAGATTGGGTCTTCTTAGCTGATGGGTCTGGCGCCAATTCTAAACAACTATCGATATCTCATGATGGTCAACAATTTATGGTTGGTCCTACAGGAAATGGGTCCGGGTTGATCCTCACCGTATGACCTACGGTTGGCAACAACTGCCGTGTACAAGGGGAAAATACCTATACCATTCTAAGGTTTTGAACAAGGTTTAATATCGTCGTCTCTCTGCTATAGGTAAGTCACTCAGATTTACCATCCCACATAGCAACGCGAATAATAAGAGTAAGTCGGTATGGTGATCAATCCATCCCGCACCCAAATCATTACCTTGTACATGGTTTAGCGAATCTCGCATTCTAACACTCGGTCATCCTCACAAGCATTGCAGAATTTCACTTGTCGACGAACCAAGTTCGGAAAATCCATTGATTACTGCAAGCCAAACAAACATCTATCGTTCCTTAACAACTCTCAGGTTTTGCGTAAACTCCTATAAGATCGTCGGTCGATACAATCGCAACTTCTCCCAGGATTTCTCCTTCAACAAGAGTGTGCTTGCTTCTTGGCAGGTCCTGGGGCCTGTGGGTTATGGCCCATCTCATCACTTGTAAACCTTGAACTCATCCTCTGGGCAACTGATCGTTATTCCAACATTCAACTTCCATCTTCCTAGCATACTTAAAATCCATCCAATTATAATGTCTTTCTTCCTTCTATTGGCACCAAACTAGGACATGATTACTCGGACTCATCATGGAATTTCCATTGATCCATATTTCCAACATCATACCTCCCTTATATCCCATAGTAATTCATCTCTTCATCCTCGTGGGATATCCCACCTTCCGTGATAAAACTTATACTTATGAAGTCCATACTCCACTTCGTGGAATCTCATTATCCTTTCCAGGGTCAAGCGTCCTTACAAGGAAAATATTGGCCATCTCTGCATGGCACTTCGTGAAACACATCATGAACTCCCCGGCAGGTCCTTGGGTGACTTCAACTTGTTAGCCTATTCTCCCATACGCTCCAAAACTTCGGTATGGTCCTACAAATCTCGGCTAACTTTCCCTTAACTCCAAATCGTTTAACTCCTCGCAGAGGTGGCACACAAAGATATGCTCATCTCCGATTTCATAGACTACCTCCTTGCATTTTGAGTCTGCATAACTCTTACGCACAGGTCTGAGCTATCTTGATCTATCTCGAATCAACTTAACATTCTCTTGACTCCTTGATCATATTTGGTCCAAACAAGCAGCGGTCTCCAACTTCATCCCACATCAACGATTAATCCGGCTCCTTCTCCCATACAAAGCTTCAAAGGGCCATCTTTAAACTGACTTGGTAGCTGTTGTTGTATGAGAACTCCCATAGGGTAGATTATCATCACTACTAGATCCATAATCTAAGCGCTGCAGCTCTCAACATGTCCTCCAGAATCTGATTGACTCTCTCGATATATCCATCTGTCTGCGGATGAAAGGTTGTACTGAACTCTAGCCTAGTACCCAAAGTCTGGTGCAGCCGATTCCAAAACTTTGAGGTAAATTGTGTTCCTCTACGATGGTCCTCGGAACTCCATGCAGACATACGATCTTTGTCAAATATATCTTAGCCAACTTCTCATTTGTATAGCTGGTTTTCACTGGGATAAAGTGAGCCACTTTGGTCAAGCGAATCAACTACTACCCAGATAGACTCATGTCCCGTTCGGGTTCTGGGAAATCTGGTAATGAAATCCATGCCAAGCTTATCCTACTTCCATTCGGGTATCGGCATAGGCTGCAATAATCCTGCTGGCTTTTGATGCTCTGCTTTTACTTTCTCTGGCATACATCACTTACGACTACATACTCCGCAATATCCTTCTTCATACCATTCCACCAGAAACACTCTTTCAAATCCACATACTTCTTGGTGTTTCCGGTGAATCGAGTATGGTGAGTCATGAGCCTCTGAAGTATTAACTTCACGATCTTTGCATTATTGGGCACATATACACTTTGTCCTCAAACCATAAGGTGTCGTGCTCATCCTTACGAAAACCTTTGGCCTTTCCTTTACTCATCCTCTCTTTTACCTCGAGAAATCTCTTTGTCATCCTTCGAGCTTCACGGATCTTTTCCAACAATGTAAACTGAACTTCCATTATCGCAACGAAACCTTTGGGAACAATCTCCAAGCTGAAGTTCCACGAGATCCTCAGCTAACTCCTTTGGTAATCCTCTCGCTTATGAGGGTATTCGTCCTTGTTTTCTTTTGTGGTTGTGTCCTATTTCTCCACAAAGCTTGTATGCACAAGGTTTCTTCATATCCTTTCCATAAGGCTTCAACCACGGGACACAAGCCGAGACTTTAGCAAAGTCAACTTAAATTCTTCCCAAGTGGTTACTCCTTGCCATCCATTGATGGTTTGGTACATCCTCCACCAAGTAGCAACATCTCTTTCAAAGCACTGAAGAGCATGCTGGTCATATCCTTTCCGGCTATAGGGTTATTCTCCATGTGATCCTCCATGTTCTGAATCCATCGATGCATCTCCAATTGACTCATCGGTTCGAGAAAATATAAGCTCATCTCCATTCATCCTCTATTGGGTCCATGGGTTTGGGGTGGGATAAGAGAGATGAGAGGGATGCACGCAATACAAACAATGGTTTTGAAAAGGCAGATTTTATTGTGGCTGTCGGAAAAACATCAAACAAATGACAGCTCACAATCGTCGCATCTAACGTAGGTATGTAACAGGGGTTTGGTCTTCCAAAGGTCAATAAATCTTCAACGCCATCAAACTCTTCAAGTCTTGTTCATGTCTCCGATGGCTCCTTCTGATCATGCTTGTCCTTCTCAAGTTCTTTTGCCAAATCATCTCTGTTGACACGAAGTCTCTTGTGACGTCCTTTAATATTCTGGAGTCGTGTTCCAAACTTCTGGGTTTCAACATCCTTGGCATGAACCATGTTCCTACTGTCCTTCAGTCCTGACGAATCTTTGATGTCTCAAGGTTTTGCTCCTCCAGCTTGGCTATTTTAATCTTCTGGGACCTGGGTTCTTCACGAAACGCTTCCTTATCAATTACTGCTTCTTGTAGGTCCATTTAACTTCTTGATGTAACACTCCAGACCCTGGGGATACACCAGCTAAGGTTAAAACTTCATCTTGCCGATAGGTGCTCCATCAGCATTCTACCATCCAATCCTTCCATGCATCCGCATGCTTAGCTCCGCACGGTGACAATAGCATAAGCGGGCAATAACACCATCGATAGCGTGTTTCTTCCCTTGTCATTTCCATGAGCTATCATTCCATAGTTGATATTTCCTGCCTTAGGGTTTTCCTTGACAAAACTTTGAGTTTCTAACTCTCCATGTTCCGGTCTTTCTCCGATACACCTTAATCTCGGGTATTGATTACTTCCATAATCTGCCAAGTTCCATAAGGGGTGCCTTCTTAATCTCATAGTCTTCAGTTGTAGTTTCCATTTACACGGTAAAATCCTCTTTATTCCAAATGGTCTTAGTTGTCCGATATCTTGTACTTCTTGGAGTGGTCTCATCGGTCGAATCTTCAAGTGGTCAAAAGGGGAAAGGGGTATGGTCTCACTAAAAGGAATATTTGAATAAGCTCAGAAGAGAAGAGAGGTAAAAGATTTTTTTGAAAAAGAAGTTGTAGAGAAAAATCTTTCCTATGGGCTTGTCGGTTTCTAGGGTCACGTCCTACGGTCAACATGTGCTCGATACCATCTTGTAGCGACCTGACCCGAATGGATCAAGTCTACGTGCTTCGTGTCATCCACGGATCGGTATCTTTGACACACGATTACTCAAAGGATTTATAACGAGAGGTAAATCACATGTATAAAGTAAGCGTAAATACTATTACCTCAATCCAAACATAAGCGGAAGCAACAAGGTTGTGGATTCCCATCAACACCAACGGCAAAGTTGAGTATAGGAAATCGTAACCCTAACGTATCACTTACTAAATGCAAGAAAAGTGCGCAACATGAAACGTTGCAGCCCGAAACGGGTCAGACACATGGAATATCTTTGGCAATGTAACACATAGAGAACAATGAAGCAATAAGCCTATACTACATGCATATTTGGCTGGTGGAAAGCTCTATGGTTACAGTTTTGCGTAAAGCCAATTTTTCCCTACTACAAAGGAATAAATTTATTTAACTACCATGGTGGTTGTTAAACATTGAGAATGGTTGATGACATCCTCAATCCCAATTAAAAGTACTCATTAAACCCAAACAAATTATATTAAGTAACGTGATGAGATCAACAGGATATCCAGGTACTAGATACTCAAAATTGTCCATAACCGGGGACACGGCTAATCATGATTAGTTTGTACACTCTGCAGAGGTTCTTGCACTTTTCCCCACAAGACTTCGATCGCCTCCGTTTGGTTTCTCGTGACTACATGGTGTTTGAGAGGCGGATGGCCGAGACATAGTCTTCGAAGCGCTAGCACCTTACATGTGGGTAGACCGTACCAACCTACATCCCCTACATCAGCTAGCCCGCCCGTAAGAGTTCGCACAACTTAGTCAACTACGCCATGAGCCCATAATTGGCTTGTGGCTGCACACGGAAGTTTCCAGTTTGAATAATCTTATGATCCCTTAGAGCCTGGGTGGCGGTCCGAAGAAATACAGTGCAAGTCTCGATAGAAACCAGGTGCCTCAATCCACCCGGATGTGTGTTTAGGTTGCCACCTTAGATAAACCTTAATTAACAATCTCACATCTGTCATGGATATTCACTCACCCAATCCACGTCTACTAGCATAGCATGGCACAATAAGCAAACGTAGAAGTAACTCCCAAAGTTTCATAAGTAAAACAGGTAATAGGCACTACCTCAATCTACTTCCCATCCCACAATTTAATTAGATCCTAACCATGCAAGTGTTTGAGGATTGATCTAATGCATAAAAACTGGGTATGAGAAAGTATGATCAAGTGTTACTTGCCTGCAAAGTTGATGAAGATGATTCGCACTCAAAACTCTTGATAGATCTACTCGTCACACTCCGGTCAATCTATCGTAATCAAGCAATAGTAACCACACATAAGCAATCACTCAAAAGATCGGAAGGATCGAAGAAAACAATTCGAAAAACGTCAAAACCAAATCTAATAACTCTTGCAGCATAAAACAATTTCTAACAGTACCAAAACTATGTGTATTTGGCCTTATCAGAAAGTTTAGGTCAAGAGCTTCGATTTGCAAAAAGAATCAACTAAATCGGAGTTACGAAACTCAAGTTATGATCAAGCGAAGTTCAAATACAAATCTGTTTGAATTCAAATTTTAAAACTTTCAAAAACATGTTTGAGTTGTATTACTGGATAGAGGAGATCATAACGAAGAAGTGGGCGTTGGTTTCGTTGGATTCCGACTTACGAGTAAAAAGTTATGATCGTTTGAGGATCAGGGACTACGGATAGATCCATGACGGGAATTAAAAATAAAAGAAAAATCTATCGAACAACGCCGCTAAACAAAACCGGAAGAAAACTGGCGAGAAAACCGATCTAGGGTTTGGAAAGAAAACAAACGAAAAACCGATCGAGAAAGCGGAACGGAAACCGATCTAGAAAGCGTGACGCTGGCTGAGGCTAGTACCTCGAGGAGGCGAGGGCTCGGGCGGCGTTAAGCGGCAATGGCGGCACTTGGCGGCGGCGGTGGCAAGCAGCGGCGGCGCGGGTGTGGGGCGGCGGCGGTGTTGGGCGGCGGCGGCGTGGTGGTGAGGAGAGGAGAGGAGAGGAGAGGAGAGTTGATTTGATGTGTTGGAGGGGGGGTGCTTGGGTATTTATATTGGGGAGGAGAGGGTTTTGCTTGGCGTAGGGGACAAGGAATAGATTAGGATTAGGAAACAAAAGGAATAGATCTAGGAATAGATACGGAATTAAACGAAGTAGGAAAAGAGTCCTACTAGGACTTGGGAAAAGGAGCGGCTTCCTGCCTTCCTTGGTGCGTCTTGTGGCGTGGGCGTTAGCCTTGTGGCGACGGCTGACTAGCGGCTTGGGCCTTTGGCCCAAGGCGCTCTTGATCCCTTTTTTTAAAATTTTTTTATAGAGACAAATAAAAATAATAAAACCAAATAAATAATATATTATATAGGCATATAATATATCAAAATTTTCAGAAAAGATTTCCTACATGATGAACATTATTCTAGATTCAAATAAAATACATAAAAATTCAAATAAAACAAACAGTGTTACTGCCCTAATAAAATCCTTTGAAAATCATTTTAAAATACCAAAATGATTTCAAATTAATTTCTCTCCAATTTTCTGTTGTAGGGAATCATGTTACCCTATTTTCCATGTATTTTATTTTTGAAGAAAAATAATTTGAATAAAACTCCAATAACTCCAAATTGAAAAATAATTCAAAAGAATTTTGAATTTTAATTCTTTGAAACTCCCAACTCATATTTCATATGTTTTGAAGAAGTCATTTTATCTTCGCTCATGAAAATCATTGAGTTGCATAAAGTTTCAGAATTGGAAATATTCTCAAATGAAATTCAAAAATTTTCAACACCCTTGTCATTTAAATAAATGGAAGAAGTCATGTCATCTTCTCTCAGGGTTTTTGTGATGAAGAGTATTTGAATTCACGAAAAGCATAAAAGCAAAATGAAAGTTTGGGAAAGTCCTTTTATTCCCTCTCATTTAACTTTCAAAAAGTTTCGAATTCACTCACTTTCAGTCAATCAATCAAGCAATCAATCAAAACTATCTATTTGTTTA
Organism: Aegilops bicornis; assembly: GCA_021605145.1. Taxonomy (NCBI): domain Eukaryota; kingdom Viridiplantae; phylum Streptophyta; class Magnoliopsida; order Poales; family Poaceae; genus Aegilops; species Aegilops bicornis. The sequence continues at coordinate 335,290,125 of CM038674.1, forward strand.
TAACATTCCAAAATTTAGAATTTTGGGATGTTACAGCTATACATTTAAATTTCCATGGAAGATGCTTATACAGTGTGACTTTACAATGCTATTCTTAATGGGATGAGTGTCAATCTGATGTTTCATAGGTCACATCTTAGGAATTATTCTGCTACTTCATGTTATATATACTATTTTTACACACAGCTATGTATGTATTTTAATAAAAGCATATAGACAGACTTTTTTACTTGCACAATTGGTTGATGCCTCTAAATCGATGATATCCATGGTGCCATCGACTATAGTACACAGTTACCAATGAGTGTTGACCGCAAATATATCGTCTGTATAATGCCAGATAAACGTATAGCTCGCCAAGCGAGCTTATAAGTAATGGACATATTATGATTTTTAACCCATTACCATTCGCTAATATGGAGATTAATAAAACTCATTTTTTTGAATAATTTACATAGGTCGTCTTCAGGTTCACTACATGCATGTGCCAGATCTGAATGCGGAACTACAGTTGGTGTGTTTCTGGTTTGGACATGGATGCTACCTTTCTATATGGCTGTACACTTAATTTGAATTCCGGGGCAGATCATTGAGATAGAAGGTTGTGGTATTAGTTCGTTTATGTAAATTTAGCATCCATGTTTCGTATGAGCATATATGTACAAAATTTACTACTCTTTCTATAAAGAAATATAAGAGCATTTAGATCACTACTTTAGATCAATTTATTGTCCAAATAGACGGGTGCGGCAACGCGCGCCATCCCTGATCTAGTAATTATTAGAAGGATTACTAGGATAAGGCCTAGGATTAAAATTCCCTCTATACGCGTTGTTTCCAAAACTATTCCTACCAACAAAATTCACATCCATAGATTCATTATTATTCTCAAGCAAGGTAGATAAAGGCATATCATTGGGATCAAGAGGAATATTTTTGAGCAAACATCTTCATAAGTTCATCCATCTTTTCACTCAAAACATTGATTTCCTCTATAGCATGCACCTTTTACTAGAAGATCTTTTCGATTGTGCCATTGAGAATAATTAGCCATAATATTATCAAGCAATTTGGTAGCATCCTAACATAATTTCCATAAAAGTGCCTCCCATGGCCGAATCTAAAAGATTTCTAGAAGCAAAATTCAATCCGCATAAAATTTTGTATGATCATCCATAAATTCAAACCATGAGTAGGGCAATTACGATGCATTAATTTCATTCTTTCCCAAGATTGGGCAACATGCTCATGATCAAGTTGTTTAAAATTCATGATATCGTTCCTAAGAGTGATAATCTTAAGCGGGAGGAAAATACTTAGAGATAAAAGCATCTTTGCACTTGTTCCAAGAATCAATACTATTTTTAGGCAAAGATGAAAACCAAACTTTAGCACGATCTCTAAGTGAAAGCGGAAATAACTTCAATTTGACAATGTTGTTATCCGTATCTTTCTTCTTTTGCATATCACACAAATCAACAAAATTCTTTAGATGAGTAGCGGCATCTTCACTAGGAAGGCCGATTTAATTGATCTTTCATAACAAGATTCAAGACAAGCAAGATTGATTTCACAAGACTCATCATTATTAAGAGGAGCAATCGAGTACTAAGGAAATCATTATTATTGGTATTGGCGAAATCACACAATTTGGTATTATCTTGTGCCATGGCAAAAAGTAATCCAACACACAAGCAAACAGAAAGGCAACGGAAAAAAAAAGGCAAACGGAAAAGAGAGGAGGAGATTGGGAAAGAGAGGGCAAATAAAGCGGCAAGGGTGAAGTGGGGAGAGGAAAGCGAGAGGCAAATGGCAAATAATGTAATGCGAGAGATATGGATTGCGATGGGTACTTGGTATGGTTGACTTGCTTGCGTGAGCCTCCGACAACGCGGCGCCAGAAATTCTTCTTGCTACCTCTTGAGCACTGCGTTGGATTTCCCGAAGAGGAGAGGATGATGCGATGAAAGTAAGCGTAAGTATTTCCCTCAGTTTTGAGAACCAAGGTATCAATCGGTAGGAGACCACGCACAAGTCCCTCGTACCTACACAAAACGATAGCAACTCGCAACCAACGCTTAGGGGTTGTCAATCCCTTCACGGTCACTTACGAGAGTGAGAAATGATAGAGATAATATTTTTGGTATTTTTGATAGATAGATGCAAGGTAAAAAGTAAAAGGCAAAGTAAAACAAAGCAAGTAAATAAAGTGATATAGATTGATATGATGAGAATAGACCCGGTGGCCATAGGTTTCACTAGTGGCTTCTCTCAAGAGCATAAGTATTCTACTTGGGTGAACAAATTCTTTGTTGAGCAATTGGCGAAATTGAGCATAGTTATGAGTATATCTAGGCAATGATCATGTATATAGGCATCACGTCCAAAACAAGTAGATCGAAACGATTCTGCATCTACTACTATTACTCCACTCATCGACCGCTATCCAGCATGCATCTAGAGTATTAATTAAAAATAGAGTAACGCCGTAAGCAAGATGACATGATGTAGAGGGATAAATTCATGCAATATGATAAAACCCCCATCTTGTTATCCTCGATGGCAACAATACAATACGTGCCTTGCAACTCTTTACATCCTTTGAGTAAGGACACCGCAAGATTGAACCCAAAGCTAAGCACTTCTCCCATTGCAAGAACTACCAATCTAGTCGGCCAAACCAAAAAGATAATTGAAGAGACTTGCAAAGATAACTCAATCATACATAAAAAGAATTCAGAGAAGAATCAAATATTTTCCATAGATAATACTGAATCATAAACCCACAATTCATCGGTCTCAACAAACACACCGCAAAAAGAAGATTACATCGAATAGATCTCCACGAGAGAGGGGGAGAACATTGTATTGAGATCCAAAAAGAGAGAAGAAGCCATCTAGCTACTAACTATGGACCAGAAGGTCCAAGTAAACTACTCACACTTCATCGGAGGGGCTATGGTGTTGATGTAGAAGCCCTCCGTGATGACGGCCCTCCCATGAGAGCTTCAAACAGGCCCCAAGATGGGATCTCGTGGATCTGAGAAAGTTGCCGCGGTGGAATTAGGTTTTTGGCTCCTGTTCCGATCGTTCGGGGATACGTAGGTATATATAGGAGGAAGGAGTACGTCGGTGGAGCTCCGAGGGGCCCACGAGGTAGGGGGGCGCGCCCAGAGGGGGCGCGCCCTCCACCCTCCACCCAGGGGGCAAGGCTAGTCTTTTTCATTAACATGCTGATACAAGTACGAAGGTTACATGGCACAAGCATGGGCTCGAGAGATTACATTATCTAAAAATTAAGATTTGGCAAGTGCCTACAAGTTAAAAGAAAGATAAGTGCCCCATGATCTCCGTTCTTTCCCCTTTCCTCCTAGGTGCGGCAGGTGAAGGCAAAGAAGGGGTGACGGGGAACGCACCGATGGAGAGCTTGATGGGGAAGACCCTCGACAGGGTGCGTGGCCGTGGGAGGAGGGCGATGCGGTCAGCCAGAGTCGAAATCGGCGTCCTCCCATCCGCTACCCTCGTCGTCACCGTCGATGTCCTCCTCGTCACTCTCGCTTGAGGAGGAGGTTTCGGTGTCGGTGGAGCTCTCCGTGCAACACCTTAAGCGGGTTCCCAAGTGCCCAAAGACCTTGACGGAGAGCAGGCCGTTCTCCATTAATTTGAAATGGAGAACGAGCCCCTCCGACAGGCTATGGGCACGGCGGCGTCTTTCACCCTTGGCGGAGATACATGACATGAGGCGGGAAGTCAACGCGTTGACCGCATGCCGCCATTCCCGCAGCCCCTCGTGTCCAGCCTCAAGGCCTGTGGCAGGTCGAGCTCCATCTCCCGAGCAAGCGTGGTGGGGGAGGCGGAGGTGACCACACTGCGCTTGCCTGGCTGATGAAGAACGCAGGGCTGGTCTCAGGCATGGCCCTCCATTGGGGAAGAGCATTTGGCGGAAGCGGCCCGGTCTGTTGCCCGTTCTCCTCTCCCCCGAGTGCCGCGTCGGCCTCGGCCTCGCCCCCTCCCTCTTCCTCTCGCAGCAGGCTCCGCTGCCATGAGCTCCGGAGGAGGGGCGACAAGCTATCAAGGAGAAGCCCTCGTCACCCCCATTGGAGTACCAGCGCGACCTCTCACCATGGCGAAGGGAAGGAAGGAATCAAGCTGGAAGGAGATGAATGCGGAAGGATGCTATCCCTCTCCCCTTTTTATAGAGGCGGGCACTGGGGCTCGCCTTGTTGGGGAACGAGTAATTTCAAAAATTTCCTACGCACACGCAAGATCATGGTGATGCATAGCAGCGAGAGGGAAGAGTGTTGTCCCGCGTACCCTCGTAGACCAAAAGCGAGCGTTAACAACGCAGTTGATGTAGTCGTCGTCTTCACGCGATCGACCAATCCAAGTACCGAACGTCGGCACCTCACGAGTTCAGCACACGTTCAGCTCGATGGCGTCCCGCGAACTCCGATCCAAAGCAGAGCTTCACGGAGAGTTCCGTCGGCCTGACGGCGTGATGACGGTGATGATGATGCTACACATGAGGGCTTCGCCTAAGCACCGCTATGATATGATCGAGGTGGAATATGGTGGAGGGGCACCGCACGGCTAAGAGATCAAGAGATCAATTGTTGTGTCTATGGGGTGCCCCTGCCACGATATATAAAGGAGTGGAGGAGGGAGAGGGCCAGCCCGATGGCGGCATACTGGAGGAGTCCTACTCCCACCGGAGTAGGATTCCTCCTTCAAGTAGTAGGAGTAGGAGACAAGGAAGGGGAAGAGGAAGAGAAGGAAGGAGGGGCGCCGCCTCCCCTAGTCCAATTCGGACTAGTCATTGGGGGCTGCCTCTCTCTCTCTCCCCTAAAGCCCAATAAGGCCCATATACTTCTTCCCCGTATTTCCGTAACTCCCCGGTACTCCGAAAAATACCCGAACCACTCGGAACCTTTCCGATGTCCGAATATAGTCGTCTAATATATCGATCTTTACGTCTCGACTATTTCGAGACTCCTCGTCATGTCCCTGATCTCATCCGGGACTCCGAACTACCTTCGGTACATCAAATCACATAAACTCATAATACAAATCGTTACCGAATGTTAAGCGTGCGGGCCCTACGGGTTCAAGAACTATGTAGACATGACCGAGAAACGTCTCCGGTCAATAACCAATAGCGGAACCTGGATGCTCATATTGGCTCCCAGTATTCTACGAAGATCTTTATCGGTCAAACCGCATAACAACATACGTTGTTCCCTTTGTCATTGGCATGTTACTTGCCCAAGATTCGATTGTCGGTATCTCAATACCTAGTTCAATCTGGTTACCGGCAAGTCACTTTACTCGTTCCGTAATGCATCATCCCGCAACTAACTAGTTAGTCACATTGCTTGCAAGGCTTACAGTGATGTGCATTACCGAGAGGGCTCAGAGATACCTCTCCGACAATCGGAGTGACAAATCCTAATCTCGAAAAATGCCAACTCAACAAATACCTTCGGAGACACCGGTAGAGCACCTTTATAATCACCCGATTCACGTTGTGATGTTTGGTAGCACACAAAGTGTTCCTCCGATGGCAGGAGTTGCATAATCTCATAGTCATAGGAACATGTATAAGTCATGAAGAAAGCAATAGTAACATACTAAACGATCAAGTGCTAAGCTAACGGAATGGGTCAAGTCAATCACATCATTCTCCTAATGATGTGATCCCGTTAATCAAATGATAACTCATGTCTATGGTTAGGAAACTTAACCATCTTGGATTAGTGAGCTAGTCAAGTAGAGGCATACTAGTGACACTATGTTTGTCTATGTATTCACACATGTATTATGTTTCCGGTTAATACAATTCTAGCATGAATAATAAACATTTATCATGAAATAAGGAAATAAATAATAACTTTATTATTGCCTCTAGGGCATATTTCCTTCACGCCCCCCAACCTAAGGGCGGCCGCCCCACTCGACCAATCCGGCCGCCAGAGGCGCAGGGAATCAGGACCGACCCGCTGCTCCAATCAGCGACGACCCGGCTTCCCGCCTCGGTGTTAAGGCCCGTGCCCTCCGTATCCACCACCTACCCTCCCTGGGGCATGAAGGACACGTGACGGGAGGGCCGGAATCAAGAGGACAAGTGTAGCGCCGTTTTCCACCCCGTGATCGTGGGGCACGGGCGCCATGAAGGCCACGACCCGAGTCCACTTTGTAAATGAGCCGCACCCCTGCGGCTTCCTCTTTTTTATACGGAAGGCGCGGACCGCCTCTTTACTATTCACCACAGGGTGACGCAAGCATGTTGCGGCTGTTCCACGCACGACCCCCACGTCACGCACTTAATGCGGGTCGTGGGGAACCACAACTGGCGAAGGAGTTACCGCAGTTAAAACTCTGCCACGCGTGCCCGCGCACCCTTCTGGGCCTGGCCCAACAACGCTTTGCGCTTATGTGTGGCCCAGGCCCGGGGGCTCCGGTCGGTGTACAAAAGTAGGGGCCTTTCTGTACCCTTTACTTGTGCACGGGCAGTCATAGCCACACCACGGCCATGCTTGGCGGGGCAGAGGAAGGAAAGGTACAAGGCTGCCAAAGCAGTGCTCAAACTAGAGGCGCGAAGGGCAAAAGGACAAGACGAATTTCCCCCGGCAAGAGCCTTGCCGGGGCGACCTACATAGCCCCGGCAAGAGCCTTGCCGGGGCAACTTGCCCAACACCAGCAAGGCCGCCACCCTTGAGCCTGAGAGTTCTGACACCATCGACAACGTCGAGACCAAGACTCAGGGGCGCTTGTGTGGTGGCATGCCGATCTTTGTGAGGAACAAAGGCCTGCGAATCTGGAGAGAAACCAGAAGGCGAAGACCCCCGACAAGAGCCTTGCCGGGGACAAGCGGAGACCCCCGGCATGAGCCTTGCTGGGGACAGACGAAGACCCCCGGCAAGATCCTTGCCGGGGACGCCCGCGAGACCCCGGCAAGACCCTTGCCGGGGGTTTCTATGGGGCCGAGGCTAGGCCCGCACCCACCAACGTTCCGCTACCCCGCGCCCATGCCGACACGGCAATCAGCCTGCCAACTAGGCCAGCGCCTGCGTGGAAGCGTGCAACTTCTAGGCCAACTAGCCAAGCACCTTGGTGGTGGCATGCAGATCTTCGTGAAGACCCTGTCACCGTACCAACTCAGCAGCCAGCCAGCCAGCATGGCGTTGCATGCCTCGTCACCTTTGACGCGTGTCGAAGCAAGGTGAGGCGGCGATGGACGGGACAAGCTTCGTTGTCGTCCCCAATAAAGCAAGAGGGCACGTCGGCAGCGCATTAAATGTGTTTGTCCTATGGTCCCAGGCAATAGACTTGTACACTGTACATACTTTCCACCTCATGTGTGCCACTGTGGCGACCCCTTTGACATATAAAAGGAGGCCCGAGGCCCGAGGAAGTATTCAAACTTTTTGGACTAGGCATGCGCCATAGCTAGTTCAAGAGCTCAAGAACACCAAATATATAGAAAAGCAGGACTAGGGTATTACGCATCATTCGCGGCCCGAACCTGGGTAAAAATCCCCACGCGTTGATCTTTTAGACCCGCTCTTTGCACAACTCCACGCACCGCCAACCGTAGAAGGGATTCCCCGGGATCCCATAGGTGTCGTTTCCCCCGACAACTATGCGTGATGTTTTTTACAAAACTAGATTTAAAATTGAGCGGTTCAATGTTTATTACAAAAAAACTAGGATTTTTCCGTTAGAAATGAATAACACGAAGAAGTCCAAATTGAAAAAACTAAGAAGTTCAATTTAAAAAGTAGAATAATTCAATGTATATCAAAATCTAGATTTTCTTCGTTACTAAATAATAAACCAAGAAGTTCAATTTTAAAAACGGAGCAGTTCAATATTTATTACAAAAAATTCGAATTTTTCCCATTACTAACAAATAAATCAGGAAGTTCAGTTCGAAATAACAAAGAAGTAGCATGATGTTTATTACAAAAAAACTAGGATTTTTCCGTTACAAATGAATAACACAAAGTCCAAATTGGGAAAACCAAGAAGTTCAATTTTAAAAAATAGAACAATTCAATGTATATGAAAACCCAGATTTTCCTCGTTGCTAAATAATAAACCAAGAAGTTCAATTTCAAAAAATGGAGCAGTTCATTATTTATTACAAAACTCGAATTTTTTCCGTTGTTAATGAATAAACCATGAAGTTCCGTTCAAAATAACCAAGAAGTTCGACATTTACGAAAATAAACTCAAATTTTTCCCATTTTTAAAAATACACAAGGTTCAAAAAATGAAAAAAATAGAGTGGTTTGATGTCTATAAAAATTTATTTTTTCGTTGCTAAAGGGTAGCATCGTTTTTGTCATTTAATAAAAATCGGAGCAAGTTGACTTTAAAAATAAAACCAAGAATTTCATACTAAAAAATGCAATAGTTCGATGTATACAATAGACTAAAATTCTTCTTGTTTCTATGCAAAATAAATTATGAAGTTCAATTTTTAAAAGTTGTACGATGTTTACATAAAGATCATTTTTTTAAGAATAAAACTAAGAAGTTCAAATTAAAAAAGCAGAGAAGTTCAAGAGATTACAAAAACCTAGGATTTACCTGCCCAATTTTGATGAGTGTTTTAGGAGTTAGGACAAAAGAAGCAGAGAGCAGTCAAAAGTAATAACAACCAGAAGTTCATGTACTACATAGTGTGTGTTTCATATGAGAAAAAAAATGAGTGGATGGAGAGCTTCAAGCAAAAAAACACGTGAAAAAGCAGAGTGAAGTTCAAGTAGACATGCCGAGAAGTTCAAGTTCTTCATGCGGTGCAATTTTGAAAAATACATTTTTTAGCGATAAAGGCAGAACGAATGATCTCGCCATTTTCGAAATTACTTGAAAACGGCTAGGAAACAGAGAAAACCATCAACATGAAAAAGTTCCGCATTTTCCGTAGCTTTTCAGCGGAATATTATTTGCCCCATTCCGATAAAGTTCGTAGAAATTACGTCGAAAATACGTTTTTAGCCATTTTCAAAATTGAATTAAAATCGTAAGGAATTAGGAGAAACAATATATACCAAAAAGTTTTTCACTTCCTCAAGCTTTCCAACGCCATATCATTTGCTGCATTCAGACGTACAATTAAAGAATTAGCTCGAAAATATAAACTCGGTTGAACTTGTACCGTTTTCTACATTACTCTTAAACCGTTCAAAATTAGAAAAAACTTTTAACATGAGAAAGTAGCGCATTTTCATCAGATTTCCAACGCCATATCATTTGCCTCAATTGGATTAGCCGTTTAGAAATGACATCAAAAAATACGAACTTGGCTATTTGGTTTGCAAAAATACGAGCAGTTTTGCAGCAGCTTTCCAACACCATATTATTTGCCTCATTTCAATAAATGGTTTATAAATGCGATCGAAAATACGATTCACATTTTTGTATGAAGAAAAAACGGTTTCCAAAACTGCTTTTAAACCGCTTACATCTTGCCAAAAATTTAACTTGGGTCATGATACTCCTGTCCATAGCTTTCCAACGGTATATCGCAAGCCTCATTTGGGCAACGTTAGCGGAAGTTCAACCTAGCACAGGGGGAAGTTTAAGGCGAACAACTTAGGCAGTAAAATTGCAAAAAGCACGAATTCATCACGACCCGAGAGCAAAATCCGCCAACTAGCGAGATTCCTATTTAAAACGGGCATTTAGTTGCTAAAAACCATTTAAAGATTGCACTTACATCACATAGAACACGACTAAGCAGTATAATTCGCGCGGGGAGACACGGTTGCGAAGATAGCCCGAAGGTCGGGTTCCTACAGAGGGAAGTTCAGGTGTGTAACTTCGGGAAGTTACAGTTGAGATCGAATATTATTTTCTCGATCCCGTGATCAGAATAGTGTTTATATATATATATATATATATATATATATATATATATATATATATATATATATATATATATATATATACATATATATATATATATATATATATATATATATAGTAATTTCTTGTGTGTTATAATGAGATATAACAATCATGTCACACTATGTTCAAATTCTCGTGCACATATACATACATTCTTTACATTTTAAAACCGTTAATCCCTGTTCTTACCCACAATTTTCTTTTTCCTCCAGTAAATATGTATGCCTCTCCAATCCAAGCTTATTTGCAAATGAAACGTCTCATCAAATACATAGGATATTTTATATAGGAAAATCATTAAATTTGATATTCCACATATCTCAAGTGTTCATTGGTGTTGTTTCATGGCCAAGGGTAGTTCAAGCCAGTCTATTGGAGAATTTCTTTTTTTTTTGGGGGGATACTATTGCAACCTAACATAGTGGTGTAGAGATTTTGACTAATTTGTAGGCTTCTGGTGCTCAGTCGATAAATCATGATATTTTCAGGGTAAACTTTACCTGAACGCTAATTTTGAGTGGGTCTATGACGCTGAAAGATGCCAAATTTCATATATGACTTTTATCTCAGAATTAAATTCAAGGTAATTTGTTGAATTGCATATAGCGAACTCAAATCCTGAATATAGTGGGTGAGAATGCTCAATGGTCAAGTTGCACATACTTTCTGAATAAACATCTACCCCTTAATTTTCCTTTCAACTCTGCCATCTTAAATTGCCAAATGTCTATAGAATTATAGTTGGCTGGTTGGTTTGTAAACATTCTAGTGTCTTTAATCACCCACTATATATCGTCTATTTTTTATATAGGAGCATCATTTTGCGTCTTCCTAGTTTAATTCAATGTCATTGTTTGCTGAAAAAAATGGTCAAACCATCAACAAGAAACTTTGGATTTTTTTCCATCGAATTATCTAAACCAACAGTATGCAATTGCAGACACAAAAGAAACTGGCAGTCTAGAACAAGCACAACAAAAGCGGATTCACATATGCATGAATCTGGACCATCAAGCTCTTGAAGGCAAATAATCAAACGCCTGGTGGATACATAGAAAAAATTACAAGATAGAACAATACTTACAGTTTGGAAACATAAGATGAAGTCCTCTGGCTTTTGGCTGGTAAATCCCCACTTTATGTACATAGGTTAGCAGCGATGAAGATATCGTCCACTATTGGCTTGTTGCACCAGTGTCCTCCGCCATCCCATCATCGCGTAGCAAACAATGCTGAACGTACAAGCGACCTTCCGCATTTCTCTGTCCTCCGCCAAGCCTGAAGCGCACTTGATAAAAAGTTTCGCAGCCTCCGCGGTGGACCAAACTGGAGGAATCGTGTGGCAATTGACGCACGTAGAGGAAGAGGAGCACGGAAGCTACGTAGGGGGGGAGCATATGGAGCCGGTGTACAACTTCATGCCCGCGAGGCCATGCCATTGGCGCGGCAACTGGCAAGGAGGCCAGGGCCGGTCCTGAGATTTTGGGGGCCCGGGGCGAAACTAAAACTCAAGGGCCTTAATATAGACATCATAATAATAACAATAAATTTACAAATATATATGTATATAGTATTATTGGTAACACTTAAATGAATCCAAAATCAATAGGCGTATCAAATAATTTATACGTATTACCTTAAATTTTCTTCTAACATTCCCTGATGAGAAGTCACTTATAATGGGGTCGATGTCAATCTCAACCAATAATTTCTTCTCGGTGCATAATATAGCCAAACCATTTAACATCTCTTGATTCATTGTTGGCCACAAATAATTCTTCAATAATTCCAACTTCAAAAATCTTCTTTCGGCAGATGCGACCGTCACAGGCACAACAAATGCGAAAAATAATGGAGATATTAGGATAACAATTAATTTCTCTGACATGCCTAAAAATCTCCATAGCATACATTACATAATCTGGCAAAATAAATATCATAATATTCAGTTCAGAATAAAATTATATAGCTCAATATCAGATGAAACACCAAGAGATAAAGTTTCTGAAAAATTTGTGCAAAATTCTTCTAGTTCATTATCACTTAATGACTTCAGGGTGCCCGGGCTCAATAAAAATCCAAATATATATGTAAAGACCATGAGTTCTGTAATTGTACCAATTTATCCACAGCCTTTTTCCTTTTTTTTTTATCGCTACTCGTTGCATATGTCCAGTTTACTCGATGCATATGTCATGTTTCTTAACAACATGATAACACACAGTGTTGGAAAAAATGTTGCATCAATTGTTGAGCAATACCGACTATGCATCAAGGAACAACAATATGATATACTTCTTGATTGAATCGGTTATGAGCATCAGTACATGGCCTACACAAAAATACAGATGGGGGGCTGGAATCAATTGAAATCAGCAGTGAACTGGATTAGCGTTGGGTGCCAGGGAATTGAAATCAATGGAGAATTATGAAGGAAATTAGCAGGAGTCAGGAGGGAGGGCGGCAGTACCAGTACGGACGTCGGGCGTTAGTTGGAACAGTTGTGCCTGGCCTGGGTCTGCATGATGTCGCCGTGATGGAATAGGAAGGGCCAAACCCTATTCGGCGCCTTAAGCGCCCGAATTAGGTGTTTCCGCAAACGGGCGCATACCCCTCCCTACGCGATGGGCCGGCCATTTATCCATATTATTATGTTTCAGAACTGCAAAAAAACTGCCGCCGGTGACACTCGAACTCGCATGCTCTGCCTTTTAGCTTAGCTGCGCTAGCCAACTTCGCAACTACCTTGCTTTGATTCATGAGATCCTTTTTCTTTTATTGTATCTACTTTTCATTTTCTTTTATTTTTTATTTCCCCATTTTCTTTTTCTTATTCTTTTTCCAAAATGCATGATTAAAAAAACAGTGAAGTTTTTATTCAAAATCCTCGATGAACGTTTTTAAATTCCACGAACTTTTTTCATGAACTTTCTAATTCGTAAACTTCGATGAACTTTTTTAAAGTTCAATTAACTTTTCAACTTTGATGAACTTTATTCAAATTCGGTGAACTTTTATTCGATGAACTTTTTGAATTTTGATGAACTTTTTGAATTTCAATGAACGTTTTTAAAATTCAATGGACTTTTTCGTGAACTTTCTAATTTTAAAATTGATGAACTTTTATAAAATTCAATTAACTTTTTCAACTTTGATGAACTTTTTCAAATTCGGTGAACTTTTATTCGATGAACGTTTTTGAATTTCGATGAACTTTTTTGAATTTCAATGAACTTTTTTGAATTTTGGTGAACTTTTTTTTCAAATCCGATGAACTTTTTTCAAACTTCATTAACTATTTTTTCAAATTTGATGAACTATTTTTAAATTTGATGAACCTTTTCAAATTCGATGACATTTTTTCCTATTCGATGAACTGTTTTTAAATTTTTCACTTTTCTGAATCAATGAACTTTTTACAAATTTCTGTACCTTTCTGAATTCAAGAACCGAAGGCCGTTTTTTTTCCTGAACCAACAAAACAACAAAGAAAAAAAATGAGCTGAGTTGATCGAGCGAACGAACAGAAGCTAAAAGGAAACGAAGCGAGGGAGCGATCTTATTGTGGGCCGGCCCATGAAGGCGCCTGCGTGGGCGCCGCTTGCTCCAAGTGGCGCTTAAGGCGCTGTCGAGGAGGTCTCAGACGGGCTTCGTGTGATCGCTCTTCTTTTTTTCACGTGACAGACTCGCTGGCTCATGAAACGAATCGATCGCTGGGTTGTTGCTTGCGCTTGCTCTGCCTGCGTGAAAGCCCACCGCCCAGCCCTTCTATTTTTTTGACATTGGCCCACATGCTACCTAGTTGCTGCATACCTCTCAGTGGGGCCCCCTGGTTTTGGGGGGCCCGGGGCGGCCGCCCCCTACCCCTCCCCAGGGCCGGCCCTGAAGGAGGCACCTGATCCCCTCGGCTGCAAGGTGGTAGAGTGACGGGAAGGACACACCAGCGCTGGCAACCCATGTGGAAGACGGCCACGGTGCCAGACCAGGACGACCACCGCTGCAGGATCGGGGAGATCGAGGCTGACGTGGACGAGCGGGGCAGCCAGCGGCGCACTAGTGGGGTACAAGGAGGGGGCGAAGACGGCGAATGCAGCGAGATGCGCCTGCGCATGAGAGAAAAGGGGTCGGGTGGGGCTGTGTGCCTAGGGTTTCTAATGATTAGATTTTTTTCTTGCGGTTAGCAGGACATGCGGGAGGAGGGAGGCTGACGAAGTGGGCTGAACGAAGGGTGACGTAAGAGGTGAAACAGAACACTCTGTTTCTATTAGGAAGTAGAGATATAACTGAAATAAACATCCAATTACATAAGTGACTATACAGATCATTCGCACACACCTCAATAAAAAATTATATGCATTCTGAAATAGGAGAAACGATCGCCTAGTCATCTACTTCTTGTGACGCTCCCGCCACTGCTCTGTGGCTCGATCCCTCGTCTGGAGCAGGAAGAAGACACTGCCTCATGTGAGCGATCTGCATGTACATCTCGTAGCTTGTGTATCGCCGCGTCCTTGGCCGCGTGCTTGACGTGTTCATCCGATCTCTCATGCCGGACATTGTGCGAGCGTTCTTGTCCTTCTTGCTCTCATCCTTCATCTTCACGTAGTAGGGGTCGATGATGGCCGAGGCATGGTCAACCAGGGAGTTATGTTTGTTGTTGTCGCTGCCCCACACCTTGTAGTGGTCCTGGATGTTGACAAGATTCTGGCATTTCAAGCCTGAAACCTTGAGCGTTTTTAGATCGTCGGTGGTGTCCACCGTAGCGAAACTGTAGTCAAAGTTGTTGATAAACCTGGAGAAATGCTCGCAAGGCCTTGTGACTAGGTGATAGTGGTAGACGAGGACGTCATATCACACGGACAACTAGGCGATGGCAACCTTCTGATCGTGCCTGGCATGACCGATGGTGTACTCGAGGTCGAAGTGGACCACTTGGTACTTGTTCTCGGCAAGCAACTGCTCCATAGTTTGGATGGAGCTCTCCACCGAGACCGGCTCATTCATGTACACCACCGAGAGGGCCTTCCCCCTCACGTGGGTGTCCACTACGTGATGCCTGGTGAATTGCCCGCCATTGTAAATGCGTTGAGCGTGAGGCGCTATTGGAATCGCTAGATGTCCTCTCTCTGTAATATGTAAATGCCGTGGTGTGCTTATTGTGTCGAGTGTGGCGCGATAGATGAAGGTAAATCTGAGGAATAAATTGGGATCAGGCGGCTGGATTCTCGGTAGCGTCGCATGGCAGTTTTTGCGTTGAGTAAGCAGCATCGATGGCGCGCGCGCCCGTCGCATGCACCGCGAAACGTCGCGATCGTGCAAACCCCAAACACTTTGGCGGCAGCATTGTGGAGGGACAAGGCGAGCGCCGGAGGACGCGAGCGAGCGGCCTTGGCGGGACCTGGCGAGGCGAGCGCCGTGGCCGCCTCAACCGCATAAGCAACCACACGCATAGCGCGAACCGTAGGGGAAATGGTCGTCTACAAGCGGCCGACAGTTGCGTTCTTTGCGTAAGAAACAGCAGCCGTGTGCTAGTACCACCATCTCGGTCTATTAGTCGCCTTTATATTATGTGCCATATTTTGACCTTAAATTTAACCAACAAAATATTAATGCATGTTACAAAAATTATATAATTGGAAACTATGTTCAAATACGAATCCAACGATATAATCTCTGGCGACATGCCTTCGTATTTTTTTAGTTAAATCTATAGTCAAAATTTGGCACAAAAATACATAGACGACTTATAAACCAGGACGGGGATAGTAGGTAATTTAATCGCAAACATTTTTTTGTATTAACTGTATGTGTATGTGTCCTTTCGTCCTCCTCTCGCACGTCTTGTCACCCCACCCTTGGTGACTTAAATATAAGCTTGAGCAGCAGCGTGGGGCGTTCTTTTGGCCAAACGGTGGTGAGCCTGTTTGATGCGGAGCATCCTACGATCATCCCCATGTCCACTTCGACCACTCCCCATGACCCAAGGATACATAAGATGAGACCTCGACTATACGCCATTGGACGCAAGGTGAACTCCCTCCTCTCCGAACCATCACTTCCACATGTGAGACATGGCTACTACCTCAAATATATGTGCTATGCATGACCAGGAACAAAGAGGAAGACCATGGACAAGATGATGAGGACACCAAGCGCACGGATCAAGAGGAAGAGCTGCCAGGAAGCATCAGCTCCCGGACATCCGACAGTCAGCAGACGTCAAGACTCCTCAAGCCGCCTGACCAGAAGGCTGACCCCTAACTCTCTGATGGATCGGACGACCGCCAGACGTCGGACATCCGACGATCTTAAGCTACCGGACGACCGTCATCGACCGGAAATCCAGTGCCACCTATCCAAAGCCAAAACGCCAGACGTCCAGACAA
Source organism: Aegilops bicornis (assembly GCA_021605145.1). NCBI lineage: Eukaryota > Viridiplantae > Streptophyta > Magnoliopsida > Poales > Poaceae > Aegilops > Aegilops bicornis. The sequence goes on from CM038674.1 coordinate 335,306,426, forward strand.
ATGCAGACGGCCGGGACCCACCGTGAGCCATCGGACGTCCGGTACCCGTCGGACGGCCAAAGCGCCTATCTCAATGCGAGAGTATCGGGTTGAGGCCCATGTATCCCCCACTTACCCCTTCGTGGCCCTAGACTATATATACTCCTCCACCTCCTCCTAGTTAGGGTTAGCGTTGTGTTAGCTCATATGTGAGATAGAGCTTCGCTCATCCATCCAGATCTAATCCTTTGCAAGGGACCGCCACCTCTTCGGAGAAGATCCATCTTGGATTCAAGACCCTAACAGGAAGACCTCAAGACCTCCTCTCGGAGAAGAACCGGTTAGCTTTGTATCGTCCTTTGTTGATCGTGGATGTTATATCTCCTCTCGTGTTTTGAGGATCTAGCATATGTGTGACCTAATCTCGTCGGTTTGAGTGTTTCTCTTATGTTATCCCTTGTGTTTCCCCTTGTGTTCTTCGTGTTCCTCATTGGGATCCGCTCCTTTTGTGAAAGATCGGCCATATAGGGTTTCACCCTACATCGTCTTGTTGGGGAACGTAGTAATTTCAAAAAAATTCCTACGCACACACAGGATCAAGGTGATGCATAGCAACGAGAGGGGAGAGTGTGTCCACATACCCTCGTAGACCGAATGCGGAAGCGTTAGCACAACGCGGTTGATATAGTCGTACGTCTTCATGATCCGACCGATCCAAGTACCAAACATACGGCACCTCCGAGTTCAGCACACGTTCAGCTCGATGACGTCCCTAGAACTCCGATCCAGCCGAGCTTTGAGGGAGAGTTCTATCAGCACAACGGCGTGATGACGGTGATGATGATGCTACCGGCTATGAGGCTTCGCCTAAGCACCGCCACGATATGATCGAGGTGGATTATAGTGGAGGGGGCACCGCACACTGACTAAGAGATCAAGAGATCAATTGTTGTGTCTATGGGGTGCCCCGCCACGTATATAAAGGAGTGGAGGAGGGGAGAGGACCGCCCCTATGGCGTGCCTTGAGGAGGTCCTACTCCCACCGGGAGTAGGATTCCCCCCCCTTCCAAGTAGTAGGAGCAGGAGTCAAGGAAAGGGAAGAGAGAAGAGAAGGAAGGAGGGGGCGCAGCCCCTCCCCCTAGTCCAATTCGGACTAGGCCTTGGGGGCGCACGCAGCCTCTCCTCTCTCTTTCCTCTAAATCCCAATAAGGCCCATATACTCCCCGGCGAATTCCCCTAACTCTCCGGTACTCCGAAAAATACCCGAATCACTCGGAACCTTTCCCATGTCCGAATATAGTTGTCCAATATATCGATCTTTACGTCTCGACCATTTCGAGAGTCCTCGTCATGTCCCCGATCTCATCCGGGACTCCGAACTACCTTCGGTACATCAAAACACATAAACTCATAATACAAATTGTCACCAAACTTTAAGCGTGCGGACCCTACGGTTTCGAGAACTATGTAGACATGACCGAGACATGTCTCCAGTCAATAACCAATAGCGGAACCTGGATGCTCATATTGGCTCCTACATATTCTACGAAGATCTTTATCGGTCAAACCGCATAACAAACAACATCGTTGTTCCCTTTGTCATCAGTATGTTACTTGCGAGATTCGATCGTTGGTATCTCAATACCTAGTTCAATCTCGTTACGGCAAATCTCTTTACTCGTTTCAGTAATGCATCATCCATAACTAACTCATTAGTCACATTGCTTGCAAGGCTTATATTGATGTGCATTACCAAGAGGGCCCAGAGATACCTCTCCGAAGATCGGAGTGACAAATCCTAATCTCGAAATACGCCAACCCAACAAGTACCTTCGGAGACACTTGTAGAGTACCTTTATAATCACCCAATTACGTTGTGACGTTTGGTAGCACACAAAGTGTTCCTCCGGTAAACGGGAGTTGCATAATCTCATAGTCATAGGAACATCTATAAGTCATGAAGAAAGCAATAGCAGAATACTATACGATCAAGTGCTAAGCTAACGGAATGGGTCAAGTCAATCACATCATTCTCCTAATGATGAGATCCCATTAATCAAATGACAACTCATGTCTATGGCTAGGAAACATAACCATCTTTGATCAACGAGCTAGTCAAGTAGAGGCATACTAGTGACACTATGTTTGTCTATGTATTCACACATGTATTATGTTTCCGGTTAATACAATTATAGCATGAATAATAAACATTTATCATGATATAAGGAAATATAAATAACAACTTTATTATTGCCTCTAGGGCATATTTCCTTGATCTCCCACTTGCACTAGATTCAATAATCTAGTTAAGCATCATCATGTGATTTAACATCAATAGTTCACATCTTTATGTGGTTAACACCCATAGTTCACATCGATATGTGATCAACACCCAAAGGGTTTACTAGAGTCGATAATCTAGTTCACATCACTATGTGATTAACACCCAAAGAGTACTAAGGTGTGATCATGTTTTGCTTGTGAGATAATTTTAGTCGGCCAGATTACATCACATTAAGATCCATAAGTATTTTGCAAATTTCTATGTCTACTATGCTCTGCACGGAGCTAACCTAGCTAATAGCTCCCACTTTCAATATGTATCTAGATCGAGACTTATAGTCATCCAGATCGGTGTCAAAGCTTACATCGACGTAACTCTTTACGACAAACTCTTTATCACCTCCATAACCGAGAAATATTTCCTTATTCCACTAAGGATAATTTTTCTGCGTCCGATGATCTACTCCTAGATCCTGTTGTACCCTCTTGCCAAACTCTTGGTGAGGTACACAATAGATGCAGTGCACGATATAGCATACTTTATAGAGCCTATGCACGAGGCATAGGGAATGACTTTCATTCTCTTTCTATTTTCTACCGTGGTCGGATTTTGAGTCTTTACACAACTTCACACCTTGCAACATAGGCAAGAACTCCTTCTTTGACATTTCCATTTTGAACTACTTCAAAAATCTTGTCAAGGTATGTACTCATTGAAAAAATATATCAGCGTCTTGATCTATCTCTATAGATCTTGATGCTCAATATGTAAGTAGTTTCACCGAGGTCTTTCTTTGAAAAACTCCTTTCAAACACTCCTTTATGCTTTCCAGAAAATTCTACATTATTTCCGATTCAACAATATGTCGTTCAGATATATTTATCAGAAATGTTGTAGTGCTCCCACTCACTTTCTTGTAAATACAGGCTTCACCGCAAGTCTGTATAAAACTATATGCTTTGATCAACTCACCAAAGTGTATATTCCAACTCCAAGATGCTTGCACCAGTCCATAGATGGATCATTGGAGCTTTCATATTTATTAGCACCTTTAGGATTGACAAAAACCTTACGGTTTGCATCATATACAACTCTATTTTAATAAATCCATTAAGGAATGCAGTTTTGTTTATCCATTTGCCAGATTTCATAAAATGCGGCAATTGCTAACATGATTCGGACAGACTTTAAGCATCGCTACGAGTGAGAAAATCTCATCGTAGTCAACACCTTGAACTTTGTCAAAATCCCTTTTCGACAAGTCTAGCTTTGTAGATAGTAACATTACTATCAGTGTCCGTCTTCCTCTTGAAGATCCATTCATTTTCTATGGCTTGCCGATAATCGGGCAAGTCAACCAAAGTCCACACTTTGTTCTCATACATAGATCCCATCTCATATTTCATGGCCTCAAGCCATTTTGCGGAATCTGGGCTCATCATCGCTTCCTCATAGTTCGTAGGTTCGTCATGGTCAAGTAACATGACCTCGAGAACAGGATTACCGTACCACTGCAGTGCGGATCTCACTCTGGTTTACCTACGAGGTTCGGTAGTAACTTGATCTGAAGTTACATGATCGTCATCATTAGCTTCCTCACTAATTGGTGTACTAGTCACAGGAACAGATTTACGTGATGAACTACTTTCAATAAGGGAGCAGTGCGATTACCTCATCAAGTTCTACTTTCCTCCCACTCACTTCTTTCGAGAGAAACTCCTTCTCTAGAAAGGATCCATTCTTAACAGCGAATGTCTTGCCTTGAGATCTGTGATAGAAGGTGTACCCAACTGTCTCCTTTGGGTATCCTATGAAGACACATTTCTCCGATTTGGGTTTGAGCTTATCGGAATCTAACTTTTTCTTATAAGCATCATAACCCCAAACTTTAAGAAACGACAACTTTGGTTTCTTGCCAAACCACAGTTCATATGGTGTCGTCTCAACGGATTTAGATGGTGCCCTTTTAACGTGAATGCAGTTCTCTCTAATGCATAACCCCAAAACTATAGTGGTAAATCGGTAAGAAACATCATAGATTGCACTATATCCAATAAAGTATGGTTATGACGTACGGACACACCATTATGCTGTGTGGTATTCTGTGGCACGAATTTGTGAAACTATTCCACATTGTTTTAATTGAAGACCAAACTTCGTAACTCAAATATTTGTCTCCGTGATCGGGATCGTAGAAACTTTATTTTCTGTCACGATGATTTTCCACTTCACTCTGAAATTCTTTGAACTTTTCAAATGTTTCAGACTTATGTTTCATCAAGTAGATATACCCATATCTGCTCAAATCATCTGTGAAGGTCAGAAAACAATGATAGCCGCCGTGAGCCTCAACACTCATTGGACCGCATACATCGGTATGTATTATTTCCAACAAGTCAGTGGCTCGCTCCATTGTTCCGGAGAACGGAGTCTTAGTCATTTTACCCATGAGGCATGGTTCGCAAGCATCAAGTAATTCATAATCAAGTGATTCCAAAAGCCCATCAGCATGGAGTTTCTTCATGCGCTTTACACCAATATGACCTAAACGGCAGTGCCACATACAAGTTGCACTATCATTATTAACTTTGCATCTTTTGGCTTCAATATTATGAATATGTGTATCACTGCGATCGAGGTTGAATAAAACATTCGCCTTGGGTGTATGACCATAGAAGGTTTTATTCACGTAAACAGAATAACAATTATTCTTTGACTTAATTGACTAATCGTATTGCAATAAACATGATCAAATCATATTCATGCTTAACGCAAACACCAAATAACACTTATTAAGGTTCAACACTAATCCCGAAAGTACAGGGAGTGTGCGATGATGATCATATCAATCTTGGAACTACTTCCAACACACATCGTCACCTCGCCCTTAACTAGTTTCTATTCATTCTGCAACTCCCGTTTCGAGTTACTACTCTTAGCAACTGAACCAGTATCAAATGCCGAGGGGTTGCTATAAACACTAGTAAAGTACACATCAATAAGATGTATATCCAATATACCTTTTTTCACCTTTGCCATCCTTCTTATCGGCCAAATACTTGAGGCGGTTCCGCTTCCAGTGACCAGTCCCTTTGAAGTAGAAGCACTCAGTCTCAGGCTTAGGTCCAGACTTGGGCTTCTTCACTTGAGCAGCAACTTGCTTGTCGTTCTTCTTTAAGTTCCCCTTCTATCCCTTTGCCCTTTTCTTGAAACTAGTGGTCTTGTTAACCATCAACACTTGATGCTCTTTCTTGATTTCAACCTTCATCGATTTCATCATCATGAAAAGCTCGGGAATCGTTTTTGTCATCCCTTGCATACTATAGTTCATCATGAAGTTCTACTAAATTGTTGATGGTGACTAGAGAATTCTGTCAATCACTATTTTATCTGGAAGATTAACTCCTACTTGATTCAAGCGATTGTAGTACCCAGACAATCTGAGCACATGCTCACTGCTTGAGCTATTCTCCTCCGTCTTTTAGCTATAGAACTTGTTGGAGACTTCATATCTCTCAACTCGGGTATTTTGTTGAAATATTAACTTCAACTCCCGAAACATCTCATATGGTCCATGACGTTCAAAACATCTTTGAAGTCCCGGTTCTAAGCCGTAAAGCATGGTGCACTAAACTATCAAGTAGTCATCATACCGAGCTTTGCCAAACATTCATAACGTCTGCTTTTGCTCCTGCAATCGATTACGTCACCTAGCGGTGCATCAAGGACATAATTCTTCTGTGCAGCAATGAGGATAAACCTCAGATTACGGAGCTAGTCCACATCATTGCTACTAACATTTTTCAACATAGTTTTTCTCTAGGAACATATCAAAAATAAAATAGGGGAGCTAAACGCGAGCTATTGGTCTACAATATAGACATGCTAATACTACCAAGACTAAGTTCATGATAAATTGAAGTTCAATTAATCATATTACTTAAGAACTCCTACTTAGATAGACATCCCTCTAATCATCTAAGTGATCACGTGATCCATATCAACTAAACCGTTAATGCGATCATCACGTGAGATGGAGTAGTTTTCAATGGTGAACATCACTATGTTGATCATATCTACTATATGATTCACGCTTTCGACCTTTCGGTCTCGATTCCGAGGCCATATCTCGCATATGCTAGGCTCGTCAAGTTTAACTGAGTATTCCGGCGTGTGCAACTGTTTTGCGCTTAGTTGTATTTGAACGTAGAGCTTATCACACCCGATCATCACGTGGTGTCTCAAGACGAAGAACTTTATAGCGGTGCATACAGGGGAGAACACTTATACCTTTAAATTTAGTGAGAGATCATCTTATAATGCTACCGTCGAACTAAGCAAAATAAGATGCATAAAAGATAAACATCACATGCAATCAATATAAGTGATATGATATGGCCATCATCATTTTATGCTTGTGATCTCCATCTTGAAGCACCGTCATGATCACCATCGTAACCGCCTAGCGACACCTTGATCTCCATCGTAGCATCGTTGTCGTCTCGCCAACTATTGCTTCTCGACTATCGCTACCGCTTAGTGATAAAGTAAAGCATTACAGGCGATTGCATTGCATACAATAAAGCGACAACCATATGGCTCCCGCCCGATTGCCGGTAACTCGGTTACAAAACATGATCATCTCACACAATAAAATATAGCATCATGTCTTGACCATATCACATCACAACATGCCCTGCAAAAACAAGTTAGTCGTCCTCTACTTTGTTGTTGCAAGTTCTGCGTGGCTGCTACGGGCTGAGCAAGAACCGTTCTTACCTACGCATCAAGACTATAGCGATAGTTCGTCAAGTTAGTGTTGTTTTAACCTTATCAAGGACCGGGGCGTAGCCACTTTCGGTTCAACTAAAGTTGGGCCGACACCCGCCAGCCACCACGTGTGCAAAGCACGTCGGTAGAACCAGCCTCGGCGTAAGCGTATGCATAATGTTGGTCCGGGCCACTTCATCCAACAATACCGCCGAACCAAAGTATGACATCTTTGGTAAGCGGTATGACTTGTATCGCCCACAACTCACTTGTGTTCTACTCGTGCCTATAACATCTACGCATAAAACCTGGCTCGGATGCCACTGTTGGGGAACGTAGTAATTTCAAAAAAAAATCTACGCACACACAGGATCATGTTGATGCATAGCAACGAGAGGGGAGAGTGTGTTCACGTACCCTCGTAGACCGAAAGTGGGCGTTAACTGCTGGCGCTGTTGATGTAGTCGTACGAATTCATGATCCGACCGATCCAAGTATCGAACGTACGGCACCTTCGAGTTCAGCACACGTTCAGCTCGATGACGTCCCTCGAACTCCGATCCAGCCAAGCTTTGAGGGAGAGTGCCGTCAGCACGACGGCGTGATGATGGTGATGATGATGCTACCGACACAGGGCTTCGCCTAAGCACCGCTACGATATGATCGAGGTGGATTATGATGGAGGGGGGCACCGCATATGGCTAAGAGATCAAGAGATCAATTGTTGTGTCTATGGGGTGCCCCCTGGCCACGTATATCAAGGAGTGGAGGAGGGGGAGAGGGCCGGCCCCTATGGCGCGCCTCGAGGAGTCCTACTCCACCGGGGTAGGATTCCCCTTCAAGTAGTAGGAGTAGGAGTCGCGGAACGGGACGAGAGACGAGAAGGACGGCGGGGGCGCAGCCCCTCCCCCTAGTCCAATTCGAACTAGGCCTTGGGGGGGGGGGGCGCAGCCTCTCCTCTCTCTTTCACCTAAAGCCCAATAAGGCCCATATACTCCTCGGCGAATTCCGTAACTCTCCGGTACTCGAAAAATACCGAATCACTCGGAACCTTTCCGATGTCCGAATATAGTCGTCCAATATATCTATATTTACGTCTCGACCATTTCGAGAGTGCTCGTCATGTCCCCGATCTCATCCGGAACTCTGAACTACCTTCGGTACATCAAAACACATAAACTCATAATACAAATCGTCATCGAACTTTAAGCGTGCGAACCCTACGGGTTCGAGAACTATGTAGACATGACCGAGACCGAGACATGTCTCCGGTCAATAACCAATAGCGGAACCTAGATGCTCATATTGGCTCCTACATATTCTACGAAGATCTTTATCGGTCAAACCGCATAACAACATACATTGTTCCCTTTGTCATCGGTATGTTACTTGCAGAGATTCGATTGTCGGTATCTCAATACCTAGTTCAATCTCGTTACGGCAAGTCTCTTTACTCATTCCGTAATGCATCATCCTGCAACTAACTCATTAGTCACATTGCTTGCACAAGGCTTATAGTGATGTGCATTACCGAGAGGGCTCGGAGATACCTCTCCGAGCAATCGGAGTGACAAATCCTAATCTCGAAATACGCCAACCCAACAAGTACCTTCGGAGACACCTGTAGAGTACCTTTATAATCAACCGTTACGTTGTGGACGTTTGGTAGCACACAAAGTGTTCCTCCGTAAAACGGGAGTTGCATAGTCTCATAGTCACGAGGAACATGTATAAGTCATGAAGAAAGCAATAGCAGCATACTATACGATCAAGTGCTAAGCTAATGGAATGGGTCAAGTCAATCACATCATTCTCCTAATGATGTGATCCCATTAATCAAATGACAACTCATGTCTATGGCTAGGAAATATAACCATCTTTGATCAACGAGCTAGTCAAGTAGTGGCATACTAGTGACACTATGTTTTTCTATGTATTCACACATGTATTATGTTTCCGTTTAATACAATTATAGCATGAATAATAAACATTTATCATGATATAAGGAAATATAAATAACAACTTTATTATTGCCTCTAGGGCATATTTCCTTCACATCTTGGTATCAGAGCAAGGTTGATCACGAATTTGGAGCCCCAACCCCTCTTTTTGATCGATCTATTCAAGAGTCCGTAGTAAAATAACATGAAGCTATTCTTTCCGTTCGATCTATCATATAGTTCGTACTAGTATAACACCTTAAGACATAAATCAACCAAAACCCTAATGTCACCTAGATACTCCAATGTCACCTCAAGTATCCGTGGGTATGATTATATGATATGCATCACAGGAGCTCAGATTCATCTCTTCAAACCAACACAAAGTACTTCAAAGAGTGCCCCAAAGTTTCCAATGGAGAGTCAAGACAAAAACGCGTGCCAACCCCTATGCATAAGTTCACGAGGTCACTGAACCCGCAAGTTGATCACCAAAACATACATCAAGTAAATCACGTGAATATCCCATTGTCACCACAGATAAGCACATGCAAGACATACATCAAGTGTGCTCAAATCCTTAAAGACTCAATCCAATAAGATAACTTCAAAGGAAAAACTCAATCCATTACAAGGGAGTAGAGGCGGAGAAACATCATAAGATCCAACTATAATAGCAAAGCTCGCGATACGTCAAGATCGTGCCAAATCAAGAATTCGAGAGAGAGAGAGAGAGAGAGAGAGAGAGAGAGAGAGAGATCAAACACATAGCTCTTGGTACATACCCTCAGCCCAGGGTGAACTACTCCCTCCTCGTCATGGAGGCGCCGGGATGATGAAGATGGCCACGGTGAGGATCCCCTCTCTCCGTGGGAGTGGAAAAGGGCCTCAATTGGTTTTGGTGGCTACAGAGGCTTGCGGTGGTGGAACTCCTGATCTAGGTTTCTTTTCGGGGGTTTATGTAATTATAGGGATTTTTGGCATCGGGAACAAGTCGGGGTCTCAGGAGGTGGCCACGAGGTAGGGGTGCGCCCAGGGGGTTAGGCGCGCCCCACCCTCGTGGAGTGCCTCGAGACTCTTCAGCCCATCTCCGATACTCCACGGGCTATACGGTCCAAAAATAATCTCCGTGAATTTTTAGGTCAATTGGACTCGTTTGGTTTTCCTTTCTGCGATACTCAAAAACAAGGAAAAAAAACAGAAAGGCAGCCTTTGGGCTCTAGGTTAATAGGTTAGTCCAAATAATCATATAAAATAGCATATAAATGCATATAAAACATCCTAGATGGATAATATAATAGCATGGAACAATCAAAAATTATAGATACATTGGAGACGTATCAAGCATCCCCAAGCTTAATTCATGCTCGTCCTCGAGTAAGCAAATGATAAAAACAGAATTTCTGATGTGGAATGCTACCTAACATAATTATCAATGTAATTTTCTTTATTGTGGCATGAATGTTCAGATTCGAAAGATTCAAGACAAAAGTTTAATATTGACATAAAAATAATAATACTTCAAGCATACTAACCAAGCAATTATGTGTTCTCAAAATAGCATAGCCAAAGAAAGCTCATCCCTACAAAATTATATAGTTTGGCCATGTTTCATTTTCGTCACACAAAATGCTCTCATCATGCACAACCCTGATGACCAGCCAAGCAATTGTTGCATACTTTAGTATTCTCAAACTTTTTCAACTTTCACGCAATACATGAGCACGAGCCATGGACATAGCACTATGAGTGGAATAGAATATGATGATGGAGGTTGTGTGGAGAAGACAAAAAAGGAGAAAGTCTCACATCGATGCGGCTAACCAACGAGCTATGGAGATGCCCATCAATTGATGTCAATGTGAGGAGTAGGGATTGCCATGCAACGGATGCACTAGAGCTATAATGTATGAAAGCTCAACAAAAGAAACTAAGTGGGTGTGCATCCAACTTGCTTGCTCACAAAGACCTAGGGCATTTGAGGAAGCCCATTGTTGGAATATACAAGCCAAGTTCTATAATGAAAAATTCCCACTAGTATATGAAAGTGACAGAATAAGAGACTGTCTATCATGAAGACCATGGTGCTACTTTGAAGCATAAGTGTGGAAAAACGATAGTAGCATTGTCCCTTCTCTCTTTTTCTCTCATTTTTTTGGGCCTTCTCTTTTTTTTGGCCTTTCTCTTTTTTGGCCTTTCTCTTTTTTTCCTCACACAGGACAATGTTCTAATAATGATGATCATCACACTTCTATTTATTTACAACTCAAGGATTACAACTCGATAATAGAACAAAATATGACTCTATATGAGTGCCTTCGGCGGTGTACCGGGATAATGAATCAAGAGTGACATGTATGAAAAATTATGCATGGTGGCCTTGTCAGAAATACGATGTCAACTACATGATCATGCAAGGCAATATGACAATGATGAAGCGTGTCATAATAAGCGAACGATGGAAAGTTGCATGGCAATATATCTCGGAATGGCTATGGAAATGCCATAGTAGGTAGAGTGTCGGTGTCAAAACCGGCGGGATCTCGGAGTAGGGGTCCCAGGCATGCGTCTAAGGTTGATGGTAACAGGAGGCAGGGGACACAATGTTTACCAGGTTCGGACCCTCTCTATGGAGGTAATACCCAACTACATTTGATTGATCTTGATGAATATGAGTATTACAAGAGTTGATCTACCACGAGATCGTAATGGCTAAAACCCTAGAAGTCTAGCTTTGTATGGTATTATCCGTTTCCGGACTAAGCCCTTCGGTTTATATAGACACCGGAGGGGACTAGGGTTGTACAAAGTTAGTTATAGAGAAAGGAATTCATATTTGGTCACCAAGCTTGCCTTCCAGGCCAAGGAGAGTCCCATCCGGACACAGGAGAGTCTCTTTGGTCTTGTATCTTCACAGCCCATTAGTCCGGCCTATGTCCAACAGGCCGGACGCTCGAGGACCCTATAGTCCGGGACTCCTCGGTAGCCCTGAACCAGGCTTCAATGACGAGGTGTCCGCTGTTGATTGTCTTCGACATTATAAGGCGGGTTCTCCTTTCCGAATACTCCAAGATAGTCTTGGACGCCTTAACGAGCGTGTCCGGGATCTGCAACACAAGTACCACACACATAGCCGTAGAGAGTATAATATTTCACGAGTCCCATCCGGCGACAACTCCTGCGCAAGATGACATCACGCCTGCCGGTCATTATTTCCCCGAACCATTTTAAATACGCCGTTCCACGTTTCGAGATGTGGTTTCCATTGGCACGTTCATAGAGGCGGGGTGTACCGATCTTTCGATGAGATGATAACTATCGATTTGGTGGAGACGACTTTGTGATCCGACTACAAGCGATGCAACGATGTTGCGCCTTAGCAATCGCTAAACCAATCTCCTGAGGTTATTGACCACGCCGGAGCACGATCAACCTGACCATGAAGGTCTATTCCTGCAAGCAATCGAAGAACAAGCAAGAATATGATAAAAGCAATCTGAATATTGTGAATATGTATGAAGTATTGATAAAGGTGGGGATCCATAAGCGGTCTTAGTGCGGTCGTTGGACACAAGCGAAGTACCGCGAAGTTGCAATGGCTAACTTTTAACTGAACAAATCCCAAGCAAAAATCTACTAGATGGATCTACTTATATAGAAGCAAGGGGTGGCGGCCAAGGAGGTGTGAGGACGTTCCAAGGCATCCTAAAACTAACCCTAGGTCGTACAAGGCTCATGGGCCCAAGTGGAGGTGATGCAACACCTTTGGACTTGTTGTTTGACTCGGATTGTGCTGCAGAGTCAGATTGTTTCATCCATATCTCAACGCTCCAGACGAATTTAAAGGTGAATCCAATTGGGTTGGAAAGAGAACGAAATCTACTTTCGAACAAAAAATGAATGACCCAATTCGGAGTCCGTATGAAAAAGTTGTTGGCGTTTTGACTCAGGTATGTCTGTGTAGTCCGAATCTTAATCCAGAACGTGAGAGACTTGGACTCTGTCTTCTCTTGGCCCAAAAGTGACGTGAGAGGACTTTTTGAACAGAAGCTAAACTTCTCCTTTTCCCCTATCTTCATATGTGGATTGTACAAATGTCCCATCGCCCTTAATTAGACAAAACACAAAAAGTGTGTGAAGTATTTTGTTACGGATAACATAAATAGATTATTGAATAGTTTGCGATAGAAATCACACGACAAATATGCATGTATGCAATATTTTTGGTCGTATCCAAGGTAGTCATGTCCTCATCATCCTCCCCTTCTTGAAAATAAAGCCGTCCTCGGCGTTGCTTAATCTGAAATGTGGCTAACAAAAGAGACAAGGTATACATGTTGTATATGTATATGTCATCCATTTTTACTTCCCTTGGATTTTGCACATATGACACATGTATACATGAGTAACTTTCATAGTTAATAAAATATAAAGCCAAAATATTATCACAAGAAGTAGAAGGCATGAAAGTATTGCAACTCAGTTTGCACATGTAAGTGAAGCTCTTATTCATATGAAAAGATTGACAATATTCATCATTAAACCATCCCAACATTGGTGAGTAAACCTTACTTGCATCAAATTTACATGCTACAACATGCTTAAATAAGCAAACATGCAGTAAGTCATTTGACACAGAATCATCACCAAGATTAGAGGTCATATCAAAATGATTAAACATTGGTTCTTTTGCATCAACAGTTAACTCATTGGGTGCACTCAAAATTGTTGGTATTTCAGTTGTTTGATCACATGGCGCATTCATAGCGGTAACATGATTCTCTAAAATAGGTGATGCGCTCAAATCAACAGGTAACTCAACACACGATGTATTCAAGTTAACTAGGCATGCATCATTCTCATGTGAAGTTATATCATCAATACCTTCTGAGTTACCCCGTCATAAAGATGTAGCTGATGTAGAGTACGGATGATGGCAATGTACCATACTCTTGAGATGATGTCGCTCACAATCTGAGTGTGGCTGCTCTAGTAGGTGCAACGGTGGAGGAACCAAGCGGTGGTGGTGAGCATGAACTAGAATAGTAGTTGTTGTAGTCACCCAATGCATCCTCCTGTAACTGTCTCTCAAAGGTACAAGCACGAACATACATACCAGTAATGCAACGAGGAATATACTGAAATCGTGCCTGAATATCATGGTTCAAACCACCAAAAAATCTATTCATTGTATCATCCTCAGATTCTTCTATGTCACAATGATGCATATAAGATTTGAACTCTTGGTAGTAAGCATGAACAGTGTTGTTGCCTTGTTTAAATTGTTCAAATTCTTGAAGCAATTCCACGACGATAGTAAGGAGGAAAAATTGTTGTCTCATTACATCTTTCAAATCTTTCCAAGTTGTGGGTTGGTTATCAATGTTTTTCTTACAATGCACACTCCACCAAAGCGAAGCAAAACCAGTAAATGCTCTAGTGGCAGCTCGTACTCGCTCAAGTTCGAGAAAAGTCATGGTGACTAAAAACTTGTTCTACTTCAAGCTCCCAAGCTAGATAAATAGCAGAATTAAATCTACCCTCAAATAGCGGTAAAGAGATAACACGACTATGTGCTTGTGTGTGTTGTCCAAACTCTCGTGATGGTGAAGATGTGCCCGTCGTCCAAGAACTTCTATCTCCGGAACCTGTCATATTAGTAGAAACAAGAAACAAAATTCGAGAATAATGTTCCTATGAACTACTAGGATGTGATTGTAAAGTGCTCACAGTAAAGCAAATATCTATCTTACAAGTTCTTACCATGCGGCGGTGGTGACCGAGCAACCGGCGGTGTCAAATAACTCCGAAAATTGTGTAAAGCGATTGCCAAGGAGCATTACATATACTGCGGTGTAGAAATATGTGGAGCTAAGTTGGCTATATATGGTAGCAAAATATTAGCAATAATCAATTCAGAGATGCAATGATGAATAAGCGCTCAACGACAAGATCTTGTCTTTGGTCCTAGGCTAGACCGGACTAGAGACGCGAGCCTAGAACACTAATGAGGTCACGACATAGCACAACTAGCTTTAATGAAGGATACTAAGTAGCTCTGGACAGCAAGATATAAGTGAAGATCACAACGGCAGTAAAGATAATGATGAAAAACAACTGCCAAGCAGGATATATAACAACTTTTTCCCCAACTTTTCTCAGCAAAAGTTTGTGCTAATTTTATAATATTTTTTCTCAAAATGCCACTGACTCAAGATTTCAAACGCAAAAAGAATCACTCAATTCCGAGTTGATATGAGGAGTCAAAAAATTCTGAAACTGGCTTGGAAAACTGAAACAAGCTGTGTTCGCGAACTTCGGAGGGAAAAAACACCTATTTAGAAGCCGATTTTGAGGTGTCAAATATTGAACTAGCTTCTGCAACTATTTAGATGCGGCTCGTCGCTAGCTTACATTTGAGTACCCCTGGAGCCAAAACGGACTTCGTATGAGGAAGTTACGCCGGTTTTACTGATCAGTGCACAAAACAGATTTCAATCCGAATTCAACTACGAGATGAGTCTAGATATATTCGAATTTTGTTTTTTTTCTTCTCTTTTTTTTTTCCTCACACTTTTTCTCTTTTTCTTTCTCTTTTTTTCTTTGACTTTTTTTTACTTTTTTTTCTCTGTCTTTTTTTTCTCTCTCCCTCTTTCCAAAACAAACTAGATAAGATGCATATTGGATCAAGCGAAGATGTGAACGACCTCAACTATGATTGTGACAATGAACAATGGGTAGGACGTGGTGGAAATTGATGGATGGGGTGGTGGACATCGGAAAGGATAACGATGCAGCGGCGATGTGACTAATGTGAACAGAACTCGAAACTCTAAACGAACTAGACACTAAGACCAGCAACTCGACACGACGATGCAACCGATAATTCAATAATGCAAACAATGAAAAGAGAATTGCAAAGGCTCAGACTGGCTAGGACAAAGGATGAATAGATCTAACTTTTTTGTGGCTTTTTCTTGGTCAATAAGTAAGAAAATAAATCTAATCTAGGGATAACTGGAAATTCTCACCGAGCAACCTGAAAACTGATACCACTTGATAGAGGCGGGGTGTTCCGATCTTTCGATGAGATGATAACTATCTATTTGATGAAGACGACTTTGAAGATCCGACTACAAACTTGCAATGACTTTGCGCCTTAGCAATCACTAAACCAATCTTCTGATGTTATTGACCACGCCGGAGCATGATCAACCTGATCACGAAGATCTATTCCTGCAAGCAATCGAAGAACAAGTAAGAATATGATAAAATCAATCTGAATATTGCGATTATGTATGAAGTATTGATAAAGGTGGGGGTCCGTAAGGGGTCTTGGTCTGGTCGTTGGACACACACGAAGTATACGAAGTTGCAATGGCTAACTTTTAACTAAACAAATCCCAAGCAAAAATCTACTAGATGGATCTACTTATATAGGAGCAAGGGGTGGCGGCCAAGGAGGTGGGAGGACGTCCCAAGGCATCCTAAAACTAACCCTAGGTCGTACAAGGCTCATGGGCCCAAGTGGAGGTGATGCAATACCTTTGGACTTGTTGTTTGACTCGGATTCTGCTGCAAGAGCGTACAGATTGTTTCGGCCCATATCTCAACGCCCGGATTTAATTTAAAGGTGAGTTCAATTGGGTTGGAAAAAGAACGAAATCTACTTTGCAACAAAAAAAGAATCACCCAATTCGGAGTCCGCATGAAAAAGTTGTTGGCGTTTGACTCAGGTTTTTTTTTTTGAGAAACGTTTGACTCAGGTATGTCTGTGTAGTCCGAATCTGAATCCAGAACGTGAGAGACTTGGACTCTGTCTTCTCTTGGCCCAAAAGTGACGTGAGAGGACTTTTTGAACAGAACCTAAACTTCTCCTTTTCCCCTATCTTCATATGTGAATTTTACAAATGTCCCATACACCTGCAATTAGACAAAACACAAAAGTGTGTGAAGTATTTTGTTATTGGATAACATAAATAGATTATTGAATAGTTTGCACTAGAAATCACCTCACAAATATGCATGTATGCAATATTTTTGGTCGTATCCAAGGTCATGTCCTCATCACACGTCTTGTCAAAGCAGAGATCGTGTCCCCTTATTGCAGGATTCTCATCAATACGGGCGTGGGTAATCCAACCATGCCGTTTACATAGCCCTTGGGAATAGGCGAGTTTTAAGGCGAGTTGGGAGGCGTTCGATTTTCACTGCCTTTATAAGGGGATAAGGATTCCCCTTCTTCACCCACGCCTTCTTTCTTCCTCGGCCCTTCCATTCTCGAGCTCCAGCGCCCAAGTTCTCATCTTTTCCACTCCGAGCAAGCTCTCAACCATGTCCGGATCCGGAGGTCAAGGCAAGTGGATGGTCTCCTCCGTCAAGGAGAAGTACACCACCCAGCTTTGGGCGGCGGGGTATCTGGCGAAAGGAGTCACCCACCGTCTGCCAACCAAGGGGCAAATCATCCCCACCCCAAATCCTACTGAGAGGGTGGTCTTACTTCCTCACTTCGTCCGCGGGTTAGGGTTTCCACTCCACCTTTTCGTCTGCGGGCTGATGTTCTATTACGGGCTAGATTTCCATGATATGGCCCCAAACTCCTTCCTCAACATCTCGGCATTCATCGTCATGTGCGAGGCTTTCCGCCGCATCCATCCCCACTTTGGATTATGGCTCAAGATCTTCAACGTGAAGCCGAAGGTGGTGGATGGTCAGCACGCGGAGTGCGGAGGCGCCATGGTGAGCAATATGCCCAAGGTCACATGGCCCACGGGCACCTTTGTGGAGACTGTCAAAGAGTGGCATCACTGAGCCACGCGGCGCCACTTGGACGGCGGCTCCCGAATTGAAGGCCGGAGCCCCAATGCGGCTCACCTCCTGGATGGAGAAGGGCCCCAACTGGTCTTCGTCAGACGAGCTAATAGCGCTGCAAACGCGCATTCAGAGCATGGTAGATAAAAACATCAAGCTCGATGACGTGATCCAGGTGAGGCTGATTCGCCGGATCCTCCCTGCCAAAGACGAAGCTTCCCTTTATGGGAATTCGATCCACAGAAGCACCAGACCCTGGAAAGGCTCTTCGGAACTACTCACGAAGATGCCTGGAAGTTGCTCTTCAAGGGCAACAAGAAGCCGCCGGTTATGGTTTCGGACCATGGGCACGATCATAACCATCCCGCTAGTGCGGTAAGTCCCTCACCTCTAAAGGCATACCCTCTACTTGCTTGTCCAAGGAGGATGTTTAACTTTACTATATTATTTGGTATGGACGGAGAGCGGAGCGGATCTAGTGTTCGGCTCTTGCCCGAAGAGCCGGTCATCCCTCTCCTAGCGAAGATCTTTGGTTCTGGCGCCCTATCGGCCGGGCCAGAGAAGGTGCCAAGAAGAAGGCCAAGGGGCCAAAGGTGGTCCCGTTGCAAGGATGCTTCAGACGTGGCGTCCAAGACGAGAAGAGACTGGATTCCTCTCCGCACCGAGGACGCACTGACGACCGAAGAGGAAGAGGAGAACAACCCTCCCCCTGATGGGGGAAAGAGGAAGAGGGCGGCCTCCATGAACCTGGAGGCGGAGACGTCCAAGAAGGGGAAGGGCTCCCTTGCGGATAACTCCGCGTGGGATGTCGACAGCAGTCCGGAGCGACGCCCCAAACCAAGCCCCTCGCCGCATCGTAAGTGCTAAAACTCGCAGATGTCCGTATATCCAGCCTCTCCTCCTCATCGTATTGACATGGTTATTTATGCTTATTGCAGTCCGGCCCACGACACCTCCCAGCGATCCTCATCAAGGGGTTTGTTGGACTCAAAGGCGATGGCCAGTGAGTCACCGCTGGCCGCTCACTCTCCCAAGGCCAAGGGTGACGCTGAGGTGTTGTCCCGAAGGACTTTCCCAGGCCGGGGAGAGGCTCGGGAGGCGCCAGAAGGCGAAACCTCCATCGCCGGACACCAGGGGGGCGAATTCACATGGAGACTGGCGGTGAGGGCTGTATTCGGTTTGGCCCTCAGCCGAATACGATTCCGGAGACCAATATGGCTCCGGAATCCGGTGTGCAACCTCCTTCGAAAGAAGGGGGTATGCCCATTCCGCCGGTGACCCCTGCCCAACCAGGGGCACCGGATAATCTGCTGGAAGCGCTACGAGGCACTTCCATTGTGGATGAGAACTGTATCCTTATGGGTACGGTGATTGAGAGGGTTCAGTCCGCCAAGAGCGGATTAACCGAAGCTTGTAGCAGTCTGCTGACAGGTTTTGAGGTAAGCGACGCAAAGAAAAGAAAATCCCCATGTAGACAGTAGCCCCTTAGACGTTGTCCGGTGTTCGGAAAGGAAGGCCGGACGGGGGATCAATCCATTATTGTAGGAGATTGACTAAATATGTCTTTTATGAATAAGCAGGCGTTCTTTGGCAGCCGCGCCTCACACACCGCTGAAGTCTCCGACCGGGCAAAAGATCGAGCAGGCTGAGGAGGAGCTCGGCAAGGTGAGGAAGCAGCTCCAAGAGAAGCAAGGTATGTAATGACTCGCTGCATATTCGGAAATCATAAGTGATGTATACTGACCGGAGTGCCCTCATCTATGTAGGGGCAGCGACTGAGGTCGAGGCCCTTAAGAAGGCACTGGCAGAGGCCGAGGAGAAGGCTGCTAAGGAGCAAGTCTCCCGCAAAAAGCACGAGACCCGACTCAATGAGGTCCAGCAAGAGCTGCAGGATGCTGTAAAAAGGTGCGAGACCTTGGAGCGCGATGTTTCGGCTCAAGAGACCAAACTCACCAAGGCGCACCGAAGCGCAGAGGCTTTCCGGGTTGAAGTTTGCAGGCGCCCTCCGTGGAGATCCAGGAGGCCGGGAAGATCGCTGGCGTGGTAAGGCGTTTAGTATGCAAAAGCAAGTATATGAAGAAGAAGTATATTTTTCTAACCCAGATTTGGATTTCTCCAGGGGCTTTTGTGGATCTGCCGCGCAGTGTGTCTGACGCTGTGGAGTTCTTCCAAGCCGAACAAGGGAGCTCAACGGAGAAGCTGTTCTGGTCGCAATATCTTGCGCCAGAACATCCAGTTCCCTTTAGCGACCAGCTAAAGCAGCTGGTCGAGCTGCATAGGGTGGCCGAACTGGCCATGAAGGATCTAATAATCCGGTTGTGGCCTGCCGAAGCTATACCCGGCAGCTACTTCGGCCTCGTGAAGCGGCTGGTGAGTGCCTGCCCTCGGCTGGACGTCGTCAAGTGATCAGTCTACATCGAGGGAGCGGGATGGCCTTCGCACGAGTCAAGGTGTGGTGGGCGAAGATGGTCGCCAAGCTTGTGACTGAGGGGCCGCCCGAGGGCAAGGAGCACCGCACACCCGAGCGGTATTTTGGAGACGTCTTGGAGGGGTCTCGAATTGTAGCGACGCAGTGTTCGCAAGGCAATATCTTTGAATGAATATATTCAAGTTGTCTGTGCCTTGTATGATAAAACAAAGTTGTTATGTAATATAATTTATGTTATGTTTAAACAATTTTACCTCCTGTGCGGCCGTTTTGTATGAAATCACGAGAGTTGGCCGCCGTTAAATTTCCGCCTCTTTACGTAGGGTAGTACGGGGTGTTCGGATGGAATCTAAACACTCTTGATCCAATTGTTTGGTCCTTGAAGGAGGTGTTTAGCGCAACAAACCAGGCAATCAGGCTATGCGGCTTTAGCACTCTCACTTAGCCATAGGAGTTTAACAATAAAATGTAGGCGCAGCCCCTAGTATCCGAACTAGAATGCTATAGGCACCTGGCCGGGTAAGTACCGATCCTTCGCGTAATGTGGAAAAAAATCTCTATCGATTTGAAACCTCCGAAGAGTCGAGACCGGCTCTCGCCGCATCACAACGATCGGGTTTTCGGCTTTCTCTACTGAGGTGCTCCTTCAAGTAAACCAGGGCACAATCGTAGTAGTGCTCCCTTTACTACCTTAGCCGATATAGCGGAACGTAAGGTAGCAAGCACGGAAGCCGGGCAACCCAACTATTGACCAAAGACATGATTCGAGCCAATGCATATAGTGCTAAATTCGGGGTGCCAAACTATACTGTGAAAAGTGTTCGGACTTTGTTGCCATAGTGCGGGGCGCTATGAAGCCCCTAGCAAATTGAAATGTGCCACAGTGTACGGGTGCTATCTGATAAGCTTATTAATAGTAAAAAGAAAAACAGAAAAGGAGTAAAAGCAATAAGCAGGGGCCCTAAAATTTGGGCCGCAAACTGTTTCCATTATGATTTGATTAATACGTCAAAGCGCATTGATACAAGTAGTGCGATAAGCAACGGGCTATTTGACATGCCACGACCAAGGGAGAGCTGCGTGTGGGACCCTGGAGACAGGTAGACCGGTTGTTTAAGAAACCACTTAGAAATTCCCCTCTACGTCCAAGCTGACTGTCGGCTTGGTGTATTTGTCCTTTGAAAGGACCTGCGATCAAGTCGTCAGGGAAGGCCTCTGGAAAAGAAACCTGAAAAGCAGAATAGAAACAGGGAAAGTATATGTGTCCGGGAGCGGTGAAGCCGTATTGTGGATCACAAGCTAGTTATGCCTCCGCTTGTCCCCATGGTATTTTGAGTGCGTAGTTATATGCAGTGCGGTGCGTAATGCCGCTTACTTCATCGGGACTGGGACGAAGGCCAAATTGCTAGTCGAGCTCTTGACAAGCCGGACTGTCATGCTGCAGAGTAGTCCGGACCCTCTTGATAGTGTCCGAGGGCTCGGCCGCCAAATTAAGGCCTTGCTTCAAAAGGCAGCTTGCATTTATGTCGCTAGGCGTGGTGTGCTCCTCCGTCTGAAGGGCGAGCTGCCCATATTTCCTTTAACTGTTATGACGCCACATGGTCCGGGCATTTTGAGCTTAAGGTAAGCATAATGAGGGACCGCATTGAATCGAGCGAATGCGGTTCGTCCAAGCAGTGCGTGGCAGCCGCTGCGAAAAGGGACGATATCGAAGATTAGCTCTTCGCTTCGGAAGTTGTCCGGAGATCCGAAGACAACCTCTACCGTAATTGAGCTCGTACAACGGGCCTCTACACCTGGTATGACTCCTTTAAAGGTAGTCTTTATGGGCTTGATTCGTGATGGGTTAATGCCCATTTTGCACACTGTATCCTGATAGAGCAGGTTCAAATACCGCCGCCGTCCATAAGGACTCACGCCGTGGAACTGGCCAACTATTGTGTCAAGGGACCAATGCGGCTGAATCGCCATGAAGGATACCGGTCGGATGATCCGTCGATCAAAAGTGATCGGGCATGACGACCATGGATTAAATTTTGGGGCGACCGGCTCTATCACATAGACATCCACGGTAGCGCCTTAGCCTCCCTCTTGGGGATGTGTGTAGCATATATCATGTTCACCGTTTTGACCTGGGGGGGACTTCTTTTGTCCCCCTGTGCTTGGTTGCCAGGGCTCCTCGTCATCATCCTTGCTTTATGATTCCTTTTCTTTGTTATCGACGTTTAACTTGCCGGCCTGTTTAAAAACCCAACAATCTCTGTTGGTATGATTGGCTAGTTTATGCGGGGAGTGCCATGGATGCATGCAGACGGCCGAAAGGCGCGGTCCAGAGCTGGATGATAGAGGCAAAGGTGTCCGTCTTCGATGAGATGGTGGCTATCGTTTAGGATGAAGTCGACTTTTGATGAATCGATTTCACGAAGCGCGAGGACGCCGCGCCTTAGCAATCGCTAAACCAACTCCGAGAGGTTATTGACCACGCCGGAGCACGCATCAACCTGACCACGGGTCTGTTTTCCGCAGCAAACGAAGAACAAGCAAGAAACTAAGATTGCAATCTGGATATTGCGAATATAAGAGGAAAGCTTTATTGATCAAGGTGGGTTACTGTGGACGCCTTTGTCTCGTCAAAGTAGATTGAACACAAACGAAGTACACGAAGTTGCAGCTATGGCAAACTTTTAATCTAAACAAAACCCAAAGTCTAAACGATGCCATAAGGGTTGTATATATGGAGGAAGAGGGGGGAGTTTCGTGGCCCTTGAGGGAGGGGTCCGAAACCAACCCTAACTCTTGTTTCCCCACACATACGGACTCTAAAAACAGCATATACTTAAGTATTTCGAAATTACATGGGCCTGGCCCAATAATAAGTTGACGCAGCACCTAGAATAGCCTCTGGACGAAATTTATGAAGTGGCATCTTGTATATTTCATCCAAGGCTTCATGCACTCGTTATGGTGGCTTCAAAGTCCTGAAATCATCACTTGTAACTCCGTTCTTGTTCCCCTTGCGCATGCCATCATCTCCAGGCTTGGTCTTGCTCCAGTGTTCATCCCTCTTCTCCATGCCAGGCCCTTCATTTGTAAGCAAAACAAATGAATCCAATTTAGGCAGCATCATATTCTCATGAACATTAGAATCATTACCAAGAAACGAAAGTACCTGATAATTTAATTGGCGTGCGCGAGCTCTAGTAATTGGTCCAGTATATGTAGCAGTAGGGGCTGTGGGTGTAACAATGGTATTGATGTCCTCATCACTGGATGGTCCCTGATTGTTTCTTTTATATGGCATCTTCCGCTGATCGGACTTGGAGCCACTGAATCCGGTGTTGACTGTCGTGTCATCGGTGTTGTCACCATTGCTTCGGCCTTTATATGCATTGCGTTGGAGCTTCTTTGTTGCTATTTTTGACCTCGGGGTGCCCGCTTTCGCTACGTGTTCTTGCTACAGGCCAGCCAGCTATCCTCACCCGCACAAAAGCGGGTCATGAGTGCCGTGAGGGCTACCATGGACATCGGCTTTTCCTGGCCGAGGTGACCGGCGAGCCATTCATCACGGATGTTATGTTTAAAGGCCCTAGGGCTTCGGCATCCGGACAGTCGACGATCTGGTTCTTCTTAGTTAGGAACCTAGTCCAAAATTTCCTAGCCGACTCTCCAGACTATTGAACTATGTGACTTAAGTCATCGGCGTCTGGTGGCCGGACATATGTACCTTGGAAGTTGTCAAGGAAGGCTTCTTCCAAGTCCTCCCAGTTGCCAATCGAATTTTCAGGCAGACTGTTTAACCAGTGCCGAGCTGGCCCTTTGAGTTTTAGTGGGAGGTATTTGATGGCGTGAAGATCATCTCCGTGGGCCATATGGATGTGGAGAATAAAATCCTCAATCCATACCGCAGGATCGGTTGTTCCATCGTATGATTCGATGTTTACGGGTTTAAACCCTTCTGGGAATTCATGATCCATTACTTCTTCAATGAAGGTAGAGGGTGCGACGCCTATATCAAAGTCGCATCGCGACGTGAGTCTCGATGGAGTCCGTCTGTGGTTTTCAGCCCGGGCGTGACTAGGTTTGTCACGTCCGAGTAGGTAGCCATCATCGCGTGTCAAGGCATGTCCTCGCAATCCATAGATCGATCTTGTGTGTCCTGTTCTACTATCCAGGTCCTGCCGAAGGTCATATGTGTAACCCTGAGCTATTTTGTCCCTGCCTTTATGGCGAGGTAAGGTTGTCTAGTGTTCGGCTTGAGTTGCCACTTTATCCCGACCGCGTGGTGGTCGGTCAGCCGCATTTCACGATGATGGTACGGGCTCCGGCGCCTCGTCATCAAACTGAGGTAGCAATTTGCGCTTCGGGTAACTTTTGGCTGGGCGCTTAAGGCCGTATTCTTCGGCTATCAGGAAATTAGTCCATCTATCGTTGAGCAGATCTTGATCAGCTTGAAGCTCATGCTGCTTCTTTTTCAGGCTCCTCGCAATGGCTATTAGCTGGTGCTTAAAGCGCTCTTGCTAGAGAGGTTCCTCCGGCACGATGAAATCCTCGTTGCCAAGGCTCACCTCATCCTCGAAGGGAGGAAGATAAGTGCTGCCCTCCGAGTTGTCATCTATGGCCTGTTCGTCAGGGCTAACTTCCCCATCTTCCCGATCGTCCTGTTCGGCCGTTAGTTCCTCGGGATCTTCTCTATCTTCGGCACCCTCCGGAGTGTGATCGTCTCTGTGCGGTGTTGTTGTCCTTCTTTATGGGCTGGATTTAGAGCGGCGCCGCTGACGCCAGCACTTTGGTTGTGTCTTGGGAGGCTCGTCCTCGGCTGGCTTTTCCTTGTCCTCGCCGTTATTCTCTTTGGGTGTATCCGCCATGTATACGTCGTACGAAGAAGTGGCCGTCCAGCATCCGGGAAACGGTGGGTTTTGGCCATGCTCCTCATCTGCATCGTCGTCCATACCGTCGACATCCTCGAAGCCGTAATCGAGCATGTCGGTTAAGTCCTCGACAATGGCTATGTAGTGGGTGGCGTGAGGGAAGCGAAATTCCCCGCTATCAGCCTCTAGTTCAAACCGGACATAGTTCGGCTGTGAGCCCTCCGCTAAGGATAGATTTCTTAATGAGTTTAGCACATCGCCTAAAGGCGAGTGCCGGAAAACATCTGCGACGTTGAATTCGAAGATCGATAACTGATCAAGCTCAGCGTCCACGGACGCACAAGGTTTGGAACTTATAGGCGGATACGAGTCCGGAGTTCCGGTGACACGGATATCACATGACGCAGTCTGTAGGCGGCTCCAACGCCGCGAATCTGTGGCCTCTGTGGCGGGTTGAGCTTCCGATCCTCGGATGGCGATGCCTTTCTGGATCTAAAGTAGGGGCGGTTACAGGTGCAATTTCGAGTATGGTCCGATGACAGATTTAAATCATGTTCATCGTAGGAATAGGGAGCGGCTGTCGTGGTCTCGAATCCGTCGAAGATCAAGTCTCCGCGGATGTCCGTGACGTAGTTCAAGCTCCCAAATCTGACCTAATGGCTGTGGCGTGAGCTGCCGATCTGCTCCGCATGGCCAAGCGAGTTGGCCAGAAAAGGTCTTGAAAGTCAACACGAAGATCTGTCCGGGAGGAAGGTCTCCCTTGAACAGCATCGTCGTTGATGTTTGTAGAAGCCACCGAACCTTTTGGGGGCCGGCACGATGGAACTCTCAATGAAAGCACCAATGTCGGTGTCAAACCGGCCGGATCTCGGGTAGGGGTCCCAACTGTCGCCTAAGGTCGATAGTAACAGAGACGGGGACACAATGTTTACCTGTGTTCGTGCCCTCTCTATGGAGGTAATACCCTACTTCCTACTTGATTGATCTTGATGAATATGAGTATTACAAGAGTTGATCTACCACGAGATCGTAATGGCTAAAACCCTAGAAGTCTAGTCATGGATCGTATCCGCCAGTACTAAGCCTCCGGTTTATATAGACACCGGAGGGGACTAGTGTTGTACAAAGTCGGTTACAGAGAAATGAATCTTCATATTTTGTGGCCAATCTTGACTTCCACACCAAGGAGTGTCCCATCCGGACACGGGAGAGATTCTTTGGTCTTGTATCTTCACAGCCCATTTGTCTGGCCTATGTCCAACAGGCCGGACGCCCGAGGACCCCTTAGTCCAGGACTCCCCCAGTAGGTATGGTGGCTATTTTGAGGAAGATATAAGGAGGTTTATGTGTGATAGAGCGATCGTGATCACGGGGTTTGGATGCACCGTGAAGTTTGCACCAACTCTCAAGGTGAGAAAGGGCAATGCACGGATCAAGAGGCTAGCAATGATGGAAGGGTGAGAGTGTGTATAATCCATGGACTCAACATTAGTCATAAAGAACTCACATACTTATTGCAAAAATCTACAGGTCATCAAAACCAAGCACTACGCACATGCTCCTAGGGGGGTAGATTGGTAGGAAAAAGACCATCGTTAGTCCCTCGACCGCCACTCATAACGAAGGCAATCAAAGAACATCTCATGCTTCAAATTTGTCACACAGCAGTTTACCATATGTGCATGCTACGGGACTTGCAAACCTCAACACAAGTATTTCTCAATTTCACAATTACTCGACTAGCACGACTCTAATATCACCATCTTTATATCTCAAAACAATTATCAAGTATCAAACTTCTCATAGTATTCAATGCATGCTATATGAAAGTTTCTATTATACCCATCTTGGATGCCTGTCATATTAGGACTAGTTTCATAACCAAAGCAAATTACCATGCTGTTTAGGACTCTCAAAATAATATAAGTAAAGCATGAGAGTTCATCTATTTCTTCAAAATAAAACCACTTCCGTGCTCTAAAAGGATATAAGTGAAGCACTAGAGAAAATGACAAACTACTCCGAAAGATATAAGTGAAAATCAATGAGTAGTCGAATAATTATTTAACTATGTGAAGACTCTATAATATTTAAGAATTTCATATCTTGGTATATTATTCAAACATCAAGCAAAACAAAATAAAATAAAATGATGCTCCAAGCAAAACACATATCATGTGGTGAATAAAAATATAGCTCCAAGTAAAGTTACCGATGAACGAAGACGAAGAGGGGATGCCTTCCGGGGCATCCCCAAGCTTAGGCTCTTGGTTGTCCTTGAATATTACCTTGGGGTGCCTTGGCCATTCCCAAGCTTAGGCTCTTGTCACTCCTTATTCCATAGTCCATCGAATCTTTACCCAAAACTTGAAAACTTCACAACACAAAACTTAATGTAAAACCCTAAGCTCCGCTAGTATAAGAAAATAAAACCACCACTTAGGTACTGTTGTGAACTCATTTCTAAATTCGTATTGGTGTAATATCTACTGAATTCCAACTTCTCTATGGTTCATACCCTCCGATATTACTCATAGATTCATCAAAATAAGCAAACAACACATAGAAAACAGAATCTGTCAAAAACAGAACAATCTGTAGTAATATGATTTGTTCGAATACTTCTGGAACTCCAAAACTTCTGAAAAACTAGGACAACCTGGATAATTTTTATATTGATCTTCTTCAAAAAGAATTAGCATTTTATCACATTCTGGTGAATTTTGACAATTATTTCCGTGAGCACAAAGTTTCTGTCTTTTTCAGCAAGATCAAACAACTATCACCCCAGAAGATCCTATTGGTTCAGCTTGGCACAAACACTAATTAAAACATAAAACCACATCTAACCAGAGGCTAGATAGATTATTTATTATTAAACAGGAGCAAATAGCAAAGAACAAAAATAAAATTGGGTTGCCTCCCAACAAGCGCTATCGCTTAACGCCCTAGCTAGGCATGATGATTTCAATTATGCTCACATAAAAGATAAGAATTGAAACATAAAGAGAGCACCATGAAGAATATGACTAGCACATTTAAGTCTAACCCACTTCCTATGCATAGGGATTTTGTGAGCAAACAACTTATGGGAACAATAATCAACTAGCATAGAAAGGCAAAACAAGCATAACTTCAAGATTTTAAGCACATAGAGAGGAAACTTGATATTATGCAATTCCTACAAGCATATATTCCTCCCTCATAAAAATTTTCAGTAGCATCATGAATGAATTAAACAATATAAATATCACATAAAGCATTCTTTTCAAGAGCCACAAGCATAGAATTTTTATTACTCT
This sequence comes from Aegilops bicornis, assembly GCA_021605145.1. Classification (NCBI taxonomy): domain Eukaryota; kingdom Viridiplantae; phylum Streptophyta; class Magnoliopsida; order Poales; family Poaceae; genus Aegilops; species Aegilops bicornis. The sequence goes on from CM038674.1 coordinate 335,334,808, forward strand.
CCACATAAGCAAATTTCTTCTCATGAATAGAAGTGGGAGCAAACTCAACAAAATAACTATCATGTGAGGCATAATCCAATTGAAAATTAAAATCAAGATGACAAGTTTCATGGTTACTATTATTGTTAATAACATAATAGTCATCACAATAATCATCATAGATAGCAACTTTGTTCTCATAATCAATTGGAACCTCTTCCGAAATAGTGGATTCATCACTAAATAAAGTCATGACCTCTCCAAATCCACTTTCATAATTATCACAATAATATTCAACATCCTCCAAAATAGTGGGATCATTACTTCCTAAAGTTGACACTCTTCCAAACCTATTTTCATCAATATAATCATCATAAATAGGAGGCATGTTGTCATCATAATAAATTTGCTCATCAAAACTTGGGGGACAAAAAGTATCATCTTCATCAAACATAGCATCCCCAAGCTTGTGGCTTTGCATATCATTAGCATCATCAATGTTCAAGGAATTCATACTAACAACATTGCAATCATGCTCATCATTCAAATATTTAGTGCCAAACATTTTAATGCATTCTTCTTCTAACACTTGAGCACAATTTTCCTTTCCATCATTTTCACGAAAGATATTAAAAAGATGAAGCATATGAGGCACCCTCAATTCCATTTTTTTTGTAGTTTTCTTTTATAAACTAAACTAGTGATAAAACAAGAAACTAAAAGATTCGATTGCAAGATCTATAGATATACCTTCAAGCACTAACCTCCCCGGCAACGCTGCCAGAAATTAGCTTGATGTCTACTACACAACCTTCTTCTTGTAGATGTTGTTGGGCCTCCAAGTGCAGAGGTTTGTAGGACAGTAGCAAATTACCCTCAAGTGGATGACCTAAGGTTTATCAATCCGTGGGAGGCGTAGGTCTATAACCCTAACCAAATAACAAAGAGTCTCTTGTGTCCCCAACACACCCAATACAATGGTAAATTGTATAGGTGCACTAGTTCGGCGAAGAGATGGTGATACAAGTGCAATATGGATAGTAGATATGGGTATTTGTAATCTGAAAATATAAAAACAGCAAGGTAGCAAGCGATAAAGGTGAGCGTAAACGGTATTGCAATGCTAGGAAACAAGGCCTAGGGTTCATACTTTCACTAGTGCAAGTTCTCTCAACAATAATAACATAACTGGAGTCATACAATATGCATCACACAATCTCAGATTCATCTATTCAAACCAACACAAAGTACTTCAAAGAGTGCCCCAAAGTTTCTACCGGAGAGTCAAGACGAAAAGGTGTGCCAACCCCTATGCATAAGTTCACAAGGTCACTGAACCCGCAAGTTGACCACCAAAACATACATCAAGTAAATCACGTGAATATCCCATTGTCACCATAGATAAGCACATGCAAGACATACATCAAGTGTTCTCAAATCCTTAAAGACTCAATCCAATAAGATAACTTCAAAGGGAAAACTCAATCCATTACAAGAGAGTAGAGGGGGAAAACATCATAAGATCCAACTATAATAGCAAAGCTCATGATACATCAAGATCGTGCCAAATCAAGAACACGAGAGAGAGAGAGATCAAACACATAGCTATCGGGTACATACCCTCAGCTCGAGGGTGAACTAATCCCTCCTCGTCATGGAGAGAGCCGGGATGATGAAGATGGCCACCTGGTGAGGATCCCTCCCAGGTGCTTGCGAACAGGTCCCGATTGGTTTTTGGTGGCTACACAGGCTTGCGGCGACGAAACTCCCGATCTAGGTTTCTTTTTGGGGGTTTCCGTATCTATAGGGATTTTTGGCATCGGGAACAAGTCAGGGGGGTCTTCGAGGCGGCCACGAGGTAGGGGGGCGCGCCGAAGGGGGTAGGGTGCACCCCCCACCCTCGTGGGTGCCTCGGGACTCTTCTAGCCCATCTTCTATACTCCGTGGGCTTCTTCTGGTCCAAAAATAATCTCCGTGAATTTTCAGGTCAATTGGACTCCGTTTGGTTTTCCTTTTCTGCGATACTCAAAAAACAAGGAAAAAACAGAAACTAACACTAGGCTCTAGGTTAATAGGTTAGTCCCAAAAATCATATAAAATATCATATAAATGCATATAAAACATCCTAGATGGATAATATAATAGCATGGAACAATAAAAAATTATAGCTACGTTGGAGACGTATCAAGCGTCCATCTTCCAACTACAACAAGCATCGAAAGCCGCACAATCAAGATTGCGAGAGCGCATCGACAACCTCGCCATTGACATACGACACTCCGAAGCACATACAAGAGACTACTTCGACGACAAGCTTTCCGCACAAAAGGAGGAGGAAGATGCAAGGATGGAGGAGATTCGGACCTTGTTGATCAACCGTTCTTCCCCTTCATCGTCCTCAAGGCGGTGAAGTTAAAGTCACAAGTCTTCGGAGCGCCAAAATGATACAAGCGCAAGTCATCCACGTCCACATCTCCATGGCGACCACCATCATGTTCGTGATCCACATCGTCATGAAGGGCAAGTCACCTCCAAGCATCATGTGCACGATGACGACGAACGCCATCAAGCTCAAGCACGACAACGACACCATCATCATGAAAGCGCAAATGCACAAGTCCCAACAAGCCCTACTTCACGCCAAGGCCAACCTTCATGAGCATAAGAGAAGACCGCGAGACGAGCACCACCAAGACGGAGCTACGGCTACACCAACCACTTCGGCATCTTCGCCAAGTGTTCTCAAGGCATCTTCACCTTTGGACGTACGACATCTTCGCCTACTTCCCGTGAGTTCGCCTACATCAACATCTTCAACAACGAGGCGACCACCTACAAGTGAGGGAGACACTTCCATCTTCGGAAGCCCATCAAGGAAGATGGCCGAGCATGGGAAATTCCCTTCAGTCATGGAGACGAGCTATGAGGTGCCACATCATATGGGCCTCCAACAACAAGACGGCGACAAGAAGGTCGAGCACGGGCCATCCCCTTCAACCATGGCGACGAGCATGAACCTCTTCAACTACATGAAGACGACACCCCAAAATGACTCATTCTCCGAGTCAAGCTACAAGACCGCACATGAGTCCTTATCTTTGGTCTTAGAGGAGAGTATGATGTGCCATCTTCGGCCTTCATCCACGGCTACGACTACAACTTGATTAACCATGGAGACGTTTGCACCTACATCTCTCCAACACCCACATATGAGGAGATGACCCAATTGCCATGTGAGGAGAGCCACCACCCCATGAGTGAGATGAGTGACTCCACCATATATGACATTGAGTGCATTTCCTATGAGAGGATGAGTGTGACCACCACTAGCCCCACACTTGAGAGCATGCCACACATCCTATGTGAGGTTGAGAGCCATTTGAGTGACTCCACCAACCATACGAGTGAGAGCATCCAAGAGGGAGTGAGTGAGGCACAACACTTAGTGAGTGAGGTAGTTGAGACGGCATGTGAGGCCACTATGATTTCTAACGAATTAACCTCTACTCCAAGTGTGTTTTCTTGTTTGGTGCTAGGTCTCCTACGTGACAACACGCCTATCCTCGAGCAGTCCATACCTCCAATGGAGACAACGATGGCCATGGTGGAAGAAGGCGCACCCCACATGGTACCATCAAGTTGCAACCTCACCTACAACAACACATGAGCGATGCTCCAAAGGTAATATAGGTGATGGTGCTTCTCTTGTCCCACTAGTGGACTATCTTGCAAATGATTGCTTGCATGATGATGATCACCTTATAGATTCATCGCATACTATGTCTTCTACATGCTTTTATATGCCACCCATTTATGATGAATATGATGATGAGCATGTTGAATTGCCTAGTTGTGATGCTATACTCCATAGGATATCATGTGAAAATTCTTTTGGTCACATCATGTTCGACAACCCTTTAAACTTGTCATATGCTATGAGTGAGATCTTCCATATTGCATCATTTCAATCTCAACATAGTAAATATGCATGCCCCATTAAAATAAAACCCATTTGCACTTATGACATAGATGACGAGATGATGGTCATTGGCTTTTGTTTTTCATGTGATGATATTGCCATGCTTCCTTTACATGATTTGCGCAATCCGTCTACTATGCCATGCCATGATCACAAAGTTCCAAATATGCATTGTTTTGGATGTTGTCAATATTCTCTGTGTGATGTTTCCATTAATGCTCATGAGGAGATCCCCATAGTTTCCTCATACATATTAGGAGATTTCTATGCATTCCATAATTTGCATGATTCCCATAATTGCTTACACCATATGCATTCCATGAATAACAATGCTCTACATATTTCCCATAATGATTATACAATTTGAGTCTCCATTATGCTCTACATAAAAACAAACCTATCATGATGGATGACATGTTTCTATATCACGCATCTCATTTATTTGAGCATTGGATATTTTGTGCTAACCAACACAAGCATGCGTCAAGCATCATGATGGATGATGTGTACATATACCATGCACAAACAGTTTTCCCTTTCTTTGTTTTGTGTAGGTACTCACGTATACTCGTCAACCTCTCAATCCCAAGAGTTGACGAAACGAGCTCTTGAGAGCAACGATGACTTGGGATCCCGTGGACTATCTTTACCACCATTCCCTTCGCGCAAGGACTACGCACATCTCTTTTACTTGACTCTCACACGGCTATGGGCTATATATTACTTGTTACCTTATGCCCATACTATCGTGTTCACTTTGCATGTTATGCCTATTTCTATGACTTTGCCATGCAATTGTGACCCTTGCTTGCATCTACCCATGATTAACCATTTTACTACTCATATGTGTATTTGCATGCTTGGTAGAGATCCTTGTTGCTATTGCCATGTTTACCATGTGAATCATGCTATTGTTGCTTGTTGTGTTGGGAGAGTCATGATGTCCCATTGCTATTTACATATGGCCTCTCGCCAATACATTGATGAAATCTTGCTCATATCTTGCCTTCACGCTTGTGATATGTCTTGTGCATTATTCATGCCCACCATTTGCACACATGACATGATTGACATGATTCCTTCTAGTATGTTGCATCTTCTCACTACTAGTTTGCTTGACTTGATCACTATGATTGCTTGCTTTGTCGCATCGTCCATGTTCCATTCTTACTCGCTTTCTTGGGTTGATGACATATGCTCTTGCCTCTCACATGATTTATCTCGATCATTGTCTCTTGTCTCCATTAGTGCCATCTCTCATATACCCTTGTATTGAGTGCCAACTTGCTATGCTTATTGATTGTGGAGACTTGGACATATTACTTGTGATGCATGCTTGTTCGATTGAGCCTATTGTATTTGGTTGTTCTCGCATCATATGCCCCCATACTATGAAATGCTCCCTTTTCCTTTCTTATGATAAGCATGATGCATACACTTGTTGGGTCTCTTACCACGCGAATGATAGGTTTTGCATTTCCGCTAACCTCATTTGTTTTTCCGAGTGTTTGTCATGTTCTTTCATTTTTAAGGATTCACAAGGCGGTACCGTCATGAGACAACTTGGTCATGTCAAGGTGTATACGATGTGCGACACCAACATCTTCGTGAACATTCCTAAGGTGAACTCCTTCTATTTGAGCCATCCTCGAATATGCATATTGTATGGGTCATTCTTTCATTGTAGTTTCCTTCTTGTTGTCTACATGATACATCGCGCTTAACGGAGGAGCGACATTGGAGATTGGCTCTATGGACCTTCAAGTTGAGGACTGCCACAACATCGAGCTTTGGTACAACACCACACATAACAAATTTGCATCTTATGCATGGATTGAGTCACATTATGATTGCCTTGTTGCATCTTGTATTACCATGTCATCCATGATATATGAGCTTGTGCACTTTCTTAGCAAATTTGTTGTGATCTTTCTTGATGACATATTCATACATCATGATCATATTGCCTACCACCAATTGCATGATAACTTGCTCATATTGAGCATCCATTGCCATATTCATGATATTGATAAACCGTCTCACTATGACATCATTTTGCACCATGGTTGCATTGATCATATTGACAATACATTTGTATGCACAATGAATGCTTTTGCTCCCATGAATGCTTTGCATATCATTCTATATCATCTTGATAAGCTTCATGCGCTTCGTCACGAACAACCTTGCCGAACGGACTCATACTTACTTGATGGACACTTTGTGTGCGCTAACCATTGTATTTCAAAGTGTCGCTTGTATTTTCTCTTTTTGCATGTCTATCACTCCGAAGACATCTTGGAGTCCTTGGATTGCGTCATGTCTTCAACCACGTCTAACTACAAGTCCATCCACGACAATCATTTCCATGGTGATGAGGATCACGATCCGAGGTTGGATCTTTCCCAAGGGGGAGAGCGATGCGGGGCATCTGATCATCCCCATGTCCACTTCGACCACTTCCCATGACCCGAGGATACATAAGATGAGACCGACTATACGCCATTGGACGCAAGGTGAACTTCGCTCCTCTAGAACCATCACTTTCCACATGTGAGACATAGCTCTGCCTCAAATATATGTGTTGTGCATGACCAGGAACAAATAGGAAGACCATGGACAAGACGGCAAGGACACCAAGCGCATGGAACAAGAGGAAGAGCTGCCAGGAAGCATCAGCTCCTGGACGTCCGACAGTCACCGGACGTCCGACGCCTGGAAGCCGCACCGGCCAGAAGGCCCAGCCCCAACTCTCTGGCAATGATCGGATGACCACAGACGGCAGCGTCCGGCGATCTTCAGCCACCGAACGACCGACATCGACCGGAAATCCGGTGCCACCTATCCAGAGCAAAACAGCCGGACGTCCGACAGAAATGCGGAACAACCGGACCCTCGAGAGCCATCGGACGACTGGCGCATGTCTGTGCGCAGAGTATCGAGCCGAGGCCCATGTATTCCCCACTTACCCCTTCGTGGCCCTAGACTATATATACTCCTCCACCTCCTCCTAGTTAGGGTCAGCATTGTGTTAGCTCATTTGTGAGATAGAGCTTCGCTCATCCATCCGGATCTACTCCTTTGCGAGGGACCGACACCTCTTCGGAGAAGATCCATCTTGGATTCAAGACCCCTAACAGGAAGACCTCAAGACCTCCTCTCACAGAACCGGTTAGCTTTGTATCGTCCTTTGTTGATCGTGGATCTTGTATCTCCTCTCGTGTTTCGAGGATCTAGCATATGTGTGACCTAATCTCGTTGGTTTGAGTGTTTCTCTTGTGTTATCCCTCGTGTTTCCCCTCGTGTTCTTCGTGTTCCTCGTTGGGATCCGCTCCTTTCGTGAAAGATCGGCCGTATAGGGTTCCACCCTACATCACTGTTCCCGCGCAACTGCGCAAGTTCCCACGCAAGCTTCCCTTCTGAGTAGGTGAAATCCCCCAAAATCCCAATGCTTACCTGCCTGCTATATAAACCCTCACGACCGGCGAGTCCTCCGTCGTATTTTCCCCTCCTCCCTATAGCTTATGTCATCTGCTTCTCCCACAATCGCTAATGGCACGGTCCATAAATTAAATCGCCAGCCACTCCGCCGTCATCGAGGATAGCTCCAGCTAGGGAGGCTACACTGCTGGCGACGGCAGCGCGGTCCCGGCGTAGTGTAGTGCGTGTGGCGTCCCTGAGTGTGCGCGAACACCCACCACACACTCCGCCGCTGGCCGCCTGCCGGCACCGTTGTCGGTTACCGTTGTCGCCACCCCACCGTCTCGCTTCCCGTGGCCGCCACACCACCATCAAAAGCCAGGGCCATCGCCGCTTCCGCCGCCGCTGCCCGGCGGAGGTGGCCATCGTGGCCGCCACCCCATCGCCGCCACCATGGCTATCACTCGCCGTCATTGCCGCGTCAAAGGGCGGGAGGTGGTGGTTGTGGCTGCCACCCCATCGTCGGCCGTCGTGGCCGCCAGCCCATCGTCAACCGTCGGGGTCAACACCCGCTCTACCACCGCCGCCCGAAGGCGGGAGGCAGAGGTGGAGGCCTGCACGTGCATCAGCGACCTTGCGCGCTACATCGAGTTCCTGCGGGAGGAAGAGGAGGAGGAGCACCTTGTCGAGCATGCAAGAGCCTTACCATCACCGTGGCTGCAGCACGCGCCGCCGCAGAGGCAAGTAATCAGGAGATCTACGAGGAGAACCACCGTTTCGAGAGGGGTCGTCTGGAGAGGCAGAGGGTGTTTGAGGTGAGCGTCGCTGAAGGTGCAGCAGCGACAGGCACCATATTGTAGTTGTCTAGCTCGTCGTTAGGCTCCTCCTCCCCTGCCTTTTACTGAGCACGCTCGGCAGAGGAGAGGCTACCGGAAGTAGTACAAAGCCACTCCGTAAGTAGTAGTATTTTGGGGTTATTTTGTTCAGTTCATCTGACTATAGATGTGGTGAAATTGTACAACGTACTTACAATTAGCTAGTATATATACTTGAACTAGCTATTTCAGTACGTGGTTGGCAACAATTGGGGAAAAGTTTGGTCGGTTCAGCTGTCGAGTTGAACTGTTTGTATAAAGAAGGACTGTTTAATCTATGAATGAAATCTATGCTTAATTACTAAATTTTAGTTGAAAAAATTAGATAGTGCTAGTGATTTTTAGCTGCATATTTTGACGAATCGCAGTGTTACAAGGTTGACAAATGGCAATGTTACTAGATAAAAAATGCCAATCTTTCCAGTTTGACAAATGGCAATATACCCAATATGACATATGCAAATCTTACCAAATTTTCTGTACGTGGTTGCACACGGGTCATCCAAAACAACCGTTTGCGTTGAAGGGATGTACAAATCCTGCTCGGCACATTTTGTCTTGGCTTAGCGCCGAAATCTGGCTTTGCGTACCGTATTCAATCTGAACCGTTTGCGTTGAAGTGATGCACAAATCCCGCGCTGCGAATTTTCCCTTGACTTACCGGGGAAGACCATACGGGTGTTCTATCTAAAACGTTTGTGATCAAGAGCTGCACAAATCCTGCTCGGCACATTTTCCCTTGGCTTCATGGGGAAGCTGTCGGTTTGCATACGGGTGTTCTAACTAAATATTTTGCGATGAGTGTTTAATATTTAAAAACCACTGACGTTTTTTAAAAGAAAACCGTTTGATAAGTCTGTACATTAAGAGAGAGAAATGCAAGTTTGTTCAAACCATATCTTTCATTCAGTCACACTGCGAATTTATATTCATATGATCGAGATACAATATTAAACCCAAAAAAACTATTTCCTGTGGCGGCGGAGGCGGCGCGCCGTGCCGGCGTTGTCGTTCTCGTCCTCCGGGACGCCGTTGTTGAAGTCTTCAAGGCAGCATAGAATGTTCTTCACATGGAAATCAAACATAATGTCGTTGTGCGATCGATGGGCGGGGCGGGGGAGGACGGCAACTGGCGGTGCTGCGAGGTAGCGGTTGACGGCGGCGTCCCATGCCGCCGAGGGGGGCGACGACGGCACGGGCCAAGCGAGTGCGACATAGCGCACGGGACCGGTGCCAGTGGGTGGAGGGGCGCGCACGGGCACGGGCATGGGCGCTGGTGCTGGTTGATAACCCACAAGTATAGTGGATAAATTGTAGCTCTTCTCGATAAGTAAGAGTGTCGAACCCAACAAGGAGTAGAAGGAAATGACAAGTGGTTTTCAGCAAGGTAATGTCTGCAAGTGCTGAAATTGTAAGTAGCGGAGTAGTTTGATAGCAAGATAATTTGTAACGAGCAAGTAATGATAGTAGTAACAAAAGTGCAGCAAGGTAGCCCAATCCTTTTGAGGCAAAGGACAGGCCAAAACGGTCTCTTATGATAAGCAAAGTGTTCTTGAGGGTACACGGGAATTTCATCTAGTCACTTTCACCATGTTGGTTCGATTCGTGTTCGGTACTTTAATAATTTGATATGTGGGTGGACCGGTGCTTAGATGTTGTTCTTACTTGAACAAACCTCCTACTTATGATTAACCCTCCCGCAAGCATCTGCAACTACGAGAAAAGTATTAAGAATAAATTCTAACCATAGAATTAAACTTTTGGATCCAATCAGTCCCTTACGGAATAACGCATAAACTGGGGTTTAAGCTTCTATCACTCTCGCAACCCATCATCTAATTACTACTCCACAATACATTCCCTTAGGCCCAAATATGGTGAAGTGTCATGAAATCGACGTTCGCATGACACCACTAAGGGAATCACAACATACATACTATCAAAATATAGAACACATATCAAGTTCACATGATTACTTGCAACATGATTTCTCCCATGACCTCGAGAACAAAAGTAACTACTCGCAAATGATAATCATGCTCAAGATCAGAGGGGTACTAAATAGCATATTGGATCTGAACATATAATTTTCCACCAAATAACCATATAGTAATCAACTACAAGATGTAATCAACACTACTTGTCACCCACAAGCATCAACTTATAGTTCCGGTAACAAGATTGAACACAAGAGATGAACTAGGGTTTGAGATGAGATGTTGCTTGCTGAAGATGTTGATGGAGATTGCCCTCCCCAAGATGGGAGAGTTGTTGGTGATGATGATGACGATGATTTCCCCCTCCAGGAGGAAAGTTCCCTCGGCGGAATTTCTCCGCCGGAGGGCAAAAGTGCTATTGCCCAAGTTCCGCCTCGAGACGGCGGCGCTCCATCCCGAAAGTCTTCTCCTTATTTTTTCTAGGTCAAAATGACTTATATACCAGAAGATGGGCACCGGAGGTGGGCCAGGGTGAGCACAACCCACCAGGGCGCGCCTGGGCTCCCTGGCGCGCCCAGGTGGGTTGTGCCCACCTAGTGGGCCCCCTCTGGTAGTAATTTGCTCCAATATTCCTCATTTATTTGATAAAAAATCTCCATGAAGTTTCAGCTTGTTTGGAGTTGTGCAGAATAGGTGGCCTTACGTAGCTTTTCCAGGTCGAGATTTCCAGCTGTCGAAATTCTCCCTCTTTGTGTATACCTTGCATATTATGAGAGAAAAGGCATTAGAATTACTCCAAAAAGCATTATTATGGATAAAAACATCATAAATAACTGTAAGAAAACATGATACAAAATGGACGTATCAACTCACCCAAGCTTAGACCTCGCTTGTCCTCAAGCGAAAACCGAAATCGAAAAACATGTCAACATGCTTAGAGAGAGAGGTGTCGATAAAAAAAATACAGACATAGAAGCACCATTTAGATTATTATATCAGCAACAAATTTATACATAAGACTTTTATCATAGAACGTTTATCATATACTTCTCATGAATAAGTAACAGTTCATCACACAATCGAAGTATAAAGCAAAAACTCTATTAAAAACCAACAAACTATGTTCTCAGTCAACTTTGCAACTACAATTCATCATCTTTTCAGGAAGGGTCGCGCATCGGAGCCTTTAGGCAAGTCCACATACTCAACCATCATATAGCAAAACGTCTCAACCGGACACATAAGAAGATAGGAGCTTATAGTTTTGCCTCCCAACGTATTCACCTCAAGGGTGATGTCAACAATAATAACTCATGCTACCCATATTCAACTGGACATATGTGCCTAGATCTTTCCTCGCCACATGATGCTTGCCAAAGGAGAAAATGAAAAGGAATAGAGAGAAAACTGTCACTCTTTGCATAAAAGTAAATTCATAAAAGTAAAAGATAGGCCCTTTGCAAAGGGAAGCAGAGGTTTTCATGCGCTTATTTGTTTGTATGCTCAACCCCTTACTACAAAAGAACGTCACGTTGCATTGCCCCTTGTGATAGCGACCTTTATTATGCAGTCTCTCGCTTTTATTCTTCACCATCACAAGTTAGGTAACGCGCTCAATTTTCTCTTACACTAAATGATCTCACACATTTAGAAGCAATTTTTATTGCCCTTTTTGCACCGATGACAACTTACTTGAGGGATCATGCTCAATCCCTAGGTAGGTATGGTGGACACTTGAAAATAAGATTTAGGTTTAAGGGTTTCTGGATGCACAAGTAGTATCTCTACTTAGTGCGGAATTTTTGGCTAGCAAGATAGGGGCAAGCACCACATGTTAAAGGATATATGACAATATGACTTCTATGTGAATATGAACAAACATAAATCATTAAGTTGCTTCCTTGTCCAACGTCAACAATTTTGGCATATAATATTTTGATGGAGGCTCACAATCACAAAAGATTTCTAGGATAGTATATTTATATGTGAATCTTCTCTTCCCTTATTAATTCTTTCATGAGTTGCATCATTGACTAATGCTATGTTTGTCAATCTCTAATAAAATGTTGTACTTGTACTTTTCCTTATGTGATGCCATCACCTACCATAAGATTAGTATATGATCTTCTTGATTTATTTCCTTTCTTTTTATTTATATCATTTCCTTTTATTTATTTCCTTTCTTCTAATTGCAACAGGAAAGTAAAGAAAGCCAAAAACTCACACTAAATTTATTATATATATTGCACACGATTACAAGGATAGATCACTAAGCAGACTCTCAAAGAAAGGATCGAACTAAACTTTTATTCATCTAAAGTAAAAGATCGAACTAAAATAAGTAAAAGCAAAATATAGTGGGGATGATACGATACCGGGGCACCTCCCCCAAGCTTGGTGAAAGCCAAGGGGAGTGCCCATACCCAATACTCAATTCACTTTTGGTGATGAAGAAGATTGTGGTGGTGATGTAGTAGTATTCTCCAATATAATCATGAGTAGGTCCCTCAAACCTTGAATCTCCTGAAGGGCTTGATTAAGTAACTCACTGTTTTTCTTCACTTCAGCCATTATGTGTTTATTTTCAGGGCCCCATGGGTTTGTTCCTGCACTGTTTTCTCTCGGGGCAAGATATGTCCCAATTGGACGGTATGTGCCTACGAGGAGTATTCTCGAACCCATAGTTATGAATCAAATTGCAAAATTTGTTACAATGTAACATGTGTAAAGGCCTTCTTGGTGGGGTTTCTTCTTGCACTTCGAGACTCTCTTGATTATTTGACGGTATCATAGCTTGATGAGGATTCAGATGAGTGGAGATGCTAGCCAATGTCCCTCTCTCGGAAGCCGGAGAGTGAACCCCAAAAGGATTTTCCTCCTCTTCCTCCATAGCAACTTCTTCAGCTTCCTCTCTCCTTAGATCCTCCTAAAATACCTCTGCGTCTTCTTCTCCGTTGTAGGAGGGTGAGGAAGACATGATGCCTGGCTCGACAGATCTGACCAAAAATAGCAAGAAAAGAGAACAGAAGATTTCTCCGCGATACGGTGATCAACAGGTTCGGGGAGTATATATAATTTTTTTTATCTTGGGGTACAAGCAAACAGTAGAAAAACGGAGTCCAAAAGGTACCCCAAGTGGGCACAACCCACTTGGGCGCACCTGGCAAGCCAGGCGCGCCCCGGTGTCTTGTGCCCACCAGGGTACGCTTCCTGGAAGTTTCTTATTTTCCTATTTTTCTAAATATTCCAAAACTGACAAAAAATATTTTTGCATACTTTTCGGAGTCCGTTTACTTACCGTATCACATACCTCCTTATTTTCATGATTCTTGAGTGTTTCGGAAAGACTCTTTTATGTGTTCTTCCGGTGTCAAAGTTTGGATAATACTGCTTTCAACATTAATAGGCGTACCTGAGATATAATGTTTTATTCGTTGCCCATTGGAAACCTTGGGTTAGTACCTTTGGCATTATTTATTTTGATCGCTCTGCACCAATAAACCTCCTCGATAACATAGGGGCCTTCCCATTTTGAGATGAGTTTTCCTGCAAAGAATCTGAAACGAGAGTTGTACAAAAGAACATATTCTCTGACTTTAAACTCACGCTTTTGGATTCTTTTGTCATGCCATCTTCTAACCTTTTGCTTGAATAATTTTGCATTTTCATAAGCTTGGGTTCTCCATTCATCTAATGAACTAATATCAAATAACCTATTTTCACCGGCAAGTTTGAAATCATAGTTGAGTTCTTTGATTGCCCAATATGCTTTATGTTCTAACTCAAGAGGCAAATGACAAGCTTTTCCATAAACCATTTTATAAGGAGACATACCCATAGGATTTTTATATGTTGTTCTATAAGCCCAAAGTGCATCATCTAATTTCTTAGACCAATTCTTCCGGGACCTATTGACAGTTTTTTGCAAAATTATTTTTATTTCTCTATTGCTAAGTTCAACTTGACCACTAGACTGAGGATGATAAGGTGATGCAATTCTATGGTTAACATCATACTTGGCAAGCATTTTATGGAAAGCACCATGAATAAAGTGTGAACCACCATCAGTCATTAAATATCTAGGGACTCCAAACCTTGGGAAAATAACTTCCTTAAGCATTTTAATAGAGGTGTTGTGATCAGCACTAGTGGTTGGAATAACTTCTACCCATTTAGTAACATAATCAACAACAACCAAAATATGTGTATACCCATTAGAGGAAGGAAAGGTCCCATGTAATCAAATCCCCAAACATCAAATGGTTCAACAGCAAGTGAATAATTCATAGGCATTTCTTGACGCCACTGATATTACCTATTCTTTGGCATTCATCACAAGATAAGAGCGAACTTACGGGCATCCTTGAAGAGAGTAGGTAATAAAATCCAGATTGCAATACCTTGTGAGCAGTTCTATCTCCAAAGCATGATGCCCTCCGTAAGCTTCAGAGTGACATTTCCATAGGATTTGTCCCTGTTCATGCTCAGGTACACAAAGTCTAATAATACCATCTACTCCTTCTTTATAAAGATGCGGGTCATCCCAAAAGTAATGTCTTAAATCATAGAAGAATTTTTTTCTTTTGTTGGTAAGTAAAGCTAGGTGGTAAATATTTACTGCAGCTAACTGCTCATCAGGAAAACTATCTGATAGAGGCAAAGGTGTTAAGATGTTTCGATGAGATAGCAATCGTTTACTGTGGGAGTCGACTTTGACGATCGGACTACGAACGTGCGAAGACGTCGCACCTTAGCAATCGCTAAACCAACTTCCGAGGGGTTATTGACCACGCCGGAGCACGATCAACCTGACCATGAGGGTCTATTTCCTGCGAGCAAACGAAGAACAAGCAAGAAACTGAGATTGCAATCTGGATATTGCTAATAAAAGAGGAAAGCTTTATTAATGAAGGTGGGGTTCTGTGACGCCTTTGTCTGGTCGTTGAACATAAACAAGTACGTGAAGTTGCAGCTATGGCGAACTTTTAATCTAAACAAAACCCAAAGTCTAAACGACGCCCTAAGGGCTGTATATATGGAGGAAGAGGGGGAATTTCGTGGCCCTTTGGAGGAGGGGTCCAAACCAACCCTAACTCTTGTTTCCCCACATACGGACTCTAAAAACAGCCTATACTTAAGTATTTCGAAATTACATGGGACTGGCCCAATAATAAGGTGACGAAGCATCTAGAATAGCCTCTAGACGAAATTTATGAAGTGGCATCTTGTATATTTCGTCCATGGCTTCATGCACTCCTTATGGTGGCTTCAAAGTCCTGAAATCATCACTTGTAACTCCGTTCTTGATCCCCTTGCGCATGCCATCAACTCCATGCGTGTTCTTGCTCCAATGTTCATCCTTCTCCAAGCTAGACCCTTCATTTGTAAGCAAAACAAATGTATCCAATTTAGGCAAAGATCATATTCTCATGAACATTAGAATCATTACCAAGAAACGAAAGTACCGGTAATTTAATTGGCGTCATGAGCTCTAGTAATTAGTCCAAAGATATGTAACAAAGAGGGGTTGTGGGTGTAACAATGGTATTGATGTCCTCATCATCCTCCCCTTCTTGAAATGAAGTCGTCCTCGACGAAAGCTCATCTTCCTCACCCAAATAAGGCTTAAAATTTGCAATGTTAAAAGTGGACTAACCCCAAAATCTGCAGGTAGCTCAAGTTTATATGCATTATCATTTATTTTCTCTAACACCTTAAAAGGACCATCAGCACGTGGCATTAGCTTTGATTTGTGCAAATTAGGAAATCTATCCTTACGCAAATTTAACCAAACAAGATCTCTAGGTGCAAACACAACATGTTTTTTACCCTTATCTCTAGCAAGTTTATATTTAGCATTCATACGCTCAATGTTTTCCTTAGTTAACTCATGCATTTATAAAATCAATTCAGCATGTTCTTTAGCATCAAAATTAACCTTCTCCAAAGATGGAAGAGGCAACAAATCAATAGGTGCACGAGGTAGGAAACCATACACAATTTCAAAAGGGCACATCTTAGTAGTAGAATGCAATGAACGATTATAACCAAATTCAATATGAGGCAAGCATTCTTCCCACATTTTCTTATTATTCTTCAAAACAGCCCTAAGCATAGTAGACAATGTTCTATTGACTACTTCAGTTAAATCCATCGGTTTGGGGGTGACAAGTAGTACTAAAAGCAGTTTAGTCCCCAACTTAGCCCATAAACATCTCCAAAAGTGGCTAAGGAATTTAGTATCACGATCTGAAACAATAGTATTTGGCACACCATGCAAGCGAATAATTTCCCGAAAGAACAAATTAGCAACATTAACAACATCATCACTTTTATGACATGGTATAAAGTGTGCCATTTTCGAAAATCTATCCACGACAACAAATATGATATCCCTCCCCTTCTTTGTTCGAGGTAAACCTAAAACAAATTCCATAGATATATCCTCCCAAGGAACACTAGGTACAGTGCAAAGGCATATATAAACCATGAGGATTGAGTCGTGACTTTGCTTTTTGACATGTAGTGCAAATGAACAACAAACGCTCAACATCCCGTCTCATCTTTGGCCAAAAGAAATGTGTAGCAAGTACGTCCTCCGTCTTCTTCACGCCAAAGTGTCCCATTAATCCTCCTCCATGCGCCTCCTGCAACAACAAAAGACGAACAGAGCTAGCAGGAATGCATAGCTTGTTAGCATGGAACACAAAGCCATCATTAATAATGAACTTGTTCCATGTTCTTTCTTCTTTACAATTACGCATTACATCTTTAAAATCAGCATCATGCACATATTGATCTTTGATGGTCTCCAAACCAAATATTTTGAAGTCAAGTTGTGAAAGCATAGTATAGCTGACGAGACAAAGCATCAAGAATAACATTTTCTTTAACCTTCTTGTGTTTAATGACATAAGGGAAAGTCTCAATGAATTCCACCCATTTAGCATGTCTACGATTCAGTTTAGCTTGACTTTTATCAGAATGTATAACAAATTCTTTGGGCCATAAATAATGTTGCCATGTCTCTAAATTCCGAACAAGAGCATATAATTCTTTATCATAAGTAGAATAGTTCGGACTAGGCCCACTCAATTTTTCAGAAAAGTATGCAACAGGTTTGCCATCTTGTAATAACACACCTCCTAATCCAATTCCACTAGCATCACATTCAAGCTCAAAAGTCTTATTAAAATAAGGAAGTTGGAGTAAAGGAGCATGTGACAATTATCTTTAAATACCATGAAGGCATCTTCCTGTGCGGTACCCCAAACAAAACGAACATACATCTTGGTAAGATCGATGAGAGGTGCAGCAATGGTCTTGAAATCTCTCACAAAACGCCTATAGAAACCAGCGAGGCCAAGGAAACTCCTCACTTGTGTGACCGCTTTGGGCTACGGCCAACTCTCAATAGCTTCAATCTTGGTTTTATCAACTTCAATTCCCTCGTGGAGTAACAACATAGCCAAGAAAAGATACTCGGTCGGCAAAAGGTGCACTTCCTAAGGTTACCAAACAAACGTGCATCAATGAGAGCAATAAAAACAGCACGTAAATGTTCCAAATGTTCTTCCAAAGATTTGCTATAAATCAAGATATCATCAAAATAGACTACCACAAATCGTCCAATGAAAGCACGTAAAACTTCGCTCATTAGTCTCATGAAAGTACTAGGCGCATTAGTTAACCCAAAAGGCATGACTAACCACTCATATAAACCAAACTTAGTTTTAAATGTTGTTTTCCATTCATCTCCCAATTTCATACGAATTTGATGGTATCCACTACGCAAATCAACTTTGGAGAATATTGTAGAGCCACTCAATTCATCAAGCATATCATCTAGCCTAGGAATAGGATGACGATAACGAATAGTAATATTATTAATGCCTCTACAATCAACACACATACGCCGACATACCATCCTTTTTAGGCACTAGTATAATAGGAACAGCACAAGGACTAAGAGATTCACAGATATAACTGTGGCCGCCACAGGGAGGGGGGTCACGCCGGCCCCCAAAGTCTAGGGGGCCTCCCCAAAGAACGTAGGTCATGGCCCAACGTTTTCCACAATGTAAAAAACTCCCTATCGGGCTGGGCAATCAAGGCCACGCGGCATGGAGGCATACACGCACGTGCAGCAGTACAGTAGCCGGACGCGGAGGCAGCGAACGTTCCCTTCCTTCTTTCACGTATACTAGCAAAAAGGCCCGTGCGTTGCAACGGGAGAAAAAAATATCACACACTCTTAATTTACAAAAAATGTTTTGTAATCTGAGAATTTGTAACTATTTATTAAATACATGAAGAGTTAAAAAGGTTGTTAAAAAAGATATAGAATTTTCTACTCATAAAAGAGATTTTTTTTGTCTGGAAAAGAACATTTTTTATGGCTCATGTTGACGCAGTACTTGCATACTTCTTATTTCATCACTATTTCTTGCCATACATGTCATATTTATTGGTCCTCGTTTCATCATTATTTGTTTCTTATCAAACTTGTCTGTTATTTTACTTTTTGTCATGTATGCCTCCTTTTTACTTTTTTCATGCATGTCCTCTCTTTTTTTCTTCTTATATAGGAGAATAGCGCAACATCTCATCTTCATCGGATCTCCTCTGCATTTTCTCCTTTATTTATTTTATACGGGCATCCCATCTTTATTTGGTCCTTTTATTTCTAGTTATGCATTTCCTTATTTATTGGTGTCTCTAACAAATTTCTCTTCAATTTGATGTCCAATCCTGATTTTGCTGAGGTGTTTATCCCAAATCTGAATCAATACCGGTATGAAAAAAGACGGATAATGCATTGTTGATTAACATTGCAGTCTAGATAGTATTTTTTAAATTGTTAATAGGTAAAGTAATGTTATATTTAGATTCTACATATTTTTATAATCAAATTTCGTATATAATATGTTAAATTTGGAGTTACAGTTTAAAAGATATGAGTATTTAAAAAAACATTTGATATGTACTGTGGGTTTAATGTTACAAACATCAGGGGGTTTTCTACAAAATAGCATGAAGGACTAAGAATACTTATTTCTTTTATTAGTAGGTATAGATATAGATATAGAAAAAGAAAACTGTGTCAAAAAAACGTAATTGATCTCTTCCTATTACATCTCGCATTGACGCAGTTGACTCTGTGTCAGCCGATGCTTCCTCCTCTGCTCGTGGATCGCTACCGATGCTCCTTTTCCTTTCCTTCCGATCCCAATTTCCGTCCTATTTCAGATCGTCAGCTACTCGCCGATTTCAATTCCTTGGGCCCTGTCATATCCCCGCTTTGCTTTTACGTCCATCACCGATTCTACTTGTCCAAGGTATGCCATATATTCATAAATCGTATTGTGATTCCTGGTTCATAGCGGCATGGCGGCCTTTGTTAACAGTTGATGCAATTTTCCTTTTAGCATTGTGTCTTATCTTGTCGCTTTAGAAAACAATATGCATCCTGGTAGCGATAAAAGGAAGATGAAGAAAATACAAGGTATAACACGATATTTTGAGAAGTACAAAGATGAGGAGTTTTCTGCTAGTGTGCTAATTGCCAAAGGTATTACAACTAAAATGAGTATAGAGCCATTATTTTTTGTAAAAAGTCGTGCTACGAGGAAGAAACAATTTGTCGAAAATGATTTCCAACAAGAAATTCTAGAAGCTGGGAAGACCTTCAAGTTAAATAGTTTTTTTGGTTGATATGACGATCACTTCTTTCAAAGATAGATTTAAAGAACTCATGGTGTCTAAAGATATATTCAGATTTTTATTGAGCTCGGGCACTCTGAAGTCACTGAATGATAATGAACGTTAAGAGTGTTGCACAAAATTTGCGGTGTAACTTTCTCTCTTGATGGTTCATGTGATGTTGAGGTATATGATCTTATTTCTGAATTTAAGGTAATAATTATAAATTATTTGATATACCTTTTGGTTTTGGATGCATTGTTATAGATAATATTTCATATATATGTATATTGATTGTTAGTGTTAAGATGTCTATCTTAAGGGCCCCGAGTTTTAATCTCGCCCCGGGCCCCCAAAATCTCAGGACCGGCCCTGTATATAACCTTTGTCGAGCAGCTCCTGTACTTGACGCATAATCTCCTTTGCCTCCTCTAGATTGGTACAGTATGGTGCACGGTTGGGTAGCGATGCACCAGGAATTAAGTCAATTTGATGCTCAATCCCTCGAATAGGTGGTAATCCTGGTGGCACGTCTTGTGGAAAGACGTCATTAACTCTGCAAAATGTTAGTGATGTTAGGGGCAAAGAGGAAGGCACGTCCTCGAATGAAAATAATGCCTCTTTGCACACAAAAGCATAGCAAACAGATTTGCTAAAATCTATCTCATCAATATCAGATTTGGTGGCAAGTAAACATACACTTTTCAATTTAATTTCAGAAGCAATACCAGATGGTTTATTATTAGGCTTCATTTGTTGCTCAAATTCTTTTGCCACAATCTGATTTTCACTCTTATTTTTCTCCTGTTTTGCTTTATTAGCTCTATTAATATCATCTTTCAAAATGGAATCAGGAGTCATAGGAAGCAAAAGTAATATTTTTATCCTTATGAACAAGAGTATATTGATTGTTTCTACCATGGTGTACAGAATTTTTATAAAATTGCCATGGTCTACCAAGTAATAAGGAACATGCTTGCATAGGTACCACATCACAATCAACATAATCAGCATATGTAGAGATACTAAAATGCACACCTAACAAAGACGTGTTACCTTAACCTTGCATTTGTTGTTGAACCATTGGATGTAGTAAGGATGTGGATGTGGTCTTGTGGTGAGAGATAGCTTCTCCACCATCTCCATGCTAGCCAAGTTGTTGCAACTCCTCCATCTATGATCACACGAATGTAACGTTCCTTTACAACTCCCTTTGTATGGAACAAATTATGCCTCTGATTTTGCTCAGCTTGTGTAACCTGCACACTCAAAACACGTTGAGCAACTAAACATTCATACCACAAGCATCTTCAGGAGCCATGTATTGCGTCTCATGATCAGAATCGTCTCCACCGTGTTCTTCACGTGTAATAAGAGCCAAAGTCTCCTCATCATAGTCACTAGCGGACTCATACCCACCATCCTCAGTAGCAATCATCACGTGCTGAGATTTGCATTCTCTCGCAAAATGTCCTCTTCCCTTACAACGACGACAAATAATATCACTTGTGTGCCTGTTGATGCCATGGAAGAAGAAGAACCTGTGGCAGGCCCGATAGGTGTGCTCTTGGCGAGATAATGGTGGTTGTGCTCGCTTCCTTGTATCACGGCTGGACGTAACGGTGATGGAGGTGTCGGTGCAAGAGAATGTGTGGAAGTAGAGGATGCACGCGGTGTCCATGATGAAGGTCGACCTGCAGAAAAGTTAGTCCGCCGCCAATGCCCGCCGATCACCGCAAGACTTCACGTTCAGCTTTACAAGCAAGACAGAATAAACGAGTGATATTAATATAATCCTAATACTCTAGAATGGTCTGAATCTCTCCATTTAATCCACCCATAAAATGTGCAAGCATAGCTTCATTCACCTCAAAAAAACCACAACTAATAATTCAAGTTTGTAATTCCTGATAATATTCTTCTACAGAATTTTGTCCTTGTCTTAAGCGTAGCAATTTTTGAAGTAATTCACGTTGATAATATGGTGGAACCCAACGAGCATGCATAGCAGTTTTCAAAGCAGCCCAAGTAGCTGGAATAGGACATAATCTACAATGTTCAGACCACCAAACACATGCAAAACTAGTGAAAGCACAAACAAAGAGGAACATCGCCTCTCCTCGGGATATTGTAAACATGTAAAATGTTGTTCAGTTTCTAACTCCCAAGTAAGATATATATCAGGAACATATCTACCCTCAAATGGTGGAATATTCAATTTCAGTTTAGGAAGATGGTCATGTACCTCAGGTGGTGGTGCAGCCCTACCGTCGCGATGATATGCATGAGGACAACCTGGTGGTGGTGGTGTTGGTGGTTGCACGTAGTTCCGATTTTGGTCAACCTCATCCTCGTAATGGTCCTCCACCTCTGCAGTAGCAGCAGGAGCTCTGAAGCATCAACAAATGCACCGGAAGTTTGACCAGCTCAAGGGGAACGCATTGTGCTCGTCCCACTTGATTTGGAAGGCGATGTTGTTGTTGTTGTTATAGAGGTGCGACAGCTGCAGCGGCCGCTGGTGGTGGAAAACTCGAAAGCAATTCAGCAAACTTGTTATCGAGCTTTGTTTCAAATGTCTTCTCCATGCCATCTATCTTCTCCATGGCCTCTTCAAATCTGTTTAGCACATCTTGCACCTGTCCACTCATCATTTGCTGAAACTTATCATGAAGTTCCTTGTTCGTCAAGTTCTCCCAGTCTGTCTCGTCGGCTTGCGCTCCTAGCATGGTTAGCAGCAATAGAAACACACAAGAATATGATCCTACAGACTACTAACAAGTGGTGGTGGTGGCGGGTGTCACAACTCCGTTAACAACATCTCAAATTCTTACCAGTCCTTACCCAGCAGCAGGCTGTGATCGGCAACCGATGTAGTCAAATCTAGCAAGGCTTGGATAGAGCGATTACCAGGGAGAGTCAAACGCACGATGTAGATGTATGTGGAGCTGGGAAGGCTTATAATATGGTAGCAAAAAGGGTCAACAATAATCAATTCAGAGATGCAAAGTTGAATAAACGCTCAACGACGGTACTGTGCTGGTCCTAGGCTAGACTGTGCTAGAGACGCGACATGTAAACAAGGGAGGAGCACACTCTGATTTTTTTATCTTTTTTTCTTTTTTTTGCACTTTTTTCCTCTTTTTTGCTCATAACAAAATTTTTCAAAAAGTCTACAAATGGTCTAAAAACTGCCTAGCCGTAATTTTCCGTAATTAGTTTTTTTAGTTTGGAACTATTTCTCTCTGGGTAGCACGGAAGTTGGAGTCCTTCTCTGTCACGACTTCGGAGTATGGCGTGATCTCGAAATCCAAAACAGAGTAACAAATTACCGGACTCGGAATAGGACTGGTGGCGGAGATGAATCTGGTGGAACTTCGATTGGTGGCGGATATATGTTGCGGTGGACTCGGATTAGCGTGATGGCGGCGGATATGTGGTGGCGTATATGGACTCAGATTGTCGGTGAATATGTGGTGGTGGTATATGGCAGCGGTGATGAAGTTGGTGCGGTGGTGGTATATGGCAGCAGCGATGATGATGATGCGGTGGTGATATATGGTAGCGGCAACGTGACAACCTGTGAACAGAACTCGAAACTCTAAAGGACTAGACGCTAAGACCAGCAACTTGACATGCCGATGCAACCGCAAATTCAAAAAGCAAATACAGAAAAGATTATGCAAAGGCTCAGATTGGTTCGGATGGGATGAACTAACCCTAATTTTTTTTGGCTTTTTCGTGGACTATAGGTATGAAGAACAGACTCAATCTAAACTACGAAAACCGTAAAATCTCACCGAGCAACCCGGAAATCTGATACCACTTGATAGAGGCAAAGGGTGTCCCGATGTTTCGATGAGATAGCAATCGTTTCTGTGGGAGTCGACTTTGACGATCAGACTACGAGCGTGCGAAGACGTAGTGCCTTAGCAATCGCTAAACCAACTTCCGAGGGGTTATTGACCACGCCGGAGCACGATCAACCTGACCATGAGGGTCTATTTCCTGCGAGCAAACGAAGAACAAGCAAGAAACTGAGATTGCAATCTGGATATTGCGAATAAAAGAGGAAAGCTTTATTAATGAAGGTGGGGTTCTGTGACGCCTTTGTCTGGTCGTTGAATACAAGCGAAATGCACGCGAAGTTGCAGCTATGGCTTAACTTTTAATCTAAATAAAACCGAAAGTCAAACGACGCCCTAAGGGCTATATATATGGAGGAAGAGGGGGAATTTCGTGGCCCTTGGAGGAGGGTTCAAACCAACCCTAACTCTTGTTTCCCAGACATACGGACTCTAAAAACAGCCTATACTTAAGTATTTCGAAAATACATGGGCCTGGCCCAATAATAAGGTGACGAAGACACCTAGAATAGCCTCTAGACGATATTTATGAAGTGGCATCTTGTATATTTCGTCCAAGGCTTCATGCACTCCTTATGGTGGCTTCAAAGTCCTAAAATCATCACTTGTAACTCCGTTCTTGATCCCCTTGCACATGCCATCAACTCCATGCGTGTTCTTGCTCCAATGTTCATCCTTCTCCAAGCTAGGCCCTTCATTTGTAAGCAAAACAAATGTATCCAATTTAGGCGACATCATATTCTCATGAACATTAAAATCATTACCAAGAAACGAAAGTACAGTAATTTAATTGACGTCTTGAGCTCTAGTAATTGGTCCAAGATATGTATGATGAGGGGCTGTGGGTGTAACAATGGTATTGATGTCCTCATCACTATCATCAATAGGTAGTGGGTCATCAGGCACATTTTCAAGCCTAGACAGATTATCAGCTATGGGGTTCTCAGCTCCTTTTCTATCATTGATATGTAAATCAAATTCTTGTAGCAAGAGAACCCATCGAATAAGTTTAGGTTTATCATATTTCTTTTCCATAAGATATTTAATAGCAGCATGATCGGTGTGAACAATCACTTTTGAATCAACAATGTAAGATCTAAATTTATCACAAGCAAACACCACTGCTAAGAATTCTTTTTCATTTGTAGCATAGTTTTGTTGGGCACTGTCTAGAGATTTACTAGCATAATGAATAACATTCAATTTCTTATCAACTCTTTGTCCTAGAACAGCACCAACAGCATAATCACTAGCATCACACATAATTTCAAAAGGCAAGTTCCAATCAGGTGGTTGAACAATAGGTGCAGAAATTAAGGCTCTCTTGAGTGTTTCAAAGGCTTCTAAACAGTCATCATCAAAAACAAAAGGAATATCCTTTTGCAAAAGATTCGTAAGAGGCCTAAAAAATTTAGAAAAGTCTTTGACAAATCTCCTATAGAAACCAGCATGACCTAGGAAACTATGAATACCTTTGATATCTTTAGGACATGGCATTTTCTCAACTGCATCAACCTTAGCTTTGTCCACTTCAATACCTCTTTCAAAAAATTTATGACCCAAGACAATACCTTCATTAACCATAAAGTGACACTTCTTTCAATTCAATACAAGATTTGTTTGCTTGCATCTATGCAATACTCGATCAAGATTTCTTAAACAATCATCAAAAGACTTCCCATGAACAGAGAATACATCCATGAAAACCTCAACAATCTTTTCACAAAAGTCGAGAATATAGCATCCATACATCTTTGAAAGGTAGCAGTGCATTACATAAACCAAAAGGCATACGCCTATAAGCATAAGTTCCAAAGGGACAAGTAAAGTGGTCTTTTCTTGATCAGGTTGAGAAACGGGTATTTGTGAAAACCAGAATATCCATCAAGGAAGCAAAAATGTTTGTGATTAGATAATCTTTCTAGCATTTGATCAATAAAAGGCAGAGGGTAATGATCTTTTCTAGTTGCTTTGTTTAATTTTCTAAAATCAATTACCATTCTATAGCCTGTAACAATTCTTTGTGGAATAAGTTCATTCTTATCATTAGGAACAACAGTAATACCTCCTTTCTTAGGGACACAATGAACAGGACTTACCCATCTACTATCAGCTATGGGATGATTATACGTGCTTCCAGAAGTTTTAAGATTTCCGTTCTTACCACTTCCTTCATTTTGGGATTTAACTGACGTTGGTGATCAACAACGGGTTTAGCATCAGGTTCCATATTAATTTTGTGCTGACATAGAGTGGGACTAATGCCCTTTAAATCATGAATTTCAGACGAGTTTTGGATTTACTAGAATTTAAAAATAAAGTATCTCAACGTTTTACCGGCAATCAACAGTGCCTTGGTGTTTGAAATTCATTCCCATTTCTTGCATGGGACCTAAGCATGCACCCAAGGACACACATTTGATATGTCAACCCATTTTTCTGCACTGGAGCATGTGCATGTAGTTCAAATTTGAATTATGCACAAAAAATGCCTAGAAAACCCAGTTAATGTATAAAAATGTCAAAGTGAACCCGGAAAAATCCCAAAAATTGACACAACACTCCTGTCATTCTATGTTGACACTGGAAAAAATTTGAAAGCAAGAAGAGGAAACGGATATCGTCTCGTTCCCAAAGGTGGCACGTTCCCTACTGAAACCATCAGGCTTGTTGTGAGAAGTTGTGGTTTGCGAGAAGCTTATACCACGGCATGTTGATGCCGCTCCATGATAGCATGTCAAGTTTCATGAACTTCAGACGAGTTTTGGATTTACTAGAATTTAAAAACCATGTATCTCAATGTTTATGGCCGGCGATGGTGGCAAGGTGTTTGACATTCATTCCCATTTCTTGCATGGGAACTAAGCATGCAACCAAGGACACATATTTGATTTTTCAACCAATTTACATGCACTGGATCATGTGCGTGTAGTTCAAATTTGAATTATGCACATAAATGCATAGAAAACTAAGTTAATGTATAAAAATGTCCAAACAAACCCCGAAAAATTCCTAAAATTAACACAACACTCATGTTGTTCTATGTAGACACTAAAAAAACTGAAATCAAGAAGAGGCAACGGATATCGTTTCGTCCAGAAAGGTGAAACGTTCCCTACCGTAACCATGAGGCTTGTTGTGAGAACCTTTGGTTTGTGAGAAGCTTACACCCCAACCTGCCCCAAATGGGACAATATTTTTAGCACGGCATGTTGATGTCGTTCCATGCTAGCATGTCAAGTTCCATAAATTTCAGACGCGTTTTCGATTTACTAGAATTTAAAAACCATGTATCTCAATGTTAGCGGCCGAGTGACGGTGGCAAGGTGTTTGAGATTCATTCTCATTTCTTGCATGGGACTTAAGCATGCAACCAAAGACATACATTTCAATTTTGAACCCATTTATATGCACTGGAGCATGTGCATGTAGTTCAAATTTGAATTATGCACATAAATGCATAGAAAACTCAGTTAATGTATAAAAATGTCCAAGCGAACCCCAAAAAATCCCAAAAATTGACACAACACTCCAGTTGTTCTATGTTGACACGAGAAAAAAATTGAAAGTAAGAAGAGGCAATAAATATTGTTTCGTCCCCCAAGGTGGCACGTTCCCTACCGAAACCATCGGGCTTGTTTTGAGAGAAGATCTAGTTTGCGAGAAACTTATACCAAAACATGCCCCAAATAGGACAATATTTTTACCACGGCATGTCGATGCCGTTCCATGATATCATGTCATGTTTCATGAATTTCAGACGAGTTTTCAATTTACTAGAATTTTAAAACCATGTATCTCAATGTTAGCGGCCGAGCGACAGTGTCAAGGTGTTTGACATTCATTCTCATTTCTTGCATGTGACCTAAGCTTGCAACCAAGGACACACATTTGATTTTTCAACCCGTTTTTATGCACTGGAGCATGTGCATGTAGTTCAATTTTGAATTATGCACATAAATGCCAAGAAAACTCAGTTAACGTATAAAAATGTCCAAACGATCCCCGAAAAATTCCAAAATTTAACATGGCACTCCTTTTGTAGGAAAAAATTGAAAGCAAGAAGAGGGGACGAATATCGCTTTTGTCCACAAAGGTGACACGCTTCCCTATCAGAACCATGATGCTTCTTTAAGTAGAAGCTTATACCATAACCTGCCCCAAATGGGACAATGTTTTTTAACCCAGCATGTTGATGCCATTCCATGATAGCATGCGAAGGTTCATGAATTTCAGATGGGTTTTGGATTTACTAGAATTACAAAAGCAAGTACCTCAATGTTTGTCAGTGAGCCACGGTGCCGTGGTGTTCGAAATTCATCTCCATTTCTTGCATGGGACATAAGCATAAACCCATGGACACATATATGATTTTACAACCCATGTTGGTGCACCGGAGCATGTGCATGTAGTTTAATTTTGAATTGTGCACCTGAAATGGCTAGAAAACCAAGTTAATGTATAAAATGTCCAAACGAACCCTGAATAGTTCCAATTTTCTACGACACACATATAGTTGCATGTTCACTGCAGATAAAAGTTCTAGCAATTCAAACACCCTCCATTGCCGTTGTGACCCCATTACGTAATTCAAATCAAGATGAAAAATCAAGTAGATCGCAACAGCTTATTATCATCAACTGTGTGAGATGTAGTACAAAATATCTTAGAGCACCGTCGGAGTATAGTACGCCTATGGCTTACGCTAGAAGGTGCGTCGGCTATAGTCCACAGCCGGCATGTCAAGCACCCTAGCTCGCTCCCCAAATATCATTTCACTGTTTAATCGTCACCGGTGAAAGATGGGGACGTGGACCCGCGTCGTGAGGGCAACTTCGGTGGCCCACTCCGGCGAGAGCGCGCCCGCAGCCGCCATGCGCTTGCTAACAAGGTGCATGAGCACGGCCGCAATCTGCTATCGGAAGGCCAAGGCAGCCCAAATGGCCGCTGTTGCTTCTCAGGTGGCGGCAGCAACATCTGCCTCGGTGATAGCAACTGGCGAGAGCGGCACAACAGTTGTCCGTTCCGCAGTGGCGGCCTTAGCCCTGATGGAGGCCGCCCACGCCCAGCTCCTGGCGGTCACCGCACAAATCGAACGAAGCTTCTCCGACAATGGTCGGCAACCCACGGCCGAAGAGCTGGCAATCGCCGAGAGCGTTCGAGCAGCCGTCCGTTCCTCCGCCGCATACCTTGCCACGACGGAGCCCGTCCAAGCCCAGATCGCGGCCGCCCACGCCTAGCTCATGGCGGCCGTTTCCAAAGAGATGGCGGACGCGGATGGTCAGATTCTTGCCGAGTATGGTGCGATGGATGCCATGGAGCCCCTTCCCCAGGAGACCATTGGGCGTGAGCTAGACATGGAGGAGGCGGCGGAGATCGATGAGCACCAGCCGTAGTAGTACTCTTTGTTTTGTTTAATTAAGAGTGCCAGTCTTTAATTTGTTAGAGTAATATTTAGGTCGGCTAGCTCTGTTTAATTGCTGAACTTGCTCGATTAAGAAGTGTGGGTGTGTTGTAGTCTCCTTTGTGTACCCAAATTATGCAATGTCGTGGATGACCACTGTAACCAGGGAGATTCGAACCAAAATTTGCATGTTCAAACTCATCACACACGGGTTAAGCTATATGAATCGTATGTGATGTTCACATATCGTACACATTGCTGACTAAGGGACCATGTCTGATGACACTTTGCGCGCCAGTTTTTTCGCTGCTTCCGTAGAAATATCTACCTCCCCGCCCCTCCCCTTACTAAAATCCACATTTCCCCTGTTTCCGCCTTCCTTTCCAAGTTGAAACCTTCACTCATTTCTTGCAGCACCGCCTCCTTGTCGGCGACCCTCCTTCACGTTGTTCGGCCTCGTCTATCCAGGCAAGTAATCCACACCCGACCCCCATTCTCCTCCTCCTTCCACATCCCACATGCCCCGACCGCTGGCGCGACACCTTTCACCCAAATCACCGACCCCTCCACCAAATAAACGTTGCCCTAAGCCATGGTGCACGCGGTATAGCCAGGAGCTCAAGGAGCATTTGGCAGCGGAGAAGCAAATCGCAACAGCACGCGCGGGTGAGGTCGCGATGGCTGCCATTCGTGCCGACCCCGGATCTTGAGGAGCACCTCTCGCCCGTCGGCGTCGCGGCAGCGATTGGCTGCTAAGCGATAGTTCGTGGCGTTTTCTGGAGGCCACCCTCGGTGCCTTCGACTAAGACTACGAGGTGTTTTCTCAGTGTGCACGTGCTTACCTCAACTCGAGAGCCAACAGGTTTGTGCCCGGAGTGGCTCAGGAAACTCACCAGTACGACGAGGGCACCCACGATGTGGAGGCCTCGCCCTCTTCCATGTCCAAGGATCCAATCATCATCGATATCTCCGACGATGAGGAGTAACTTGTCTTATTAGCTCACTATAAGGACCCATGTTTAGTTTGCTAGCTACGTCGGTTAAGCATGCTCGATTTACCCGTTGCATGTGTTGCTCCTGCCTTTCCTTGACAAATTCTAGTGAATTCTGCTATCTAATTTTACCAGGCAATTTGTTGCTCTAGTGTATATGTTCTATATGTCGTGCAATGTGGTGCCCACTTATTAACTATTTGGTTAATTAGTTCTCGTCTTCTGTTAACTGTTTGGTTTAATTCTGCAAATGTGATGTTCAATTCGTCAGGCTGCAATTTTTTATTGTCTTCCATGTGAGAAATAAATTGAATTTATCTTTACAAAATACATGAGAAACAAATACAATTGCTATATTTCCAAGTTGTCAGGCATGCTTGGTTTGGTTAACTGTCTGATCTTCTAGTATGTTATACATTGTGAAATGTGGTGCTCAGTTAACGTTTGGTTCATTTGTTGTGGTGTTTAGTTAAATGTTTGGTTCAATTCTGCAATGCGATGTTCAATTGTTGTGGGTCCATTCTGTTATTGTATACCATGTGAGGAATAAATTGAATTTGGATGTACTAAATACATGAGAAACAAATACAATTGTTGTATTTCCAAGTCATGCTTGGTTTGGTTAACTGTCTGATCTTCTATTATGAGTATATTATATTGTGCAATGTGTGCTCAGTTAATGTTTGGTTCATTTGTTGTGGTGTTTAGTTAACTTTTTGGTTCAATTCTGCAATGCGATGTTCAATTGTTGTGGGTGCATTCTGTTATTGTATACCATGTGAGAAATAAATCGAATTTGGTTGTACTAAATACATGAGAAACAAATACAATTGCTATATTTCAAAGTAATTAAGCATGCTTCTTTTGGTTAACTGTCGATCTTCTATTAGGAGTATATTATATTGTGCAATGTGGTGCTCGGTTAATGTTTGGTTCATTTGTTATGGTGTTTAGTTAACTGCTTGGTTCAATTTCGCAATGCGATGTCCAATTGTCGTGGGTAGAATTTTGTATTGTTGTGCATGTGAGGAATAAATTGAATTTGGCTGCACTTAATACATGAGAAACATATACAACTGCTATATTTCCTAGTTCTTAATCATACTTGGTTTGGATAAATGGGGTTTCCATGTGGCTTGAATTAATCTGATGAATCTGCAATGTGCTTATTTTTCAGCAACATATTTTACTGATAGGATGCGAACCCTCACTTAACCTGATGACTAACTACCTTATATCTGTTGTATGGAAATAATGGGAAGCACTGAGGTTTACAATAAGGTTTGCACATGCATGGTCCTTTGTCTAATAGCACATTATTGTGCAATTGCAGGAACCATTCTAATATTTAAGTTTTTAACAATTTGGTCTTGCACATATAGGTCCTGTTGTCAGAGGTTTTGACCCACTGTTCGACCCTTTTTGCATATGGGGAAATGAGTTGTCCATGAATATCAATCAAGTCAAGAAATGCACAAAGATTGTTAGGATAAAGAAATTAGCGACAAAAAAAAACAAAATCTTTGTCTGCACAATGAAGAAGACACCAGTTCACTACAAGATGGTACTAATTATTATACCCTGCCTTTTTTTATTCCTTTGCTCCATTTCCAATATAGAGAAGATATTTATGCACATCCTTGTTTTTAGGCCTTTCCAAAGCAGTTCACTGATGATTACCTCTCAAACCACCTCTATGGTCAGGAGGCAAGGAAGGTTTTCATACAACACCCACGGTTCAATATTGAAGTGTTCCTGAAGACGAAGAAGGATGGACGGTCAATCACCCACACACACTGGCCTAAAGTTGCAAAGAACTTCAACATCAATGAAGGCTCAATATTCGCCTTTCGCTTCAGCAGTTTTCCAGATAAGATGCATCTGTGTATGTACCGTCTATGATGCTAATTTCAAAAGGTTCTAGATGTTGCATGTGAAACTTGGTGTCGGTGCGGTTGTGTAATGGGGTAGTGAGTCTTTGAAGCTATATGGTGTTGTACTACGATGTATTTCAATTATGAAATCCTACTTCCTTAATATGAAAATAAAATATATTGTGTGCTTAATATGAAATGTCAATTAGATTAATAAATGTATTATTAATAATAGGGCAATTAGCTCATAATGGCCAATTAGCTCGCTAATTGGGTTTTTCTATTGCAAACGGTTAATGAAAAACACCG
Organism: Aegilops bicornis; assembly: GCA_021605145.1. Classification (NCBI taxonomy): domain Eukaryota; kingdom Viridiplantae; phylum Streptophyta; class Magnoliopsida; order Poales; family Poaceae; genus Aegilops; species Aegilops bicornis. Next base: position 335,367,142 of record CM038674.1, read on the forward strand.
TATGGCGATGACCTCGTGCAATGCACACAGTTTCTTGGAATAAATCATGTTGGATCAATAAACAATCACACATGACATCCTCTTGAAAACTATTTGCGTTAGGCCACCTTGCGCAAACGTTTACCGCATAAAAAGTGTGTGTGATGGACAGCCTTTGCCACACAGTTTCTTCTACGCACCGTGTGTGATGCATTCAATAACGCAAACGATAAAATTGTTAATATGTGTGGAATGGCAACGCTATCACAAATGATTTAATGGAGAAAATTGTGTGTGATGTACCTGCGAACGGAAACGTTTTCCTTAGAGTGACTGTGTGGGATGTATATACAAAAGAAAACGTACTTCTTGGATTAACTGTATGGGATGTACATACTAACGGAAACGTATTCCTTGAATTGACTGTGTGGAATGTTCATACGAACGGAAACGTTTAGCAAGGACTGACTGTGTGGGATGTACTTACGACCGGAAACGATTTGGCCTGTATAATTGTATTTTTTAGCACAACTGTATGTATAACCCTATTTGATCGCTCGCCGGTCGCACACGACCTCATTTTGCCGAGTGTGTGTGCCAGGATGGCATATCCCCGACGATTTCTAGGTCGTGTGGGAAGGACCCCCCCCCCCTCTATCGCAGTCACTCACTAGGCGACGGTTCAGAATGCCGTCGCGGAAAGGGGTTAAAACCCGTTTGTATAGCACCTCGTTGTATTAGTGTTAGGAACTTTTGGTGGATAGGTGTTAGAGAGAATCCTTCAACAAGAGTTTTATGTCTAAAAGCTTGGGCTGATATATGTATTGAAAAGAAGAAAGGTGGCTTAAGTGTCGAAATCTACAGGCTATAAATCAAAATCTCATTACATCACAGCTTGGAGATTAGCAAAGGAACCCCAAAGTTACCTCTCTCTTATCCTCAAGGCCAAGTATCATAGTGACACATCAATTTGGAGAGTTAAACACAATGTTCCCAAATCAGCCTTTTCCGGATCGCTATCCTCAAGGTCGGACCTCTTCTCATTTTTGCCTCCTTTTATCAATTGGTAGATGGTAGTAGTTCCATATGGAGTACTCCTTGGTTTTCTCAGTGGCAAAATATTTATGAGAATCTTATAATCCATCAGCCACCTTACTCTTATCCAGCTATTCTTAGTGATCTTTGGTTTCCTAATCAGAAAGCTTGGAACATTCATCTTGTCAACGCTCTGTTTCATCCTCATACTGCTCAAGCTATACTGCAAACCCCTATTGTTAATACTCTTTGGACAAGATGTGTTGGTTTGGAGACTAACCCCTGCAGTGACCACTCTTGAAAAGTGCCTACAAGCAATCGCTTCAATAATCTAGTACTACCAGCAAATCGTAGACCAAAATCTGTTCCAATGCAGATTGTAAATCTTCTCAATCAGGTTTGGAGGGACAAACTCATGGAGCCAAGAGTTCAAACTTTCGCATGGAGACTTCTTCGCCGAGCACTTCCAACGGGTAACGTGCAAGTAAGTTCTCGAAACATATTAGTGATAATTGTACTAGATGTGGCAACCAAGAGGATGAAATGCACATGCTTTTTCTAGGGCCTTTCTCAAAGGCTGCTTGGTTCTCATCTCCTTGGTATATTAGAATAGAAGTTTTGGCTGAACATAACCATTCCATTCCACAAATGATTAAGGTTTTATTGGATTCGGCTCATCCCCATATCAATGTAACTAGTGTATTCACTTTCTTGTGGTGCCTTTGGGAAGCACGAAATGATGCATTGTTTGGTAGAAAATTTTGTCAACCATCGCAGGTATTACCCGGTGGCGAATGCGATCTTACATGGCCCAAAGCTTAAGGAGGTGATGTCAGGACAAGATCAATGCTCAACAACTGTTGTAGTACAACAACCATTAATCATACAAGCACCATCTTTAGTTGCAGGTCAAGGAATCTTCTGCGATGCGGCTTGGACAAATGAGGCAAATATGCAACATTCTCCAGCAAGTATTGGTGTGATGATCCAACCTGGAGGAAATGATAGCAGATACTTTCAAATCTCGGAACCACAGTACTACACGAATTGTTACTTGCATCAGCAACAGTGACGAGTTCCATATTCAAAGACACAAGTCACTGGAACATAAGGCCCATTATTGGAGAACGGCGTTTCGGTGCCCGGGTGCATCTGCACCCGGTCAAAAAAAAAATCGTAAAAAATTCAGAAAAATTGAAAAATTCCAAAAAATTTGGGTGGTAGACAATTTGATGCGTAGGTACTTCCAATTTTCAAAACATTTGGACTTCTGTGCAGCTCTCAGCAAAAAGACAAATCAGTAACATAGATATATGAGCAGTACACCTTTTGCTGACGCCGATTTATCTTTTTTGCTGAGAGCTGCACAAAAGTCCAAATGTTTTGAAAATTGGAGCATAACTCACGCATCAAATTGTCCACCACCCAAACTTTTTTTGAAATTTTTTGAATTTTTCTAGTATTTATTTTGATTTTTTTCGTGAGCGCAGGTGCAGATGAGCTCGGGCTCAGATTCGAATTTTCCCCATTATTGCTTCTATTCAAGCGTCGCCATCTTTTATCAGTATCATGGTATCACGGGTGTTTTAATGTTAAAGCGCATCATCAAGCAAAGTTAGCTACCAAAACTAAAATAGGCTTGTAGCTCTCCGAATGTCTCTCTTCAGACACAGGGCCTTGTACTGTGAGAGATGCTCTCGCCATGTCAAGTGTGAGACCTTTCACATTACTCTGTAAAATGTTGTTAATGGAATAAAATCTGTTGTTGTTCAAAAGAAAACATGGCTAATTACTTCTGACAAAAACATGAAAGTTTGACAGCCAATATTCACATTAACATCGAGCAAATCAAACGGGTAATAGTGTAGCATTGATAATAGGGTCCAAGTGAACTGATACCATGCCAAGAGGAGCCCAGTGTTATCTCAACAAATAAATTTGTTTTAATGACAAATATGTACTACATCAAGTACGCCATCCATGGGTTATGTCCATTATCAAGTTTCAAGGGCAAGAAACTAATACGAAGTCGGTGTATTAAGTAAAGGTTACACCACCTAAAATACAAAAAATACAACTGCAGGAAGCCTTTCTTAACAATTCTCCAAATTTCAAGAGACAGACTGCCTCCGAAATTCAGGAGACAGACAGGCAGGAAGCATCAACTTCCAAGTTACGGCTGTTCTTCGAATCTCATTCGATAACCACCAATGAACAGATCAGTGGTTGCCTTCATTCGATTGTGCATAGGAGAATGCAGCCTGTGGAGGGGCCGCTGGGGCCAGGGGTGGAGCGCCAGAAGTTGAGCCTGCAGTTGGTGGTTGATTTGGTTGATACATCGGTGGAGGACCTGGAGGTGATGCGTTGTTGGACATGGGTGCACCTGGGGCCCCAGATGTTGGAGGTTGTAGTGTCGGAGGCCTTGGGAGAGGTGCCACCTGCATATGCATTGAACCAGGAGGGCCCCCGTGCTGCGGCATGGTTGGAGCACCAGGATAACCTAAACATTTGTAGAAAAATAGTCACTTAAGATGATCGATCACTATTTCAAATGATAAGAAATTCAGAAGTTTGAATGCTTTACTGAAAATAGAAATTCAACTCTTATAAAGAACAGCTACATGAATTTTTCCTATTTTCTAAGATACAGTGAGCAGTTCCCTTGACTGCACTCAATTGTAGATTGATAGCCGTGTTTGTGGCTTTCTGTGTTTGACTGATAAGTGGCAACTGATGTTATGTGGCATTACATAATGAAACTAAAGTATCAGTGCATCATGAATAAACTGGATTGCGCCTCTAAACATTTGGTTGCAACAGTTGCGCAACAGAAGGACATGTTGATTACCACTCTGAATCACAAAGCTGCAGTAAATTGTTTACGATAAAAACACAAGAGCAGCCAGTCTGACCGCTTTGGGTCTTTTGTATGCAGACTTTCCCTACATTTCTGCAAGAGGCTCTTTCCAAACTCAAGCCCGTGACCTCATGGTCACAAGGCAACAGCTTTACCGGCCAAGCGTCGTGTTTGTGGCTTTCCTTGTCTGCAGTCAAAGAATGACAGCCGTGTTTGTGGCTTTCGTTTTTTGACTGATAAGTGGCAACTGATCTTATATGGCATCATTACATAATGAAACTAAAGAAGTATCAGTGCATCATGAATAAACTGGATGCACGCGTTTAAACATTTAGTTACAACAATTGCGCAACAAAAGGACATGTTGATTACCACTGAATCACAAAGCCGCAGTACATTGTTTACGCTAAAAAAGAGCAGCCAGGTGCATCGTAGCTCCTGCTTGCGCAGGGGTTCACCACTTTGGGTCTTTTGTATTCAGCCTTTCACTACATATCTGCAAGAGGCTGTTTCCAAACTTGAACCCGTGACCTCATGATCACAAGGCAACAGCTTTACCGCTGCACAAAGCCCCCCCCCCCCACCCTTCAGTACATTGTTTACACTATTCTAATAAAATATATTAGAACACTGGAAATTAAACATTTCATCTCCTTCATGTTTTAAAATAGTGTTACGGGATAAGTGGCCTGGCCATTCATATGCCACCTTTAAATTCACATCAATTCATAATTTATTCAGGGTCATTACAGTAATTAATACTCCTCCGTATCAAAATATAAAGGCGTTTTTGACACTGTCAAAAAACGCCTTATATTTTGATACGGAGGGAGTAGTAGACTCAGTCTACTTATAATATTAAGTTGATATGTTTATAAGCCCAGGATGAGATGCAGCATACAATAACTAATCTAAGTGTTGTGACCATATCTAAGACAAACTTGCACATATGAACATGGAAAAAGATCGAATCTCTCAATCTAGGTATACTCACATAAAATTGGAGGATCAACTACCTTAGTAATCAAAATGAAACTTTTGAATCTGGTATCTTCTTTAATATACTTATAAAAAAATGGTGGACATTTTTTTACTTTATTTAAAAAAATTTGCTTGTACAAAGTAATTACCCCTTTTTATCTGAGTGCCTATGAAAGTTCAATCAGAGTTTCAGCTTAAGCTGTCCATTCCTATCCGAAAGTGCTACTCTGCCCCAAACTCAAGTGCACTCACCATGAACAATAAAAATCCAAAAACATGTAAAAAGAGTAAAAAAAATCTGAAATTTTTTGGCGACAAACATTTCTTAGTTTTCTACCAACGTGCAAATTTCCGTGAAGGAATGACATTTGTGCTGGTCTGCTGGGAAAAACTAAAAAGGTGCTCCAAATGCTTTAAAACCTAGCCTTTTTGCAGCATCGATTGTGTTTTATTGCCCCAAATATTACAAATGTTTTTTTCTTCACGGAAATTTGTGCATAGGTAGAACATTAAATCATGCTTGTTTCCAAAAGAAAAAAATGAGATTAGTTTCACTATTTTTCGGATTTTAATTTTTATCAGAGTGCATATGTGCTTAGTAGCCAAAAATCCATGTCCATTCCTATCTCACTATGGTCAAGATTGTTCAAACCATGTAATACACGTCCAATGCGGTATCCAGCTGGTTTTGCTCTTTAGACCCACTAAGCAAAATTAATAAAATCAATACATCAAGACGAAGACTAAATAAATGCTGAAGAAGCAGAATCAAGCAATAAAGAAACTAGCCTAAATTTCTCCATCTTATAGACCTTTCTGTTTCTGTATCCTTGTGGGAATACCAACCGGTAAATTGTTGTCTTCCATGCAGGAAATATATAAGCAATTGAGTTTATCTATAGGAGCACAAACTAAAGAAGTTATGGATTATCCGATTTTAATAAAAAATGTCACTATAGATACAAGTAATCACGATAAAAAATGAAAACAATACTGAAGTTTACCTGGAGCCCCAGGAACTGGTAAAATAGGAGGCCTTGCAAATGGCCCACCAGGTTGTTGATGTTGAGGATAACCATGTTGCATCATGGGTGTGGGCAGAATCGGAAGACGGGGACGGGGCATATTTCCTGGATATTGAAGAAGATGTTGGTTGAAAGGAGCGCCAACTTGGAACGCTGCAGCTTGTCCCAGGTGTTCCTTTATCCTTTGATCAATCAAACTTTGAGTTTGCTGCTCCTCGAATTGCTGATAGTAGTTACGAACATTTGCCTAAAAATGTTTCACATGAAAAACAGTGTACACACAAGAATAAAAAAGATCTATGAAGGTAAAAAGAAAGAATACCTTGTGTTTATATCCAGCATTGTGTTGCTTACGGACAGATGGCTGCACCATTATTGACATGTGTGATTAGTTCAAAGATAGGTATAAAAATAAGCACACCAGAGCAAAGGATAAAAGAGTTAGAATTACACTATCATTTCAAAACCAGTGTGGGTTGTATTTTGTAAATATCCAATTGCACTCAAATGCAATAATGTTTACCTACTGAAATGAAAAAAAAAGAGCATATTACTGCACATCGTCTGATGATTATACATCAATAGATGATCTCGTAGTGCCTCATTTTATGTTTCCGGCTATGGAAAGCAGGGCACACAACTCTCCTGCAGTCCACTTTTTTGGCTTGGGATGTCAGAATTCAATTAAGTGGCTCGTACAGTTAAGTCACTGACCACTGAAGAGCTTGCAAAGTCAGCAACATAATCATGCCAAATTGGCATACCACCCAGCACCATACCTGGTTTGCTACTCTATAACATTCACAATAACAAAATGACACTTGATAATCTATAAAGCTGATTAGCACGATGAACCTGGGCTCCTTGAATAGATTCACATGCTTGCCAGATCACAGTCACAGCCATCTTAAATAAACGTTACTATCTTAAAGAACATGTTAGTAGATGAAACATATCCACGGACTTAGCAACAATACTGAACCGAACACCCCAGATGAATATAATCTAAGTACTAAACAGCACTTAATACTGAATGTCTGTTCTTGAAAAAGAAACATGAATACTAATCAATATACTCCAATGACAAAGAAAGTATTTGTTGTGGTGGAAGCTAAAACTAATCTTAGGTTCGACAGAATTACTACATTCACTGGAGCAAACTAGGCTAAGCTCAAATCGCTGCACACAATCATATGGAACACTGAAATTAACTAAGCAAACTTGTACTCATTTTTGTTGTCAAGCATAATAAAAATTGATTGGAAAAAGGAAGCACTAACCGAGTCATGGGTCAGATAAGTGTCGCAGTAATCGCAATAATACCTGCAAGCCAAGAACAAGGGGATGTCAATTCAAGCAAAAGATGAACAACAAGATTCAAGCACAGAGCACCAAAGCATGGCAGGCAGTAACAAAGTCTCAATGTACACAGGAGCACAACAAGACCTTTCATCAGTTCTCTACTGTAAGCCCCAGATTCCTACTTACGAATCTATCTACCTACCTACTCGACCAAAGAGATAATCGGCGAAATCACAGTGCCGCCTTCCCCAATCATGGACCATGGTGGCTTTGCCCAACGCAGCAATTGGCGCATCCTCTAGCTTTTTCCCGTTTCCCATTCAACCAAAAATCCCCCTCCTTCCTCACGGTTTTCCAGGCCCCGAGCAACCATCGGGGGCCTAAGCTAGGGTTTCAAATTAACAGCGCCCATCGTACCGTACCATCCCCTCGAGCCACAACCACTGCACCTAGATCAAAAGAGTGAAACACTCACCGAGGCATCGCGGTGGCAAAAGACGGCAACGGCGACGGCGACGGCGACGGCGACGGCGACGGGGGCGGCTGCGGAAGAGAATCTCGTCTCGGCAAAAGGTGTTAGAGAGGGACGACGATTAGACGTCGCGATGCTTCCTTAAACCCTCGCATATAATAATCTGCTAGAAATTTCCAGTGCCCGGGTTGGGCTCCAGCTCCACCAACGGCTTCACCAAAAGGGCCGGCCCAAGTAGCTTCCTGCAGGTTAGTTTATTTTTCTTCTCTGTTTTTTAGTAGTTCATTTTTTTCTCTTTTGTTCGTATTTTTGAAAAATGAAAAAAAAACTAAATACATATATTCCAAAATTTAAATTCACTTAGAATTTAAAAAACCAAGAATTTCGAAAAAAAACAACACAGTGTAAAAACGTTGTTAGACTAATTTTAAAAAATGTCAATAGTATTCAAAAAAATGTCGTGAAAATTTTAAAAATGTTCATGGGTTTCAAAAAATGTATGTACAATGTAAAAAAATATGCATGCAATTCAAGTAAAATGTTCTGTATTATTTACAAACACAAATGATTCGTGGTAAACAAGATGTGTAGATACACGGCAAACAGCCCATCGGATGATCTGTTTATGATGAGAAAATATAACACACACGGTTACTAGAGTTAATTCGCAGCGATTATGTGTGTACTAAAACTTTGAAATACATACTAGTTGCTTTCAGATGGTTAGAGTATCGCACACGACGCGCAAAGCAGTACTGTGGCGATGATTAGTAGGTTACCCGTGACGTTTCCTTATGTTAACACGTGTCCGGTGAACACGTGACAACGCATATGGTTGTCGGGTTGTGTGCTCAAGTCTTCCCGCGCCCAACAAGGCTTCCCGGCCCGTAAGGACAGGTGAATTGTAAAATCCCAATCCCCAGCCACTGCTAGCTATAAATAACCACAAAGAATGGTCTGCCACGGCCGACTCGCTACCGATCCACTTGCTAGCTAGTTACCCACACATACCGGCATACCCCCAGCGGCCGACGACAGGATGAAGTTGCGCAACGGGAACGGGCGCCGGAGATCATAGTTTAGGTTAATTAATTATACCTCCAGAGCCGGATGATTCCAGTTCTAGAGGTATAATTAACTAACATAATCTAAGATCAAATAACTAAAGCTTCCCCAACCGCTAGTAGAGCGGCGCGAGGGACGACGCGACCCGAGCGAGACTTGGCGCCTAAACGGCGAGCAGAGCATGCAGAGGGACGCGACCCGAGGGCGCCTAAACGGCGAGTAGAGCGCGCGGAGGCACACGAGCAGAGCGCTCTGCGGCCGCCTAAACGGCGAGCAAGCCCATGCATAATTATTGCATATAGCAGATGAACATAGCCGGGAATAACCATCCAACAATATTTTTTCGATGGCATGCATTAATATATTCTTAGTTAAATCTAAGGTGAAAGATTGGTACTACAAAATACGAAGGGGCCAATAAAGAATAAACCACGACACGAGTAGTACCTATAGGAACACAGACGCCCAGTATGAAAGAAAATGTGAGTCAAACCTTAGTTGAAAAGGGCAACAATGTCTAATTCCAGCTTACAAAATGTACAAAAGCACAAGGATTAATTGTTCATCAGGTTTACTCATAACCCGGATTGAACAGGGCAATAACATCTAACTCAACAAAGTTTTTGGCAGTCACAATCAAATGGATCGGTCCGCTCCATAAAATCAAGATCCCGGTACAAAAGTTCTACCGGTCCATGATGACATCAAGTTGTTGTAAATATAAGCTGAGCACGATCAGAAGCCCTTAGGTCCACCCGAAACTTCTTTTTATGTTGTTCCACATACAGTTCCGTGAGAAATTTCTTGCTGAAAAACTTAATCTTCACGGACAATAGCGCCCTCGCATTCAACATGAAGAATGTGACAAAGCTAGTGTTTGCAGTGTTGGATGCATATCCTTCCAGCGTTACTGTCTTCAAACGAATGTCATGAGATATGAGAAAATCCCGGTGCTTCTTGAACCATCGATTTGTTATACCTTTTTTCTCCATGTGTTAGTGCCTAAATAGAGATGAAGATTGAAAACAATTAATGTCTAAAAAAGATTATGTTGAAAGAGCGATAGCTGAACGATTAATTATAGTACATTATATATGGGCTTTCAATGTGCGTGAAATCATCACCTTTATATCAAATTCTCCAGACATGGAAAGCATTGCAGCAAGGCAATAATGATGTTGAGATCAAAACATCACATACTGATATATAAGGTCTTGACAGAATCCACCACCATTGATAGGATGGACAAGCTCTTCATTGAGCATATAACATAATATTAGCACTGAAAGTGTACTCCAAAATGATACTTAACTTATGCGCACAAACGAAAAATGCAAATTACAAAAGTGTACATGAATAATATACAGTACCTCAATAGGTGTGGAGGCAAACACCATCTCGACCATTTAAACGGATCACGAATTGCACCCAAGGCCTCCAATTTAGGCACAGAGACCACAATTATTTGGGAAGGTTTATAACAACAATCAAGGAGCAACCTTTGAAGTGAAGGGGCATCTTCGATGATGAGCTCATGTCCTTCAAAACGAATTCCAATGCTTACAAGGTGAGGCAACTTTATTTTGAGACAAGGGATATGGATTCCATTTCCAAAAACAAGCACCAAACGCCCAGTAAGGTGGCAACTTGCGTGGATGATGTCAGGTAGTGAGGCCTCCGACGGATGAACCAACACAAGCAAAAGTTTTTTCCGTAGCAAGGGCCAAGCATTTGTACCAGATTATTCGCTAGATGGCACCGGTCAAGGTATGTGTGGAGAGAGGAGGAAAACCATGAGATGGGCATCGGTGGGTGAGGGGCAAAGATGCAGCTATTGGTGGTAACTTATCGCTGTAGTAATGGTATAACTCAAGCTGCCGGAGTTTATCGAATTGACGGGATGTCACCAGCGGCCACCGCAAGTGGTATGTCTAGTGTAGCATGCCGGGATGCAGATGCGTTGAATCTGAGCCTCGTGGGAGGAGATGATGGCTCCGGGGAGTTCAGAATCATCATCGACAGATAGCTAACGACGGTCGGGATTAAGAGGCGCGGTGCACCACAGAGTGCGCCACCGAGATGCGAGGACTTGTGTGCGACATCCATCCTTGGTGGGGAGAAGGGAGACGATCTTTGATGTCTACTACACAACTTGTTCTTGTAGACTTGTGTTGGGCCTCCAAGCGTAGAGTTTTGTAGTATAATAGCAATTTTCCCTCAAGTGATGACCTAAGGTTTATCAATCTGCAGTGAGGCGAGGGATGAAGATGGTCTCTCTCAAACAACCCCGCAACCAAATAATAAAAAGTCTCTTGTGTCCCAAACACATCAAATACAATGGTAATTTGTATAGGTGCACTAGTTGGGCGAAGAGATGGTGATAAAAGCGTAGTAATGATAGTAGATATTGATTTTTGTAAAAGGAACAATAAAAACAGCAAGGTAGCAATTGGTAAAACGGAGCACAAATGGTATCGCAATGCTTGAAATGAGGTCTAGGGTCCAGACTTTCGCTTAGTGCAATCTCTCAACAATGCTAATATAATTGGATCATATAACCATCCCTCAACGCATGATGAAGAATCACTCCAAAGTTCTTATCTAGCGGAGAGCATAAGAAGAAATTGTTTGAAGCTATTCTTTCCAATCGATCTATCAAGAGTTCGTACTAAAATAACACTAAGTTATTCTTTCGGATCGATCTACCAAGAGTCGTACTAAAATAACACCAAAGCAAATTCAGATTCATAATACTCAATCCAACACAAAGAACCTCAAAGAGTGCCCCAAGATTTCTACCCGAGAAACAAAAGAAGAGAATGTGCATCGACCCCTATGCATAGATTACCCCAATGTCATCTCGGAAATCCGCAAGTTGAGTGCCAAAACACATATCAAGTGAATCAATATGATACCCCATTGTCACCATGGGTATTCATAACAAGACATACATCAAGTGCTCTCAAATCCATAAAAGTATTCAATTCGATAAAATGAAATCTCAAAGGGAAAACTCAATTCACAACAAGATAGAGAAGGGAAAACATCATATGATCCGACTATATTAACAAAGCCCGTGATACATCTCAAGAACACGAGAGAGAGAGAGAGAGAGAGAGAGAGAGAGAGAGATTAAAAACATAGCTACAGGTAAAAACCCTCCGCCCGAGGGTGGACTACTCCCTCCTCGTCATGGTGGTCACGGATGATGAAGATGGCCACTGTGATGATTTCTCCGGCGTGGTGCCGTAGCAGGGTCTAGATTGGTTTTCATGGCTATAGAGGCTTCAAGGGCGGCGGCACTTCTCATCTAGGGTTACCCCAAGGGTTTTTGGAATATTTGGCAATTTATAGGGCGAAGAGGCGGTGCGGGAGGCCACCGAGTAGGGCACAACCCACCTGGGCGCGCCTGGGCCCCCAGGCGCGCCCTCGTGGGTTGTGCACTCCTCGGGGCTCCCCTCTGGTACTTCTTTGGCCCATCGGGTGTCCTTTGGTCCAGAAAAAATCTCCAAAACGTTTCGTTGTGTTTGTACTCCGTTTGGTATTGATTTTCTGCGATGTAAAAAACAACCAAAAAACAGCAACATCAATTCTTTCTTATAAAACTTCTCATGTTAAAGTAGCAACCAATTCACATGTTAAGGTTCAAACAATGAATTCTCTTGAAACTCAACAACTTATATTCTTAGTCACCAAACAATTGCAATTCAACTTATTCAAGAGAGTCTAAGTAAGAGCTCCACATACTCAATCATCATATAGTCTTCCATGATTGCTAGTACTCAAAGCATATTCTTAGAACAAATGGCATCCATCGAATACAGAGAAAGATAGGGGCTTAATATTTTGCCTCCCAACTCACTTATCATAGAGATAATTGTCAACAATAATAAATCATGATCAAATATATTTGACTGCTCATGTGTGCCTAGATCTTTCCCCACCAGATGATGCTTGCCAACTAGAGAATACTTGAGACTGAACTGAGAATGCATACTGTTGACTCTTTGCATGAAAGCAAATACAGAAAAGTAAAAGATAGGCAGAGGGAAGCAGAGGTTGTCATGCGCTTTTTATTTGGATGCCCAAGCTCTTAATGCAAAGGAACGTCACGTTATATTGCCCCTTATGATAGCAACCTTTATTATGTAGTCCGTCACATTTATTACTTTGCCATCACAAGTTTGTACAACGCTCAATTTTCCCTTACAATAAAAGATCAAACATATTTATGAGCAATTTTTATTGCTTTATGCACCGATGACAACTTACTTGAAGGATCTTATTCAATCCATAGGTAGGTATGGTGGACACTCATGGCAAGAAACTGGATTTATGGGTTTTTGGATGCACAAGTAGTATCTGTACTTAGTATGAATTTTTGGCTAGCAAAAGATCCTAGGCAAACACCACATGTTGGAGGATCCATAACAATATAACTTCTATGCAAATATACACAACCATAACTCATACGTTGTCTTCCTTGTCAAACTTCAACTAATTTGCTCAAGTTTGAAAATAATTAATGGGTATTCACAATCATAGAAGATGTCCAAGATAATACAATTGCATGTGAAAGTTCTCTTCCTTATACTAATCATCCATGAATTGCTTGTATGACCAATATTGTGATTGTCAAGATTCAAAAGATTTCATTTTCTAAACCCAATGTGAAGCTACCACTAGGAAAGATATAATTTCAACTTCATGATATTCAATTCATTCAACAATTTACTCATAGGATATAAGTGAAGCACAAGAGTAAATGACAAGCTACTCCAAAAAGATATAAGTGAAGATCAAGCGAGTAGTTAAGTAAATGGGTAGCTAATTGAGGACTCTCTCTTATTTAAAACTTTCAGATCTAAGTATTTTACTAAAACAGCAAGCAAAACAAATCAAAATGACATCCCAAGAATAGCACAACTCATGTGAAGAAGCAAAAACTTAAGCTCAACCGATACTAACCGATAATTGTTGATGAAGAAAGATGGGATGCCTATCGGGGCTTCCCCAAGCTTAGATGCTTGAGACTTCTTGAAATATTATCTTGGGATGCCTTGGGCATCACCAAGCTTGAGCTTTTGTGTCTCCTTAATTCCTTTTATATCACAGTTTCCCTAAATCTTAAAAACTTCATCCACACAAAACTCAACAAGAACTCGTGAGGTAAGTTAGTATAAATCAATGCAAAGAACCTTATCATTCTCTACTGTAGAAAAACACTAAAATAATTATTAACATTGCATACTAAATGCCTCTGCATATTTAATACTCCTATCCTCAAATAGAATCATTAAACACGCAAACATATGCAAACTATGCAAACATAACAGCAATCTGCCAAAACAGGACAATCAGAATGGATGAAGAAGTATCCATACTTATTTAACTCAAAAAATTCTGGAACTTTAACACACTGTAGAAAATTTATCAGAGCTTATTGTGCAAAAAGTTTTAACATTTTATCACATTCCGACTTTCTCGGGAATTTTTGCAACAACGACAAACTTTCTGTTTTGAAAGAGCAACTCATATACTTGCAAAATAAGCATAGTAAAGGCTATCCTTGCCATTTTTATTGAAATAAAAGATACAAAACATTAATCTAAATAACAGCAAGCAAATCCTAGCAAAATAAAATGATGCTCCAAGCAAAACACATAGCATGTGACGAATGAAAATATGGCTCCAAGTGAGGTTACCGATAATGTTGGAGATTTAAAGAGGGATGCCTTCCGGGGCATCCCCAAGCTTAGTTGCTTGGATCTTCCTTGAATATTACCTTGGGGTGCCTTGGGCATCCCCAAGCTTAGAGTCTTGTCACTCCTTATTCTCCTCATATCGATATCTCATCGAAAACTTGAAAACTTCAATCACACAAAACTTAACGGAACTTCGTGAGATAGGTTAGTATGATAAAGAGCAAACCATTCACTTGGATACCGTCAAAGACAAGATTCATAATTTTTTTCACATAATTCCTATTGTACTCTATCATTTCCAAAATTTATATTGAGCAATATAAGCCATAGAAACTAGAAAACAAGCAAATTATGCATTGAAAATAGAATCTATCAAAAACAGAACAGTCTGTAGTAATCTGTACTCCAACTATATTTCTGTTACACCAAAAATTCTGAAAATTAGGAAAACGTAGTGAATTTGTATATCTATCACCTGTAAAAAATTCAGATCAAAAGCACGTTCCAGTGAATTTTGAAAATTCCTGGACTAAGCATAAAAGTTTCTATTTTTGCACAGATTCAAGTCAACTATCATCCACACTATCCCAAAGGCTTTACTTGGCACTTTATTAAAACAAAAGCAATAAAACATGATTACTACAGTAGCATAATCATGCGAACACACGTAAAAAAGATGATGTAGGGTAGAACCCTAGATGCCCGATCTTTCACGAAATGGAGGGGATCCTACGAAGAACACGAGGGGAAACACGAGAGGAATCATTCAAACCAACAAGATTCGATTACACCTGTGCTAGATCCTCGAAACACAAGAAGATACATGATCCAAATCCAACAAAGGACGATACAAGTAACAAGTTCTTCTCTGTGAGGAGGTCTTGAGGTCATCCCATTAGGGGTCTTGAATCCGCTTGGGGGATCTTCCCCGTAGAGGTCGTGAACTCCAATGGAGAAGTAACAAAGTGGATGAGCAAAGTTCTATCTCTAAATTGAGCTAATCCTTTGCTAACCCTAGAAAGTGGAGCAGGAGGTCAATTTATAGTCTTAGTGGACGAAGGGGTACATGGGCCTCGGACCAACACGCTGTCAACACACAGGTGTCGGACGTCCGACAGTCACCGGTCGTCCGAAGGCTCATGAGGGTCCAGATGTCCTGTACTTGTCGGAAGTCTGTTGTTTCAGCTCTAGTTAGGTTTTATCGGTCATCTGGTCGGGGTCGGACGTTCGAGGCGTCGGTAGTCCGGAGGCTTCCATACTTCCGACGTTTTAGCTCGGTGATGGTGGTTTCAGTCGTCCGGAGGGGGTCGGCCGTCCGGGACTCGAGGCGTCAGGACGCCTTGTCGGCGTCGATTAAATCCAGCCACTGGAGCGTCTTCCTGGGACTTGGTACTGGCCGACGCCCAGCGTGGGATGTCCGACAAGCTTTGGTCGTCCAAAGTTGGAGTTCCCTGGTAGCTCTTCTTCTTGTTCCATGTACTTGGTGTCCTCGCTGCCTTGTTCGTTGAGTGTAGCTGTTCCGTGGCATTCCTCCAAGTACCTGATCACACATATGGTCTCCGCTTTAGGTAGTAGCCATGTCTCGTGTGAATAAAGTGGTAGTTCAGAGAGGAGCGAGTTCACCTTATCTTTGATAGCCTTTGCTCGAGCTCTTGTCATTGGTCCAAGTGGTGTCGTGGGAGATGTAGGTTGGTCCATGGGGATGACCTTGGGATGCTCCACATCGCAGTAGGTAAAAGTGTTGGGTTGTCTCCCAACAATCGCTTTTCTTTTAATGCCTGTTAGCTAGGCATGATGATTTCAATGATGCTTGCATAAAAGATAAGAATTGAAACATGAAGAGACATCATGGAGCATATGACTAGCACATTTAAGTCTAACACACTTCCTATGCAAAGGGATTTTGTGAGCAAACAAATTATGGGAACAAGAACCAACTAGCA
This sequence comes from Aegilops bicornis, assembly GCA_021605145.1. NCBI lineage: Eukaryota > Viridiplantae > Streptophyta > Magnoliopsida > Poales > Poaceae > Aegilops > Aegilops bicornis. The sequence goes on from CM038674.1 coordinate 335,383,506, forward strand.
TAGGAAGGCAAAACAAGTGCAACTTCAAGATTTTCAACACATACAGAGGAAACTTGATATTATTGCAATACCTACAAAGCATATGTTGAAAGATCGAGGATGTCGCCTAGAGGGGGGGGTGTGAATAGGCGCTTTAAAATAATTACGGTTTAGGCTTGAACAAATGCGGAATAAACCTAACGGTTAATTTGTCAAGCACAAAACCTACAACAACTAGGCTCACCTATGTGCACCAACAACTTATGCTAAGCAAGATAAGCAACTATGTGATAGCAAGATATATGACAAAGAACAATATGGCTATCACAAAGTAAAGTGCATAAGTAAAGGGGCTCGGGTAAGATATAACCGAGGCACGCGGAGACGACGATGTATCCCGAAGTTCACACCCTTGCGGATGCTAATCTCCGCTTGGAGGCGGTGTGGAGGCACAATGCTCCCCAAGAAGCCACTAGGCCATCAGAATCTCCTCACGCCCTCGCACAATGCAAGATGCCGTGAATCCACTAAGGGACCCTTGAGGGCGGTCACCGAACCCGTACAAATGGCAACCCTTGGGGCGGTCACCGAACCCAGACACTTTGGCAACCCTTGGGCGGTCACTGGTGCAAATCAAATTGCTCGGCGATCTCCACAACCTAATTGGAGACCAGACGCTTGCAGGAGCTTTACACCACAATGATTGAGCTCAACACCACCAACTGCCTAGGGCGCCCAAGCACCCAAGAGGAACAAGCTCAAGGGCACCAAGCACCCAAGAGTAATAAGCTTCTCAACTTGTAACTTCCACATATCACCGTGGAGAACTCAAACCGATGCACCAAATGCAATGGCAAGGGCACACGGAGTGCCCAAGTCCTTCTCTCTCAAATCCCACCCAAGCCAACTAATGCTAGGGTGAAAAGAGAGGAAGAACAAGAAGGAGAACACCAAGAACTCCAAGATCTAGATCCAAGGGGTTCCCCTCACATAGAGGAGAAAGTGATTGGTGGAAATGTGGATCTAGATCTCCTCTCTCTTTTCCCTCAAAAACTAGCAAGAATCCATGGAGGGATTGAGAGTTAGCAAGCTCGAAGAAGGTCAACAATGGGGAAGAACACGAGCTCAAAGGATAAGGTTCAATGGGGAAGAAGACCCCTTTTATAGGAGGGGAAAATCCAACTGCTACCCCACTGAAAATCCTCAAGACAGAGCGTACTACTGCTTAGGGAAGGGCGGTACTATCACCGAGGGCTGACTACCGCCTCACCCAGTGATCGCTGCCACGACGAGGAGGTCAAGGCCACAGCCCCAGAGCGGTACTACCGCTAGGGAAGAGCCAGTACTACCGCTTAGGATGTACTACCGCTCCTACTACCTCCCTTAGTGCCGCAAAATCCGACACGAAAAACTTCGCTCGAGAATCGAGGCGGAAGTAGCCTGGACACTGGTATTTCACGGCCAAACTCCCAAGCGGTACTACTGCTCGGAGAGCGGTACTACCGCTTGAGGCGGTACTATCGCTCGAGAGCGGTACTACCCATTGAGCTTCGGCGGTACTACATCATTGAGGGTCACGGTACTATCACTGGCACCAACCTTAAGCCACAACCACGAAAAACAAAGAATACTCCAAGGAAAACCAGGAACTGCCATAACTTCTTCATATGAGCTCCGAATTGAGCAAACTCAAGCTTGTTTGAAACAAGACAACGAGTAGCATCAAAACAGCAATGGTTATAGTAAGAAGAGGCAGGGAGGTATGCTTAGCAAACAAAGGAGTGAAACCTCCAACCGAGAAGAACCGCATACCCTCCAACATCGAAAACATCATAGAAGATGCATGTGAACTCCGTTTCGATGAACTCGAGCTTGTCATAAAAAATGACCATAAGCTCCAAATCTCACAAGGAGAAGAACCAAACAAGAACCAATAAAGATGATGCAAGGATGCAATGGTTTGAGCTCTCTATGAATGATACGATCAAGCAACTCATCGAGAGCCCCCCTTGATAGTACGACAAACGATCCTATAACCCGGTCTTCCACAACTACCATGAGACCGGTAAAATAGAAAATCTATCAAGGGCAAACCTTTGCCTTGCACATGGTCCACTTGAGCTAGATGATGACGATCTTGACTCCCTCAAGTTGGACCACCTTTCTTGATTATGCGTTGGCTCGAAGAATACTAGTTGATTGCTCCCCATACTCCACTATGGGTGAGCCACTCTTCCGCACATCTTCACAAGTCCATTGTCGCCACAATGGACGGCAAGCTTCAAGCATATGATCTCTTCGTGATGATTCAACTTGAGCTTGCACACCGCAACCTAACCCCACAAAGAACTCTCACGAAGACCATGGGTTAGTACACAAAGCGTAATTGACCATGCTTACCATACCATGGGATCGCTTGATCCTCTCGGTACATCTTCTATGCTTTGTGTGTTGATCAACTTGATTCATTCTTTGACTTAGTCTTGATCAACCTTGAATCTTTCCAACTCTCTTCATTTGGATGATGTCTTGAAGGTAAACATGAGTGATCACACAATATTCTTCTTCAAGACATGCTTGCAATAAGCTCAACACTCATAAGACCAATCTTTGGATAATTCCTTGAATAGCACTTTGGTCGACACAAAACTCTCCTTGAAACCAACACATGTACTCCAAGAAAAGCCTATGGACAAAACCTTCAAATAAACTCAAGGCAACCATTAGTCCATAGAGAATGTCATCAATTACCAAAACCACACATGGGGGCACCGCATGTCCTTTCATATGTTCTCTCATAATAATTTTCAGTAGCATCATGAATGAATTCAACAATATAACTATGAAATAAAACACTTGTTTCATGATGCATAAGCATAGAAATTTTGTTTCTCTCCACATAACCAAATTTATTCTCATGAATAGTGGAAGCAAACTCAACAAAATAATTATCATGGGATTGACAATTAAAATCATGATGACAAGTTTCATGGTTATCATTATTCTTTATTGCATACATGTCATCACCATAATCATCATAGATAGCAAGTTTGTTATCAAAATCAATTGAAACCTCTTCCAAAATAGTGGAATCCTCATTAAATAAAGTCATGACCTCTCCAAATCCACTTTCATAATTATACTCATCATAAAATAGGAGGCATGCTTTCATCATAATAAACTTTCTCATCAAAACTTGGGGGAGTAAAAATATCATCTTCATCAAATATTCCCCAAGCTTGTAGCTTTGAATATCATAAAAATCATGGATATTCAAAGAATTCATACTAATAACATTGCAATCATGCTCATCGTTCAAAGATTTTTTTGTCAAACATTTTATAGAATTCTTCCTCTATCAATTGAACACAATTTTCCCTTCCATCATTTTCACGAAAGACATTATAGAGATGAATAATATGATGCAACCTCAACTCCATTTTTTTGTAGTTTTCTTTTATAAACCAAACTAGTGATAAAACAAGAAACTAAAAGATTCAATTGAAAGATCTAAAGATATACCTTCAAGCACTCACCTCCCGGCTGGCTTGAAAAAGAGCTTGATGTCTACTACACTACTTGTTCTTGTAGACTTGTGTTGGGCCTCCAAGCACAGAGAGTTCTATAGTACAAAGAGCAATTTTCCTCAAGTGGATGACCTAAGGTTTATCAATCCGTGGGAGGCGAGATGAAGTTGGTCTCTCTCAAACAACCCTGCAACCAAATAATAAAAAGTCACTTGTGTACCCAACACACCAAATACAATGGCAATTTGTATAGGTGCACTAGTACGGCGAAGAGATGGTGATAAAAGTGTAGTAATGATAGTAGATATTGATTCTTGTAATCGGGACAATAAAACAACAAGGTAGCAATTGGTAAAACGGAGCACAAACGGTATTGCAATGCTTTAAAATGAGGCCTAGGGTCCGTACTTTCGCTAGTGCAATCTCTCAACAATGCTAATATAATTGGATCATATAACCATCCCTCAACATGCGATGAAGAATCACTCCAAAGTTCCTATATAGCGAAGAACATAAGAAGAAATTGTTCGTAGCTATTCTTTTCAATCGATATATCAAGAGTTCGTACTAAAATAAAACTAAGTTATTCTTTCTGATCGATCTATCAAGAGTTCGTACTAAAATAATACCAAAGCAAATTCAGATTCATAATACTCAATCCAACACAAAGAACCTCAAAGAGTGCCCCAAGATTTCTAGCAGAGAAACAAGAGACGAGAACGTGCATCAACCCCCATGCATAGATTACCCCAATGTCATCTCGGGAATCCGCGAGTTGAGTGCCAAAACACATATCAAGTGATTCAATATGATGCCCCATTGTCACCACAGGTATTCGTAGCAAGACATACATCAAGTGCTCTCAAATCCATAAAAGTATTCAATCCGATAAAACGAAATCTCAAAGGGAAAACTCAATTTCACAACAAGATAGAGAGGGGAAAACATCATATGATCCGACTATATTAACAAAGCCCGCGATACATCAAGATCGTGACATCTCAAGAACACGAGAGAGAGATTAAACACATAGCTACTAGTACAAACCCTCAGCCCCGAGGGTGGAATACTCCCTCCTCATCGCCGCCGGGGTGATGATGGCCACCGTTGATGATTTCCTCCCAAGAGGTGCAAAACGGGGTATGTCATGGATTTAACACGACAGATGCCCTAGTGAAAGGACTTAGGTGTGGAGCCATCGTAAATAGGTTAGCTTGAAGGGGCTGAATGGGACAAAGGACACAAGGAGTTTACCCAGGTTCGACCCCTCGTAATGAGGTAAAAGCCTACGTCCTGCTTTCACTTGTATTGCTTGAGTCTCGATTACAAGGGAGCGAATACGCTTGACCTAGTTCTCGACTGATCGTTTCTTGAGTTAACCCGTCGCCGGATCTCACCTTTATATACACAGGTCGAGACCCTGGGGCTTACAGAGTCCCGGCCGGCTCACACAACGTGACCGGTGATACGTCTCCAACGTATCTATAATTTTTTATTGTTCCATGCTATTATATTATCTGTTTGGATGTTTTATATGCATTTATATGCTATTTTATATGATTTTTGGGACTAACCTATTAACCTAGAGCCCAATGCCAGTTTCTGTTTTTTCCTTGTTTTTGAGCTTCGCAGAAAAGGAATATCAAACGAAGTCCAATTGACCTAAAAATTTACAGAGATTATTTTTGGAAAATATAAAAAAACTGGAACGGAAAGATACCGGAGAAGAGTCCCGAGGCCACCACAAGGGTGGAGGGCGCGCCCCCCGTCCTTGTCGGTGCCTTGTGGGCCCCCTTGACTTGTTCCTGACGCCAACACCTCCTATAAATCCCAAAAGCTCCAGAGCAACACCTAGAGCGGGAGTTCCGCCGCAAGCCTCTGTGAGCCACGAAAACCAATCGGGAGCACGTTCCGGCACCTTGCCGGAGGGGGAAACCATCACCGGTGGCCATCTTCATCATCCCGGTGCTCTACATGATGAGGAAGGAGTAGTTTACCCTCGGAGCTGAGGGTATGTACCAGTAGCTATGTGTTTGATCTCTCTCTCTCTCTCTCTGTCTCTCTCTCTCTCTCTCTCTCTCTCTCTCGTGTTCTTGATTTGGCACGATGTTGATGTACCGCGAGCTTTGCTATTATAGTTGGATCTTATGATGTTTCTCCCCCTCTACCTTCTTGTAATGGATTGATTTTTCCCTTTGAAGTCATGTTATCGGATTGAGTCTTTAAGGATTTGAGAACACTTGATGTATGTCTTGCATGTGCTTATCTATGGTGACAATGGGATATTCACGTGTTCTACTTGATGTATGTTTTGGTGATCAACTTGCTGGTTCTGTGACCTTGTGAACTTATGCATAGGGGTTGGCACACATTTTCGTCTTGACTCTTGGTAGAAACTTTGGGGCACTCTTTGAAGTTCTTTGGGTTGGTTTGAATAGATGAATATGAGATTGTGTGATGCATATCATATAATCAAACCCGCGGATACTTGTGGTGACATTGGAGTATCTAGGTGACATTAGGGTTTTGGTTGATGCGTGTCTTAAGGTGTTATTTCAGTACAAACTCTAAGGCTATTTGTGACACTTATAGGAATAGCCCAATAGATCGATCAGAAAGCATAACTTTGAGGTGGTTTCATACCCTACAATAATCTCTTCGTTTGTTCTCTGCTATTAGTGACTTTGGAGTGAATCTTTGTTGCACGTTGAGGGATTGTTATATGATCTAATTATGTTATCATTGTTGAGAGAACTTGCACTAGTGAAAGTATGAACCCTAGGTTTTTTTCCAAGCATTGCAATACCGTTTTAAGCTCACTTTTACCACTTGTTACCTTGCTGTTTTTATATTTTCATATTACAAAAACCTATATCTACTATCCATATTGCACTTGTATCACCATCTCTTCGCCGAACTAGTGCACCCATACAATTTACCATTGTATTGGGTGTGTTGGGGACACAAGAGACTTTTTGTTATTTGGTTGCGGTGGTTGTTTGAGAGAGACCATCTTCATCCCACGCCTCCCACGGATTGATAAACCTTAGGTCATCCACTTGAGGAAATTTGGTCATTCTCCCTACGTAACTCAAGCGCTTGGAGGCGCTTTCTACAAGAAGAAGGTTATGTAGTTGTTATTTGGTTGCAGGGTTGTTTGAGAGAGACCATCTTCATCCCACGCCTCCCAAGGATTGATAAACCTTAGGTCATACACTTGAGGGAAATTTGCTGCTATCCTACAAAAATCTGCGCGTGGAGGCCCAACACGAGTCTACAAGAAGAAGGTTGCGAGGATGAAGATGGTGTCTCTCAAACAACCTCGCAACCAAATAACAAAGAGTCTCTTGTGTCCCTAACACACCCAATACAATGGTAAATTGTATAGGTGCACTAGTTCGGGCGAAGAGATGATGATACAAGTGCAATATGGATGGTAGATATAGGTTTTTGTAATCTGAAAATATAAAAACAACAAGGTAACAAGTTTATAAAAGTGAGCGAACGGTATTGCAATGCTAGGAAACAAGGCCTAGGGTTCATACTTTCACTAGTGCAAGTTCTCTCAACAATAATAACATAATTGGATCATATAACTATCCCTCAACATGCAACAAAGAGTCACTCCAAAGTCACTAATAGCGGAGAACAAACGAAGATATTATTGTAGGCACGAAACCACCTCAAAGTTATCCTTTCGATCGATCTATTCAAGAGTCCGTAGTAAAATAACACGAAGCTATTCTTTTCCGCTTGATCTATCATAGAGTTCGTACTAGAATAACACCTTAAGACACAAATCAACCAAAACCCTAATGTCACCTAGATACTCCAATGTCACCTCAAGTATCCGTGGGTATGATTATACGATATGCATCACACAATCTCGATTCATCTATTCAACCAACACAAAGAACTTCAAAGAGTGCCCCAAAGTTTCCACCGAGAGTCAAGATCAAAACGCAGTGCCAACCCCTATGCATAAGTTCACAAAGTCACTGAACCCGCAAGTTGATCACCAAAACATACATCAAGTAGATCACGTGATATCCCATTGTCACCACAGATAAGCACATGCATGACATACATCAAGTGTTCTCAAATCCTTAAAGACTCAATCGAGATAAGATAACTTCAAAGGAAAACTCTATCCATTACATGAGAGTTGAGGGGGAGAAATATCATAAGATCCAACTATAATAGCAAAGCTCGTGATACATCAAGATCGTGCCGAATCAAGAACACGAGAGTGAGAGAGAGAGAGAGAGAGAGAGAGAGAGAGAGAGAGAGAGAGAGATCAAACACATAGCTACTGGTACATACCCTCAGCCCCGAGGGTGAACTACTCCCTCCTCATCATGGAGAGCGTCGGGATGATGAAGATGGCACCGGTGATGGATCCCCCCTCCGGTAGGGTGCCGGAATAGGGTCCCGCTTTTGGTGGCTACAAAGGCTTGCGGCAGCGGAACTCCTGATCTAGGTTATGTTTTAGAGGTTTGGGTATTTATAGGAATTTTTGGCGTTGGGAACAAGTCAGGGGGGTCTCCGAGCCGTCCACGAGATAGGAGGGCGCGCCCCCCACCCTCGTGGGTAGCCCGGGACTCTTCTGGCCCAACTCTTTTACTCCGGGGGCTTCTTTTGGTCCATAAAAAATCATCAAAAAATGGCACGTCAATTGGACTCCGTCTGGTATTCCTTTTCTGTAAAACTCAAAACCAAGGAAAAAATGTAAGCGGCACTCGGCTCTAGGTTAATAGGTTAGTCCCAAAAATCATATAAAATAGCATATAAATGCATATAAAACATCCTAGATGGATAATATAATAGCATGGAACAATCAAAAATCATAGATATGTTGGAGACGTATCAATAGTACACATCAACCGGCTCGGTTTCTAACTAACTATGCCTTTCAGGGCAAGTCTTCGTACGGTGGTTCATAGGCCTAGGTCTTGGGCCTTACCAGGCCCACCTCCATAAGCCGACGTCTTCACAATTCTCCTTGGGCCTCCTTGGACCTTCTTCTTATTTAAACCGCCAACAGTATAACCCGGCCCCTCCTGGGCGGGTCACACATCGGAACTATATCCCCAACATTAGGCCCGAGGTTGATTTGAACTTGTTCATATCAATCTTCATTGTCTAACTTAGCAAAACTGCATCAGTGTCGAATCTTTAACAGACCGCTATAACCCGCCATGACGTCACATAAACAGAAATTGTAACCTGCCATGACCTCATGTGCATTAATTCCGCACAAGACCCATGATATCTCAATGGATCTTTATCTTAACGGGCTTCCCGAAAATCGACGCGCCCGCACGATTAACATAATCATTTTACCTCCTTGATTCCCGTGCATGCCATCTTATCACCTCCTTATAAATAGGGACAGGGGCTTTCTTTTTCACTTTTACCCCTGCCTCTGCCTCTTCTTCTTCCTCCTCACGACGACCGACGCCACCGGAGCCCCGCTGCCCCCGTCGACTGCATCAACCTGGCCACTGCATCAACTTGATCTCATCCAGAAAATGGTGGCGCCCCTCTGCTATTCATCAGAACCTGTGAAACTTGTTTGTCCAGCACTTAATGAAATTTCATTCATCTCTAGATCTGTAGATATCTGTTTGATCACTGCTGTATAGGCGGCTCAAATGATACTTTGTGACCTGCCAAATGCTAGCCGGCTTACTTTAGGAAATGTTAAACCGCCAACATGTGTCCAATGTTGATATCACCCAACCGTGTTTTGCTGATTTAGCCATGCTATTTCTTCTTCCATAACAATTAGTCCTTGCACATTAACCATTTTTGCATAATAAACTTCCCTTCTCGTTGCTATTGGGTGGCTTATCATCACAATTTTGACCCGCCATGATTTCCTTTCTAGGCTTTCACCTGATAAAAATGACTAAGACCGTCACCTCCTGCGACTGGGTCGTTTCCAATGTCACGGAACAATCTCTCCAAGAGTTTGTTGATATGGGCGTCTTGCCATCTAAAGATGTCATCCATCAAGGAGTTCACGGGAGCTGAGGTTCCACCTCAACCAAAGGAAGGAGAAGTTATATTTTTTTCGATCACATGCTCCGAGGCTTCTCACCGCCTGCTCAAAGTTCTTCCATGACATTCTGCTCTTCTATCGCCTTCACCCTCAAGACATCGGACCCAACTCAGTCTCCAACATCTGCAATTTTCAAGTCTTTTGTGAAGTATACCTTCAAGAGGAGCCCAGCGTTAACCTCTTCAGAGAATATTATTATCTGAATCGCCAAACAGAGATGACAGACGGGCCCAGCCTTGAAATTGGCGGAATTTCTATTCAGAGACGAAGAGACGTTGTCTTTCCTTCAGCTACGCTTCCTAGTCACCCCAAAGATTGGAATTAGACTTGGTTTTATTGCCAAGACACCTCTCCGGCGGGTGAGAATCCTCTGCCGGGTTTCCGTATCTGCCGGCTCAAACCAAGGCACCCACATCCAGACCGGATCAACTCTGCTGAACGGGCCAAATACGGACCCACTTTTACCAAGATAAGGGCCTTGATGGCAAATGGCTTGACTGGTATTGACTTGGTCCGATGCTGGGTTGGCTGGAGGATCATGCCTTTAAGCCGCCGCCCCGGTTTAATGTGCACATACACAGGTGATGTAAACGACCCCTTGTGGTTTAATTCAACATGTCTTGAAGAGAAGGACCTCAATGAAATGACCAAGTCCTTGCTTGGGGAAACTCTAGAAAACTGTAGCAAAACGGGGCTAAACCCCTTCTGTGCCTTTAACCCGGCTCTAGCTATATGAATTTCAAGCTATTTTTACTTTACTCGTTATTCTCATATACCGCACTCTCCTTATTATTTTGCTTTCTTTAGGCTGACTCTCCTTTTTGGAACAAGAAGCTTCAAGATAAACCGGCGAAGAAGGTCAGGGCGAAGACCAAGGCTTCAAAGAAGACCAAGAAGAAAATAGATGTAACAGAACAAGTCACCCTGGATGATGAGTCAGAGGTAGAACTTGATTCTCCTGGCTCCTTTTTTTTGTACATCTTATTGACGCTGACACCTCTCAGGATGACGCGGAAACCAGCCATGCGGATGTTGAAGAGGTAACTATTATTTCCTCCGACTCAGAGCCCTTACCAAGACCATGGGCCGGACTGATGGTCCGTGAAGATACAAGATAGAAAGCTTTCCCCCATGTCTAGATGGGACTCTCCGTTGCGCGGATAGCAAGCTTGGCGGCCAAATGTGTAGTTTCGTTTCTCTGTAAACCGATTTTGTACAACCCTGGCCCCCTCTGGTGTCTATATAAACTGAAGGGGTTAGTCCATAGAGGCCATCACAAATCATACAGGCTAGACCTCTAGGGTTTAGCCATTACGATCTTGAGGTAGATCAACTCTTGTAACTCCTATACTCATCAAAGTCAATCAAGCAGGAAGTAGGGTATTACCTCCATTAAGAGGGCCCGAACCTGGGTAAACATCGTGTCCCCCGTCTCCTGTTACCTTTGATCCTCAGACGCATAGTTCGGGACCCCCTACCCGAGATCGGCCGGTTTTGACTGAGGGAGTCCTAGATTAAGGGGTCCTCAGGCGTCCGGACTATGGTACGTGGGCCAGAGTAATGGTGTCGGTGTACAAAAGAAGGGGCGCACCTTTGTACCCCTTTACCTGTGCACGGACAGTCGGAGCCGCGCCCACGGCCGCACTAAGTAGAGCAGGGGAAGGAACCGAAGAGAAGCCGAAGCACAAGATGCCCAAGGCAACGCCAGGGCCAAGAACACAAAGAAGCAGAGAGGCGAAGCAGGTTCCCCCGGCAAGATCCTTGCCGGGGGCAGCCTCCGCGGCCCCGGCAAGGCCCTTGCCGGGGCGGCTCGTCCAACACCAGCGGAGCGCACCACCCTTGAGCACACGGTCTCCAACACCATCAACCACGTTGGGCCGGGGCTCGGGAGGCGCCTCCATGGTGGCATGCAGATCTTTGTGAAGACAAGGAATATTCAAGATCAGATGAGGATTAAAAGAGAACGATCCTTGGCAAGATCCTTGCCGGGGAGAGCCACAAGACCCCCGGCAAGATCCTTGCCGGGGACGACAGCACGCCACGGCAAGGCCCTTGCCGGGCCACCCGACAAGGCCCTCACCAAGGACGCCAGCAGGGCCACTTCTGTGCCCGCACCAGCCAAGTCTCCACTGCTGTTCGCAGATGCAAATGCCAGCCAACCACCGAAAGGTGCACTGCGTGGCAACATGCGCCTGTGCCAACTCAACAAGCGCTGCGTGGCGGCATGCAGACCTTCGTGAAGACCTTACCACCGCACCACCTCAGCTGCCTGCCTGCCTACATGGCGCCGCATGCATCGCTGGCCAGGGCGCGTGTCGAAACAAGGAGGAGCGGCGACGGACGGGACGAGCCTCATTCCCGTCCCCAATAAAGCAAGGGGACACCTAAGCGATGCATTAAATGCATCTTGTCCTGTAATACGGGCGATAAGCTCGTAGCACTGTACGCCTTTCCACCTCCTGTGTGCCACTGTGGCAGCCCCTTTCGACTATAAAAGGAGGCCCATGGCGTACTGGAGAAGGATTCGGCTCTTTGGAACGACTCAGCCACCGTAGCTAGTTGGAGGGCTCAAGAACACTCAATACATCCACCAAAGCAGGACTAGGGTTTTACGCATCCTCGCGGCCCGAACCTGGGTAAACGATCCTTGTGCTGATTACTAATCCTGCTCTTCTTGCAACCCTGCGCTCCGGCAACCGTAGTAGGGATTCTTGTGATCCCATAGGTGTCATTTCCCACCGACATCTTTGGCGCGCCAGGTAGGGGGCGCAATTGCGAGAATCTGGTCTAGTAGCTAGCCTAGCGTTTCTTCATCGCCATGGCTCACAAGAAGAAGATGGCCACGGTGATCGGCCTGTCGGGGCCGAACGCCTGCGCGTTAAAGACAGTGCGAAAGCAGCTTTGCCGCGACAGTAACCCGAGCCGCAGTCCGCGAAAGCACCAAAGATCCTCGCGCCAGAGCTCGGGCGAGAGGCGCCGTCAAGGCCAAAGCGACGGGCCGCACATCACCAAGTCTAAAGTGGGGCTGGGCCCCCCACAGGTGGCACGGGGCCCTCCAGGAGTGCCGTTGTGCCACCCACGGGCAGCGCAGCAACCTCCAAGATGCCCACGCCGGCGACCACTACGCGCTCTTCCCATGGTGTGTGCGACGAGCAGCGTCACCACGCCGGGCGACCACTTCGGGCACCGCCGTGGAAGAGTTTCGCGCCGTCCGCTGGGACGGCGAGTTCAAAGCATGCCCGCCGAAGTCTTTGGCGAAATGGTGCGCAGCCACTGGGTCGTGATGGAGCTCCTTCTAACATGGTTAGAAGTCGAAGTGCGCCACGGTCCATGCAGCTGTCGCCGCCACCCACGCCAGCAGAAGCTTTGGCGCGCGTGCAGCTGCTCCTCGACCTCCCTCCTGCTGCGGAGAAGCTCAACGAGTGGAGGGCCACCATCCGGAGCCTCGTGGCTGTCGCCAACAAAGACGATCCACGACCGGCGAGACCCTCGGGCCGGCGCTCCACCGAGCCACCACATGCCATCGCTAGGAGGACCGGGGGTGCTGCGGTCGTGGTGCACTCTCCTCCTCCTCGCTAGCCGCCACGGGTGTCGGCCCATCGTGACGATGCTTGTGATAACATCTCTATAGCGTTGTCCGACCCGCGGACCCACCGCGACCAGCGCCAAGTTCTTCGAGAACGAGCTCACGAAGATGCTCGAACCACTATTGAGTGCCGGCGTGATACACGCCACTAGTCAGACAAGCGGGCGGGACCCGCTATGGACCACCCAGCACAGGGGGGCTCCGGCGGCCTACCTTACGAGGTGGGCTTCCTGGCCTTTACCATGAAGGCGGCAGTTCCCAAAGGGTCATTCCCCACCGCATGTTCAAGCCCGACGTTGGCGAGAAGTACACTAGCAAGACCCATCCATCCGAGTTCCTCAGCATCTACACCATCGCGATGCAGGCTACCGGAGCTCGTGACGACAAGGTGCTTGCCAATTATTTCACCGCAATGAAGCCCAATGTTATGTCTTGGTTGATGCACTTGCCGGGCGGATTCCATTTCTTCTTGGTCGGATCTGTGCCATGAGTTCGCTACGCCTTCACAGAGGCCACCAAGCTCATGGCCGTGCCAAAGTGATCTCGCATATCATTCCCTAGTAGGAAGGGGAAACCCCGAGCAAGTACATCCAGAGGTTCACCGGGTGCGATAACATCCCCGCTGCTCATCCCGCCATTGCGGATCGGCTGCTCCATCGTAATACGCGCAACCGCAAGATGCGCGAAGAGCTGGCGATGACCAAGGTTAAGGATGTAGCCGAACTCTATGTTCTGGCCGATAGATGCGCCTGGGTTGAAGAGGGAAGGAAGTACCCCGGCAAAGACGCCGGTGCGGAAACTGACTCTACCGACGAAGACACCGCCGCCCCGACGAAGAAGGGCCAGCTTCGCAACAGGAAACGCAAGGGCAAGGCCGTACTTGCCGTTGAAGGATCTGACGACACCGGCGCTGCCAAGAAGGTCAAGGAAGACGGCCCCGGCAAGGAGATTGCCGGATGCGCCTGCCGGGCCTTAGCGTCGCTGGCGAGCTGAGCCGGGCTCGGCAAGCGATCGCAAGATCCACCGCACCAAGGGCCACGACCTCCGTAATCGCCGCAAGTCGAGCTGCTTCTTGAAAAGCAAAAAGCTAAGTATGAGAGGCGGGACAAGGAGAAGGGTCAGGACGGTGCTGAGGGATCCGGCAAGAAGCGTGGCCGCCAAGGAAGCCGCCCCGGCAAGGACAACCAACAAGAGAGGCCCACCCGGGGCCGTGACAAAAAGCAAGAAGACGATGACCACGACGAGGACGACGAGTCCGGTGAGCAAGAGTTCCAGAAGGCTACGGAGACCATGTCCGTCGATGGTGGTGCCTCGTTGCATACCTCTCACCGCCAGCTCAAACAGTGGGCGTGTGAGATTACAGCAGCAGAGCCGCTGCTCGACGCCGTAAGTCACTGAAGTGGTCCAAGACGCCTCATCTTTGACATCGAGGACCACCCTGACCGCACAACCGCGGTCGGGTGTTTGCCATTGTTGGTCTCACCAACGATACACAACCTCAAGGTGAACAAGATGTTGGTCGACGGCGGGGCCGGCCTGAACTTGATCTCGCCCGTCGTGATCAAAAGGCTGCAAATTTCTAATGGAGACCTTGAGGAAACAGACACGTTTCAAGGGGTCAATTCGGGGAGGAGCCAGCCGAATGGGAAGGTCACACTGCCCGTGACGTTTGGAGGAGAGTTGAACTACAGGACGGAGAGGATCCTCTTCGACGTGGCCGAGATCCCCTTGTCCTACAACGGGATCCCCGGCCGCCCGACACTAGCCAAGTTCATGGCGGCGTCACACTACGCCTACAACATGCTAAAGATGCCCGAGCCGTTGACCATCATCTCCGTCCCTTCCGACAAGAAGGACGCGCTGATTTGCGCCGACCAACTCTACCGGGAAGCGCTTGCAGAATTGCCGTCAAGGCACTTGCTCGCCGTCGAAGGCCGAGAGGGAAGAAGAAGCCGCAAGACCTCTCGCACCCACTCCGGCAAGTGCACCTCCTCGAGTGTTGTGCTACCGTCGAGGACGTGCCAGAGAGCCCTACCGGCAAGAGCAAGAAATCGAGAGCTGAGCCACCGCAGACCAAGAAGGTGTCTGTCAGGGAGGATGGCTCGGGAGGGGCCTTCACCATAGGCTCCACCCTCGACAGCAAATAGGAAGGCGCGCTCGTCACCTTCCTGCGGGCGAATGTCGACGTGTTTGCGTGGCAAGCATCCGACATCCCCGGTGTTCCCAGGGAGGTGATTGAGCACCACCTAGCTGTCTGTCCTCATGCGCGGCCCATCAAGAAGCGGCAGGTTTGGTGAAAGGAGTGCTCCACCCGACGTGGTTGGCCAATCTGGTAGTGGTGCGCAAGGCAAATGGGAAGTGGAGGCTGTGTATTGACTACACAGATATCAATAAGGCTTGTCCTAAGGACCCCTTCCTGTTGCTGCCAAGATCGACAGCATTGTTGACTCCACGGCCGGGTGTGATCTGCTGTCATTCCTCGACGCCTACTCGGGCTACCACCAAATCTTCATGACAAGAGAGGATGAAGATAAGACAGCATTCATCACCCCATGTGGTACGTATTGCTTTTTACGGATGCCTTTCGGTTTGAAGAGTGCTGGCTCGACGTTTGCGAGAGCAGTCCAAATTGGTTTTGAACCCCAGCTCAATAGAAATATGGAAGCATACATGGATGACATAGTGGTCAAAACCAAGGACGGGGCAACTCTTGTGCAAGATCTGGAAGAGACGTTTGCTAACCTGCGCAAGATCAACCTTAAGCTGAACCCTAAGAAGTGTGTCTTCGGCGTTCCGTCCGGCAAGCTTCTCGGATTCTATTTGTCGCAGCGCGGGATCGAGGCAAACCCAGACAAAATCAAGGCTATTGAGCAGATTGAGGCGCCCAAGCGGATCAAAGATGTGCGTCGGCTCACCGGCTGCGTCGCCGCCATGAGCCGATTCATCTCCAAGTCCGCCGAGCGTGCCCTTCCCTTTTTCAAAATCTTGAAGAAGGCAGGCCCAATGGAGTGGACCCCAGAAGCCGAGGCGGCATTGCAGGATCTGAAGAAATACCTTTCCTCCATGCCAATATTGGTTGTGCCTAAACCACAAGAGTCGTTGCTATTGTATCCGGCGGCCATGAATCAAGTGGTCGGCCAAGACCGGTGGCGCAGAGGAGGTCGACCAGGAGGCGATGGCGACGGCAGAACCGAATAATGGCAAGCCAAAGATTTCCCCGGGGCACGGCGAGGCCCCCGGTAGAGTCTGATACCACCAAGGCAGTGCCCACGTAGTCAAGTGAGGTGGTGGAGAAGAAGAAAATGATGCAGCACCCGGTTTACTTTGTCAGCTCCCTCTTGCAGGGGGCTAGGTCGAGGTACTCCGGTGTGCAGAAATTGCTCTTCGGCCTCCTTATGGCCTCGAGGAAGCTGCGCCATTACTTCCAAGCCCACGAGATCACTATCGTCACCCGCCTCCGCTGCAACGGATAATGATAACCCAGATGCTAATCGGAAGGATTGTGGAATGGGCCTGAGTTGTCGAGTTTTGGGTTAAAGTTCGAAAGTACCTCGACAATCCAGAGCAGAGTCTTGGCGGAGTTCATTGCAGAATGGACCTCAACGCCCGACGAAGAAATCCAGGAGACTGCTCTCCCCAGCAAGGAAGCGAGTCGCGACTGGATCATGTACTTTGATGGGGCTTTCTCGCTGCAAGGCGCCGGTGCCGGTGTGCTGCTTGTCGCACCCACCAGAGAGCACCTCAAGTATGTGATCCAGATGCACTTTCCCAGGGAGATGTCCACAAACAACACTGCTGAGTACGAGGGGCTGCTTGCCGGTCTCAGGATCGCGGCAGACCTTGGGGTGAAGAAGCTCATCGTCAGGGGTGACTCGCAGCTTGTCGTTAGGCAAGTCAACAAGGATTACCAGAGCCCATTGATGGAGGCCTACGGAGATGAAGTGAGGAAGTCGGAGGAGCGCTTTTGCATTCAAGCAGAGCACGTTCCTCGAGCGGAGAACGACATTGCCGATTACCCGTCAAGCGTGGCCGCATCCAAGCTACCTATGGAACCAGGTACCTTTTTGTTCGTTAACTCAGCCATCCGTCGAACCGTCAACGGGCGTAACAAGCGGAGGAAATCAGGTCCCGGCAAGTACTTTCTCGCCGAGCCCTCTGGGCTGCCGACAAGGATGTTGCTGCAGACATCGAGTTCGCCAAAGAGCAATCGGCTCCGGCAGGCGCCAAGCCACGACCGTGGAGACACCAGCTCCCATGGCGTAAGAGATGCCTTTGGTCCTTGTCGCCGAGCCCCGTGCCTGTGCATGGGCGCAACATACCGCCTCGATTCTCCAACAGGGAGCTTCTCGAGGAGCGTGAAGAAGCGGAAAAAGTAGCCCGTCGGTCTGCCCTGTACCAGTTTGTCGACGACGTCTTGTACAGGAGAAGGCCGAACGGTGTGAAATTGAAGTGCATCCCCCGGGAGGAAGGACTGGAGCTGTTGGCGGAGATACATGGAGGCGTATGTGGCTCCCACATAGGGTCGAGGGCCCTTGCCGGCAAGGCGTTCCAGCAAGGTTTCTTCTGGCCCACCGCCCTACAGGATGCGACGACACTAGTAACCAAGTGTGAAGTGTGTCAGTTCCATTCAAAGAAGCTTCATCAACCAGCTCAAGCCTCAAACAATCCCTCTCTCATGGCCATTCTCGGTCTGGGGGCTCGATATACTAGGCCCCTTCCCCCGTGCTGTCGGGGGCTTTGAGTACTTGTACGTTGCAATCGACAAGTTCACAAAGTGGCCGGAAGTGGAAGCGGTGAGAAAGGTGACATCACAAGCCACCGTCAAGTTCTTCAAGGAACTGCTCGCCGCTTTGGTGTGCCAAGCGTAATTATCACCGATAACGGCACACAGTTCACGAGCCACACCTTCATGCAAGATGTTCAAGACCTCGACAAAGAAGGTTCTGCTTTTGCTTCCGTGGCACACCCCGAGCAACGCTGCCAAGCAGAGAGGGCGAATGCTGAAGTGTTGCGAGGCTTGAGAACGAAGACCTTTGACAGGCTGCACAAGAGCGGAAGGCGCTGGATTGATTAGTTGCCGGCGGTTCTTTGGTCGATCAGGACGACGCCAAATCGAGCCACCGTCGACACCCTTTGCCCTAGTATATGGGGCGGAGGCGCTTCTCCCGCTGAACTCATATACGGGTCACCTCGAGTGCTCGCTATGATGAGCTTGAGCAAGAGCAGTTGCGGCAAGATGACGCAACGCCTCCTTGAGGAAGATCATTTTCGGGCGGCCGTGGAGAGCAAAGACGCTATCGGCAAGCCTTGCGCCGCTACCATAGCCGCAAGGTTCATGCCCAAGCTTTGAGGAAGGCGACCTTGTTCTTCGGCGCGTTGCTCAATCGGCCAAGAATAACAACAAGTTGACGCCAAGTGGAAAGGCCCTTATCGGGTAATACGAGTCACCAGTGCCCGTGCAGTCCGCTTGAGATCAAGATGCTGTCCCATGAGCAATTCCCTCGAACATCGAGCATCTTCGCAAGTTTTACCTATATATGCTGGTTTGGGGCCTCCCGGCAAGAAGCCACCTTTTGTACAAGCTTTGCCAAGAAGGCATGTAACCCTCAGACAAAGCCAAAGCGCAGACCACGATCATAAATAAACGGTTAAGCGCCTAAGCTATAGCATGCATGCTAGGTTGAGTCGCTTCCTCGGTTAGGGTTGATAGTGCTTAGTGGCGACTAACCCCTAGCCTAGAGGTCGGGTGTGCATATTTTCTGTTTTCTTTGGTTCGCAGGGCACTTCTGCTGAGCCACTTGGGAAAAGGAGAACAAACTGGCGCTCCGACCCCAGCAAGGCAAGGCTGCCGGGGGCTGAAGATGTAAGGATCCAACCACGGCGAGCCAAGGTTGCCGAGGGCTGCGGGTTCAGATAAGTTTTTCATCCCCCTTCTGTATGTTTCCATATGGGACTGGGACATGTGAAGCCTCGTTCATATCTTAAAACCACCGCATTCTTTTCCCCTTTTCACTGTGCAGAGTTACTTCCTGGGTCGGAATTTGGTAGTAGTTGCGGTGGCGAAGAGATGAACGAGGAGCCTAACTCTACTTCACCCCTGCCTCCGCCAAAAGCGCGAGAACGGTCGGCTGAAGAAGAGAAACGACAAGGCCTGTTGCTGGGCGATAACGTTTATTATGAAAATAACAAGGATTCATCCTTGGCATGGGCCTCGCTCACGCACGAAGAACCCGCCAAGCACCATTTTTCATTAAAAACGTCCCATACAGGTACAGTTCGTACGGAAAGAAAAACATGAACAAGGGGGATTACAAGCTTTAAATCTAATAAGGCCCAAAGGCTTATAGACTAAAAAAGAGATGAGATGCCCGTGATCCCTTTATTGTCCCTCTCCTCAGGAGGCAGGTCAAGGAGGCAAAAGGGCAAAAGGGGCGCCTAGGCGAACTACGAGCAGCAGAAAGCACCAAGAGAACACCTCGGTGGCTGCCCATGGATGGGCCGGTGATGACGGTGCCGGGAAAGTAGCTGGAAGACGAGGCGGCAGGTCGCCGAACACGCGACGAAGGCGTCGGTGTCCGCGTACTCCGAGTTGACGGCCTTGTCGCCTGCCCTCTTCCTCTTCCGCAGCCCCCCAACGCCAGCCGCCAAGGAGACGGCCCCGAGAAGTTCATGAGCTGGCCTCCCCAAATAAACTCCGCCGGAGGAGCGGCCAGTGCAGATGCTGTCGCCGCCGCACCCGCCAGCGCTGGGCGTCCCGACGCCTAGTCAGACTTCGTCCCGTCATCTGCTTCATTGTCCTCCTCATCACTTTTGCTCGAGGAAGAGCTTCCATCATCGGAATCCCCGTCGGAGGATCTCTCCATGCAGCACTTCAGGCGAGTTCCAAGATCTCCGAAGACCTTGACGGAGAGCAGGCCGTCCTCCATTAATTTGAAGTAGAGGACGAGCCCCGCCGTCAGGCTGTGGATGCGAGCGAACGTCTTCCATCCACGGCGGAGGTACATGACCCGAGGAGCTAGGAAGTCGACGTCGACCCGCGTGCCCCCATTCCCACAGCCCCTCATAGGGTCATGACCAATCTGAGGGTCTGGGGCGGGTCACGCTCCATCTCCCGAGCAAACGGGGCGGGAAGACGAAGACGGCAACGCGGAGGCCGACGCAGCCTGATAAAGAACTCGCGAGGCTGGTCTCCAATGTGGCCCTCTATCGGGAAAGGCATCATTGGCGGGGGCGAGGCCGGCGCGCCGCCCCGTCCTTCTCTTCCCCGGGCACCACGACCTCGCCCACGGCCTCGCCCCCTCCCCCTTCCCCTCGCGGCTGGCTCCGCCACCGTGGGCTCAGGAGGAGGAGGGACGCGCTGTCGAGCGGCGACCCTTGCCGCCACCGTCGAGGGACCGGGGTTCCCCTTCTCCATGGCAGATGAGAGGAAGAAGCAGAAGCAGGAGGAGATAGAAGATAGAAGAGTGCGGAGTGCCATCCCCCCCTTCCCTCTCCTTATAAAGGGGCGAGGTCGGGGCTCCGCCGTCCCGCTCAGGCAATCCAGCCATCGGGGCGCAGGGAATCGGGACCGACCCGCTGCCCCAACCAGCGACGGCCCGGTTTCCCGCCTCCACAGCTCGCCACCTGCATGAAGGACGCGTGGCGAGCGTGCAGGGTCGAAAGGATGGGTGAGGTGACCGTTCCCCGCCCCGTGATTGGGGGGGGGGGGCGTGGGCGCCTTAAAGACTGCGACCCGAGTCCATTCAGTAAATGAGCCATGCCTCCACGCCTCCCTTTTTTTACGGGGAAGGAGCGAGCCGGCTATTTACCACGATGTGACGCATGCATGCGGGAACCGCCCCACGCATGCCGCCCACGTCACGCCAAGACTCCTCCACGTCGCGCATTCAACGCAGTCGTGGGAAGCGCACTGACGGAAAGTTTTATCGCGGTAAAAACCGCCCGCTTGCCACAAGACCGCTTTTGGGCCTGGCCCAACAACGTGTTGCGCTTATGTGTGGCCCAGCCCGGGCTCTGTCGATGTACAAAAGAAGGGCGACTTTGTACTCCCTTTACCTGCGTACGGACAATCGGAGCCGCACTCCATGGCCGCATCTAAGCAGAGCAGGAAGGAACCAAGAGAAGCCGAAGCACAAGATGCCCAATGCAACGCCAGGACCAAGAACACAAAGAAGCAGAGGCGGCGGTGTTCCCCGAAAAGATCCTTGTCGGGGCAGCCTTCATGGCCCCTGCAAGGCCTCTTGCCGGGCGTGTTCGTCCAACACTGCCGAGCGCACTGTGAGCCCACGGTCTCCAACACCATCAACCAAGTTGGGCCAGGGCTCGGGAGGCGCCTCCATGGTGGCATGCATATCTTTGTGAAGACAAGGAATATTCAAGATCAAATGAGGACTAAAAGACAACGATCCTCTGCAAGATCCTTGCCGAGGAGAGCCACAAGACCCCCGGCAAGATCCTTGCTGGGGACGACAAGACGCCATTTGCAAGGCCCTTCTTGCCGCCACACAAGGCCCTCACCAAGGACGCCACAGGGCCACTTCCAGCCCGCACCACCAAGTCTCCACCATCGTCAAGATGTGCCACCCAACCAGGCGGGCACTGCGTGGCAACATGCGCCTTCGAGCCAACTTAGCAAGCGTCTGCGTGGCGGCATGTAGACCTTCAGGAAGACCTTACCACCAAGACCACCTCGCCTGCTGCTCGCCTACATGGCGCCGCATGCATCATTTGGCAGGCGGCGTGGTCGAAACAAGGAGGAGCGGCGACGAACGGGACGAGCCTCATTCCGTCCCCAATAAAGCAGGGGACACCTAAGCGATGCATTAAATGCCCTTGTCTCAGAATACGGGCGATAAGCTCGTAGCACTATACACCTTTCCACCTCCTGCGTGCCTTTTGGGTGCCCTTTCGACTATAAAAGGAGGCCCATGGCATCGGAGAAGGATTCGCTCTTTGGAATGACTCAGCCACCGTAGCTAGTTGGAGGGCTCAAGAACACTCAATACATCCACCCAAGCAGGACTAGTGTTTTACGCATCCTCGCGGCCCGAACCTGGGTAAACGATCCTTGTGCTGATTACTAATCCTGGTCTTCTTGCAACCCTGTGCCCCGGCAACCGTAGTAGGGATCCTTGTGATCCCATAGGTGTCGTTTCCCACCGACAGATGGGCTGTGAAGATACAAGATCGAAGACTCTCTCCCGTGTCCGGATGGGACTCTCCTTGGCGTGGAAGGCAAGCTTGGTGCCCTGATATGAAGATTCCTTTCTCTGTAACCGACTTTGTACAAACCTAGTCCCCTCCGGTGTCTATATAAACCGGAGGGCTTAGTCCATAGAGGCAATCATAATCATAGTCATACGGGCTAGACTTTTAGGGTTTTAGCCATTACGATCTCGAGGTAGATCAACTCTTGTAATACTCATATTCATCAAGATCAATCAAGTAGGAAGTAGAGAGGGCCCGAACCTGGGTAAACATTGTGTCCCCCGTCTCCTGTTACCATCAACCTTAGACGCATAGTTTGGGAACCCCTACCCGAGATCCGCCGGTTTTGACACCGACATTGGTGCTTTCATTGAGAGTTCCGCTGTGACGTCAAAGACAGGATTGATGGCTCGCCTTGTTATCAAGGACAGTGTCACCTCCGGAGGAGCGCTGGCCCCAGGCCAAACCCTCCAGCTGGGCGGCTTTACCATGGCTGCCCGTTCCGCCGTTAAACTGACGATGACTTCTCGAGTCATCGCAAATCCCCTCCGTGTTGACTCCGAATACTCCAAGCAGATGGATCCGGCGGAGTTGTCGTCTTTGAACGAACTCCTAGATCGCATCGCCGCCCTGGGGGTCGCTACAGACTATGATTGGATTGGGCTTAAACCCGACCAGAGAGAAACTAAACCTCCACCGATCACCCACCAGGTAGCGGTAGCAAGACGACATCTCTTCCTCTATACTGAGGACGAACTATGTTCCGATCTCTGAGCTCGAAGAGCCGGATACCTGCCTTCAGAAAGATACGCCCCGCCCTCTGAACCTAGAATCGGACGACGGGCCTAAAAAATCAGTTTATATCCCGGAGCCCGAGCTATTAAGTTCGGAAGTCTTTCAAACTCCGGATCCTAAATCGGGTCAGGGTTCAGATCTAAATCCACCCACCCGCCCAGATATAAACGATCTCATGCACATACGACAACAAATCTCGTGAAACATTCCATCACTTTTGGGCCAGATTCCTCCTTGTCAAAATCAAGATTAAAGATTGCTGAGACGAAGACGCGATCTTAGTATTCAGCAACAATTGCGTGGATGAAGGAATCCTCAACGCCATCAATCGTCGTCACAGACACACTTCACGACTTGGCAACCATAGTACGTATATCACAAGAATGGAAAGCACTTGGAAAACCAGCAGCTCGTTGGGAACCACGGTTCCACTCAACCCCGTCCGGACAAAAAGGATGCACTTCACGGGCGCCCACCCAACAAAGAAGAAATCTAAGCCCATTACGGGTCATGGAACCGCTTCACGGAGGGTTGGCTCGATAGGGCCATGTAAAATACACACAACACCGGATACCATACCAACCCACAGCCTTAGAGCATGTTGGATACTCCGGCAGTGGCTAAGAGCGGCGAGGAATTCCTCACCACATATACCTCGGATCAACACCCCGAAGACGACGACCTCGTAGTATTGGCGATACCTTTGAAACCTTCGCTTCAAATAACAAAGCGCAAAAAGGGCACTCCGTGACCTCGCCAAGTCTCGCCAAGTCGCAGTAATAAACCCTCGAACGACACGGCCATAACTTACAACGCCGGTGACGAACCAAAATTCAGATAGCCTGGGCACCAACCGCCTTTGGTCCTTAGTCCAATCGTGGACGGCTTTCGGCTTACCAAAGTACTCATGGACGGCGGCAGCGGATTAAACCTCATCTACAAGGACACACTCAACAAAAATGGAAATAGACAGGAGCCACATCGAGCAAAGTAGCACGACCTTCCGAGGAATTATTCCCAGTCGGGAGGCACGATGCGTGGGAAAAATCACACTCGATGTGGTATTCAGCACGCCGCAGAATTATCGGTCCAAAGAAATAACCTTCCAAGTGGCCCCTTTCAACAGTAGATATCACGCCCTATTGGGGCGAGATGCATTTACACGCTTCCAAGCTATACCTCACTATGGGTACATGAAGCTCAAGATGCCCGGGCCCAATGGTATAATCACTCGCCAAAGGATCCCAGGACATAGCACTCGCACCGAAAATAAAATCGCATCCCCGGCCCTCGAGGCATTGTTCAAGCCCTCGCGTCAAGAATTAACCAAGCACTACGCCCATGGTGGATAGGGACGATGTAACTCGGAAAAACGACCCAAATCCACCTCCTTTAAACCAGCAGCATTTAAATACTCAAATTTCAAGTCCACCCAGCGGACCCCAAGAAGATAGCATCCATCGGGCAATTTGGACCTAACGGTTGACGCCAAGGCCACGGGAGTTCTGCACGAGAATCGACATATTCGCCGGCATCCTTCGATATGCCGTGAATCCCACGCAGTTGGCCGAACACAACGTCAATATATTGAGGGATATAAATCGGTCAAGCAAACACCGCGCGCTTTTCCAACCCAAACGCTGTCAAGCTACGGGGAGGAGCTAGCCGTTAATCAAGCCGGATTCATTAGATAAATAAAACACCCGGACTGGCTAGCAAACCTGGTGATGGTACCAAAGAAGGATAAATCCTGGCGCTTGAGCGTCGATTTCAAAGACCTTAATAAGGCCTGCCCTAAGGATCCCTTCCCCCTCCCCCGCATCGACCAGATTATCGATGCTACCGCAGGACACGACTCCCTGTGTTTCCTCGACACATATTCCGGATACCATCAAATCAAAATGAAGGAGTCCGACCAAGCCGCGACGACATTCATTACGCCATATGGGCCATTCTGCTTCAACACTATGCCCTTCGGGCTTAAAAACGCCGGGGCCACCTACCAACGCATGATTCAAACATGCCTGGAGAAGCAGATCGGCAAGACAGTTGAAGCGTACGTGGATGACGTTGTCATCAAAACTAGGCACGTCGAGTCATTAATAGACGATCTACGTCTCACATTCAACAACCTCCGTACATATGACATCAAGCTCAATCCGGAAAAGTGTGTTTTCGGCGTTCCCACAGGAAAACTGCTGGGCTTCATCATCTCCAATAGAGGAATTGAGGCAAATCCAGCCAAAATCCGAGCTTTGTCACAATTGGCTACACCAACAGACCTTAAACAAGTCCAAAAACTAGCCGGATGCGTGGCAGCTTTAAGCCGTTTTATCTCCAGATTAGGAGAAAAAGCATTGCCAGTTTATCGCCTTCTCCGACGCACCGACCACTTTGAGTGGACGGAGGTGGCAACGGCCGGACTGGAAGAAATAAAGGCCCTTTTAGTGAGCAACCCAATCCTGGCCGCGCCAAACATCGGCGAATCCATGTTATTATACATATCGGCGACACACCAGGTGGTGAGTGCCGTGCTGGTCGTCGAGTGAGAGCAGGACGAACACAAGTTCCCACTCCAGAAACCGGTATACTACGTATCCACCGTTCTCACACCATACAAATCCCGATACCCTCATTACCAAAAGATAGCATATGCGGTCTTCATGGCATCCTAGAAGCTGCGACACTACTTTCAAGAGTGCTCGATCACAGTGGCTTCCGAGGTACCACTCAACGACATAATAAACAACCGCGATGCCACGGGCCGGATTGCCAAGTGGGCCATTGAGCTCCTTCCATTTGACATATCATACAAACTGCGCCGAGCCATTAAATCCTGGCATCGGCTGACTTCGTCATTATCGAATGGACAGAGGCCGAACTCCCTAAAGAGTACGGCGCATATTCCAACTATGTTATGCACTTCGATGGTTCCAAAATCTTTGGCGGGATTAGGCGAGGCGTTGTCTTAACGTCCCCCACTGGAGACGCAGTTCAGTACGTACTCCAGATTTTATACACAGACTCCAACAATGCTGCCGAATAAGAGGCCTTATTACATGGTCTTCGGATGGCCGTCTCCATGGGCATTCGACGCCTGGAAGTGCGCGGGGACTCAAACCTCGCAATATCTCAAATAAATGGAGATTTCGATGCCAAAGACCCGAAGATGGCAGCCACCGTAATGCCGTTCTCAAAATGTCATTTCGGTTCGAGGGGCTCGAAGTTTCAACATGTGGCTCGAGAAAGCAATAAAGCGGCAGATGTCCTTGTCAAGATCAGCCAAGCGCGACCCTCGGCCCCACCTAACCTCTTTCTGGAAAGACTTTTCAAGCCATCCGTGGTGTGGCAAGGGGAGAGCGGCAACACCAATCCAGATTCGACCATAACTCCAGATCCCGAACACACCGATATCATCGGGAGCTCAGCCACCGAAATAACATCGCCGACCCATCTTATCATGGCAGTCATTGCCCCATGGACCGAACCCTTCTTGGCCCTTAATAGGCGAGAACTCCCTGAGGATCAGAATGAGGCTCGCCGCATTGTCTAGCGCTCGAAAGCCTACAAGGTTCACGACGGAGAACTCTACAAGAAAAGCACTACGGAGTACTTCAAAGATGTATCTCTGAGGAAGAGGGGCGGCAACTCTTGGCTGAAATTCATGCCGGTCTCGGTGATCACCACGTCACCGCTCGGCCCTTGTAAGCAAGGCCATTCGTACAGGTTTCTATTGGCCGACCACCCGAGCAGATGCACATGACCTTGTCCAACGTTGCGTTGGATGCCAGCTTTTCGCCAACCAAAGCCATATGCCACCCACTGCTCCACAAACAATCCCTATCACTTGTTCTTTCGGGGTCTGGGGGCTTGATATGGTCAGACCCCTTAAAGGAGGAAGCCATAAGAAAAAGTATCTGCTGGTCATGGTGGATAAATTCACTAAGTGGATAGAGGACAAACCTATCTACTGGTCATGGTTAGACCCCTTAAACGATGAGTATGACCTATGATCAAGTGATCTCACTTGACTCCTAAGTCAATATACTCTAACATAGGTGACTTCGTCGCCGACCATCTCTAGATGAAGTTCCCTTGTGTTTTCTTCTGTGTTTTTGCATTGTCTTATGCATATTTGTTTCCCCTTTCAAAAAAAAACTTCATCTAGATTTCTTTCTTTTTGTTCTGCATTTTATGCATCCAATTCCTTGCAAATCTTTGTGAGATCTTATTAATCTAGTGAGTTGAGGTGACAAGTGTTTTCCCTCATGATGAACTTCGGTTACACCGATTTCACAACAGAAAAACAGCTTTTGCCACTTATTTTGTGTTTCCTTTGATCCAGCTCCACTCAATGAATCTTGTCCTCTACAAGCATCACATTTTTATCATTGCTTTATGTTGTGACTCAAGGATCAAACCCATTCACGCCAAATTCCGTGAGGAGAGAGAGAGAGATTACATCTTTATCAAGCCCTTCTTGGAAATTGATGTCAAAGGGGAGAGAGAGATCACATCAAAGCTTATCATTTAGAGAGAGAGATCACATCTCGTAGGAGAGAGAGAGATCCTTCAGGGGAGAAAGAGAGATCTCGTGGGGAGAGAATACTAGTAGAAAGTATTTCTCAAGGATCCCAGATGCTTGGTGTTCAAGAGGAGAGATGCCACATGTCTTCTTGAGGGAAAGGCATGTTCATATGTGCTTACTTGCATTTGCTTGCATTAGCTACATTCATTTATATCGCTCAGCTCGACTTTCTGCTTCCCTATCTTCTCCCAAAGATCCCATGCTAGATCTGGGGAGCAAGACATCTAAGGAAAGAAATCATTGAAATTCATTGCATATCTTTACTCTTGGGGACATGTCTAATCAACTGTGGTACCTAGTACTCAGTCTCTACATGTCATCCCAGTCTTGGTATTCTTGTGGTTTCTTCTGTTTGCTCTGGCTAGTAGATGCATCTGTGTTATCTAACCTTGTTTACACAGTTCATTCCATCCTAAGCCTACTCAAGACTACAAGGTAAGTATATGCATCACAATCATGTGTATGAGGAATTCTTCCTGATGTACAAACTGTTTTCAAGAAGGAATCATGGGCATGAAGGAAATTCCTTTAAAATATGTTACCTCAGATGCATATGGCCAAGATACAAGAAACACATTGCCTGCTCAATCATGGTTATGCTCTCACATGCTTCTATATAACATATTCACATGATTGCATACATGTAGGGGGAGACTATGCTTGTTACATGTCTTTCCAAAGCTTTACTTGCTACTCTTTTATATCCTTATCTAAAGCTTTGATGTATGTTGTCATCAATTACCAAAAGGGGAGATTGAAAGCACAAGTGCTCCCTAAGTGGTTTTGGTAATTAATGTCAACATATCTCTTGTTGGACTAACACTTTTATCTAGTATATTTCAGATAAGTTCAACATTGGAGTGGCATGGACTAAAGGATGTGGGAACTCCTTCAAGATGCTAAGGACAAAGGATTGGCTCAAGCTTCAAGCTCAAGACTCTTCATTTTACATTTCAAAGGATCCAAGATCACATTGAGTCTATAGGAAAAGCCAATACTATCAAGGAGGGATGAGGTGTTGCTTAATGAGCCTCTTGCCTCATGTGCTTAGTGATATGCTCCAAAACCCTCAACCACTTCCTCACATCCACATATGTCCTAAACCTAAAGTCAAACTGGCCCCAATCGGGTTCTTTTCTATCCGGGCGCCACCGAAGTTTCGATGTCTTAGCCACCGCCACAAACCCTAGGCAAATCGGGTCTCACCGATAGGGATCTCGGTCTCATCGAGATGGGATTGTAATCTCTCTGTGTATGTCCATTATCAAAATCGGTCTCACCGATTTTGAGCAATCGGTACTACCGAGATTACAATGCAAACTCTCTGGTTAACTTATTACCAAAATCGGTCCTACCGAGATTGATAATCGGTTCAACCGAAGTTTGCCTCGACCAACTCTCAGTTAGCTAATTACCAAAATCGGTCCCACCGAAGTTTGTGTAATCGGTCTCACCGAGATTACGTTATGCCCTAACCCTAACCATATCGGGTCCTACCGAGTTGCATTTCGGTCCCACCGAAAAATCACTAACGGTCACTAGGTTTACTAAATCGGTCCGACCGAGTCTGTTGAATCGGTCCCACCGAAGTTTGGCAAATTGTGTGTAGCAGTTAGATTTTGTGTGGAGGATATATATAACCCTCCACCTCCTCTTCATTCGTGGAGAGAGCCATCAGACTAAACCTACACTTCCAGCATCCTATTTCTGAGAGAGAACTACCTACTCATGTGTTGAGGACAAGATATTCCATTCCTACCATATGAATCTTGATCTCTAGCCTTCCCCAAGTTGCTTTCCACTCAAATCCTCTTTTCACCAGATCCAAATCCTATGAGAGAGAGTTGAGTGTTGGGGAGACTATCATTTGAAGCACAAGAGCAAGGAGTTCATCATCAACGCACCATTTGTTACTTCTTGGAGAGTGGTGTCTCCTAGATTGGCTAGGTGTCACTTGGGAGCCTCCGACAAGATTGTGGAGTTGAACCAAGGAGTTTGTAAGGGCAAGGAGATCGCTTACTGTGAAGATCTACCGCTAGTGAGGCAAGTCCTTCGTGGGCGACGGCCATGGTGGGATAGACAAGGTTGCTTCTTCGTGGACCCTTCGTGGGTGGAGCCCTCCGTGGACTCGGCAAGAACTGCTACCCTTCGTGGGTTGAAGTCTCCATCAACGTGGATGTATGATAGCACCACCTATCGGAACCACGCCAAAAACATCCGTGCCTCCAATTGCGTTTGATTCCTCCAAAACCCTTCCCTTTACATTCTTGCAAGTTGCATGCTTTACTTTCCGCTGCTCATATACTCTTTGCATGCTTGCTTGCTATGTGTTGTGAATGTTAAACTTGTGCCTAAACTCCACTTAAACTTTAAAAAGGCTAAAAACTGCAACTTTGGTACTTGGTGTCTAATCACCCCCCCTCTAGACACCTCTTCTCAAGGTCCTACAAGTGGTATCAGAGCATTGGTCTCTATTGCTTTGGTTTAATCACCATTGGAGGAAGATGGATGAGTCTACTTTGGGGAGTCTTAGACATAGAGTACCTATTCTTGATGGAGAGTATTTTCATGAGTGGAAAAATGAGATGCTTGTAATTTTCAATCAATATCATTTGAACAAGTACATCGCTAGTCCTTGTGCACCTTGTGTTGATCCTATGCATCCTACCCTTAATGAGTCAATTGACATGATTAGGAATGTTAGAACTGTTAATCTTATCACTAGAGGCTTGCCTAGAAACTTGATTATAAAACTGCCTACTCTTGAGTGTGCCTACACTATATGGAAATTTCTTGAAGAACAATTTCTGATTATTCTTTGAAAAATCTTGATGAAATTCTCCATAAGTCTATTGCCTTGAGTAAGTTGAATACTAGTGATCCTATGTTTGGTGATCATCTATTTGAGCTTACAAACCTTATGCGTGCCAAAGGAAATGTTGGTATTATTAGTGATATTATTTCCGAAGCTATAAAAATTCATAGACAAGATCATTGTCAAAATCACTCTAACGAATCACCCTCTCTAGGATTTGATCCACCACATGACAATGTTGAACATGGATACTATGATGAGGATGATGATGGTGACTTCGATCTTGATGATGCAATGAGAAACTTTAGTCTTATGGCAAAACTTTGGGGATATATGTCAGGAGGAAAGGAATGGGTCCTTGACAGTGGATGTACCGATCACATGACCGGAGATAAAGACATGTTTCGTGAGCTTGCTGATAATGATAGTCCTCGAAAGTATGTCACTTTCGGTGACAACTCAAAGTGTAAGGTGGTTGGCCTCGTAAGGTGGCCATCTCACATGATAGCTCCATACAAAATGTCATGCTCAAGTTGAATCTCTTGGATACAACTTACTTTCGATATCTAGACTTGCGACTTTGGTTTCAATGTCTTATTTACTGAAGTTGATTGCCAAGTGTTTAAATCGAGACAATCATAAAATGGTCTTTACCGGTATACGTAGAGGTGATATTTACATAGTTGATTTCACTAAAAAGGCTCAACCTAAAACTTGCTTCATTGCTAAATCCTCAAAAGGTTGGTTACGACATAGACGACTAGGTCACGTTGGCATGAGAAACCTTGACAAGCTTATTAAGGGAAATCATATCCTTGGAATTAATGATGTCATATTTGATAAGGATAGACTTTGGCAAAGGTTGCTTGTCAAGGTGTAAACAGGTTGGAGGAAGGCATCCCGTGAAGATCATCATGACCACAAAGAGGCCACTCGAGCTACTTCACATGGATCTCTTTGGTCCCAACTCTTACAAGAGTCTCGGTGGAAATTCTTTTGGTCTAGTTATAGTTGATGATTTTCCAGATTTACGTGGGTGTTCTTTCTCGATGATAAATCGCAGGTTCGAGAAGATCTTCAAAACTTTGCTAGGAAGGCCCAAAATCAATTTGAAGTGAAGATCAAGAAGGTTCGCAGCGACAACGGAACGGAGTTCAAGAACGCAAATGTGGACACCTTTCTTGACGAAGAGGGGATTTCACACGATTTCTCGGCTATGTACACACCTCAACAAAATGGAGTTGTTGAAAGGAAGAATCGGACGCTCATCGAAATGGCGAGAACGATGCTTGATGAGTACAAGACGCCGAAGCACTTTGGGCGAAGCGGTTGAGACAGCTTGTCATGCAACAAATCGCTTGTATCTTCACAAGCTACTCGACAAGATCAAGACATCTGAGCTCCTCACCGGTAACAAACCCCAAGTTGGATACTTTCGAGTATTCGGCTCAAAGTGCTACATTCTTGATAAGCATCGTCGTTCTAAATTTGCTCCTAAGTCTCATGAAGGTTTCCTACTAGGTTATGGCTCAAACTCTCA
This sequence comes from Aegilops bicornis, assembly GCA_021605145.1. Classification (NCBI taxonomy): domain Eukaryota; kingdom Viridiplantae; phylum Streptophyta; class Magnoliopsida; order Poales; family Poaceae; genus Aegilops; species Aegilops bicornis. Next base: position 335,415,607 of record CM038674.1, read on the forward strand.
CACATACCGTGTCTACAACAATTTCACCCGAAAGGTTGAAGAGACGGTAGATGTGAAGTTTGATGAATCTAACGACTCGCAAGTAGAGCAATTGCCAATTGATGTAGGAGACAAATATCCTTGAAGCAATCCAAGACTTGTCTATTGGCAAGGTTCGCCCAACGGAGGTGAAGGAGAGTACCTTCGTCGTCCAAGTGGAAGCTTCTACTTCACGACAAGGTGAACCAAGAGTTGACACGGAAGCATCCACAAGTGGGACACACCAAGATGAAGGAAACGAGGAAGTGCATCAAGATGAACGTCAAGAACCTCCTTCTCCACCACGACAAGAGAACGACAACGCCAACAATGAAGAAGGCCAAGAAGAAGAACAAGATGAAGAAGATGTTCAACGAAGATCCAAGCAAAAGCTTTCACGAGTTCGAGCAAGAATTGCTAAAGACCATCCCGTCGAGCAAATCTACAATGATATTCAAACCGGGAGAATCACTCGCTCTAAAACTCGTCTAGCTAACTTTTGTGAAAAGTATTCTTTCATCTCTAGCATTGAACCTATAAAGGTCGAAGAAGCATTGGAAGATCCGGATTGGATAAATGCTATGCATGAAGAGCTACACAACTTTGAGAGAAACCAAGTTTGGACATTGGTTGAGAAGCCCGACAACAACCACAACATCATCAGTACCAAATGGGTGTTTCGCAACAAGCAAGATGAAGATGGACAAGTAGTTCGCAACAAAGCACGTCTCGTCAGCCCCAAGGCTACACACAAGTCGAAGGTATGGACTATGGTGAGACTTATGCTCCGTTGCTAGACTTGAGTCTATTCGCATCTTACTTGCCTATGCTAATCACCATGATATCACATTGTACCAAATGAACATTAAAAGTGCTTTTCTAAATGGTGAAATAGAGGAGGAAGTTTATGTTAAGCAACCTCCCGGCTTTGTCAATCCTAAGAAACCCAATCATGTTTACAAACTTCACAAAGCTCTTTATGGTCTTAAACAAGCTCCTAGAGCATGGTATAAATGCTTGACCAAGTTCCTTATTGAAAAAGGCTTTGAAATTGGGAAAATTGATTCCACACTCTTTACAAAAGGGTTAATGGTGAACTATTTGTGTGCCAAATCTATGTTGATGATATTATATTTGGTTCACCTAACCCTCATTTTAGTGAAAAGTTTGGGAAGCTAATGTCGGAGAAGTTTGAGATGTCAATGATGAGTGAACTCAAATTCTTTCTTGGGTTGCAAATCAAGCAAACTAAGGAAGGTACTTTTGTCTCTCAAACGAAGTACACTAAGGACTTATTCAAGAAGTTCAATATGCAAGAATGCAAAGGTATGCCTACACCCATGCCTACTAGTGGACATCTTGATTTGACCAAAGATGGTGAACCGGTTGATCAAAAGGTTTATCGCTCTATGATTGGTTCATTGTTATACCTATGTGCTTCACGTCCCAATATTATGCTAAGTGTGTGCATGTGTGCAAGATATCAAGTTGCTCCTAAAGAATGTCATCTTAAGGTTGTGAAAAGGATAGTGAGATACTTAATCCATACACCAAATTTTGGCATTTGGTATCCTAAGAGGGCCTCTTTCGATTTGTTGGCTACTCCGACTCGGACTATGCCGGAGACAAGGTTGATAGAAAGTCCACTTCGGTACTTGTCAATTTCTTGGTAGATCTCTTGTGTCTTGGTCCTCCAAGAAACAAAACTTCGGTATCCTTATCCACCGCCTAAGCGGAATATATTGTCCGCTGGTTCATGTTGTGCTCAATTACTTTGGATGACCCAAACTCTTAAAGATTATGGGATATATGTGAAACATGTTCCATTGCTTTGTGACAATGAAAGTGCTATCAAAATTGGTCATAATCCTGTGCAACATTCTCGAACTAAGCATATTGAAGTTCGTCATCATTTCATTCGAGATCATGTTGCTAAGGGTGACATTGATCTTAAGCATGTTTGCACCGAAAAGCAATTAGCGGATTTATTCACTAAACCTCTTGATGAGAAAGTGTTTTGCAGGTTAAGAGGAGAATTGAACATCATTGATGCTTCAAACTTGGAGTAGAAACTCCATTGGATACATGCAAGACATGAGCTTATGACCAATCACGATATTTCTCTTATGATGAAAAATCTTATGTCTTGGATGTATTTGTATCTTGCATGCTATCTAACCCATGTAGGTACTTGGTTGAATCAAATTTCATGAGATTGTAACCTACTCACATCTTGACACCAAGTCTCTATACAAAGGTGGTTGAAGACAAGGAAGCACGAAACCATTCGAACATATCCTTTGACAAATTCTATGTTAAGCTTCATGATTGTCATTTTTGGATACACAAGTGCTCTTCCTTGCAAGATCTAACCCATGTAGGTAGATGGACTCAAATTCCAAGTGGTGCTCCAAATTCTTGATGAACTACATCAACCTCGAGCAACTCACACAAGTTCAACTACATGGACAACACCACCAACCAAGGTATGTTATTCCATGTTAGAGAAGCTTTACTCCAAGTCATGAGCTAAAGCAACTCGACAAGATGTGAATACATCAAGATGCTTAAACGAAAAATGGTAACCCCATTTTGAGCTTAAACGATGAGTATGACCTATGATCAAGTGATCTCACTTGACTCCTAAGTCAATATACTCTAACATAGGTGACTTAAATGGCCGACCATCTCTAGATGAAGTTCCCTTGTGTTTTCTTACGTGTTTTTGCATTTGTCTCATGCATATTTGTTTCCCCTTTCAAAAAAAACTTCATCTAGATTTCTTTCTTTCTGTTCTGCATTTTATGCATCCAATTCCTTGCAAATCTTTGTGAGATCTTATTAATCTAGTGAGCTGAGGTGACAAGTGTTTTCCCTGCGATGAACTCGGTTACACCGATTTCACAACAGGAAAAACAGTTTGCCACTTATTTTGTGTTTCCTTTGATCCAGCTCCACTCAATGAATCTTGTCCTCTACAAGCATCACATTTTTATCATTGCTTTATGTTGTGACTCAAGGATCAAACCCATTCACGCCAAATTCCAGAGGGAGAGAGAGATTACATCTTTATCAAGCCCTTCTTGGAAATTGATGTCAAAGGGGGAGAGAGAGATCACATCAAAGCTTATCATTTAGAGAGAGAGATCACATCTCAGAGGGAGAGAGAGATCCTTCAGGGGGAGAAAGAGAGATCTCCAGGGGGAGAGAATACTAGTAGAAAGTATTTCTCAAGGATCCCAGATGCTTGGTGTTCAAGAGGAGAGATGCCACATGTCTTCTTGAGGGGAAAGGCATGTTCATATGTGCTTACTTGCATTTGCTTGCATTAGCTCTGTTCATTTATATCGTTCAGCTCTGACTTTCTGTTCCCTATCTTCTCCCAGTATCCCATGCTAGATTCATGGGGAGCAAGACATCTAAGGGAAAGAAATCATTGAAATTCATTGCATATCTTTACTCTTGGGGACATGTCTAATCAACTGTGGTACCTAGTACTCACTCTCTACATGTCGTCCCAGTCTTGGTATTCTTGTGGTTTCTTCTGCTTGCTCACGGCTAGTAGATGTATCGTGTTATCTAACCTTGTTTACACAGGTTCATTCCATCCTAAGCCTACTCAAGACTACAAGGTAAGTATATGCATCACAATCATGTGTATGAGGAATTCTTGCTGATGTACATACTGTTTGCAAGAAGGACTCATGGGCATGAAGGTATTTCCTTTAATATTTTTATGCTCTGATGCATATGGCCAAGATACATGTAACACATTGCCTGCTTCTATCATCGTTATGCTCTCACATGCTTCTATATTTCATATTCACATGATTGCATACATGTAGGGGGAGCCTATGCTTGTTACATGTCTTTCCAAAGCTTTACTTGCTACTCTTTATATCCTTATCTAAAGCTTTGATGTATGTTGTCATCAATTACCAAAAGGGGGGAGATTGAAAGCACAAGTGCTCCCTAGGTGGTTTTGGTAATTAATGTCAACATATCTCTTGTTGGACTAACACTTTTATCTAGTATATTTCAGATAAGTTCAACATTGGAGTGGCATGGACTAAAGGATGTGGGAACTCCTTCAAGATGCTAAGGACAAAGGATTGGCTCAAGCTTCAAGCTCAAGACTCTTCATTTTACATTTCAGTGATCCAAGATCACATTGAGTCTATAAGAAAAGCCAATACTATCAAGGAGGGATGAGGTGTTGCTTAATGAGCCTCTTGCCTCATGTGCTTAGTGATATGCTCCAAAAACCCTCAACCACTTCCTCACATCCACATATGTCCTAAACCTAAAGTCAAACTCGCCCCATCGGTTCTTTCTATCCTGGCCACCGAAGTTTTGATGTCTTAGCCATCGCCACAAACCCTAGGCAAATCGGTCTCACCGATAGGGATCTCAGTCTCATCGAGATGGGATTGTAATCTCTGTGTATGTCCATTATCAAAATCGGTCTCACCGATTTTGAGCAATCAATACTACCGAGATTACAATGCAAGCTCTCTCGTTAACTTATTACCAAAATCGGTCCTACCGAGTTTGATAATCAGTTCAACCGAAGTTTGCTCGACCAACTCTCTGGTTAGCTAATTACCAAAATCGGTCCCACCGAAGTTTGTATGTCGGTCTCACCGAGATTACGTTATGCCCTAACCCTAACCATATCGGTCCTACCGAGTTGCATTTCGGTCCCACCGAAAATCCTAACGGTCACTAGGTTTACTAAATCGGTCCGACCGAGTCTGTTGAATCGGTCCCACCGAGTTTGGCAAATTGTGTGTAACAGTCAGATTTTGTGTGGAGGCTATATATACCCCTCCACCTCCTCTTCATTCGTGGAGAGAGCCATCAGACTGAACCTACACTTCCAGCATCCTATTTCTGAGAGAACTACCTACTCATGTGTTGAGGCCAAGATATTCCATTCCTACCATATGAATCTTGATCTCTAGCCTTCCCCAAGTTGCTTTCCACTCAAATCCTCTTTTCACCAGATCCAAATCCTATGAGAGAGAGTTGAGTGTTGGGGAGACTATCATTTGAAGCACAAGAGCAAGGAGTTCATCATCAACGCACCATTTGTTACTTCTTGGAGAGTGGTGTCTCCTAGATTGGCTAGGTGTCACTTGGGGGCCTCAGACAAGATTGTGGAGTTGAACCAAGGAGTTTGTAAGGGCAAGGAGATCGCCTACTTCGTGAAGATCTACCGCTAGTGAGGCAAGTCCTTCGTGGGCGGCGACCATGGTGGGATAGACAAGGTTACTTCTTCGTGGACCCTTCGTAGGTGGAGCCCTCCGTGGACTCACATAACCGATTACCCTTCGTGGGTTGAAGTCTCCATCAACGTGGATGTACGATAGCACCACCTATCGGAACCACGCCAAAAACATCCGTGTCTCCAATTGCGTTTGATTCCTCCAAAACCCTTCCCTTTACATTCTTGCAAGTTGCATGCTTTACTTTCCGCTGCTCATATACTCTTTGCATGCTTGCTTGCTATGTGTTGTGAATGTTAAACTTGTGCCTAAACTCCACTTAAACTTTAAAAAGGCTAAAAACTGCAACTTTGGTACTTAGTGTCTAATCACCCCCCCTCTAGACACCTCTTCTCAAGGTCCTACAATCATCACCGATAACGGCTCCAATTTCACAGCCGATGAGGTGAAAACCTGGTGTGCTAATCTGGGCATTAAGCTTGATTACGCCTCTGTCTATCACCCGCAAACAAATGGTCAAGTCGAACGAGCCAATGGTCTTATTATGAGCGGCATTAAGCCCAAACTAGTGTGGTCTTTGAAAGAATCCAACAAGCACTGGGTTGAGGAGCTCGACTCCGTACTCTGGGGGCTGCGGACCACACCGAATCGCACTACCGAATATACACCTTTCTTCATGGTGTACAACGCAGAGGCTGTGTTACCCTGCGACATTATTCATGACTCACCTCGAGTGCGCATGTACGAAGAGAGAGAGAGAGAGAGAGGCCGAGCTTGATCGGCAGGACAACCTAGATGCCCTGGATGAGGAGCGCGATGTTGCAAAAGCATGTTCCGCATTTTATCAACAACAAGCCCGCAGATATCAAAGCAGAGAAGTGCGAGCTAAGACTTATAATGTTGGCGAACTCGTTCTACGCTTGCCGGAGAAGAAAAAGGACAAACTCAAGCCCAAGTGGGAGGGTCCCTTCATCATTGACGAAGTTCTCACTGGAGGAGTGTACCGCCTGCGTGATGCATCAGACAATCGCCTAGAGCCGACCCCCTGGAACGCGACCAGACTCCGAAGATTCTATGCCTAGCACCGAACTCTTTGTTCGTCTCCTTCTCCCTATTGTTTCCATTATTGTTTCCTCTCTTTTCACTTTTTGTTTTTAGCCTTAAAGCTTTTAGATGCGGCTAAACCATGCACCTATGACATACACATCCTCAAATATGTACGTCCATTATGCACAGGGGCTTCTTGGACAGAAGCTTATTATTGTTGTTTTCCGAGCATCAAGCTCATCACATATGCATTTTTCTTCATATGTACCTTTTCTTCGCCATTATATGCATCGATATGACTTAAGTATTGGCCAAGCTGGGTTGCTGGCTCACATGCTTATGCCCTACGTTCCCGTTAGTTCGGCTAGGGCATAAAAGGAGCACCTCTACGGTTGTTACTGCCGGGTCATCCGGATGTGTACCTCAGACTGGGTGAAGCCGAAAGCTAGCGTTCTTAAGGGAATATTCGGTCAGCGTACTAAAGATGTTTTTACATTCATTCCACTATGAACCCCCAGATATTACGTATACTGCGATTTTTTCAATCACAGTTCGGACATGCACATTCATGCATGTACACCCAGGGAAAGGAACCCTTAACGGAACTATTCTCTCTGGAAGATGTTTCTTACAATCACAATGTAATATAACATAGCTAGCCGGATACAACTTGTCTGTTCAAGCAACTATGACCCCTACGACTAGTTACCACGCATACCGGTCTATTTTGCGCTCGGTATTCGGAAACACTCCACACCTTCTAGGTCTAGTGGTGAAGCGAAAAGGTCTGCCATGACAATTGTTTTACAATCCGGCTAGGGACAGACATGTCAAAAAAAGTACATAGTCACTTGGACTCAAAAATTTCCCCCTCTATACCATCTAACAGGTTGTCTAACTTACAATCCTGTTGGGAATATTTGGCGGCTACTTCTACTTGGTCATATACCAAATTAACAGGAATTTCTTTCCCATCTGACCCTAGAGGTCCAACCTAGGCCATATGATTTGGATCAAGCTTGGTATAATGTCGTGGATTTGTCACGGCAGATGTCCTAGTGTGAGGACTTAGTCGTGAGGCCAACGCATCTATGCGGTAGCTTGAGAGGGGTTGAGCAGAATTGAGAAACACAACACAAGACAAGGGTTTAGATAGCTTCGGGCCCCGAGAAACATCACTCGGTAACAACCCTACATGCTGTTTGTGGCTAGGTCTCATTATCATCACGAGGGAGTCGCCGTAAACCAGCTCTCCTAGTTATGTCTAGCCCTAAGATTATTGCTTGTTTGCTTGTCCCTCTTTGGGGAGCCCTGCCCCTCCTTATATGTGTTCAAGGGGCGGGTTACATGACTAGTCCTAGTAGGACTAGGATTACTCTATTACAAGTGGAGTCCTAGTCTTGCTTCCTTTATAAGGGAATATTCCTTATGCCTTTCCTTGTAAACCGCCCACCATAGTATGAACCGGCCTTACGGGCCTTGGGCCTTGTCATCCGTCTGTCCCACCAGCGGGTTACTGTGAGTCGCCAAGTCCGGCGGGTTATACTCCGTCTTGATTTACGCCATGAGGTATATCCTCGACATTAGCCCCAGTTTAATTTGGATTTATCCATGTTAAACGATCTGCAACATAAACACAAGAACAAATTTGGCGGGTTGTGCTCCGCTTTAAATATTCTTAAACCGGCCCTTGATCATCCTTAATTCCTTGTCATTTCTTCCTTCTAAAAAATCCGAGTCAATATACCAGCTTCAAAATCAATTTGCTGACATTGGTATCTTGTAGAGAAATATTGTAAGAAATAGTCCACTTGAGCCGGCTTCCAAAGCGCCGGCTTAATACAAATATTGGACTTGAAATACTCATCTGATTTCCAGCCGGCTCGAATATGTAGAACTTGCCGATTTATCATTACCAAAATTGCCGGGTTATAAACAGATGATGCCGAGTCGTAATTGTCACTGACGCCGGGTCATAATTGTTGCAGACACCGGGTCAATCTGGTTTGCTCAGAACTGAGAATTTGAAGATTTTTCTCCCTTATATCCATATTACCTGTAGCCCCCCAAGTCTTGAGCAGAACAAAGTGATGGCTTAAGACTTGCTTCAGTATAAATACTGCCACTTTTGAAGAAATCCATGTTGTTCATCCCAGTCACTAGTAAAAACTGAATATTCCATATTATGTAGCCCCCCAAGTGCGGGGTTGTCATGCTTGCGACAACACAGGACTTGTAATTACTGATGCTCAAAAAACTTCAACCAGTGTAGCCCCCAAGGGCTGGGTCATTATGCAATAATGAGCAGGGACTTTATAAATATGATCATGTAGATTTGAACAACAACGTGTAGCCCCCAAGGGCCGGCTCAGTAAAATAATATTGAGCTGAGACTTTATATATACTTCATTGAAAATAACATCATATGATGTAACCCCCATCATGGGGCTTGAACCCACATCCACAAGGTTAAGAGCTTTGTGCTTTACCAACTGAGCAATAAACCTTTCAATATAATGGATTAAAGTTTGTGTACCTTAAATTTTTTGATAGAAGCATTTGTTAGCCCCCAAGGGCCGGCTCATTACACTGAAGTCAGGTCTTCAATAAGGTGAGCAAAAAATGACTTTGCATTAGCCCTAAGTGTCATGGTGCATGCTTGCAGCGACATGAGACTTGCATATTTGATGTAATCTCAACTTGAATAATGTAGCCCCAAGTGCGGGTCGTAAGCACTGCGGCGACTTCGGGACTATTCCTTCAATTGTAGAATAAATCATATCCTTTGATAATATAATAGCCTTTGCGCTTAAAGCGACTTTGAAAACCTTAATCATAATATTGGCAATTGATAACCATAATAAAATCCAGCCATGTTGTCTATTTGAAGATTTGAATAATATAATCCAATGATTTATGAGCGCATGATTCCAATGGCGCAATCCAAATATATAATGGCGACTTATAGTCCCAAGCCAGGCCGGTTTAATAAACACCGAATAATTTATCATCATACTGGCGACTTATAGTCGAAACGAGGTCGGGTCAATAAGCACCGGATTATAACTGATCATATACTGACAACTTGTAGTTGAAAGCCAAGCCGGGTCAATAAACGCCGGTTTATCATAAGATATTATAAACCTCATCAAAGGAGAAAAAACATGGCAAATAAAAGCATAAAAAGAACATGCGAGGCTTTTCATGGGCTGCCAGGCCACTGAGTTAAATCCTTTTACAAAGCCTTTTAAGATGGACCTCACATTAACCAATCATCGTTTTAACTTTGACAAGTTCAGGGTCTATAAGATTGACTTGCCAAACGTTCGGCGGGTCATACCAGGATTACATGGACGGAGTGGCTTACTTAAAAAGGCAGGATAACCTGGGGTTTTAGGTGAATACACCTGGCTTACAAGCCAGGCTTGATAGCCTATTACAAGGGTGTAGACTCATTGTTCTTAGAGAAGCAAAGAGCCCCGAGCAATATTTTGAGGCTGTGCTCGATGGGTGCCTATGTTTGAGCTGTGCTTTTGCAACACTCTCTTTGGCCCCAAGTGATTTCCGGTGGCCTTACGCTGATCAAGAGGTGTAGCTATGGTTCGAATCTGACCAAGCCCCAAGTGATTTCCACAGGTGGCCTTCTGTTGATCAAGAGGTGTAGCTATGGTTGAATACGACCAAGCCCCCAAGTGATATATATATATATATATATATATATATATATATATATATATATATATATATATATATATATATATATATACACATATATGGCTTTATAAGTCGGATCAATGGGTAAATAGAACTCCGCTTTATAAGCGAAGCCCCCAAGTGATATATTTCTGAGTTGTGCCTATGTTTGAGTTGTGCTTTCGCAACACTCTCTTTGGCCCCTTTTAACTTTTCCAAGAACTCGAACTTTGCGAGAGATATTTCTTATTGAACCGGATGTTAAACCAGATATTGAGAGCTTCAAAGCTTTATGGGAGACATCTTTCCCTTGAACCGGATTTTAAACCGGAATCTTCATTTTCAGCCGGAAATTTTCTGACGACCTTTAAATTCGAACTTACGAGAGATTAATTCTTTTTTGAACCGGAAATTCTTAAACCGGATTTGAGAGCTTCATATCTTTGTGGGAGAAGAGATTTCCCTTGAACCGGATTTTAAACCGGCATTCTTCATTTTGAACCGGAAATTTTCTAACAGCCTTTAAATTTTCATTAATATGGTAGTAGCCTCTGGGATCGGGTTATCTTTCCCTCCAACGTCCTGGGGTTCTTGAATTAACTGAAAACCGGCAACATTTGCTGAGTCATATCATTGTAGCCCCCGAGTCTCAAGGCGACTCGAGGAGTTGGCTTGAGATTCTCCATATTTTGACCGTGATATAAACCGACATAAATTGTATATCATTGGTGTTTGATAGCACGATGTGAATCCACAGAAGGTTGAGGTACTGCGGCGGGTTATAAATGATCCCGTATGAGTAGTGTAAACCTTCGGCCAATGGTTTCTTCAAGCGGCTATTTGAAGTTAACCAAAGCGTAGTGGCAGCAACCTGCGCTTTGCCCATTGGGCCACCCAGTGCAGACGACGGTTGATAGCATATGATAATTTGCCTCCATTTTGTTGAAAGAAAAAAATCGGGCTACCCAAGCTGTGACTTGCTCATACTTAATAAACAGCTCATGCAGACAGGTGCGGCCCGGTATGTTGATGTAGACCAGGCCGCGAGAGACGGACGACAAAGACGACCGCGACATCAGAGGCGATATAGATAAATGAGCCGGCCACGGTGTTGTAAGCCGGTGCAGTCTAGTGAACCGGCCGCGGGGGCGGACGGGTGAGTTGTATGCGATGTTGTAAACCGATGCGGACGAGAGAATCAGCCGCAACGTTGTAAGCCAGTGCGGACAAGAGAGTCGGCCACGGTGTTGTAAATCAGTGCAGACGGGAGAGTCAGCAGCAACGTTGTAAGCCGGCGCGGACGGGCGAGTTAGCCACATCATGTTGACATAAACTGGTCTGCAGAATGACAGCTTACACATATATTCATCGAGTTTGATGGTATGGTCAGATGCTAGCTCATTTATAATGGTGGCACGAGCTATGCATCCATGACACGACCATAGCTTTTTGCAATGAATAATTGCTCCTGCATTGATAATATCGCATGGCTTGAGTAATTTGTTCTTTAAAGAATAAAAAATGTATCAATAAAAATTGATTGGACAGATTTCACCTTGATATGTTAGGCCGAAAATTATCAGCCATGGTGTTGAAGATCACGACGGTGAAATTGAAATCAACCACGAGTGAGTCGTCCGCGGAGGCGGACAGATGAGCCGATCACGGCGTTATAAGTCGGTGCGGTGAAGCGAGTTGATGTGAACCGAACCCACGAGGCCGATGACTTGCACACTTCCATCCATCGGGTAGTGTGGCACGGATGAAACGCCGGTGCAGAACGTTGCCAGCACATGCTCCGTACTCACAGTGTAATGACTCATTTGTAATGAACAATTGTCATGTGAAACAATACTACATGCCCAAGTAATTGTTCTCAGACAAATTAATAGGTACTGATAAAATAAACTGAATAAATAGCACCTGATATATTTGGACAACCAATGTGAAACGTCCGCGAGAATTTGATAAGGATGTCTTGCTGACCGTCTATAATGCACATCAGTGCGACTGGCCTTGTAATGTGGGTATTGCTGCCACCACTTCGATCGATGTAGGAGGCTGGTAATCGGAGTCGCTTTGTCCGGACGCAGCTATTCTTGACAAAAATCTCGCCTGTACATTAATCCGTCTTGATGCACATTAGTGGCTTTCCTCTGGTTGATCTTTTGATTACTAAACTTGCTATTTGTCAGTCCAGCTTAAATCCTTCATCACGTGATCTCCCTTTTTTATTATTCCTCTTTAGTCTCACGTGGGAGTGGATGCCACGTCTCCTTCCGGTACTTGTGCGTGTACTGCTTCAAGGATTGGCAGTACTCCTGCAGAACGACCTGACTGATTGATAAATTGCTCCGCCTTAAAAAAAATTCTTGATGGTCTTGCTTTATCCTGACACAATGTACGGCGGTTCAGGGCGAGTTTGGCGCCGCAGAATCGTCTGAGTCCGTGTGCACGCCAGGGTCCTTCTCTAGGTCATGGCCGGCTTGAACAAATCCGTCCGAGTCGAGTTGAGTTTTGACTTTTGCCTTTGGTCATGCGGCGTGCGGATCGAGCAGCGGTGTGGCTTCACGATGAATAGTAGTACTACTTGCGACCATATAGCAGACCGTCTCAGATTGGCAACTTCTGCGGTCCCACGGAAATGATCTGGCTGGTGAATCATCAGGGCGCCTCCGGCGGCTGTTCGCAGCCTTTAGCTCTTGTCTTGGCCCTGTAGAATTAATCACAACTCTAATCATAAACAATGAACACGTCGGTTCTGCCAAATGACTGTCCCACACCGGGTCATCTTGCACAATTCTTCCGTGCCGGTTCTTCTTTATCCGGCTGATCGCAAATTTCTCGAAACCCTAAGAACAGATCCCTCCAAGAACTCAACACCACCGTGCGCAGGCCCCACGGTGGGCGCCAACTGTCGTGGATTTGTCACGGCAGATGTCCTAGTGTGAGGACTTAGTCATGAGGCCAACACATCTATGTGGTAGCTTGAGAGGGGTTGAGCGGAATCGAGAAAGGCAACACAAGACAAGGGTTTAGACAGCTTCGGGCCCCGGGAAACATCATCCGGTAACAACCCTACAAGCTGTTTGTGGCTAGGTCTCATTATCATCACGAGGGAGTCGCCGTAAACTGGCTCTCCTAGTTATGTCTAGCCCTAAGATTATTGCTTGTTTGCTTGTCCCTCTTTGGGGAGCCCTGCCCCTCCTTACATGTGTTGAATGGGCGGGTTACATGACTAGTCCTAGTAGGATTAGGATTACTCTATTACAAGTGGAGTCCTAGTCTTCGTCCTTTATAAGGGAATATTCCTTATGCCTTTCCTTGTAAACCGGCCCACCATAGTATGAATCGGCCTTCTGGGCCTTGGGCCTTGTCATCCGTCTGTCCCGCCCGCCGGGTAACCAGTGAGTCACAAAGTCCGGCCAGGTTACGCCGCGGGGTATATCCCCGACATATACCGTGTTTTCACCATGGACCAGGCCTCTCACGCACCTTCCCGGCAGGCCGATATCTTCCATAATCAGAAACGCTGTCGCGCTCCCTTGAATAGCTGTACAAGCTCCTCCATACTTCCTGGAGGGGAGGCGGATGGCCATAAGGCCTTGGCAACACTTCGCATCGCCTACCGGGCTTGCTCCTGCATTTGCGACAGCTCTTGTAGCAGATCGCCTGAAGATCCGGACATCTCCTCTTCGGGACGGCGGTCAAAGATACCCTCTGAGACATAACTCTGTCAGTTAGTTTCCTTGCCGAATTACACGGAGGCAAGTTTGAACACATACTAAATATGCCGCCTCGCAGCCTCTTATTTTCCTTCACGGAGTTAGCCAGCTAGGCCCACACATCTTTTGTTCTTCGCCCGGTGGGTATTGGAATCTTTGAGTTTGTTTTCTCCTCCTGACCCATGTCAAGATATCGTTCGCCATGACCCGTTGCCTTTTGGCTTATTGTTCACCCGCTTGCACGACTTCTAGTGCCTCCTTCAGTTTATCTGACGATCATGCCATGGGATATGCAACACTATTAGCATTACTGGTATATAATTATATTTTCTCGATGGAGGGGAATATTACCAGGCGATGCCTTCTTGGATTGTTCCAGTTGGACGGTAGCGACATTTAGCTCGGTCCGACACTTTTCCAGTTCTTGAGACAACAGGTTGTTCCTCTCCGTAAGCACCTGGTTATACAATGATCCTTAAATCAGTTGTATCAACTACTTCAACTCTCGGGGGCTACTGGTATATAATTATCATATTTGGACAATGTAAACTTACCAACATATCTTCCAAATGCTGGTCTGTGGCTCTGTTAAGCCCGTCTCGAGCAGCTCGGATGTATGCATCAGCCGAGCTGAAGGCATTGAATGGTTCATGGCGCTCTCCACTTCCGAGTTTGTGACGGATACATCATATGAATCCTCTGCCAAAGGACAATCTGGCGTCACTCCCGTATCAGCCCGTCTTTCTGGCGAGTGCGGAACACGGCTGTTGGGAGTATGACTGGCAGGACCGCCGGACATAGTCCGGCGATCGCTTTTCCTGATAAGGCACAAACGGAAAATGTCACAGTTGGATGTGAATGCCAAGGGGCATATTTACAAAGCTATACCTCTTCGATGAAGGCTCGGCCGTGTCTTTGTTTGCCTTCCTCTTCGAAGGCTGGCCCGGCATGGGCACCGCTCTCTTTGGAGTTGCCTCTGGCGTAGCATGGCGCGCCGAACGCCTCCCCTTTGGAGCTCGAGACAGTATGGTGGGTGAGGTGGAATAAGGAAGCTCTTTCGGAGGAGATGTCCCCTGATTACTTACATGTGAGGCAGGGAGAAGACCGGGATAGTCGGAGGTGATGACGACTTCCGTGCCATCATAGCTCGCCTGGTAGAACACCCCATCCTCGAGGACCACAAATATGTCCGGATCCTCTTCGAATCCGGGGTCGAGGTCCCGGTTGTGGTCCTCTGGCTGTGGGGTGGGGCTGTGGAGCCCCTTGGTGATCTTTCGCCATTCCTGTTACAAATGGACGGATTAATGTTCATTAAAAGTGACTCACGGGGTAGAATGAGTAGAGCAGTGGGATTTGAACTCACCCAGCTAAGCGGACTTCACATGGAAAATCCATCTCGGAACTTAATACGAGTGAATTCCTCTTTCTCCCCTTTGTATAGTTCAGCCAGTATTTTGGCCAGAGAGGCGGGGGTGTCCAGACCCTTCCGACCACAGTGGGAGGCGTCATCTTCCCCATTATAGTGCCACATGGGAAGCCCTTTGTACTGGAGTGGCTGAACCCCCCGTACTATGGAGGTTGCCATTACCTTGACTCTTGATAGTCCGGTCGGGCAAGCATCTTTATCTTGCTCATCGGTTGACGGACTTCCGCACTATCTTCCTCCTCGAGGCTCGAGGGCGCCCGGCTATGGCGCTTCTTCAATGGAACACTTGTAAATTTGGGAAGACCCATTGATTTGGGTCGGGAAGGCGGCGTCCTTGATATAGAACCATCCGAAGGCCACTCTTGGTGCCTTCTTGGCGTGCGGACAGGTATCCGGTCGGCGATGCGCCATACCTTGGCTCCCCCCACTTCAAATATTGATCCCTCTTGGTTACGAGGGACGAGGCAGAATAGCTTCCTCCACAATTCAAAATGGGCCTCACAACTCAGGAATAACTCGCAAAGAGCAACGTAACCCACGATGTGCAGGATGGAGGCAGGAGTGAAATTGTGCGATTGAAGGCCATAATACTCCGAAGTCCTCGGAGGAGCAGTGGATGGGAAAGCCAACACCTTTCAACAAGTGGGGAACAAAGCACACTCTTTCCTCCTGGATGGATTGGGGAAATTCTCACTTTGAGCCTCGCCTTTGAAGGAAGTCAATCACCTTTCGAGCAGGGGACTAGATCTGCAGGGGGAAGAAATCCCTGTGTCTGCAGCTTCACTAGCCGACCGTAGGATACAGAACATTTCTCCCAATAGCCTTTTTCGGGGTTGTGGGGATGGGAGGAAGAGCTGGGAGGACTAGCCATGTTGGAATGGTTTCTCCTAGCGAGCTCTGAGGATTCCTCGCTTTATGTAGAATGGATCTGAAGATCCCAATCTCTTTAAATAGACGCCTTTCTTACATGGTCAGGGTGATATGTGCAGAAATACCCCGACCTCTCGTATTCGCTCGATACGTGGAAGCTGAAGTCGTGAATGCGTGGAAGCCGATGGGCATGACATTAAATGGAAAGCCAAATACTACTCTTTAAGTCAGGTACTTTGAAGTAATCGGAGTAGGAACCCGCCTTGCAATGCCGAAGACAATTTGCGCGCCGGACACCTCGTCATTGAAGCCTGGTTCAGGGGCTACTGAGGGAGTCCTGGATTAAGGGGTCCTCGGGCGTCTGGACTATGGTACGTGGGCCGGACTGATGGGCTGTGAAGATACAAAATCGAAGACTCTCTCCCGTGTCCGGATGGGACTCTCCTTGGCGTGGAAGGCAAGCTTGGTGCCCTGATATGAAGATTCCTTTCTCTGTAACCGAGTTTGTACAAACCTAGACCCCTCCGATGTCTATATAAACCGGAGGGCTTAGTCCGTAGAGGCAATCATAATCATAGTCATACGGGCTAGACTTTTAGGGTTTTAGCCATTACGATCTCGAGGTAGATCAACTCTTGTAATACTCATATTCATCAAGATCAATCAAGCAGGAAGTAGGGTATTACCTCCATAGAGAGGGCCCGAACCTGGGTAAACATTGTGTCCCCCGTCTCCTGTTACCATCAACCTTAGACGCACAGTTTGGGACCCCCTACCCGAGATCCGCCGGTTTTGACACCGACATTGACACCGACATTGGTGCTTTCATTGAGAGGTCCTCTGTGCCGTCAATAGAAGGATCGATGGCCCGCCTTGTCGTCAATGACAAAATCACCTCTGGAAGGGCCCTAGCTCCTGGGCAGATCCTCCAGCTTGATAGTTTTACCATGGGCGCCTGCTCGGCCGTTAAGCCAAAACCGGTCCTCAAACTGCCAAAATCATCTCCGCATCGGCCTCAAACACTCAAATAAGATGGATCCGACAGATGTCTCGTCTTTGAACGAACTTCTAAATCGCATCGCTGCCCTAGGGGTCGCAACAGACTACGATCGGAATGGGCTTAAACCCAATCAAAGGGAAATCAGGTCCTCGCTAATCAACCATCTGGTTGCGGTTGTGGAGGAGCAATCCAAGGATATCTCTCCCCCTATGCTGAGAACAAGCTACGTTCGGATTTCCGAGCCCTGCGAGCTGGATACCCATCTTCGGGAAGAGACTCCTTGTCCTCGAACATAGAACGAGCGTTGAGCTTGAAAACTCCCGGGATATTCCGGATCTGGGCTAGTGACCTCGAAATTCTTAAAACTCCGGATCCCGGTGGGTGGGGTTCAATTTAAGCCCGCGCCCACCACAAGAAATATTCCCCAAGCAATTCGGTCCTCCGGACATATGCGACCCTAATGTATGTCTTGGCAACAACCTCAGGAAACAGTCCATCACTTTTGGGCCAGATTCCTCCTTGTTAAAAACAAGATCAAAGATTGCTGCGACGATGACGCGGTTTCAGTATTTTGCCGCAATTGTACGGACGAGGGGATCCTCAGTGCCCTCAACCGACGCCACATACTACACTTTGCAGATTTGACACACATAGTACAGAAGTATTGCGCAATGGAAAGCGCCTGGAAAGCCCAGACAACTCGGTGGGAACCGCCGACCTTTAAGCCACCCACCAGACGGGCAAAAAGGATGCACCCACACGGGGCACCTGATCATCACCCTACAGACAAGAACATTAAGCCCTTAACGAGACACAAAACTGTCCTCGATGAATGGCTTAACAAGCCCTGCCAGATACACACGACGCCAAATTCTGAACAAACACACAACCTTCGGGCATGTTGGGTACTCCAGCAGGTGGCCAAGAGCGGTGAGGTTATCCTCACCAATACGACCTAAGAGAAATACTCTCCGGAGGACGATGATCTCAACGTCTTTACGGTCTTCTAGACCTTTTCTTCAAATAATCGGCATAAAAGGGCACTCTGCGACCTCGCCGAAGTCAACCAAGTAGTCGCAGTAAACCCTTGGAACGATACGGCAATAACTTTCACTGCCAATGATGAACCGAGGGCTCGATCAGTCCACGCACCAGCCGCTTTGGTCTTAAACCCAATCGTCGATGGTTTTCAGCTCGCTAAAGTGCTCATGGACGGTGACAGCGTACTAAATCTCATCTACAAGGACACGCTCAATAAAATGCAAATAGACAAGAGCAGCATCGAGCAAAGCGGCACAACCTTTCGAGGCATTATCCCCAGTCGAGAAGCGCGATGCTGGGGGAAAATCAAACTCGATGTGGTATTCAGCACGCCGGAGAACTATAGGTCCGAGGAGTTAACCTTCCACATGGCACCTTTCAACAGCGGATATCACGCCCTATTGGGGCGAGACGTGTTCTGCGCTTTGAAGCCATACCCCATTACGGGTACATGAAGCTCAAAATGCGGGCCCAATAGAGTTATCACTATCACGATGATCAGGACATAGCACTTCGTGCCGAGAACAAAACTGCATCCTTGGCCTCGAGGCATTATCCGAGGCCCTTGCGGCCGAGGAACAAACCGCTCTGTGTTCCACAGTGGACAGAGACGATGTAATCCTTGATAAGAGGCCTAAGTCCACTTCTTTCAAGCCAGCAGACGAAATAGTCAAATTTCAAGTTCACCCGACGGATCCTAATAAAACAACAGCCATTGGAGCACAGCGGGATCCGATGGTCGACGCCGCCCTAAGAGCATTCCTGCGTGAGAACTGGGACATCTTTGCCTGGCATCCCTCGGACATGCCAGGAATCCCACGCAGACTGGGCGAAACACAGCCTCAATATAATAAAGGGGTCCAAGCCAGTCAAGCAAACACTGCGGCGATTTTCCGAACCCAAGCGGCAAGCTATGGGGGAGGAGCTAGCCAAACTACTTGAAGCCGGGTTCATCAGAGAGATCAAACACCCAGACTGGCTAGCAAACTTGGTCATGGTGCCAAAGAAGGACAAATCCTGGCGCCTCTGTGTCGATTTCAAAGACCTCAACAAGGCTTGCCCTAAGGACCACTTCCCTGCCCGCATTGACCAAAGCATTGATGTAACGGCAAGACACGATTCACTGTGTTTCCTCGATGCATACTCCGGATACTATTAGATTAAAATGAAGGAATCTGATCAGGCCGCAACGGCATTCATTACTCCGTATGGGCCTTTCTGCTTCAACACTATGCCTTTCTGACTCAAAAACGCCAGCACCACTTACCAACGCATGATTCAAACATGCTTGGAAAAACAAATTGGCAAGATGGTGGAGGCATATGTAGATGATGTAGTCATCAAAACTAAACATGTCGAATCATTGGTGGATGACTTACGCCTTACATTCAACAACCTCCGAACATATGACATATGACTCAATCTGGAAAAATGCATTTTCGGCGTTCCGGCCGGAAATCTACTCGGGTTTATTGTTTTCAATAGAGGAATCGAAGCAACTCCGGCCAAAATCCGAGCCTTGTCACAATTGGCAACACCAACAGACCTAAAGCAGGTCCAAAAACTAACTGGGTGAGTGGCAGCCTTGAGCCGCTTTATCTCCAAATTGGGAGAGAAAGGCGCTGCCGCTCTCGCTGCTCGACGCATCACCACTTTGAGTGGGCCAGACGCGGCAATAGCCGGGTTGGAAGAAATAAAAACTTTGTTAGCAAACAACCCAATCCTTGTCGCACCTAACATCGGCGAACCTATGCTACTGTACATATCTGCAACTCACCAGGTAGTGAGCGCTGTACTCGTCGTCGAACGAGAGGAAGAGGGACACAAATTCCCACTCCAAAAACCAGTATATTATGTATCGACGGTTCTCACACCATGCAAATCCGATACCGCACTATCAAAATATAAGCGTGTCACGGTTTTCATGGCATCTCGGAAGTTGCAGCACTACTTTCAAGAGTGCTCGATCACGGTGGCCTCCGAGGTACCACTGAATGAAATCATAAACAATTGAGATGCCACCGGCCGCATTGAAAAATGGGCTATCGAGCTCTTACCATTTGAAATAACATACAAGCCACGCCGAGCTATTAAATCTCAGGTGTTGGCCGACTTTGTCGCCGAATGGACAGAAGCTGAACTCCCTAAAGAATACGGCACATACTCCAACTGGGTGATGTACTTCAACGGCTCCAAAATGTTAGCCAGATTGGGGGCCAGTGTCATCCTAACATCCCCTACAGGGGACACAGTCCGTTATGTATTACAAATCATGTATACGGACACCAATAACGCAACCGAATATGAGGCACTACTGCATGCTCTCCGGATGGCTGTTTCTATGGGCATACAACACGTCGAGGTGCGTGGGGATTCGAACCTCGCAATATCCCAAATAAACGGAGCATTCGATGCAAAAGATCCAAAGATGGCGGCTTACCGCAACACCGTACTCAAAATATCAGCTCGGTTTGGGGGGCTCGAGTTCCTACATGTGGCCCAAGACAGTAATCAAGCAGCAGACATCCTTGCTCGAATGGGCGCTAAACGCGACCCCGTCCCGCCTAACACCTTCGTGGAAAGGCTTTTTAAGCCATCCCTAGTATGCCAGGACGAGAGCGGAAATACCAGTCCGGTGCCGATCACACACCTGGATGCCGAACATGATTCGGATATCATTGGGGGCTCGGGCACCGAACCAACACCTTTCGCCCATGTAATCATGGCGGTAATCGCTCCATGGACCGAACCTTTCTTGGCCTACCTTAATAGGCAGGAGCTCCCTGATGACCAGAATGAGGCTCGTTGTATCGTTCGACGCTCGAAAGCCTACAAAGTTCATGAAGGAGAACTCTACAAGAAAAAACACCACTGGAGTTCTTCAAAGATGTATCTCCGAAGAGGAGGGGCGGAAACTTTTGGCCGAAATACATGCTGGCCTCGGCGGCCATCATGCTGCAGCTCGGGCCCTTGTAAGCAAGGCCTTCCGTACAGGTTTCTTCTGGCCCACGGCTCGAGAAGATGCACAGGCCCTTGTACAACGTAGCCGGATGCCGACTTTTCGCCAATCAAAGCCATATGCGCTCACGACCCTAAGAACAATCCCCATTACACGGCCTTTTGCGGTGCAGGGGCCTAGGCGTGGTCGGACCCCTTAAAGGGGAAGCCATAAGAAGAAATATTCTTTGGTTATGGTGGATAAATTTACTAAGTGGATAGAGGCCCAACCAGTAAAAACGGCTGAAGCCGGACCGGTGATAGATCTTATCTCCGGTTTTGTAGACCGTTATGGTGTCCCACATAGCATAGTTACTGACAAGGCTCTAACTTCACAGCTGACGAGGTGAAAAATTGGTGTGCGAATCTGGGTATCAAGCTCGATTACGCCTTCATATATCACCCTCAAACAAACAGTCAGGTTGAATGGGCCAATGGCACGATAATGAGTGGCATTAAACCCGGACTAGTGCGATCCCTAAAGGAGTCGGATAAACCTTTGGGTCGAGGAGCTCGACTCAGACTGGGGTTGAACCACGCCCAATCGCACGACCGGATGCACACCCTTCTTCATGGTGTACGGCGCAGAGGCTGTCCTGCCCTGTGACATTATTCATGACTCACCTCGAGTGCGCATGTACAAAGGGTGAGAAACCGAGCTCGATCGGCAGGACGATCTAGACGGCCTGGAAGAGGAGCGTGATGTCGCAAGAGCCTGTTTCGGATTTTACCAACAACAGGCTCGAAGATACCAAAGCAGAGAAGTGCGGCGAAGACATATAATGTCGGCGAACTCGTTCTACGCCTACCAGAGAAGAAAAAGGACAAGATCAAGCCTAAATGGGAGGGTCCCTTCATTATATATGAAGTTCTCAATGGAGGAGCCTATCACCTTCGCAATGCATCGGATAATTGCTTAGAGCCGAACCCATGGAACGCGGCTCGACTCAGAAGATTCTACGCCTAAGTTCGGACATCTACCTCTATTAGTTCCTTTTCTCCTTTTCAATTTTTTTTCTTTTCTCATTTTTATAAGATTTCTAGCATGTGTTGGGTAGGCCGCTTTGCTTGAGGGGTATGCATGTTTAAATGTACACACCCCACCATAACTGGGGGCTTCTCTCAATAGAAGCTTATTATTATTTTGAGCATAGAGCTCACCAGCATATATATGTGTCGTTTGCTCATATATGTCCTTTCTTCGCCATTATATGCACCTCTATGACTTAAGTTTTTGCCAAGCTGGGTTTCCTGGCTCCTGTGCTTATGGCCTACGTTCCCGCTTGTTTGGCTAGGGCATAAAGGGAGCACCTCTGCGATTGTTACAAACCGGGTCATCCGAACATGTACCTCAGACGGGTGAAGCCGAAACCTAGCGTTCTTAAGAGAATAATTGGTCGGCGGACAAACGACGAACGGCCTTCGTGGCAATATATAAATTCTCAAAATATAAAGCCCCTTGTGATTTTTAGCATCACAGCATAGGCATGCATAAACAACACATGCTGACCCAGGGAGAGGAACCCTTAAAGGAACTATTCTCTCTGGAAGATGTTTCTTACGTTAAAAAGTAATATAACATAACTCCCCGAATACAGCTTGTATGTTCAAGCAACTATGACCGGACTGCCTGGTTTCCGAACATACTCGGTGTTTACCATAGGTATGGTATTCAGAAACACTCCAAACCTTGGGTTTCGGAGGTCGAAGCGGAAGGTCTGCCATGACAATCTTTTACAATTCGGCTGGAGATAAGTTTGATGATAAAATGTATTGTTACATGGAATCACACGCCTACTCTTTATCCATATCATCTATCAGGTTGTCTAGTTTACAGTCCTGCTGTGGAAGTTTGGCAGCGGTCTTCACTTGGTCGTACACCAAGCTAACCGGAATTTCTTGTCCGTCTGGTCCCCGAGGTCTGACCCGGGCCATATGATTCGGATCAAGTCCGGTATACCGCGTTTTCACCATGGCCCAGGCTTCTCGTGCACCTTCTCGACATGTTGATGCCTTCCATAGCTCAAAACAAAGACGAGCTCCCTTGAATAAATCACGAGCTCGTCCATAATTCCTGGAGGAGAATCGGATGGCCATAAAGCCTTAGCCATGTTCTTCATTGCTTTCTGAGCTCGCTCATGCACTTTGGATAGCTCTTGTAGCAAGTTGTCTTGAAATCCGGACACTTCTCCCTTGGGCCGCCCAGTTAACAAACCTATAGGAACAAATCTCGTTAAACTTTCCATCAGGGGACCATATGAAAGTTAGGTTCAAGGACATACTATATGTGCCGCCTTTCAGCTTTCTGTTCTCTTTCAAGGCATCCGACAGTTGGGCTCTTACGTCCTTTAGCTCTTCGGCTTGCTTGATGTTTGCATCCTGTAGTTTGTTCTTCTCATTAATGGTCCGTGTTAATACACGTTGACGGTACTTCTTGCCCCTCGGCATGTTGTTTGTCACTTTGAGAAGCCTTTTAGCCTCTCCTCCAAGCCCGATCTGTTGATCCTGCTGTAATAAACAAAACAATGCATATTTAAAAATAATTGTTGGCGCAAAATCGTATTTTCGGACAATCGTTGTTCTTACCATCCGGTGCCTTCTTGGATTTCTTCAAATTTTCCAGTTCGGCGGTGACAACAGTTAGCTTGGTCCGACATTATTCATGCTCCTTGGACAACATGTTATTTTTCTTCGTGAGTGCCTGATGATATAACGACTCTTAAATCAGTTGGGCCAACTGCTTCAAGTCTCGGGGGTTACTGGCACATGATTATTGAATCTACGCAAAGTTTTTACCCGCATATCCTTTGAAAGCTGGTGAGTGGCTCCGGCAAGTCCATCCCGAGCAGCTCGGATATATGCATCCGCAGAGCTGAGGGCATTGAACGCCTCTTCGGTGAAACTTGGGTCG
Source organism: Aegilops bicornis (assembly GCA_021605145.1). Classification (NCBI taxonomy): domain Eukaryota; kingdom Viridiplantae; phylum Streptophyta; class Magnoliopsida; order Poales; family Poaceae; genus Aegilops; species Aegilops bicornis. Next base: position 335,439,563 of record CM038674.1, read on the forward strand.
CGCATGGCCTCTTTCCGCCGCCGATGATTCATCGCGCTCTCCACTTCGGAATTGGTGACAGATACATTATCTGAATCCTCTTGGAGATGACAATCCGGCATTGTGCCCGTATCAACCCTAGTCCTTGTGGCAGGGTCCGGGGCTGGATTGGTAAATGCATGGCCGACGAGGTCCCCGGCGTATGCTCTTCCTAAAAATGGCCCAGCGGAAAAACGTCACAATTCGGTCTATCCGCCGAGTGCATGTTAAAAACTATACCTCTTTGGTGAAGGCGGGGGCCTGGTAGTATCACCGTTTGCCCTTCTTTTCAAAGACTCGCCCTGCGCGGGCGTCGCCTTCTTAGAGGACGCCTCTGATACAGCTCGGCGAGACGAGCGCCGCCCCTTCGGAGCATGAGACAGTGCGGTGGGTGAGGCGCAATGGGAAAACTCTTTTGGAGGAGACGTCTCCTGGGTACTTACATGGGAGGAGGGGAGAAGGCCAGGGTAATCAGCTATAATGGCCACTTCCGTGCTGTCGTAGCTCACCTTATAAAAGACTCCCTCCGTAAGTTCTATAAATATATCCGGATCTTCATATCCGGGATCCAGGTCTAGAACATGGTCCTCCGGCTGCGGAGCGGGGCTGTAGACCCCCTCGACAAATTTTCTCCACTACTATTAAAAGTAGGTGGATTAAATTCAACTAGCATAACTCTAGAAAAGGCTGAGTGAGGCTAATAATAAAAAAAACTCACCCAGACGATGGGGTTATACATGGAAGAACTTTCCCGACATTTCAAGCGAGTGAAGTCTTCCTTCTCCCCTTTGTAAAGGTCAACTAAGATGGTGGCCAGGGCGGCGAAATTTTCTGGACCCTTGCGTAGACAACGGGATGCATCGTCCTCCCCGTTGTAATTCAACATAGGAAAACCTCTAGATTGGAGTGGCTGAACGCATTGCGTTATTGAAATCGCCATTACCTCGATTATAGACAGCCCGAGTTGGCAAGTACTCACGATCTTGGCTAACCTCGTAACCTCCACTTGTCTTCTTCCTCGAGGCTTGGGGGCTGTGTGGCGCTTCTTTAAAGGAGCACTGGAGAATTCGGGAAGACCACGCCGGATTGGGTCCGGAAGAACGACGTCTTCAATATAAAACCATTCCAAGGGCCACTCTTCGGATGCCTTCTTCGAAGTGGCGGGCAGGTATCCTGTCTCGGCTATGCACCATACTTCGGCGCCGCCCACCTCGAATATAGATCCCTTTTGGGAGCGGGGGACGAGGCAGAAGAATTTCCACCATAGCTCGAAATGAGCCTCATAGCCTAGAAACAGCTCGCAAAGAGCAACGAAGCCCGCGATGTGCAGGATGGAGCCTGGCGTCCCATTGTGCAGTTGGAGGCCGTAATACTCTAGGAGACCTCTGAGGAAAGGGTGGATAGGAAATCCTACGCCTCTCAAAAGGAAGGAAACGAAGCACACCCGCTCCTCTTTAGAAGGATTGGGGAAATTCTCCGCCAGGGCTTCGCCGTTGAGGGAAGTTAATCCAGCCCGAACGGAGACTAGATCCGCGGGAGGAAGATATCCCTGCGTCTGAAGTTTATTCAGATGGGCATGGGATACCGAGCAGCTTTCCCAATCGCCTTTTCGAAGGCCGTGGGGGCATGAGGAAGAGCTAGGAGCACCGACCACGTTTGGCAATTTCCTATGGCGAGTTCTAAGGATTTCCGTGTGGTGCGAAATGGCATCTGAGATCTAATCTCCTTAAATAGGCGCTTTCCCTGCATGGTCGAGGGGTTATTTGTAAAAAAACACCTAGACCGTTCGCATTCATTCGACACGTGGAAGCCGAGGCGGCGGCAGCAAAGAATCAATAGAATATGATATTTAGTGTGGAGCCGAATTATCGTCAATCCGAAGTGTAATGGAGAACCCGCCTTGCAAAGCCGAATACATAAAGCCGGATACTATGTCGTCATTGAAGGCAAGTTCGGGGGCTACTGGGGGAGTCCTGGATAAGGGGGTCCTCGAGCGTCCGGGCTATGTGACATGGGCCGGACTGATGGGCCGTGAAGATACAAGATAGAAGGCTTGCCCCCGTGTCCGGATGGGACTCTCCGTTGCGTGGATAGCAAGCTTGGCGGCCAGATGTGTAGTTTCCTTTCTCTGTAAACAGACTCTGTACAACCCTCGCCCCCTCTGGTGTCTATATAAACTGAAGGGGTTAGTCCATAGAGGCCATCACAAATCATACATGCTAGACATCTAGGGTTTAGCGATTACGATCTCGAGGTAGATCAACTCTTGTAATTCCTATACTCATCAAAGTCAATCAAGCAGGGGTATTACCTCTATTAAGAGGGCTCGAACCTGGGTAAACATCGTGTCCCCCGTCTCCTATTACCTTCGATCCTCAGACACACAGTTCAGGACCCCCTACCCGAGATCGACCAGTTTTGACACCGACCCCTCAGAGTTCAATCCTCTCCTTTCCAAAGGCGGGCCTTATTCATCAACCCCTTAATCCTTCCGACTCAAATTATCAAGGAACTTCTAACTCATCTTCTAGTGACTCTACTGGAACTCAACTGCCTGCCTTCAAGATTGCTCCTGGGTGAGAACATTTGACTTCTTTGCTTTAACACTTTTATGCTGAAATATTCAAATCCTCATATCTTATTTTCAGTGGCATAGCCAAACCAAGCAAGAAGTTCAAGATAAGCAAGCCGACCGAAGATCCCAAGGTCAATGAGCCGGAGAGACAGTCGTCAATATCCAAAGCTTCAAATCAGAACCCTGAAACCACTGCCGATGACCCGCCACCAGAAACTCATAATGTCATAGTGGATCCAATGGGTGTTGACCCGTCCAGTGCTATGCCGTGAAGCCCCACCAAGCCTGCTGAAGAGGATGCTGAGGATGTTGTGGTCACTGGGACTAGTTATGCAGAACCAGGAAATCCTACTGTCTTGGCGAAACATAGCGCCAAGGAAGAAGTTTTAACCACCCGAAAAGGCAAACAGAAGTTGGACCTGGAGAGCTATGCCGGCTTTAACGCAAGTGAAATCCATGCGGGCTATTTGAGCCGCCTTCATACCAGCCATGACATGGAGGCCGGCCTGGTAAACCTGATGAAGGAACGCTTTGAGGTAAACACCCAAACCCTTCTCATATGAATCCATGTTAGCCGCCAAGTCTAGAGGATATGAAAGAAGTGAAAATACTGTAGACTTAAATAATAGCCCTCATCTTGTAGCTTCTCAAAATCAGTTTATCTCCATTAGATCCAAATGAGTAGTCCCCAAGGGCTGGTTTAAACTGAATAGTTAAGCCGGGACCTTAAATCATGTTGCAAAAAATCCGAATATGTAGCCCCCATGGGCCGGCTTATATTAAAAAATTGAGCCGGACCATTAAATACTTTTGTGCTTAAACATGACCTACATTAGCTGATGCGGAGCATCCCATGTTCATCCCCATGTACACTCCGACTACTCTCCAAGCCCCAAGAGGACATATGACGAGACCTCGACCATACGCCATAGCGCACAAGGTGAACTCACTCCTCTTGAACCGTCACTTTCCACATGTGAGACATGGCTACTACCTCATGCATGGACCTTGCATACACTCGGTGTACAACCGAGACGACCATGGAGGATCCAAGGACCAAGGCCAAGCATGGAAGAGGAGAAGGAAGAAGAAGCAGTGACAAGCTTCTGGAAAGCCCGGAACTTCCGGCCTCAGCCCGGAACTTCCGGGCCCGGACCTTCCGGCCTGCCCGGAACCTTCGGGCCCCGGAGTCCAGACCAGCCCCGAGCACGCCAACTCTTTGGATAGCCCGGAACCCGGCCGGAACCTGCCTGGAACTTAGGAGCCGGAACTTCGGCCCCTTGAACTTCCTACTGTCACAAGATGCAGTGTATTGGGCCGAGCCCATGTACCCCTTCGCCCTCACTTACCCCTTCATGGGCTAGCACTATATATACTCCCCCACCTCCTCCTAGTTAGGGTTAGCATTGTGATAGCTCATCTTGAGATAGAGCATAGCTCATCCGTACCGGATCTACTCCACGTGAGGGACCGTGCCTCTTCGGAGAAGATCCATTCGGATTCAAGGCCTCCATCCGGAGAAGACAATCAAGACCTCCTCACGGAGAAGAACGGTTACTCTTGTATCTTCCTTTGTTGATTTTGGATCGTGTGTTACCTTATGATTTCGGTGATCTAGCCCTTGTGTGATCGATTACTTGTCGGTTGAGTGTTTCTCTCGTCTCCCCCCATGTTTTCCCTTGTGTTCTTCCACGCGTTCTTCGTGTTTCCCCGTAGGATCCACTCCAAACGTGAATGATCGGCCCCATAGGGATCCGCCCTACATTATCTTGGTACCATGAGCCACGTTGATCACGTTTTTGAAGCCCCTACCCTTTGTTTTCTAGCTTGATTTTGTTGATTTCGTCCTAAATCCGAAAATCCCCACCAAAAATAGCCCCCAATTTTTTTTGGTGATTTGTTGGTTTTGATGATGTTTTGTTGATTTTGATCCATGGATTCGTTGTGTTTCAAGTGGATCTAGCTTTTCCCCATCTTTCCCCCCTTACCATCCACGAAATCGTCTCAATTTTGCCCCGGGAAATCGAGTTTTTCCGCCCCCGTTCTCAGATCTGGAATCTAGGGTTCGTCCCGGAAGAAATTCCACGACCCCCGGAACTTCCGTCCCAGCCCCGGAACTTCCGGGCTAAGCAGAAAGTTTACCCCAAAAATCCCCAGACTCCCCGCACTTTTTCCGCGACCCCCGGAACTTCCGGCCACCCCCCGGAACTTCCGGAGCCCGGAACTTCCGGCCCTAACCCCGGAACTTCCGGCCTAACCAGAGACACTGCACAGAATTTCAGCATCAGCCTTCTTCACCGTTTTCATCATAACTTTTCACTCCGAACTCCGATTTGAGTGTTCTTTGGCTCGTTTTGAAGCTATCGACGTGCCCGAGGTCCTCAAGTTGGTTTTACCACCTTTTGACTACATCAAATGTTTGAAACTTTGGCATCTTTTCCTAGGCCTTCCACCATAACATCCGCATTGCCACCACCGACTTGCGCAACCTAACCCATTTTGTTCCCCATTGCATTTGAGGTTGTTTGAGTAGTGACTTGAGTCTCCTAAGGTGTTTAGGCTACTTAGGGACGGTTGCTTCTTCATCAACCACCACCATAACTTCCGCATAGGCTTGCACACCATACACTTCCGCCACCGCAAATTAACCCAATTTTGTTGTGTTGAGAGTTGTGTCTCCTAAGGTGTTTCGGCTACTTAGGGACGACAACTTCAACTCCGACACCGTGTATAGCCCATCATACATTTCCACCATCATAACCTGGTCAACTTCGGCTACTCGGGTTTCCACCAATACTTCCATTTTGCCAAGTGCAAACCACCACCGCATTCCCGCTACCACCATTTTGACATTTGACGTTTGAGATTTTGAGTTCGTGGTTTTTCCGTTTCCTAAGGTGTTTCGGCTACTTAGGGATGAGTCTCCATCATCTTGGTTTCTACATCAAGAACACCGCCACTCATCATCGCCGGATGGTAACCTCCATATCATCTTGGTATCGTGGTATCCCTCCTTTGTATATTCCCCTTGCCATTGCATTGTTAACCGCTAGCCCATTTTGCGTTACTTGCCTATCGAGACTAGCCAGTTGAGTATTGCCTGCAACGTTACTTGTGCACATTAGTGATCATACTTCCCATAGCATACATACCATATCATCGTGGTGCATATATTGGTATCATATCTTGTGTCACAAGTTTGTTCCGTGATATACACAATTGTTATCTTGGTTTGTGCATTGTGCAAAGTGGCCATACAAAAAAAGAGAATAAGCTTTTAAGCAAAAGAAAGAGAGCAAAGAAGCTTGGAAGCAAGTGCCATAGCATCATACCACATTGCATATAAGAGTGTCATATCCGATCATCTTGGATCAAACACCGGGAACCATACATATATAGCATACTTGGGATAGAAAGTTTATCCATTTTGCATCTTATAGGTTGTGCACAAGTGTCGTATCCGCCTATTGAGCAATCATGCTAGCGTCTCTCTTGAGTTGTGCAACATGAGCATTTGGTGGATTCCACATTTTGAGCTCATTCCTTGGTTGCACGGCCCCATTTATCTATCCGTGTGTGCGTTTCCGTGTGCCATTCATTGCTATTGGTCTACTTGTTTCACTTGCGAATTTGTGAATCTCTTTCAACATTATTGACTCTTGCTAACATTTTGCATCAAATTTTTGTGCCACTATCCTCACCGAGCTCCACCATAAGCTTTTACTTGTGTAGGTGTGAGAATCGATGAGGATTGGTACCAATAGTGCTATTTCATTGTCCGCATTTGAGTGAACTTGATTCATCGTCAACATCAGTCAAGGTACATTGGTATAAGTTCTTCTCCTTCTCGCACTCATATTTGCTCGAGTCTTGTGATGGATAGGCAAGGCATTTCCTCTCCGGTCTATGACAACAACGACGGCCTGAACAAATACATCTCCAAAGCGTCCATCTTCGATCTACAATGACAAATGCAAGGTGCACAATCAAGATTGCGAGAGCGCATTGAGAACATCTCCATCGACATTCGTCACTCCGAAGCAAGGAAAAGGGACTACATCGACAAGAAGCTTTCCGCACATAAAGAGGAGCAAGATGCAAGGATGGAGGAGATTAGAGCCTTGATCAAGTCTTCTTCCCCTTCGTCATCTTCAAGGTGGCGAAGTTCAAGCCACAAGTCTTCGGAGCGCGGCAACGATGAAAGTGCAAATCATCCTCGTCCACATTTACATGGCGACCACCATCACGTTCGTGATCCACATCGTCGTGAAGGGCAAGTCACCTCCAAGCATCATGTGCACGACGACGACGTACGACATCTACTACGAGCTCAAGCACGACAACGGCATCATCCTCATGAAGATGCTCCTGGCGTAAACGTACAAGTCCCAACAAGAACTACTTCACGCCAAGTCGAAGGTTCATGATCAATATAGTAGACCGCGAGACGACCACAACCAAGACGGTGCTACGGCTACAAAAACCACTTCGGCATCTTCGCCAAGTGCTATCAAGGCATCTTCGCCTTTGGACGTACGGCATCTTCGCCTACTTCCCACGTGTACGCCTACATCGACTTCATCAAGTCCAAGGCGACTACCTACAAGCGAGGGTGACACTTCCATCTTCGGAAGCCCCCCAAGGAAGATGGCCGAGCATGGGAAATTCCCTTCGGTCATGGAGACGAGCTACGAGGTGCCACATCATATGGGCCTCCCACACCAAGGCGGTGACAAGAAGGTCGAGCAAGGGACATCCCCTTGACCACGGCTATAGGAATTGAGCATGGGGACATTTGCACCACATCTCTCCGACACACACACATAAGTCGAGATGCCCCATTTGTCATGTGAGGAGAGCCACCACCCCATGAGAGAGATGAGTGACTCCACCATATGTGACATTGAGAGCATTTCCTTTGAGAGGATGAGTGTGACCACCACTAGCCCCACACATGAGAGCATGCCACACATCCTATGTGAGGTTGAGCGCCATTTGAGTGACTCCACCAACCATATGAGTGAGAGCATCCTTGAGGGAGTGAGTGAGCCACAACACTTAGCGAGTGAGATAGTTGACACGGCATGTGAGGCCACTTTGATTTCTAACGACTTAACCTCTACTCCTAGTGTGTTTTCTTCTTTGGTGCTAGGTCTCCTACATGACGACATACCTATCCTCGACGAGTCCATCCCTCAAATGGAGACGACGATGGCCATGGTGGAAAATGATGCACCACCCACATGGTTCCATCAAAACGAAGATGACAACGAGTGGATCTTCGACACCTCACCTACAACACATGAGCGACGCTCCAAAGGTAACATAGGTGACGGTGCTTCTCTTGTCCCACTAGTGGATGCTCTTGACATTGATTGCTCCCATGATGTTGACCCACCTATTCCCATGCTTCATGCTAGTGAGACTTCTTCATGCCTTGACTTACCTATTTATGATGAATATGATGATGAGCATGTTGATTTGCCTAGTTGTGATCCTATGCTCCATAGGATATCATGTGAAAATTCTATTGGTCACGTCATGTTTGACAATCCATTGAACTTGTCATATGCTATGAGTGAGATCTCCCATATTGCATCATTTCAATCTCAACATAGTAACTATGCATGCCCCATTAAGATAAATCCCATTTGCACTTACGGTATAGATGAAGAGATGATGGTCATTGGCTTTTGCTTCTCTTGTGATGATATTGCCATGCTTCCTTTACATGATTTGCGCAATTCATCTACTATTCCATGCCATGATCACATTGTTACAAATATGCATTGTTTTGGATGTTGTCAATATTCTCCATGTGATGTTTCCACTAATGCTCATGAGGAGACCCCCATAGTTTCCTCAAACATATTAGGAGATTTTGATGCGTCTCATACTTTGCATGATTCCGTGAATTATGCGTGCACCATATGCATTCCATGAATAAAAATGCTCTAGATATTTCCCATGATGCATTACATAATTTGAGTCTCCATTATGTTATACATAATAACAAACCTCTCATGATGGATGACATGTTTCTATATCACGCATCTCATTTATTTGAGCATTGGATATTTTGTGCTAACTGACACATGCATGTGCAAGCATCATGATGGATGATGTGTACATATATCATGCACACACAATTTTTCCTTTATCTTTGTCTTGTGTAGGTACTCACGTATACTCGTCAACCTCTCAATCCCAAGAGTTGACGAAGCGAGCTCTTGAGAGCAACGATGACTCGGGATCCCGTGGACTATCCTTACCACCGTTCCCTTCACGCACGGACTACGCGCATCTCTTCTACTTGGCTCTCACACGGCTATGAGCTATTTACCACTTGTCACCTTATGCTCATACTATTGTGTTCACTTTGCATGTTATGCTTGCTCCTATGCCTTTGCCATGCAATTGTGACCCTTGTTTGCATCTACCCATGATTCAGCATTATGCTACTTCTATGTGTATTTGCATGCTTGGTGGAGATACTTGTTGCTATTGCCATGTTTACCATGTGCTCCATACTATTGATGTTTGTTGTGTTGGGCGAGTCATGATGCCCCATTGCTATTTACATATGGCCTCTCACCAATACATTCATGCCATTCTACTCATATCTTGCTTTCATGCTTGTGATATGTCATGTCCATTATTCATGCCCACTATTTGCACACATGACATGCTTGCCATGATTCCCTCTAGTATGTTGCATCTTCGCACTACTAGCTTGATTGACTTGATTGCTATGATTGCTTGCTATGTTGCATCACCCATGTTCCACTATTACTAGCTTTCTTGGGTTGATGACATATATGCTCATGCCTCTCACATGATATATCTTGATCATTGTCTCTTGTGTCCATTAGTTGCCACTTTCATATCCACTTGTATTGAGTGCAACCATACTATGCTTATTGATCTTGGAGACTTTGACACCTTACTTGTGATGCATGCTTGTTTACTTAAGCCTCTTGTATTTGGTTATTCTTGCATCATATGCCTCCATACTATGAAATGCTCCCTTGTACCTTCTTATGATGAGCATGATGCATACACTTGTTGGGTATCTTACCACTTTCGAATGATAGGTTTTGCATTTCCGCTAACCTCATTTGTTTTTCGAGTGTTTGTCATGTTCTTTCATTTTGGAGGTTTCACAAGGCGGTGCCGTTATGCGACAACTTGGTCATGCGAAGGCATACACGATCTTGTGACACCAACATTTTCGACATCCTCATAAAGGTGAACTCCTTCTCTTTGAGTCATCCTCAAATACGCATATTGGATGGGTCACTCTTTCATTGTTGTTTCCTTCTTGTTGTCTACATGTTACATCTATTGGATGGAGGAGCAACATTGGAGATTGACTCTATGGACCTTCACATTGAGGAGCGCCGCACTTATTGGATGCACCTTCGAACTCCACTCATGCCTCGACATCAAGCTTTGGTACACCAACACCTCCATATTTGTTGATTGTGCTCATACATGTCATGCTCGATGGACATATCATACTCACCACAAGTTTGCACCCCATGCATGGATTGACTCACATTATGATTGCCTTGTTGCATCTTATATTCCAATGTCATCCATGATATATGAGCTTGTGCACTTCCTTAGCAAATTTGTTGTGATCTTCCTTAATGGCATATTCATACATCATATTGCCCATCATCAATTGCATGACAACATAATCACATTGAGCACCAATTACCATGTTCAAGCTCTTGATAAACCATCACATTATGACATCATTTTGCACAATGGTAGAATTTGTCGCTTTGTGCACCATGCTTTTGTTCCCATGAATGCTTTGCATATCATTCTAGATCATCTTGATCAGCATCATGTGTCTTGCCACGCACAATCTTGCCGAACGGACTCATTCTTACATGAGGGACACTTTGTGTGCGCTAACCATTATATTTCCGAGTGTCGCTTGTGTTTGCTCTTTTTGCATGTCTATCAGTCCGGAGACACCTTGGACTACTTTGATTGCGCCATCTCTTCAACTTCGTCCAACTACAAGTCCGTCCATGACAACCGTTTACATGGTGATGAGGATCACGATCCGAGGTCGGATCTTTCCCAGGGGGCGGGGGATGATGTGGAGCATCCCACGTTCATCCCCATGTACACTCCAACTACTCTCCATGCCCCAAGAGGACATATGATTTGAGACCTAGACCATACGCCATAGGGCACAAGGTGAACTCACTCCTCTTCGAACCGTCACTTTCCACATGTGAGACATGGCTACTACCTCATGCATGGACCTTGCATACACTCAGGTACAACTGAGACGACCATGGAGGATCCAAGGACCAAGGCCAAGCATGAAAGAGGAGAAGGAAGAAGAAGCAGGGACAAGCTTCTGGAAAGCCCGGAACATCCGGCCTCAACCCGGAACTTCCGGCCCTCGGACCTTCCGGCCTGCCTGAAACCTTCGGCCCCCGGAGTCCAGACCAGCCCCGAGCACGCCAACTCTCTGGATAGACCGAAACCTGGCCGGAACCTGCCCGGAACTTCCGGCCCCACCCGGAACTTCCGGCCTGTCTGTGCACAGTGTATTGGGTCGTGCCCATGTACCCCTTCGCCCTCACTTACCCCTTCGTGGGCTAGCACTATATATACTCCCCCACCTCCTCCTAGTTAGGGTTAGCGTTGTGATAGCTCATCTTGAGATATAGCATAGCTCATCCGTACCGGATCTACTCCACGTGAGGGACCGTGCCTCTTCGGAGAAGATCCATTCGGATTCAAGGCCTCCATCCGGAGAAGACATTCCGTGCTCATGTTTTTTTCACGGAGAAGAACGGTTACTCTAGTATCTTCCTTTGTTGATTTTGGATCATGTGTTACCTTATGCTTTCGGTGATCTAGCCCTTTTGTGATCGATTACTTGTCGGTTGAGTGTTTCTCTCGTCTCTCCCAGTGTTTTCCCTTGTGTTCTTCCGTGCGTTCTTCATGTTTCCCCGTAGGATCTACTCCAAGCGTGAAAGATCGGCCCCATAGGGATCCGCCCTACATCATTAGCCCCCAAGTGCCAAGGCGAGTACTTGTAATGTGCTTGGGACTTCAATAGAGTGATCATCATAACTGCTAAGTGCTGCTTGACTATTACTTTTCAGCTGAATTAAGCATGAAGGAGTCACGGAGTAGTTTACTTGCGGCAGAATATCAAATCACAACAAGTAGAAACTTCAAAAGCCAGGTCAGAACTGAAAGCCGCCTTGGAAGCATCTGAAAAATTGAGAATGAACTTCAACACTGAAAGAGCGGCTCGGATACTGAGAAGGCGGCTCTATTGAAAAGAGCTAAAGACATTGAGGCTGCTCTTAAGCCGGCGACTGAAGAGTTATTCGGCTTGAAGCAATACATTAACCATATGACAACTGCCATCTTTGGTAAGTAAGATTGCACTTCAATCTTTCACCATCGATTTACTCTGACCCGTCTGGCGACTTATTAGTATGTTTGCTCAACAGGTCCATGATGGAAATATGCCCTAGAGGCAATAATAAAGTTGTTATTTATATTTCCTTATATCATGATAAATGTTTATTATTCATCCTAGAATTGTATTAACTGGAAACTTAGTGCATGTGTGAATACATAGACAAAACAGAGTGTCCCTAGTATGCCTCTACTTGACTAGCTCGTTAATCCAAGATGGTTAAGTTTACTAACCATAGACATGTGTTGTCATTTGATGAACGGGATCACATCATTAGAGAATGATGTGATGGACAAGACACATCCGTTAGCTTAGTATAATGATCGTTAAGTTTTATTGCTATTGCTTTCTTCATGACTTATACATATTCCTCTGACTATGAGATTATGCAACTCCCAAATACCAGAGGAACACCCTGTGTGCTATCAAACATCACAACATAACTAGGTGATTATAAAGATGCTCTACAGGTGTCTCCGAAGGTGTTTGTTCGGTTGGCATAGAACAAGATTAGGATTTGTCACTCCGAGTATTGGAGAGGTATCTCTGGGCCCTCTCGGTAATGCACATCACTATAAGCCTTGCAAGCAATGTGACTAATGAGTTAGTTGCAGGATGATGCATTCTGAACGAGTAAAGAGACTTGCGAAACGAGATTGAATTAGGTATGATGATACCGACGATCGAATCTCGGGCAAGTAACATACCGATGACAAAGGGAATAACGTATGTTGTTATTGCGGTTTGACCGATAAAGATCTTCGTAGGATATGTAGGAACCAATATGAGCATCCAGGTTCGGCTATTGGTTATTGACCAGAGATGTGTCTCGGTCATCTCTACATAGTTCTCGAACTCGTAGGGTGCGCAGGCTTAACATTCGATGAATATTTGTATTATGAGTTATGTGTTTTGGTGACCGAAGTTTGTTCGGAGTCCCGAATGAGATCACGGACATGATGAGGAGTCCCGAAATAGTCGAGAGGTAAAGATTCATATATTGGAAGGTAGTATTTGGACATCGGAATGGTTTCGAGTGGTTCGGATATTTTACCGGAGTACCGAGGGGTTACCGGAACCCCCCGGGGGAAATAATGGGCCTTAGTGGGCCTTAGTGGAGAGAGAGGAGGGCCGCAAGGGGTGGCCGCGCCCCCCATGGCAGTTTGAATTGGACTAGGTGGAGGGGGCGGCGCCCCCTTTCCCTCTCCCTCCCCCTCTCATTCCTTTTCCCTCCGGTGGAAGAAAGGAAAAGGGGGGGGGGGGGGGCGAATCCTACTAGGAGTGGAGTCCTAGTAGGACCCCCCCATGGAGCGCCCCTCCTGGCCGCCGGCCTCCTCCTCCCCTCCTTTATATACGGGCCGGGGGCACCCAAAGTACATGAGTTATTCTCTTAGCCGTGTGCGGTGCCCCCTTCCACAGTTTACTCCTCCGGTCATAGCGTCGTAGTGCTTAGGCGAAGCCCTGCACGGGTCACATCACCATCACCGTCACCACGCCGTTTTGCCGACGGAACTCTCCCTCGATCCTCTGCTGGATCAAGAGTTCGAGGGACGTCATCGAGCTGAACGTGTGCTGAAAATGGAGGTGTTGTACGTTCGGTACTAAGATCGGTTGGATTGTGAAGACGTTCGACTACATCAACTGCGTTAACCTAACGCTTCCGCTTTCGGTCTACAAGGGTACGTGGACGCACTCTCCCCTCTCGTTGCTATGCATCTCCTAGATAGATCTTGCGTGATCGTAGGAATTTTTTTGAAATTGCATGCTACATTACCCAACAGTGGCATCCGATCCAGGTCTATGCGTAGATGATATGCACGAGTAGAACACAAAGAGTTTTTGGCGATAATAGTCATACTGCTTACCACCAACGTCTTATTTTGATTCGGCGGTATTGTTGGATGAAGCGGCCCGTACCAACATTACATGACCATGTTCATGAGACCGGTTCTACTGACGTGCTTTGCACACAGGTGGCTGGCGGGTGTTTGTTTCTCCAACTTTAGTTGTATCGAATTTGACTATGGGCGGTCCTTGTTGAAGGTTAAAACATCACAGTTGATTTAAAAATCGTTGTGGTTTTGATGCATATGTAAGAACTGTTCTTACTAGAAGCCCATAGCAGCCACGTAAAACTTGCAACAATAAAGTAGAGGACGTCTAACTTGTTTTTGCAGGGCATGTTGTGATGTGATATGGTCAAGACGTGATGAGATATAAACTGTTGTATGAGATAATCATGTTTTGTAAAAGTTATCGGCTCTTGGCGAGAGCCTTATGGTTGTCGCTTTATTGTATGAAATGCAATCGTCATGTAATTGCTTTACTTTATCACTAAGCGGTAGCGATAGTTGTGGAAGCAATAGTTGGCGAGACGACAACGACGCTACGATGGAGATCAAGGTGTCAAGCCGGTGACGATGGAGATCATGATGGTGCTTTGGAGATGGAGATCAAAGGCACAAGATGATGATGGCCATATCATGTCACATATTTTGCTTAGTACGACGGTATCCCTCGCTAAATTTCAAGGTACAAGTGTTCGCCCTGAGTATGCACCGTTGCTACAGTTCTTCGTGCCGAGACACCATGTGATGATCGGGTGTGATAAGCTCTACGTTCACATACAACAGGTGCAAGCCAGTTTTGCACGTGCAGAATACTCGGGTAAAACTTGAGAGCCTAGCATATGCAGATATGGCATCGGAACCCTGAGACCGAAAGGTCAAACGTGAATCACCTAGTAGATATGATCAACATAGTGATGTTCACCATTGAAAACTACTCCATCTCACGTGATGCTCGGACATGGTTTAGTTGATATGGATCACGTGATCATTTAGATGACTAGAGGGATGTCTATCTAATTGGGAGTTCTTAAGTAATATGATTAATTGAACTTTAATTTATCATGAACTTAGTCCTGATAGTTTTTGCATATCTATGTTGTTGTAGATCAATGTCCCGTGCTACCGTTCCCTTGAATTTTAATGCGTTTCTAGAGAAAGCTAAGTTGAAAGATGATGGTAGCAACTACATGACTGGGTCCGTAACTCTGAGGACTATCCTCATTCTTGCATGGAAGAATTACGTCCTGGAAGCACCGCTAGGTGCAAGACCCGCTACAGGAGCAACTACGGACCTTATGAACGTCTGGCAGACTAAAGCTGATGACTACTTGATAGTTCAGTGTGCCATACTTTACGGCTTAGAATCGGGACTTCAAAGATGTTTTGAACATCATGGAGCATATAAGATGTTCGAGGAGTTGAAGTCAATATTTCATGCAAACGCCTGAGTTGAGAGATATGAAGTCTCCAACAAGTTCTATAGCTGCAAGATGGAGGAGAATAGTTCTGTCAGTGAACACATACACAAAATGTCTGGGTACCATAACTACTTGACTCAGCTGGGAGTTAATCTTCCTGATGATAGTATCATTGATAGAGTTCTTCAATCACTGCCACCAAGCTATAAAGGCTTTGTGATGAACTATAATATGCAAGGCATGAAAAAGACAATTCCCGAGCTCTTCGCGATGCTAAAGGCTGCGGAGGTAGAAATCAAGAAGGAGCATCAAGTGTTGATGGTTAACAAGACCACTAGTTTCAAGAAAAAGGGCAAAGGGAAGAAGGGGAACTTCAAGAAGAACAGCAAGCCAGATTCTTTGCTCAAGGGAAGAAGCCCAAGTCCGGACCTAAGCCCTAAACCGAGTGCTTCTCTGCAAAGGGATTGGTCACTGGAAGCGGAACTGCCCCAAGTATTTGGCGGATAAGAAGGATGGGAAAGTGAAAGGTATATTTGATATACATGTTATTGATGTGTACCTTACTAATGCTCATAGTAGCGCCTCGGTATTTGATACTGGTTTTGTTGCTCATATTTGCAACTCGAAACAGGGGAAATGGATTAAACAAAGATTGGCTAAGGACGAGGTGACAACGCGCGTCAGAAATGGTTCCAAGGTTGATGTGATCGCCGTCAGCACGCTACCTCTACATCTACCGTCGGGATTAGTTTTAGAACTGAATAATTGTTATTTGGTGCCAGCGTTGAGCATGAACATTATATCTGGATCTTGTTTGATGCGAGAGGGTTATTCATTTAAATCAGAGAATAATGGTTGTTCTATTTATATGAGTAATATCTTTTATTGTCATGCACCCTTGATGAGTGGTCCATTTTTGTTGAATCTTGATCGTAGTCATACACATATTCATAATATTGAAGCCAAAAGATGCAAAGTTAATAATGACAATGCAACTTATTTGCGGCACTGCCATTTAGGTCATATTGGTGTAAAGCGCATGAAGAAACTCCATGCTGATGAGCTTTTGGAATCACTTGATTATGAATCACTTGATGCTTGCGAACCATGCCTCATGGGCAAGATGACTAAGACTCCGTTCTCGAGAACAATGGAGCGAGCAACGACTTATCGGAAATAATACATACTAATGTATGCGGTGCGATGAGTATTGAGGCTCATGGCGGGTATCATTATTTTTTGACCTTCACAAATGATTTAAGCAGATATGGGTATATCTACTTAATGAAACATAAGTCTGAAACATTCAAAGAATTTCATAATGAAGTGAAAAATCATCAACAAGAAAATAAAGTTTCTATGATCTGATCGTGGAGGTGAATATTTGAGCTATGAGTTTGGTCTTCATTTGAAACAATGTGGAATAGTTTCACAACTCACGCCACCTGGAACACCACAGCGAAATGGTGTGTTCGAACGTCGTAACCGTACTTTATTAGATATGGTGTGATCTATGATGTCTCTTACCGATTTACCGCTATCGTTTTGGGCTATGCTTTAGAGACGGCTGCATTCACGTTAAATAGGGCACCATCTAAATCCGTTGAGACGACACCATATGAACTGTGGTTTAGCAAGAAACCTAAGCTATCATTTCTTAAAGTTTGGGGCTGCGATGCTTATGTGAAAAAGCTTCAACCTGATAAGCTCGAACCCAAATCAGAGAAATGTGTCTTCATAGGATACCCAAAGGAAACTGTTGGGTACACCTTCTATCATAGATCCGAAGGCAAGATATCGTTGCTAAGAATGGATCCTTTCTAGAGAAGGAGTTTCTCTCGAAAGAAGTGAGTGGGAGGAAAATAGAACTTGATGAGGTAATTGTACCTTCTCCCAGTACAAAGAAAAATACACTTCCGTAATGATACGTGTTTGTCATAGTAGGTCACGTTTTCTGTCATGCATGTACATCCATGACAAATTTATGATGTAATCAAGATAGTCATACTGTCTTTGTCGTAGAAGTGTTCCATGACATTACCAAAATTATCATCACGGAAGTGTCCACTTCCATGACGATAAATCGCGCGTCACAAGTGCTTCGTCAAGGGTGACCAACACGTGGCATCCACCGTAGCGAACGCCGCGTTAAGTTATTGGGTCCGGTTTTGGATCCGACAACCCGTTAACAAGCCGGACCAATGGGGATTTTCCACGTGTAAAATCATCATTGGCCGGAGGAAACACGTGTTGCCTCACCGTTGGGACAGATGTCATCCACTCATTGGACAGGAGGCGCCTATGATAGGTCGACACGTGGCACGGCCCAACAATGGTCCATTTCAGTGAAAAAGGTCGGCCCAGTAAAAAAATAGCAGGCCGGCCCATATAAGGCCTACTTGTGTCAGGTCCATTTAAACCCATGGCCTATACGAGATGTGCCAATTCGGCCCGTCAACGGCCCATTAAAGATTTGACACCATTGCAGCCCATCGTCGATTCGAGCAGATTAACGACCCGCTATATATTTGGGCTCAATATCGGCCCGATGAGATTTGACTCGTTAACGACCCATTCAGTGGATGGTCCAATTTTCACGATGTACATCTTTCGGCCTTTTAGCAACCCATTTAAATGTTGGGCGAATTTCCGGCCAGTGTGTCTTTCAGCCTGTTGACGGCCCATAAATCAGTTGGGCCATTTGTAGTCGGACCTGAGTTTCGGCCTTTTAGCCACCCATTTAAGTGTTGGGCCAATTTAGGCCGGTGTGTCTTTTCGACCTAGTGACGGCCCATAAATCTGTTGGGCCATTTGTAGTTGGACCTGAGTTTTGGCCTTTTAGCGACCCATTTAAGTGTTGGGCCAATTCCCGGCCCTGTGTGCCTTTCAACCTGTTAACGGACCATAAATGAGGTTGGCCATTTGTAGTCGGACCTGAGTTTTGGCCTTTTAATGGCCCATGCCCTTCATGGTCCAATACCAGCCGGTTTCTCTTCGGTTCGCTAAAGGCCCACAACACAGTTGGGCCATTTACAATCTGACCGACTTTCGGCCTCTTAGCGGCCCATGCTCTTCATGGTCCAAGATTAGCCGCTGTCTCTTTCGGCCCGCTAAAGGCCCACAGTATAGATTGGGCCATATGTAGCCCGAACTTAGTAACGACACATTAACGGCCCGTGAAATCAATTGGGCCCACACATTTGCCGCTTGATGTCGACTGTTAACGACCGGGGAGTTAAGAGGGCCGACCATTAACTTTCGGCCTGGTAACGGCCCATTAACTTAATGGGCCCACTAAAGTTCGTACATGTCTTTAAGCCAAATTAGATAATTTGAGCCCATTACGACGAGCAATTATGCACAGGACCAAAACCGATCAACCAAAGGTACGGCATACAGGGAAAAAAACGTTGCACATCCAGCATATATTACAGGAAATTACATCCACTGGGCAATCAAAGATTGATGCCAGTGCAAATAAATGAACATAACCTAATGATCTACAATGTCACGATCGCAACCTCAAAGACGGATGGCGCCCATAAGCATGTGGGCAAGTTCTTGCTGCTTTGCTACTTGTCTCTGAAAACATTGATCAGTTGTTGTGTCGCACGACTCTGCACCTCTGATTCCTCCACCATTTCCATGATTCCTTCAGCCATTAATTGGTTCACAAACATACATTTTTTCTGTTGCATTCGAGACAGAGGATACTGAACAAATTCAGACGGCGATTTTGGCAGGCTTGTATTATTGATAGTGGAGAGTGTCTCGACCACGCGCATCATAACATAAAAGGAGGGAACCAAACAGATTAATCATGAGTTATTGGCATATTACCTGGCCTAGATTTATTGGAAAGAAACAATGGGGTTGCCTTCTTTGTTTTGGAGTTTGTCTTCTTATCTTCAGCAGCCTGCACCAAATTAAGGCACTAGCATTGCTATCATTGGCCAAGTCAGATAATAGGAAAGCAACATTGGCACAATGAACATTTGGGCAACTAGCCAACACCAAATTAACACAATATGACACAACTATCATCAGCCAGGTAAGGTAATACGAAGCAAAGATTGACACAATGAAAGAATGGGCAACCAATGCAGCACTACAATTCAGTAATGTGCATGATATGAGATAGTACACTCATGCGGCTCAGTATGCAAAACTACGAGGTTGTTTTCTTTACAAAAATCAACATTGGCGCCTTTAACATTTTGCTACAACTAATTTTAGATCAGATAAAGGTTGGATTCACGCCGATTAACAAAATACATGCTGATGTAAATATAGTGATATACAGCAGTGTACTTACATCAAAGATTGGAGCACTGAAGAATTCCCGCAAGATATTTTCCTCGAATACAATCCCAAGAAGTCTTCCATCATTTAACCTTATTTTCTAAAAGAGAGATGCGTAAGAAAAATGTAGAAAATATGATCAGAATGCTATAAAATTTCATGATGCGAGGATACACACACGCTTCTTAGAATGGAGTTGACATTCTTTTGCTGGACTGGAGCGGACTAGTTCTTTGGCAACTGGAATCTGCTTATTATCGATTGGGAGTTGGGTTTCTCTGTGTTGGGCGATTATCTATGAAAAATGGAGTTGGTTTATTATCTCCTGGCATTTGGATCTTTTGCAAAGACCTGGTTTGTAACCCTTCAGATCCTAACATAGCCGTCTTCCCGTTGCATGCCTTATATAGAAGAATGGTGCTTCAATTATAAAACATGCTACAACACAGATGGAATAGGTACTGAAGAATAGAAAGGCATGACATATTGACATGTATTCCCTCCATCCGGAAATAAATGGATGGGTCTAGGCGTATTTCAGTCCTAGATACATCCAGTTTTATCCATTTCTGCGACATGTAATCCGGACGGAGGGAGTACGATGTAAGAGCTAGGGATATGACAGGACAACACAGTAAAAAATACATTGAAAACCCACTGTAGAACCAAAGTAATCAAACCCACTGATATGAGATAGTACACTCATGCAACTCAGGATGCAAAACTACCAGGCAGTTTTCCTTACAAAAATCAACATTGTGGCCTTTAATCATACATTTTGCTACAACTAAATTTAGATCAGATAAAGGTTGGATTCACGCCGATTAACAAAATACATGCTGATGTAAAAATATAATGATATACAACAAGTACTTACATCTGCATTGGAGTATAGAGAATTCCTGCAAGAATCTTTCCTCACAGACGATACGAGTGCAGAAATTATTCTATCTATTAAGCTTATTTTCTAAAAGAGAGATGGGTAAGAAACATGTAGAAAATATGATCAGCGTGCTATAAAATTTCATGATGCAAGGATACGCACACGCTTCTTAGAATGGAGTTGACATATTTTTGCTTTGAATTTGGGCGGACTAGTTCTTTGGCCACTGGAATCTGCTTATTATTAGTAGGAGTTGGGTTTCTCTATGTTGGAGCAGTATCTATAAAAATTGGAGTTGGTTTATTATCTCTTGGCGTCTGGATCTTTTGCAAAGACTTGGTTTGTAACCCTTCAGATTCTAACATAGTCGTCTTCCCCTTGCATGCCTTGTATAGAAGAATGGTGCTTCAATTATAAAACATGCTACAACAGAGAGATGGAATAGGTACTGAAGAATAGAAAGGCATGACATATTGACATGTATTCCCTCCATCCAAAAAAATGGATGGGTCTAGGCATATTTCAGTTCTAGATACATCCTTTTTTATCCATTTCGGCAACATGTAATTCAGACGGAGGGAGTATGGTGTAAGAGCTAGGGATACGACAGTTCAACACAGTAAAAAAACACTAGTTGAATGTAAAACTCTATGCTAGCGGAATACGAACAGAAAAAACTGAGGCAACATACACGTGTGTG
Source organism: Aegilops bicornis (assembly GCA_021605145.1). Lineage (NCBI taxonomy): Eukaryota > Viridiplantae > Streptophyta > Magnoliopsida > Poales > Poaceae > Aegilops > Aegilops bicornis. Next base: position 335,460,775 of record CM038674.1, read on the forward strand.
ATTGGGAAACTAAGATGGCATTGCAACAGAGCACTAGAACAACACTTCAATGTAAAAAAACATGGTATGGTAGGCGGATGAAGTACATCTTGATGAATAACAATGCATAAGATATTGAAGCATGATGTCCAAATTAAGCGAGATGGCATTGCGATAGAGTAGAATGACAGTACTTGAATTTGAAAACATGTTATCATGAATGGAATAGGTCTTGAAAAGCGAGGAAGGCATGACATATTTACATGCATGATCAGCATGCTAAGCACATGGCATTGCAACAGAGTAGATACACTCCGAGGACATTATATGCATGTTGTACCCATATCACGGGCCAAGTTAGAGCAAGGACCTTGTGGGGTGAAGAGGATTCAACATCTTTACGCAAGTCTTACGAAGAACTGCCTTTACATGTTCCATCATATTGGGTATCATTGACATCAAGTTTATTGGCCTTTACATTGCTCTGTGAGGTTCTTGTGGATATATCGATTGTGTGCAATTATATCGACATGCATGGAAGACAACTAGTAGTTAGATTTATGTAATGAGTGCTGCGAGGAGACGACATAAATAGTAGGACCAGGGTTAACTAGCGACAGCATGTGTCTCAAAACTAAAGGGAGAACATAGATGAAAGCTAAAGAATATGTATCGTTTGTACTCGAGATTAACTAGATGGCACACAAAAGTATTAAAGAACAACATAGGTAATACTAGAAGTGGTATAATACTATTATCACCAGCCTGTGGGATAGCATTGGCTGATGGATGATAACTATGGAACATCGTTACCTAAAGAACAAGTATCTAAGCTGAACTATGGAACAACGTTAACTCTGAACAAGACCCGTAAGAGATCAGCATGAATATACAAAGTGAAATGTGATAATCTATTTTCCATGCTTAGATGAATAACAAAGCCATAAATGTTGCACACAAGTAAGATGAGGGTACAACCTATCTGGCCGCCATCCATAGGAGTTAGCATCATGTGCTGACTTGTCGATGGCCCTGTAGTTGTTGTGGCTGTCCATGTCGGGCATGCGCATTCGATGCAAGGAACTGTTGAGTGGGGACTATAGCTCCCTTCTGGTGTATGCTTCCCTTGTTGGAGCAGCTGCGGTGAGTCGGAAGACGGTGTGGCTAAAGATGCAGATAACGCATAATGTTAAGAACGACACACCTCTTTGATCTGAAGAAATACACTAAGAGATCAACAACAAGGTACGAGAGTGGTCACCGCGTACATTGACCGAGACTAAATTGGGGTCACGATTTTATTTTATTTTGGTGCTTGTCCGATCTACGCGGATGGCTTGATGGCTGTCTTGTGCCTCGGTGACATCGTTAGGAATCTTCCTCGAAGAGCCGGCGACCAACGGCAGAGCAGCTTGCCTCCGCCGTCTGGTGGCCCCAGCCAAAACCCGCCTCCCCGCCCCACCGTCTTGCCGTGGTTGCGCCGCCAATCCACAAAGACTCCCGTCATCGAGATCCGTGGCGGTAGTACCTTCAACCCACGCATAACTCTAAGATAGCCATCTAAGTGCTTTGCTTCAGCGGCGAACTTGCGGCCCCACACCCTTACGTTAGACACCAGCCAACCGGCAGCCTAGGAGCTCCGCTACCGAGGGGTGCTTCCCATTGGGAATCGATTGGCCCGAATAAAAATTCAGACAACTGGCGCCTAAATAAAGTGATTTGAGATGAGGGTGCGACCTATCTGGCGGCATGGTGAAGTAGGCAGGTCCAGCTGCTGAGTTGGTGAGGCCGACGCGGTTGCGGTGGCCACCGACAGCAGGGAAACAGCGATGTCACGATGGTCGATGGCTATGGGGAAGCAGCACCGGGACTCTGGACGGATCCGAAGTTGGAGCCGCTCCGGTGCCATGAACAATGGCGGGGGTGAATCGGCACCGGTACGGTTCATGCGGCCGTCGTCGAGGTAGCTCCAGCAGCACGGAGTAAGAGGCACACGACCTAGTGCACGACGGCAAATGGACAGCGTCTCCGACATTAGGGAGGAGGGCGGTTGTGAAATTGGTGCGGTGGGGGGCGCCATGGAGGAGGGGCTGAGGTTTCGCGGCCTGGGAGAAGGGAGCTTCGAGGACAAGGTGATTTGGCGCCCACGAGGTATGAATGGGGGGATTGGGAGGAGTGGAACCATGTTTTACGGACGCATTTATGCGAAATGTGAGGGGAGTTACAGATTCTACCCCTGCCTTTAGGCTTCTCGGCTTGGGTACGTGTCTTGAGGGTGGGGATAGTAGAGTAACTTTGCTTCTCCCCAAATAGTGGGCGGGGCGATTTGGCGAGGAGGCGTGTTTTGAAATATAGTGGGCATGGCGATTTGAGGCGAGAGGCGTGTTTGAAATAGTGGTATGAGCTATTTGAGCGGAGAGCGTGTTTTGCCGACCATGGTTTATGAATTATTCGACACATGTCATTTCGCCAAGGAGAAAGCGGCGCTGGATGAAATTCTGAACCTACCCTCGATGCACAACGGGCCAATTAATGCGTCTCCCACATCGGACGGTAATTTCGCGTCTCCCATTTATTTGCTCGGGCGAATTCCACCGAGCAGAGGATGTTTAACGGTTCATTCAAAATTTGGGAGAACGAGCATCCATGTCTACCTTACCAAGTTGATTCGAATCAAATTTTGAAATATTAGCTTGCCACTTCTTTTTTAGATGGAGAGATGATGCTCTGGAGTAATGTGTCGTTGCTAGCGATTTACTATATGACAAATAGTTGACCCACTCAAAAACGGGAATCAAACCCAAAATGAAATATCTTGATTCAATGAAATAGCTCGTTCACCAGGTCAAAATAGTGAACTAAATCCAAAATTGAACACCTCAATCGAATAGCATGTTGTACAGTATTATAGTACTCCATGAACATGTCAAAAGTCAAATTAATGAACTTGTTTGATATACGCATATATCCGTTCATGTGTGGATTGCAGACAACATGTTCTCAAATTTAAATATTTGAATGCAAGTTTATATCGAAACATGGTTTATATCAGTCTTTGATGCATAAAATCGACCTCCCCTCTCCCGGACTCTGCTCTCTCTCTCTCTCTCTCTCTCTCTCTCTCTCTCTCCCTCTCTCCTCTCTCTCTCTCTCTCTCTCACGACAATCTTCAATTACATTTGCACGCATCCAACCCACACACCTTGTTGGTCCTCTCTCATTCCCTCCATCTCTCTCTCTCTCTTTGTCTGTGTGCGTGGGGGGGGGTCTTTCTAGTTCGCATGCATATATACTCCATCTATAGGTCTCTCTCACACACTATGTATGATTCTCTAGTCCAAGCTAGATATCTTGGGTGCACTCATCGTACGCACACAAATTCCTTGGCTCGTTGCCCGTAACTCTCTCACGCACCACTCTTTCATCTCGGAGCTCTTCCCCCTCTCTCTCAAACTCTCCATCTACCTGGGTCACACATACACATGCATATCTCACTCGCACTCGATAGGCCCATCTAAAACTCTATCTCTCTCCCTCGTTCTCTCTCCATCTCACACGCACACACACAATCTCATGCCTAGCTAGCCAAGTATGATGGTCTCTCACTCAATTGTAGGCACACGCAGTCCCCCCTATATGTATATGACTAGCTAATCTTAGTCTCCATCACAAACATGTGCATGGTCTATCTCGATTTCTCTCGGGGCATCTTTCTATCGCACACGCATCTCCCTCCATCTCCCACCCATATAGTCCCCTCACGATCTTGAGGGGGTCTCTCTATCGCAAACACACCCTCTCGCCCTCCCTATGCGTCCATGTTCTCCATGTGTCCCTCTCGAACTTTGTTCCTTGGTTGCCAGACCTCTATTTGACATGTGCTTTAGGGGTGTCTCTCTCCGTTGCAAACAATCACACACTAGCTATCTTCGTGTATCTCCTCGCCTCGCTTTTTTATCTCAGAGATGCATGCGTGAGATGTTCGCCTAAGCTACGAAAAAACACAAACTCTCTCTAATTTATCGTTTGTTGTCACTTTCTCTTTCACACACATACTCTTTTTGCACACCTACTTATTATCCTTCACACGCACTTGATCCCTCTCGACTTAGGCACTCTCCTCGGTCCATAGCATATTGATTTATTGAAAAGTCAAACATCACAAAGTTTGACCATGTACGTGGAGAAAAAACAATTACATATGGAGCAGCAAACATATACCATTAGATTCACCATGAGATGTAGTTTAGGTATGATGTACCTTTGGTATTGAAGATATAAATAACATTTGTGTAAACCTGATCAAAGTTTCCAAAGTTTGACTTCTAAAAAATTACATGCCTTTGCATTATCGAAGCGGATGGAATATCTCTTTCCCCTCTCAGCTATCGGCGCACCACTCAGCCTTATCGGGGCTCCTCAATCTCTCTCAAACTTTATATCACCCTGGTTCACACATACACATGTCTCGCTCGCGCTATACATATAGACCCATCCAACAATCTCCGCCCTTGTTCTCTCTCTATGTGACACCCCCCCCCTAATAAGTACCATAATCCCTCACTCCATCATAGGCGCAAGCACTCCCCCCTTAAGTATGACTAGCAAAATGGCCCGTGCGTTGCAACGGGAGAAAAGAATACCACACACTCTTAATTTATAAAAAATGGTCTATAATATGAGTATTTGTAGCTACGACGCAAACAAAGATGGTCTTTGCCTACAAACTGCAAGTTTAAGATTCCACATGTCTTCTAGTTAAACACGGTTTGCATGTAGATTTAATGCGTACAAATCAACGGACAAGTGATCTTCAATTTCGTCTCCAATCTTGATTTTGCTGAGATATTCATCCATAAACCGGATCAGTACCGATATGAAAGAAAGACGGATAATTCACCGTTGATTAAGATTGCACCCTACATAGTTTTTTTAAACGGTTAACAGGTAAAAATAACATCATATTCAGATTCTATATATTTTTCTAAACAAATTCCATATATAACATGTTAAATTTGGATTCACGGTTTAGAAGATATGAGTATTTTAAAAAACATTTAATATGTACGGCGGGTTTAATGTCCAAAACATCAGGGGGGTTTTCTATAAAATAGCATGACGGACTAACAATACCTATTTCTTTTATTAGTAGGTATAGATTATCTCTCACTAGCCATCAGGAACACACACATTGTCTCATTCCATCCATACGTCTATCTCGATATCTCTCGGGGTATCTTCTATCGCGCACACAACTTGTCACTCGATCTCCCACCCATGTAGTCCCATCACGATCTCCAGGGGATCTCTCTATGACAAACATACACTCTCTCCTCCCCATGTCTACATTTTCTCCATATGTCTCTCTCGACCTCTCTCCCTTGTTTGTCAGACCCCTCTTGGCCACGTGCGAGGGGTCTTGCTCTCTCGGTTGCAAACAACCACACACTATCTCCTCACCTTACTTCCGTTGTCGAAGATGCATGTGTGATATGTTTGCATAAGACACACACGTTTTTTCTCGACTTTTATCGAGTGTTGTCCATGTCTCTTTCACACACGCACACACATTTTTTCACTCACTCTTTCTATTTCACTCTCTCTCTCCCTCTCTCTCTCTCTAGTTAGGGACTATCTCACGTCCATAAGCATATGGATGTTTTGAAAAGTCAAACCTCAGAAAAGTTTGACCTGGTATATGTAGAGAAAAACATTTACATCTGGAAAGATCATTAGATTCATCACAAGGTGTAGTAAGTTCACATCATTTATCTTTGGTATTGTAGATATAAGTAATTTCTTTATAAACTTGGTCAAAGTTTCAAAAGTTTGACTTTTAAAAAAATGTTGGAACTACATTATCGAACGGAGGGAGTAGCTCTTTCTCTGTCTCTCTCTCTGCTATCTCTCACGGGCCTCCCCTCTCACATGAACACTCTATACCGATGGATTATACGCTCACTGTGTCAGCGTATAGCTCCGTATATTATTTAGTTGACCGGTCAACTAGTCCACATGTTGCCTTGTCTGCTCGTGTTTTGTATCTTCGTGTGCTGGCCCATGTGGCAGTGGGTGAAAATAAGTAAACTAGAGGCCCATCTGACACGCGGTGAAGTAAACAAAGTTGAAACCACTGGGGTAGCACCCGCTTCGCTAGTAAATTGAGGCGCATTGAGGACACACTTCTTCCAGCGTGGAGGGCCTTTTCGCACACAATTCACCACTTCTTGGCGGCATGCATGCGAAGGGCCTTTCGCGCACACCCAGCACACAACACACACCAAAGACACGTGTACACGGCGTCGCCGCCAGTTGAGATGGGCGGCGAGGCAGCCAACAAGCGGAGGCGGCTCGAGCCAAAACCGCATCCGCCGAGCACAGACTTCATGAACAGCCTCACGGCGACATGCTTGCTCGTCATCATCGGCCTCCTCCCCACCAAATCTGTCGTGCGGACCGCCCTGCTCTCCCGGCGGTGGCGCCCCCTCTAGCACCGCGTCCCCCTCAACCTCGCCATCGAAAGCTGCCTCTGCGATGGGGATTGCAAACGCATGGCCGCAGTCTCCAAGATCCTTTCATCGCACCCTGGGCCAGCTAGACGCCTTGACATCCGCATGTTCAGTACCAACTGTAAGGTCCAACCCAAGTTCGACGAGTGGTTCTTATCCCCCGCCCTAGATCAGCTCGAGGAGCTCAGCTTTGAAGCTGGACGATGTTGCTCTCTGCCGCCGTCCGCGCTCTGCCTCACGCCAACGCTGCGCCACGTCAGCTTTAGCTCCTGCTATTTTCCCCAGATTAATGCCGCGTCCTCCCTTCTTCTCCCTCAACTCAAGCAGCTCGACCTCTTCGACGTTGTCATCTCGAAGAAGGCTATGGAGCACCTGCTCTGCAGCTGTACTACACTCGAGTACCTTCGTCTTGAGCAGATCCACGGGTTCATTAGCCTCCACATCGCCTCGATGAATCTCCGATGGATTTATGTGTCTTCTTGGCCCCGCAATAAGACATCAATTGGGAAGAGATCACTCCGGCTGTTCCATGTTATGGTCATTGAGAATCGCCTTTCCTTGAGAGATTGCTTATGTCGGATCTAGAAGGTCCAACAAAAATCGGGGTCATTGACGCTTGAAATTGACAGCGTTGGTGCACTCATCTGCCAAATTCTCCGAGCTCTTTATTGGATCCGTAATCGTTCAGGTACAACACTCATCTTCTTCTCCATCTTCTTGAAGTTAACATTTTTAAATTTCTTCTTGATGTATTTACGATCGTCTTCCAGAAAATGATTCCCACAAGCTTGACCGATCTATGCATACGGTGAAGATCTTGGCAATAAAATCTATATTTAATCTGGATCAAGTTGTTGGATTCCTTACATGCTTTTAGTACGCGAAGAAGCTACTCATCGAGGTGAAACTTCTTTCCTATTAGTAAGCGGTAATCCTGGCGTAGCTCAATTTTTCATAATTTTCCCAAATTAGGATGACAAGTGTAGTGTTCAAATCGCATCTACGCACCGCACCTAAAAGAAATGTTTTTAGTATTTTTTCTCACGTGATCACTGCATCGTTTTTTTGTTGTACTACTATAGTAGCCTAGGCGAGTCATAGTGGAAAGTAACTTAGACTACTCCAGTAACTCTATGGTTACCCTAAGAGCAAGTACTACCTCCGTCCTGGTTTACTCTTCCTATTTTGTAGTATGAAAATTTGACCATAGATTTAACTGACAAAATGTTAATGCATGTAACTAAGAACTATATCGCTGGATTCGTATCTGAACATAATTTCAAATGGTGTAATTTTTAGTGACATGCATTGGCATTTTCTTACATAAATATATGGTCAAAATTTTATACTAAATAAGAGGTAGTACAAAACTGGGCTATAACGGCCCTCCACTAGGTAGGCCAAAACACGTGCCAAATTCACTTGTGATGCATTTGGCATCGATGCCCTCCATTGCTCACTGGTGCCCCAATCTGGATCACCTACTTTGCTCGATGCCAAATAACTCACGCATAATGAAAAAACACTTGCGTGGGAGAGAGAGAGAGAGAGGATGAGGCAATAAAAAACACTTGTTTGGGAGAGTGAGAGGCCGGTGTAGTTGGTTTGATTGATTTGTTTATACATGTGGAGTGCAGATGTGCAGCGGTGCCAACTCTCTCACATCGCGAGAGCGGTGCCAAAATCTTTTGATTTGACATAGATGCGTATTATGTGGCATACTTTTGCGAAATATGGCATCGGCCACATAGTGGAAGGCAACAAATGCCCAAGCTCTTCACGTACTCCTAGGTAAATGGGAGGAAAGAGAAAGAAAGAGAGAGAGAGAGAGAGAGAGAGAGAGAGAGAGTGAAAAAATATCACTAGCCAGCCAACCCTATCGTATGAGCGAATGATATTGGTACCACTTGATGACACGGCAATCTTATACAACCAGCTGCTCTAATATGTTCTCTTCTTTTGCGAGATAAAAAAGATCCGAAAGTGAAAAATGTCTTGCACTATAACAATCGCATCGAATGCCTTGATCTCCATATTATAGAAATTGATTTGATCGACTACCGAGGCAAAGACATCCCGAGATTAAATTGGCGAGTTCTTTGTTTTGGAGGCAAGTGTGCTCAAGGTAATGAGGTTTGGCGTTCTCTGGTGCAACAATGAATGGCGTCTTGATCACCGCATAAGCGTCTAAGCCTAAATGACAAAGTCTCCTTGCAGAAGCTGAATTTGTTTTTGAAACATCAAGTGGCGGAGACTCGAAAACTTATTTGCCCATTAGTGACTTGTCGTGGCGGTGGATTTTAGTTTATGCGATAATGCTGCATCCACCTAAAGTAATGAAAGTTCTTACGTAAACTTCCTAGTAATTCCCTCTTCATAGGTGCAGCACTACTCCTAACATTTGTAATATCAGTTTGAAACTTGTAATATTGCCGTGTCCTATTCCCGCGTTTTCAAAATCCTGCGAATCAAACAGGTCCTGAGTTGGTGATGATGTTGTGCCTGCCATCTTTCACCAATAGCCGTCGGATCTAGATCTAACGCACACAAACCAAAGCTGCTCCGGTTTGCAAAAAGATGCCCGCACTTGTTCCCTATTTACAAACAACTCCTTGTCTCTCACAATCAGCCTTATCTCCTCCCCACCACATCTAGAAGGCCATGGAAAAATCTGGCGCGATGGCCGCTGCCGGCGCCGTCCACCCCCCAATCTTGGTGTTCCGTGCAATGCACGGGCATCTACGCACGGGAAATTATGTCAAACACGGCTAGTTGTAAGCAGGCTAGGTCTACAGCCATGATGATAGTGACTGCAGACGGTGAGGCTGACTATGGTATGTCAACACGGCGCCTATACTCAGTGTCATATCCGTGAGGATCTTGTCACTTCAACGTGAGGAGCAACACTTAATAATTTGACCAACGGGTAGTACATGCGGTGCTACTACATTGGTAGTACTACTACTACTAGTACTAGCACCACCGTTTGGATTTAGTACTACTACCACGTCCATCTGGATTTAGTATTTGACTAGCAATATCTAGTAATGCATGTCACAAAAATGTACTACTCCCTACGTAAATAAATACATGGTGTGTTGTTTTATTCCTATCGGCGAGATAACTTAATGTCTTTTTGCTAGTTAATAGGATTACATGCAATGAACTAACCACTGCATGTGATGTTTGGTAGTCTCAAGTCATTGAAAGCATGCACAGGCACAGAGGGGGACGCAACTTCATTGACTTAATGCACCCGCCTTTGGGTGTAGACACGTGGGCCCAACGGTGGTGGCCAACTTTGTCATACAACCAAAGGCGAGGTGCGATCAGAAAGCGAGGTGTATATGGCCAACACGCACATGAATTCAATGCAGTCTGCACTTCTCATATATAGGCTCCCGCAAGTCCAATCTATGAAATCCTACGCACCTGCGCACCCAAGGGCAAGAGTGATCACTCCAATCGCAAGATCAGTTGACTAGAAGCTAGACCCATGGAGGCGATGAGCGCGAGCATCACCAGGTGTGCGGATGGTCCACGACGCCGCCCTGCGGCCCGGCACCGAGGAACGCCTCTAGGTAGTGCTTGAGGCCGCCAGGCAAGGGGCCGCTGGACGACAACCGTCTCCTTGTTCGACGAGGTCCTCGCCGGCTTCCTTGACAAGTTCACCGTCGTCAAGAAGCTCATGGACGACCTTGGCGTATGCCTCCAGCCCAGCGCCCGAGCTCTGCGATGCACCGCCACCCTCGGCGGCCTCTATGGTGACAATCTCTTGACGCCTTTGGTGGCCTGCGACCGCTGCCGTCGCGCCGGAGAATGTCCACCTCAAGGTCGCGCTCGCCACGCAGCGCCTGGTGCAGCAAGACACCATCAACATAATCACCCACGTCTACACGCAAATCGTCCACAAGGACTACTACATGCAAGAGGAGGACGATAGGACGCTGGCCTTCTTGGACCGCCGGGCAACCTTGGGCGGTATTGTTCAAGCACGTTGAGCTTGCCGCCAACGCCTGCTCCTCACCACGTCGATTGGTGACACGGTGCACTAGGGCGTGAGGATGTCGTTGATGGATCCGTATGTATCTTTATCTTTCCGTCAAATCCATGTAGTAGTATATGGTACTACTAGTAATTATCTTACCTTTTGCATCAACTTCATAATTTTCCTACGTACTCCATGCATGAACCGCGCCAGAACCAAACTTCTCATTATTCTAGGGAAAATCGTTATTTCTATCTATCGATTGCGGCATGGAGCGTAACCAAATTTTACAAGTTACAAGTTCAAAAGGAAAAGCTGCCGTGTTCGCGTCGCACCCCACGGTTGGGGCACGCCCGGTCGAGGGAATGCGTCTTGTGTTGCATTTTCACTTACAAGTGGGGCTGCGATTGAGCAAACCGACTATCGGCAAACCCCACCCGCCCACCACGCGATGGCTGAGAAAGCAGGAGGGAGAAGAGATGGCTGTAGCACGGACTCCAAGAAAATTGGTGTCGGATGGGACTCGTGTGGGTGGCGTGTCGCATCGCTAGACATGAATGCTAGTTATGGCCCATGCCACCCCACTATATCAAGGTGCTTTGGTTACATAGAACAAATTTCACGGAGTCCGTGCTCAGCCCTCCTCTATCTCTCTTCTCACCAGCCGATGAGACGCTTGAGCCCATCGTCTGTTTGCTCATATGCGGTCCCACATGTCGGTGAAAACGCAAGAGGACCCGCGAACACGCACATCTTTCACCTCGACGTCTTTGGGGATGAAAAACAAATCCAATAAAGATCTTCGGTGGCCGCTTTTGGAGTTACTCAAGAGTAGTAAGATTCTATTTACAGTTTAACCCAAGAAGCACATCACGTGGCTTGAACTACCACTCTATTTTCTTGCATGACACGACCTAGATGCTGGATGTCCCACGTGTCGGCAGAAGGAGGAAGAACTCGACCAAATCTTCGGTTGTGCTCTCGGATTAGACTAGTTGTGCTAACTTAAAATTTTATTGTGTAGAATGGATGCAAGTTTTGGTATTGGGAAGAAGAGTACAGCGATATATTGATAGAGCACAATTTAGTAGATGTTCTAGCACTTTTAGCTAGCATAGAGGCTAGAGATGAGACTAGTGCACTTGTTGATAGAATAGAGGCTAGACACGTCTACTTATTTACACTCGTAAAAGAAAGAAGCACGCAGGATCGAGCCTCCGCAGATCAACAATGAACGTATCGAGAAGGCACTAATCCAACTTACAGGAGCAGTTATGGAAGTTGGATATCTTCTAAAATGTATTCTTGTGGTTCTTGCTTTTCTAGTCAAAATTTTGGTGATGTATTTCCATGTACCAAAAAATCAATGATGATAAAAAGATATGTGTTTGCAAAGAAAAATGAACGCAGCCGGGATGCGTCCGCGCGTTAATCGCATGGGCACCGCATCCGAGAAATGGCCCGGACACGACCCCATTGCCCTACCCAAACGGACAGAATCCGGGCAAAACGGAGGTCCATTTGGGGTCGTGCGTTGGAGTTGGCCTTACAAGTGGGACCTGATTGAGGAAACCGACTATCGGCAAACCCCCACCTCACCCGCCGCGCGATGGCTGAGTTAGAGAAACGACGAGGTTGAAGAGATTGCTGTAGCATGGAGTCCAACAAATATGGTGTCAGATGGAAGTCGTGCTGGTGGTGTGTGCCGTGCTCCTGGACGTGAATGCTTGTTCTGGCCCATGCCACCCTACTACTCCTACTACTTATATGTAACATCCCAAAATTCTAAATTTTGGAATGTTATATTAAATAAATAACTATGATTGTTTGTTTGATTGATTGAGTGAAACTGAGTGGAATTTGAAAACTTTTGAAAGTTGAATGAGAGGGAATGAAATGACTTTCCCAAACTTTCCCCTTTGCCTTTTTGGATCTCAATGAACTCAAGTTCATTCCAACACCAAACCCTAGAGTGAAGATGACATGACTTCTTCCATTTGGAATGAAAAGGGTTTTGGAAAGATTTGAATTTCAACTGAGAATATTTCAAATTCAAAGCTTTATGCAACTCTATGATTTTCATGAGAGGAGATAAAATGACTTCTTCAATTATATGAAATATGAGTTGGGAGTTAAAAAGAATCTAATTGAAAGTCATTTGAAAGTATCTTGAAAACACTTTTCAAATTTGAGTTTCATTTGAATTTGAAAAAAATGATTTTTTATAAAGTTTGGATTTTTCCTTTGGAAAAAATGTTCAAATGATAGGAATATTCCCTGATCATTTTGGTATATATATGTCTATATAAAATATTTATATTTAAGTATTTTTCCTCTCTCTATTATTCAAAAAAAGGAAAAAAATGCCACAGGCGTAGGCCAAACCCAGTGGCCCATTGACCAGTAGCCCGGCCCGACAAGCCCGTGAGCCCGGCCACCTCCCAGCGCCCGAATCGCTTGGACGGTCGCCCGACCGCGCCGCACCTTCTCCCCCCACTGCCGAGGCGGGCCCCACCTCCTTGACCCACACCCCCGCCACCTCGCTTGGCGCCGCCTCTTACGGATCGAAGGATCCGGATTTGATCTCGTCCCGATTCACCCCTCGCCAAGCCGGTCGCCCCCTATAAGTACCCTCCCCGCACCCCATTCCCCCTCTCGCCCCTCTTGGAACCCCTCCTCCTCTCTCACGCCGTCGCCGGAGCCAGGCAGCCGCCGCCGCCATTCCCTACTTGCCGCCCCTACACCTCCCGACCTCCACCGACTCCACCAAACACCTCCCGAGGCTCGTCCGCACCAGCGGAGCTCTCCGCTGACCTCCCGGCAGCCAGGAGTCGTCATCACTCACACTCACTCAGCCCCGCCGCCGTCCAAACTCCGGTGAGTCGGGAACTCCACCCCGCCGTCCGATCTCCCATCTACGGCGTAGATTAGAACACCCCCGAAGGGGTATGTTCTTTATACAAAAACCCGGTTCGACCGGTTTAGTCCGGTTTAGTTTTTAGTTAGGGTTTTATTTTATTTAGACCCGACTCGTTTAACCCTAGGCCCGTTTAGTTTATATTACACTTTCGGTCGTAGTTCGGGCCCATTAGGCCATTTTTCATTTATTTTCGTTTTACATTTTAATGAATAGTTCCTATTTTGAAAAATTCATATCTTTTATTACATTTAATATTTTTCGGTGATTCTTTTTTTTGTTGGGTTGCAAATTTTCTATAGTTTACGTAGAAAATATTATTAGCTATGTTAAAATTATTTTAAATTGCTTTAATTTAGTTTTAGTCGAATATTAAATCTGCTATAAAATGAGTTAGGAATATTATTTTTTTAGTGATTCTTTTTGTCACAACTTTGTTTTGACATTGCCAAACCGTAGGAATTTATTTGGGCATTTTAGGATTAATAAAAAAATAGTTTTAACCAGAATCATGTTTTTCTTAATTAATTAACTAGCTACTGTTTTCCTATTATTTTAATTAGTAAAACAATTTATTTTTCACATGTGATTGATTATTCTAGGATAGTTTACGTCACTTTATAGGATGAACTTTTATTTATATTAAATAAAACTTTTTATTTTATTTTCTTAATATAAATTGGATTAGGCCTAATAGGAGTTTTACTATAGCTTTTAAATTGATTCTTTTTGCTCCTAATTGCTTAATGCATTATTTTATGTTAAGTTAACATAAACCCATTGTTATGATATGTTGAGAAAATTTTGTTATGTAAAAACTAGTTTTATTTGTTGCTTGAAGTAGGAAAACTTTTAGTTGGATTTCTTGAGTTTTTCCTTTGGGTTTTGATTCGTTTGTTTTGGTGTGTTATATTACTATGCTATTGTGTTATGTGATCATATGCTATGTGCTTATTATAGTTATTGTTTGCCTCGGTAGAATTTAGAGTGCTGAAGCTTACTACTCTGAATCCCTAGTTTTCGAAGATCGTCAACAAGGCAAGTTCACTTTGACCATACTTTCATACCTATGTTTTATTGCATTTAGTGGCATCTTTGCAACCACCCCTCAGTAGTGTTATTGAATCCTTGTAGCTGAGTAATATGCATGAGGTAGGAACCCATCACCCTGTTACCAAGCCCGGGACGTTATTTATTTTAATGCTACGCTATAGTAGACGGGGTTTTGGTATGAGTGCTTTCGAGTGGTGTGAAGAAGGAGGACTCTACGTCAATGGCGACAACTCCATGATGGCATCTGCAAGGACTGCATTTTCAAGGCCTCAAGACTTCAAGACTCAAGACAAGAATTCAATACACACTCTTGGGTGAAGGGCGGTTGTGGGCACCTGGAGAAACCGGTGGTTGGCGGGATGCATGGAGAAGCGCCATGACATCTTATGGAAAGCTTCACCTGCAGACTCAAAGAGCGGAAGAATACTTCATGCAGGAAGCTTACCTGTGCAACCGCAAGTCAATATGGGCTCTGGCTTGGTTGACCTTAGTTGTGACTCTGGCTGGGGCGGTGCTAGCAGATGTAGAACTACGGTAGGATTGGATGGGCACGGACGGTGGTCGGAGGAACTCTTCGAAGACCATGTTTGGTCATCTTGTTCTCAAACACCACGAAGTGCGAGAACGTAAAGAGAGGGATCGAATCTTGCGGGTAAAGTGTACAAACCTCTGCAGAGGGTTATAACCCTAATCGATTAGCCGTGTCCCGATTCACGGACAATTTGAGCCTCTGGACTTGGATCTATCTCGGAACTCTCAACACTGGATTGATAACTTAATTGTGGGCAACATATGATGATTTTGGGCTATGAGACATCGGTTGGCGGAACCATGTCATGATAGAAAACTGCATAGTATAGACTTCATTTATTCCTTGATGTAGGGAAAATAAAACCAGCTTTTACATAAACAAAACTGAGAATCTGAGAGCCATAAAGCCATCTGCGCATATAGTATAGTTTATCATCTGTTTTCTCTTATTGTGATCTTGCGGTACATTCAATGTCTTGACCTACACGGCTGCAACGTATCATGTTGCAGATATTTCCTCGACGAGTAAGAGTTACGATCTGAGGTTACGGTCTACACTCAACTCCGCCGATGGCGTTGATGGGACTCCACACCCGATTACTTGTTTCGCGGAGACTTATGAGGTATATATCAGTTTTGCGTTAATTATACATGTGATTGCACTTTGATATATACATTGATGTCTTGTGTGTGCCGACATCTTGATCCGAGGATGGCACGAAACACGAGGCTTGACCATCTCGAGGTCGGGTCGCTCTGATATGGTATCGAGCACATGTTGGTAGGGGCGTGACCCTAGAAACCGGAGAGCCCCTAGGACCGAAAATTTCTAAAACTTTATTTTCAAAAAGACTCTTACTTCTCATCATTTCTGATTTTATCAAATAGACACTCTCACCTCAAATAGTTAGAATATACCCCTTTCCCTTTTGACCACATGAAGGATCAACTGAAGCCGCTCCAAGAAAGATATCGGACAGCCGATGACCCCTTCAAACTAACCAGGATTTCACCATGCATTAGAAGAGTTGAAGCTGCAACAACTGAAGACTTGAAGAATTTGAAGTTCCTGAAGAATTATTTGACCTTTAGAAGACCAAACCCCTGTTACACACTTACGTTAGATGCGGCGATTTGTGAGCTGTCATTTGTTTGATGTTTTCCGACAGCCACAAAATAAAACTCGTTTCTTCAAAACTATTGTTTGTATTGTGTGTATCTCTCTCTATCCAACTCTCTCTTATCTCACCCTAAAACCCTTGGAGCCATAAATGATGAAAGAAGAAGGACTGGTATTCTATGGACCGATGACTCAGTTGGAGTCTGAGCTATGGATTCAAAAAATGGAGGATCACTTGAGAAGAAAATGATTGCAAGGAAGTATGAGGTTCAATATGCTCTTCAGATTTTTACCGAGAGTGCTGCAACCTGGTGGAAAATGCATCAAGCCATACAAGGATGCAATGGAGCAAAACTTGGGAGGAATTCAAGAAGACTCTCTTGAGGTCCCGTCTTATCCGGGAAGCACTTCGATAACTTAGAAGAAGAAACCTTGTGCACTGCAAGATTTGCGGAGAAATAGGACATACCGGGGAAGAGCAAAAGGATGGATGCCCTCATTGTAAGGAAACACCCGGTGAGGAATGCCCAACTAGTCGGGTGACTTGTTTCTTGTGTGAAGGAACCACCCACTACCCGACTCGATGTCATATTTACCCCACGGTGCAACAAACTATTCAAGCGGGAAGAAGGAATGAAAGAAGCCCTCGGGGAAAATTGAAGAACACAGTAATGAAGGAAGTTATTGAAGACCACGATGGAGAAGGCCTCAATATATTTTACTCCAATGCACGCTATTCATGTGGAGAAGAAGGACATTTTTCACGATTGCACCAAGGAAAGAAAAGAGTATTTGGGATACTTCCCGATGGAAGCAATAGAGTTTGATCCACGGGAATAAAAGGTTTGATCGAGCGAAGAAACCGGGAAGAGAAAACAAAGACACCCTCGAACAACCCAATTTACGCAAAGAGGGACAAGAGTCATATTACCTGTTTTGAATGTAAGGACGTCGGGCATTATGCCAATCATTGTCTCGAAAGGAAGCAAGGAACTCAAGGAAGCGAGCACCATCTCCAAGAAGCCCAAAGACTTATCGAAAGTTATTTGTTTTCATTGCAAGGAAGCAAGACATTATGCTACTAAATGTCCCGACAAGATGAAAGCTGGGGTTGAGTAGTTGGAATGTTGATATTGGAAACAAGAGTAGTAGAAAACAATTTCATTTTCATGAGTTCGATGAGTTGAGTTATGTAATGGGTGCTCGAGTTTGTAATGGATTCATGAAATCAATAAAGTTAAGGTGACATGTTTTCATATGTTTAAATTGTAGGAGTTGTTACTCTTGTGAACAAAGATTTTGACCATTTTCGAGGATATGAGAAATATGGTCTATGGATGGATTTGTGAATTTCATTTTTTGGGGTGGTAGTACCTGTGAGGAAGACTAGACTAATGGATAAGAAAATATATAAAAAGTTGGAGTTTTGCTTTTGATATGGTGGTATGAAGAAGCAGTACTCTTTGGATTTAAAGGATGTGTAATATGGAACAAGAGAGTTACCCCAAGGCTGAGTTAAAGCTGCACTAGTGTTGAAGTGGGCCATAACCCACGGGCCGAGGATTTTGAAAAGGCAGTGTAACCTTGACAAAGGAATAAATTTGGAAGAATCGGTGATCCAATCAGCATACGTTTACGTAGGGAGGTCATAAAAACACGAGAGTTGTTAAGGAGCGATAGATGTTTGTTTGGCTGCAGAATCAATGGATTTTTCGAACTTGGTTCGTCGACAAGAGAAATTCTGCAATGCTTGTGAGTATGCCCAAGTGTTAGAATACGTGATTCCTTTGTTTACGTATGTGGTAATGATTCAAATGCGGGATGGATTGGCCCCCATACCGGAGACTTCTATCATGAACTATCATATGTTGATGGAAAATCGAGAGCCTTGAAAATCTTAGAAGAGTGTCGACGCGATAAGCCATAAAACCATAGAATGGTAGGACGATGGAACCCTTTACAGGCAACGTTGCCAATCGTAGGTTATCTGGCTGAGATCCAACCCGACCATTTTCTGCGGGGAGAAACACTGTAATGGTCGACCACCATGAGATTTTCGATAGTTGTTTAGTATTGGCGGCAGACGTCGAGATATGAAGGCCCAGTCTCGGAAGAACCTTACCATGATGAAATGACACATGATATTGTGGAAAGGGTTATGCCCCTCTGGGAAGAGTATCGATAAAAGGATTCATACCGAAGATATGAGAAGACCGACACCGCCAACCCTAAGGATGAAGTACATGAGTTTGTCGGAACATAACCATGCTTCTAAGTGTGGTAGCGCACTAGACCATACCAATCAATGGATTTGCTAGAAGGCCTCCAAACCCTAACCTTTTCTTTTCTAGCCTCTTGAATCTAGGGGACGAGATTCATTTTAAGTGTGGTAGATTTGTAACATCCCAAAATTCTAAATTTTGGAATGTTATATTAAATAAATAACTATGATTGTTTGTTTGATTGATTGAGTGGCCTGAGTGGAATTTGAAAACTTTTGAAAGTTGAATGAGAGGGAATGAAATGACTTTCCCAAACTTTCCCTTTGCCTTTTTGGATCTCAATGAATTCAAGTTCATTCCAACACCAAACCCTAGAGTGAAGATGACATGACTTCTTCCATTTGGAATGAAAAGGGTTTTGGAAAGATTTGAATTTCAAGCGAGAATATTTCAAATTCAAAGCTTTATGCAACTCTATGATTTTCATGAGAGGAGATAAAATGACTTCTTCAATTATATGAAATATGAGTTGGAGGTTAAAAAGAATCTAATTGAAAGTCATTTGAAAGTATCTTGAAAACACTTTTCAAATTTGAGTTTCATTTGAATTTGAAAAAAATGATTTTTTATAAAGTTTGGATTTTTCCTTTGGAAAAAATGTTCAAATGATAGGGAATATTCCCCTGATCATTTTGGTATATATATGTCCTATATAAAATATTTATATTTAAGTATTTTTTCCCTCTCTCTATTATTCAAAAAAGCGGAAAAAAAAATGCCTGGCCGGCCAAGCCAATGGCCAGCCTGACCAGTGCCCAGGAAGCACCGAGGCAAGCCGGTAGGCCAGCCCGGCCACCTCCAGCGCCCGAATCGCTTGGACCGGTCGCCCGACCGCCGCACCTTCTCCCCCCCGCCAGCGGGCCCCACCTCCTTCAACCCCCGCCCGCCACCTCGCCGCATTGTTCGCCGGATCCAGAAGGATCCGGATTTGATCTCGTCCCGATTCACCCCTCGCCAAGCCGGGTCGCCCCCTATAAGTACCCTCCACCCCATTCCCCTCGCCCCTCATGGAACCCCTCCTCCTCTCTCACGCCTGTGAGCCAGCCGACCGCCGCCGCCATTTCCCTCGGCCGTTGCCCTACACCTCCCGACCTCCACCGACTCGACCAAACACCTCCCGAGCTCGTCACGCACCATGAGCTCTCCGCCGACCTCCCAGGCGGCCAGGAGCCGTCGGCACACTTTCACTGAGCCGCCCGCCGCCGTCCAAACTCGGTGAGTCGGCGGAACTCCACCCGCCGTCCGATCTCCCATCTACGGCGTGAGATTAGAACACCTCAGAAGGGTATGTTCTTTATACAAAAACCGTTCGACCCGGTTTAGTCGATTTAGTTTTTAGTTAGGGTTTTATTTTATTTAGCCGCCCGACTCGTTTAACCCTAGGCCCGTTTAGTTTATATTACGCTTTCGGTCGTGTAGTTTAGGCCCATTAGGCCATTTTTCATTTATTTTCGTTTTCTGTTTTAATGAGAATAGTTCCTGTTTGAAAAATTCATATCTTTTATTCTGTTTAATATTTTTAGGTGATTCTTTTTTTGTTGGGTTGAAAATTTTCTATAGTTTCTGTAGAAAATATTATTAGCTATGTTAAAATTATTTTAAATTGCTTTAATTTAGTTTTAGTCAGAATAGTAAATCTGCTATAAAATGAGTTAGGAATATTCATTTTTAGTGATTCTTTTTGTCACAACTTTGTTTTGACATTGCCAAACCGTAGGAATTTATTTGGGCATTTTAGGATTAATAAAAAATAGTTTTAACCAGAATCATGTTTTTCTTAATTAATTAACTAGCTCTTGTTTTCCTATTATTTTAATTAGTAAAACAATTTATTTTTCACATGTGATTGATTATTCTAGGATAGTTTCTGTCACTTTATAGGATGAACTTTTATTTATATTAAATAAAACTTTTATTTTATTTTCTTAATATAAATTGGATTAGGCCTAATAGGAGTTTTACTATAGCTTTTAAATTGATTCGTATTGCTCCTAATTGCTTAATGCATTATTTTCTGTTAAGTTAACATAAACCCATGGTTAGGTTATGTTGAGAGAATTTTGTTATGTAAAAACTAGTTTTAGTTGTTGCTTGAAGTAGGAAAACTTTGAGTTGGATTTCTTGAGTTTTTCCTTTGGGTTTTGATTCGTTTGTTTTGGTGTGTTATATTACTATGCTATTGTGTTATGTGATCATATGCTATGTGCTTATTATAGTTATTGTTTGCCTCGGTAGAATTTCCGGAGTCTTGAAGCTTACTACTCTGAATCCCTAGTTTTCAAGATCGTCAACAAGGCAAGTTCACTTTGACCATACTTTCATACCTATGTTTTATTGCATTTAGTGGCATCTTTGCAATCACCCCTCGATAGTGTTATTGAATCCTTGTAGTTGAGTAATATGCATGAGGTAGGAACCCATCACCCTGTTACCAAGCCCGGGGCGTTATTTATTTTAATGCTACGCTTATAGTAGGCGGGGTTTTGGTATGAGTGCTTTCGAGTGGTGTGAAGAAGAGGACTCTACGTCAATGGCGACAACTCCATGATGGCATCTGCAAGGCGCATTTTCAAGGCCTCAAGACTTCAAGACTCAAGACAAGAATTCAATACACACTCTTTGGGTGAAGGACGGTTGTGGGCACCTGGAGAAACCCGGTGGTTGGCGAGATGCATGGAGAAGCGCCATGACATCTTGCGGAAAGCTTCACCCAGACTCAAAGAGGCGGAAGAATACTTCATGCCCGGAAGCTTACCTGTGCAACCGCAAGTCAATATGGGCTCTGGCTTGGTTGACCTTAGTTGTGACTCTGGCTGGGACGGTGCTAGCAGATGTAGAACTACGGTAGGATTGGATGGGCACCGGACAGTGGTCAGAGGAACTCTGGCTGGGACGGTGCTAGCAGATGTAGAACTACGGTAGGATTGGATGGGCACCGGACAGTGGTCAGAGGAACTCTTCGGAAGACCATGTTTCGGTCATCTTGTTCTCAAACACCCTGAAGTGCGAGAGCGTAAAGAGAGGATCGAATCTTGCGGGGAAAGTGTACAAACCTCTGCGGAGGGTTATAACCTAATCGATTAGCCGTGTCCCGATTCACGGACAATTTGAGCCTCTGGACTTGGATCTATCTGGAACTCTCAACCTTTGGATTGATAACTTAATTGTGGGCAACATATGATGATTTTGGGCTATGAGACATCGGTTGGCGGAACCATGTCATGATAGAAAACTCCATAGTACAGACTTCATTTATTCCTTGATGTAGGAAAATAAAACCAGCTTTTACATAAACAAAACTCGAATCTGAGCCATAAAGCCATACTGCATATAGTATAGTTTATCATCATTTTTCTCTTATTGTGATCTTATAGGTACATTCAATGTCTTGACCTACCGGCTGCAACGTATCATGTTGCGAGATATTTCCTCGACGAGTAAGAGTTACGATACAGGGTTACGGTCTACACTCAACCTGCCGATGGCGTTGATGGGACTCCACACCCGATTACTTGTTTCGCTTGGAGACTTATGAGGTATATATCAGTTTTGCGTTAATTATACATGTGATTGCACTTTGATATATACATTGATGTACTGTGTGTGCCGATACTGATCTTGATGGCATGTAAAACACGCAGGCTTGACCGTCTCGAGGTCGGGTCGCTACATTATAGTAGTAGTATCGAGGATTCGAGGTCTTTAGTTACGTCTGTGAACACATTAACATATGGCCCACCTCACACTGTGGCCAAATTTCACGGAGTCTGTGCTAGGTTAAAAAGTGTTCTTTGTGAGGATGGATGGCTGGTCTCAAGTTTAAAACTTGTTGTATTACGTGCGTGAGCGTAGAGATAGTGCAGCATGTGAAGCTAGTACAAATAGTATACTATTGTTGATTGGCCTCATCCGATAACCTGTTGCAATACACGTACAATTGTGTATTCAGAAAATATTTTTTTGCCTCGTCGCAGCACCCACTCAGAGATGCGGCTCGAAAGCCATTAGTAAATTTAGTAAGTTTATCACAGGCATATCATTTTATTACATACAACAGGTCATCAACCCACAACGACAACGAGGATACATTATAAATACTTAAGTTTTCATCACACAACAAATAACAAGCAATGAAATGAACTTCAACTCAACCATTCCTCGGCGTTGGAAACGCTTGCTTTGAACCACAAGTGATTCTGCGGGAATGGCTACCATCATCAATCTCGAGACCAACGCATGACTGATCATCCAGGCTGAAGCGACCTACTATATCACGACCAGGGTAGGGAACCACCGCAATCTCCGACGTATAGATATAGTTGCTTCTCATAAATGGTAGTAACATTGTGTCAACAACAGTTGGATCGCCTTTCACCATCATTGGATAGTTTTGTCCAAGGAAGAGCGAGTTTGCTCCAAGACTATCAATATTGTACCAGGGAGAAGGTGTTGGCGCTAGCACAGTAGTATCCATCCCGAATACCATGCAACGGGTGTTGGAATAGGTCCAGAGAGTGCGACCATGGGAGACAACACCTACTTCCTTAGTAGTAACATCAGTAGTGGGCTGTATCTGAGACAAGAAGGGGTGATCCATCGGAAGTTGCCGAGCGCCCTTGAGTATATGGGCCCTCCTCGTCCTCATGCTCGTGATCATCACCATCGTCATCTCCCCTTGGTTATAAAAGTTTTCAAGTATAGGTGGTGGAATGTTCACGGGACCTTGGAAACACAAGAAGAAGGTTAATTAGTAGAGAAGGAAACTTGCTAACTTCGCATGCATGTGGATGAATCAATTATAATTACGGTGGAAGACAAGCGTGCGAAACTATGAGGATCACATGCAAAAAGCGATTGCCACGAGTGGTGGCAGCAAACACAAGACCCTCGTATTCAATTGCATCACAGTACACATCAGTGTATAGAAACTGATTTTTGAGCAATATCCATCCAGCCGAACCACGAAGGATAGCAACAAGCTTGTCGAAGATAGCAACAACTCCATAGTTCCTGTAATTCCAAGAGCGGTTGGGAACTCGACAAATTGCTATCTTCCGTAGAAGACAGTCACCATGATCGTATTTGAGCGTGCGTGGAATACCGGTGTGCTCAACCTCTGGGCAGTCGAGATTTTGGAAGTGGAACCCGGTGACGAGTGTACACATTCATAAGTTCCCTTTCGCAGTTGTACCCAATATAAACAACCCAATCTCCATTTACTTTGCCCAAGCCTTGCCCTCAAGCGATGGCATATTAACATCATACGTATCATTATCAAGCAGCATCAACTTGCACAAGGCGAGGCTTCCCTCGTCCCTGCGCCAGTCAGCAGGGTCACGACGAAGAAGATAGGGAGATCAAACCGCTCCTGGACCCTTGGGTTCCTTGTAATGATGTTTTTAGTTGAGTCGAGAATGTTCTTGAACGAACCTGCCATGCTAGCCGAGGTGATGACGTCGCACCGATCAATGAGTTCCCCCACCACGTCATCTTTCAGATCGGGGCAAGAATAACGGAATTCGTTTCCGGCTTGTTCCTCCATGGAGAAGACGATCGAACAATGGCGAAGGAAGGGTGAAGGCAAATGGAGGAGGGAGGAAGAGCGTGCGACAACAGTTCCAAATCGAGAGGAAAGGCGAAGAGTCGGTGGACGGTTGCCCGGTTGCCACGGTACCTAAGAAGCGCCCGGCCTACACGTCCTTTCGGAAATTGTACAAAAGGACTCGCCGTCGTCTCACTGGCATGTTGGAACGGGACCACATGTCAACGAAACATGGTGTGTAATTTCTCGTGCAAAATGCGATCTGGCCGTGTTGGCCCGAAGTGCCGCATTA
Source organism: Aegilops bicornis (assembly GCA_021605145.1). Taxonomy (NCBI): domain Eukaryota; kingdom Viridiplantae; phylum Streptophyta; class Magnoliopsida; order Poales; family Poaceae; genus Aegilops; species Aegilops bicornis. Next base: position 335,484,988 of record CM038674.1, read on the forward strand.
ATTATCGACCTTTATTTTTTTAACATACAATCTGAGTGGATAGCTCCTGTGGTCATCACACTTGAGCAAATATATAGGTGCGCTAGGTGGGCAGGCGGCAACAATCTAAGTGCTAAAAGAGTTGATCTCGAAAAAGAGTTGATCCAATGCTTGGTTTTGTTTGGATTTTCCAACTATGACCATTGGATAGAGTGAATCAATGGCTTACGTTCAAAGTTATTCTCATACTATAGAATGGTATAGGAACGTGGAGAGATTTGGTTGATTTTATATCGCTAAATAATATAAAATATTATGAGTGCAGACGCTCCACCCCGAGGTTTGTAGCTCCTTCTCGGTCGTCGGGAATCTATGTTCTTCCACTCTTTCGTTTAAGACATGAGCTTTGTTCATCCTTTTGCCGACACGTGGGACATCTATATGCCTCCATTTTACAAAATCATACTATATGCCTCCATGACACGCGGGACATCTAGCATCAAGGTGGCGTGTCATGCAAGAAAATGGAGATATGTAGTGCGTAAGTGAGTCGTGCACTTCGATGGCACCTAGTACTACGCAATATTTTTTCCTCAATGGCACGTGAATAGTGCACGTACTCAATGATAGAGCACGGGATGGTAGCCATGGACATGGTCGGCCCTTTTTGAAGAGAGTACTAATAAATACGTAACTTTGATGTGTCGCGTCAACTCGCAGAACGACAAGAAGCTTGCTTACTACGCCTTCTCCCTTGCCAACGCGTGCGCGGTGGCTCGTAGCACGAGGAGAAACTTTTGCTTACAAGCACTGGACGTGCAGCAGTTCATTTGGTGTCAGATTGCCAGAAGTAGTACCATCATTATTGTTTGACTTCCGGAAGAGGAGAAGACCAAGCTCAAGGTCACCTACTAACCTAGTACAGTACTACTATAGCCAAAGCTGGTCCACCTTTTTAGAGCATGGTTAATTAATATAGGCGGCTCTTGCAGCGGCACATCATTTAGAGCAAGTACTCTCTTCGTAGGATCAAAGGAAGTGAAACAAAAGTTGGAGTGGATGCTAGATTGCCAATTAAAACATGATTACATATGAAAATAATCCTATAGCATTCTATCCTATGAATCAAACGACCAATGTAGGAAAATTATGAGGGGGGGGGGGTCTCTCCAACAGTGTTCCTCGGCTCGCACCTAGCATCACGGTGGTCGAACTTGGAGTCATTCATATGGTACACGTGGCATCTCAGATCTGGTACTCCAATATTAGGTTGTCTCTATGTGATGTGGCAACTTCATATACTAACCGGATCTTGGCTATACTACTACGGTACTCACACTCCAAGAAGTGACTCGAAAACCATTCATAAATTGAGTCTATGACACGCTTGATTTGCAAATGTACCATTCATTACATACAACAAGTCATCAACACACAACAACAATGATGATACATGTTGGATTATAGATTATTTCCAACAAAATATTCTACTAAATACTGAAGTTTTCATCACACAACAAATAACAAGCAATGGAATGAACTTCAACTCAACCAATCCTTGGCGTTGGAAACGCTTGCTTTGAACCATATGTGCTCTGGGAAGGGCCAGCTATTGTCAATATCGAGAGCAACGCAGGACTGATTATCCAGGCTGAAGCGGCATATATCAGGAGTAGGGTAGGGAACCACCGCAATGTCCGAGGTATAGATACAGTTGCTTCTCATAAATGGTAGTAACGTTGTGTCAATAACAGCTGGATCGCCTTTAACCATCATTGGATAGTTTGGTCCAAGGAAGAGCGAGTTTGCTCCAAGACTATCAATACTGTACCAAGGAGAAGGTGTTGGCGCTAGCACACCAGTATCCATCTCGAATACCCTGCAACGGGTGTTGGAATAGGTCCGAAGAGGGCGACCATGGGAGACAACACGTGCTCCCTCAGTAGTAACAATCTCAGTGCACTGTATACAGACAAGAAGAGGTGATCCATCGGAATTAGTTGCCATCCGCCACTGAGTATATAAGTCCTGCTCGTCCTCATGATCATGATCATCACCGTCGTCATCTCCCCCTTGGTTATAAAAATTTTCAAGTATAGGTGGTGGAATGTTCACAGGACCTTGGAAACACAAGAAGAAGGTTAATTAGTAAAGGGAAACTTGCTAACCCGCATGCATGTGGATGAAACAATTATAATTACAGTGGAAGACAAACGTACCAAAACAACGAGGATCCCATGCAAAAACAATGCCACGAGTGGTGGAAGCAAACACAAGATCCTCGTATTTAATTGCATCATAGTACTCATCATTCGTGTACAGAAAATGATTTTTGAGCAATATCCATGGGCGAACCGTGGAATCAGTAACGACGGCAACAAGCTTGTCGAATATAGCAACAACTTCGTAGTTCTCGTAATTCCAAGAGCAGTTGGGAACTTGACAAATTGCTATCTTCCGTAGACGACAACCACCATGATCATATTTGAACGTACGTAGATCATCTGTGTGTCAACCTCAGGGCACTTTGAGATTTTTGGAAGTGGAATCCGCTGACGAGTGTACACATTCACAAGTTCCCACTCGCAATTGTACCCAATATAAACAACCCAATCTCCATTGCGCCAGACCGGGCCTTACCCTTAAGCGATGGCATCTTGACATCACACGATTATCATTATCAAGCGGCATCAACTTGCACAAGGCGAGGCCTCCGTGGATTCAGCGCACATGCGAACAGGCTTATAACAAAGAAGATAAGGAGATCAAACCGCTCCTGGACCCTTGGGTTCCTTGTAATGATGTTATTAGTTGAGTCGAGAATGTTCTTGAGCAGACCTGCCATGCTAGCTGAGGTGATGACGTCGCACCGATCAATGAGTTCCCCACCACGTCATCTTTCGGATCGGGGCAAGAATAACGAGGTCATTTCGGATTGTTCCTCCATGGAGAAGACGATCGAACAATGGCGAAGGAAGGGTGAAGGCAAAGGGAGGAGGGAGGAAGAGCGTGCGACAACAGTTCCAAATCGAGAGGGAAAGGCGAAGAGTCGGTGGACGGTTGCCAGTTTGCCACGGTACACGAAGAGGCGCCCCGGCCTACACGTCCTTTCGGAATTGTACGAAAGGACTCGCCGTCATCTCACTGACATGTTGGAACGGGACCACATGTCAACGAAACATGGTGTGTAATTTCTCGTGCAAAATGCGATCTGGCCGCGTTGGCCCGAAGTGCCGTATTACTTCTCGACTTTATTTTCTAATGGCGTGCCGTTCAGTTTTGAAGCACGACTAACTGATACTATTTGCAGAGAAAATATAAACTACTCTACCACTACTCCACCTCTAGTACTACTACATATATAAAAAGATACTATATAGGTCGGAGCTTCAACGCTTGCTTGCTAAGGGCTGCCCAGTTGCTTCTCACACTATCACCCTCTCTCCAGATCTAAAAAAGAAGGCCTCTCTCTCCCTCCTCACCGGTGGTCATAGATCCGCCGGGGAAGAAAAGGACATGCATCGTTGACACACTCATCGTCGGCGAGGGAGGTCACGCACTGACGACAAGGCCGTCCTCTCAGACCTAGCGCCCGCGCGGGATGGCCTCTGTCCTCAAGCTCGCTGCCGTAGTGCATGCGGAGGACGACGACCACGAGCGAAGGCACTTCCCGCCGACCCTCGTGTATGCTACCTCTTTTGAACCATACCCTTGTTCTATTGCCCCATCGCCATGTCATTGCATGTGGATCTTTTTCCACTGCACCATCTTCCCAATTTGCTATCCTCTGCTTTCTGCTGGTTACTGTGACGAATACCTTAATTTGCACGATTAAAGGAAAACCTACTTCATGCGAGACTAATCCATATACGGGTTGAATAAGGAAAGGAAGGAGGCTGTCTTGTCCAAGAGAGTAGGCATCGAACCCGCATTTAGGTTGAAAAGGGGAAAATCAGTAGCTAAGGTACGAGTCTCGTGTCTCTTGGTTGAAGAAGGGTAGAAAGGCATGACAACGTAATAGAGAATGACCAGGTCGATTGGTTTGTTGTCCTCACATAGGAAAAAGGTGGCTAAACATAACAAAAATGGGACGTAATCCACATATGCTACCTGGATATTTGTTGCTCTGGGCAACCATACCTCCCTCACCACTCTATGCGTCCATGAAGGTACATCGTCTTGCGCCTTGTCGAATGGGCCTCCCATGCTCTTATTGTCACTTTTTTGCTGTTAGTATAACGCCAGCAGTCAAGTCAAGCAGTGCTACTGCTAAAGTGATGCCACATTTAAGCCGCACTTAGTCTAATGCCACCGATAAATTTAAGCAATGCCATTTAATGTCACTAGATTATTTCAGGGTTAGCTATTGATTGTGGATGTATTAAAGATTTTTCAGCTAAGGCATTCTAATCTTTGTTGCTGACTAGTATACCAACGATGAAACTTGTTACTACCTTCAGATTTTTGCACTGTTAATGCTTATAGATTACATACCTCACTTTCATGAGATAAGTTAATTTTTTTACCTTGGAGGTACATGGTTTGCAATTTTTTATACTATCATTAGTTAATAATGCTAGTTACCTTCAGACTTTTGTATTTGATTTAATGCTCATGCACAACTAGTATACCAATGCTGAAATGTGTTACCTTTACATTTTGTATTGTTAATTCTTATAGAAATCTTCGGTGCTAGAGTTTATTGAAATCTGTTGGTAAAACTATTGTCTTGTACCCGTAATAAAATAACTACTCTCTTGTTGCACTAGCCTTTGGATTAGTGTATATTTGTAGTATTGAAATTTTGAATGGTGTTGCATTAGCGTATGGACATAAATAAAGTGTGGCAAGCTTTCCCGGATATGTGCTCAAGAAAACTACTACATTTTTTCTAAATACTAGGCGTTTGGGTACTTTAAATTGAACCGCGAAAATGTCTTATATTAAGGAGCAGAGGGTGTAGAGTTCACTCAAATTATCGGTAAAGCTAGTCACACCTTTGTTAAAATTAATGTTCATTATGTTATCGGAGGAGGTCTGTAAGTTTGTCTTTAATGCCTGTCGACTACATACGACATCATGATGTAATGTTAAGTCATTTCCTTTTTATGCAGTGTCACTTTGAATTGTCAAGGCGGTGATGGCATTTTATTTTAGTTGAACTGCACAAAATATGCTTAAAAGAAGAGGAAAGGTCGAGAATCGATCATTCTTTCAGAAAGAACTATATATGCCTTTCTGACATCACCCGTTGTTGCCTTATTTATTCCTTCAAACAGGTGGTTAGAAATAGTCTTGCTACCTTTTCCCATTAAGAAATTGGAATGCTTATATTTGTGTGTCTATGCTTCAACTAGTGCCACTTTTATAGTAATCACACTTTCAATATCTATGCAAACAGGGATGCTTTCGATTTTAGTGGAACTGCACAAAAGTCCAAGCTGGTTCAACATTAGGAGCATGTTTTCTTCCAAACCTTTATATCCAATTGGTGTTACTATGAGCTGTTCATTACGAAGGTACATGGTTTGCTACTATCTTGCTACTCTTTTTGTCTTTGTCATTAGATAGTAATACTAGTGGTTTGCATGTGAATTTATTGGCGAGGTGGACCTACATTGGAGGTGCAGGACGAGGATTCAATGATTGGATGCTCAATTTCGGTTGTATCGATTTCACCTCTTCCATCACTTTGCGAACATGGATATCCTTGATCTAATGAAGAATAGGCGCTATATTTACGCTCTGAACAGAAAATCAATTGATGATGAAATTGTCCAGGGCAAAACATGAGTGTATCAAATTGTCGATGTAAAACATGACGGATGCTAAGCGGAAGATACATGTTTAAACCGAAAATACAAGGTGGGGTATATGTTTACTAGCTGCTTGATATTTGTGCAGAGCAGAGAGATGTACGCCCGTTGCTATTTGGCAAACACACAAAGTGACCGCAATTTTGGTTGAACTGCACAAGAGAATAGTATAGTCACTTGCATGCGATTGCCATTTGAAAATAGACACGAAAAGATTGGATAGTCACTTCATGGACTTGAGAAAAGTAATCTTGTACTATTTATTGGCTAACACTAGGTGCTTCATTGCTTTGGTGCGATTATACAATGGGCATCATTTTGCCTAAGTTAAAGTTTGTATTAGAAAATAGTCTCGCCGTGTGATCGAGAGAAGACCAAATCATATTGCAGTGGATGTTCCTCCATCATGTGTGGTTGATTCTCATGGTTCCAAATTTGTTGGTGGAAACCACTTACGTTTGCAAGAGGAATTGTAGACTTCACAAACAAATTTGTCTTTTCGATGCATCTTTGAATGTGCCAAGAGAAGCATCCATGTTAGTAGACAGAACAGATGTTTTTTCTAGATCTTTGCTTTTGGAGCCACATATTTGTATATGATCTGTGAATCATTGAGATGCATTAACATTTTGATCTTATGTATGGGAATCGTACTAGTTGGTTTTAATTGCGACGCAAGATCCGAAGTGGCTGATCTTTGCTTTTGGAGCTACATATTTGTATATGATCTGTGAATCATTGAGATGCATTAACAGTTCCTTATTTCTATTCGCTCAGTGTTTACAAGTTCCTGATTGATCACTAGCTAGCCTACTAATGCGCTCCTGGCAGTTTTAGTTATGACATAAGATCCAAAAGTGGCCGTTTTTGAATAAAAATGCCTACTTGTGAAGAAGCCCGACAAGCTGCTCTGAAGAAAATGCCATGCGAATCTGAAGAAACTGCCAGCGAAAACGCGTTATAAATGCCTTATCTCCCGGCTAAAGTTCCTCAACTAATGCCCTCATTTGCGACTTCGTTGCATCTTGCTCGCGTACTAAATGCGGCGATTTTGAGTGCCTACATGCAGCCGGCCGTAATTAAGGCAGCTAAATGATGCGAAAAAGATGCGCTTTAATTGTTGCGGGCCTTTTAAATCCGTGTAATCATTATTGACAAGGAGGGAGATGATTCGAGTGCACTCGTTTGACCGTCATGCCGGCGTGCCACCTAACGCAGACGGGGCCTTTCCAACGACGAAGACGGACGGCACAGTCATAATTTCAGTTTTTCTAGTTTTCCATGGCAAGCTGGCGCGCTAAGCCGTGCCTGCTTATGCATTGAATTCTGATGACCGTCGCGTTTCCCGCGACACGCTAGTTCGCCTACCTTCCGCCTATAATTACTGTTTCCTGGGCTTCTCCGGTGGCACCATCACCCAACTCGCCCTATCCTCATAAGCCCCACCGGCCCGGCGTCGCCGCCACTTATCCTCGCTTCCGCCACGCCCGCCATTCCCCGCCCATCCGCGATAGGGTGACACCGGAGGCGGTCACCGCCGAACTAGTGTTCGGTTTTTCACCGGAAGGCGAGCGGAGGAGGAGGCATTCTATCGGTCTTTAGATGGCAATACGGAGATCGAGGACTTGTTGAGCGCGACCGCTTTGGCGGAGCAGGAAGTTGTTGAGCGCCGATCGCTAAGGCAGGAGCAAAGATATCGCCGATTTGCGCCGCTGTGGGACATGGAGCAGCAAAGCATCGACGCCTGAAGTCGCGAGCAGAAGCGCCCAAGAATCTGCGCCGATTACGCGGAGGCCGACAAATAGCCCTCGAGGCTGTCCGGGCACACACGCTGCATGACGCCGACTTTTACTACCAGCTCATCAAGTGGGTTTCCCGCTTAGAAGTCGAAGCTTCGGTGGACCACGCCGGCATGGAAAGGGACAACACGCGCGAGCAAAGCGCCCTATCGCAGACGCCGGTGCCGGCGTTTAGCGTGTACCGCAGATGGCGGCCGGCATCATCTAGTTAGCTAAGAGTAAGTTAGTACTTGTACACTACTAGAGTATTAGTGGGAGTAGATAGTTAACTTGGCTATGATGGTTGTCAACGTGGAAGTTGATTACTCTATATGTGGATCGGACTGTTACTTTGCTCGAATGTTGAACTTTCCGTTTGAGCGTATGGAATGGGCTGTTATTTTTAAATGGGTTGCATTTGTCCTCCACGGGTTTAGAGGCTGACTTGTGGGACTACCAAGTTGACGCGTACACCATCGTGGAGATGATTGTCACGTGGAGAGGATGACAACGAGGACCCGCCAAGGTCATGGCGACGCAAGCAAGTGCCTCCTTATTTCAAGCCAATAAAAATGGCTCCTCCTAATGGATTTATGACATTTGGGTCCCATGCCATTGTCAACGTAGTCAATAAGCGAGAGAATTGCACTGTGGCCGGTGACACCAGGGACCTAGCAGCTCACCAGCTTATTTTGTTTTGGGATAATTTGATAAATGCCACTCCAAATCTGGTGCTTACGAGAAATGCCACTTGCAATTTCCAAACTTTGAAAAATGCCATTTCATGCCATTTCCGGTGGCATTTTTCAAGTCTAGAGTGGCGTTTTTCAAAGTTGCATAAACTCTGATATGGCGTTTTCCAAAGTTTGCAAAAATTGCAGTGCCATTTTTCAAAGTTTGGAAATTGCGAGGCACATTTTTATGAATCGCCATAATTGGAGTGGCATTTATCTAATTTTTTTGAGGCCAGGCGAGGGTGTCAACTGGGCTGTGCGGGGCACTCTGGCCTGTCTAGACAACCTTCTCTTTATGTTTACCACAGACCAACCCAATAGTTTTTTTTCTTTCTGAAGATGGCTAGCCCAGTTTTTTTGTGATTTGCCAAATAAGTCGCTTTGTCAGGCCTGTTGGGCTGCAAATCTTTCAAGACGAGAGAGCTTCATTCGGCTGGCCGGGAAAATGGCCTATCAGTAATGAGAAATGGGCTGTATATTTTTAAAACACATCAAACCGGCAATTAGTTTCAAATTTCTTTTTCTAATTTCGAGATTTTAAATTGCATTAATTTTTTATTGATATACTTTTATTTTTAAAATCAGTTTGAATGTGACTCAAAATTTTGGGATTAAAAACAGTTAGGACACTTTTGAAATATGCAAAATTTAAATGTAAATCTTTAATCATTAGCCACAATATGGGCTGTAATGCTAACAAAAGAATATGGGCTCCAAAAAACCTTAAGAATTAGCAAATGGGCTGTAAATTATTAGAAATAATGGCAGATGGGTTGTATGCCGTTTTCCACAGATTTGAGGCTTTCCTAAAAAAGGTTGGCCTTTACAGCGGTGTTGTTGGATGTCCATCCAACGGCCGTAGTCGTCTTCTTCAATCTCTGCTCTTCCTGCTCGACCACTCAAACAAGCGCCATGGACTGTCTGCGCTCCTCCTCCTCATGGCCAGGCTGTCGCCAAGACAGCCTCACCGGCCTTGTACTCCCATCCTGGCACAGCCATCCTCTACTCACCCACACTGCTTTGTTATTCTCCGGCGACGGCAGACGAACCAAGTAAACTCAGATGCAGTCGTACTCCCCTCCGCATGGGAAACAACTGTCGAGTCTTCCTTGCCTCCGTGTCGTTCCTTCCTAGGCCTCGCCGTAGATCCACATACTGGTGCTCTCGGCGTGACCTGGTCAGCGTGGTCGGCAACCGACATGCATCTGAAGTGGACTGTACATGGAGAGGCTAACAGCTGGGTCCATGGCCGCACGCTAGGAAATGCTTCCTTATTATGCGCAAAATAATGATTCCTCCACCTGACATCTAGGACCCACCGAAAGGGCCTCTGTATTTCACAAAAAAACATTACCGCCGCTGACAGCTCAGACCCACCAGCAATATCTTCGCACGCAAGGAAGTGCCTCCTTATTACGCACAAAAAAGTGAACACTCCCCCTGCTAGCTGGGACCCAGTATAGTGGGAGGCTGACTTGTGGGCCTACTAAGTTGATGGGGACGGAGGGCTTTGTCAACTTAGTCAATATGCACGATTCTAGCACCAGTGATCGTACGATGTCCATTCAACGACCGTAGTGCTTCTTCAACCTCTGATCTTCTTGCTCCAGCCGCCCAAACCAGCGCCGGTCGTGGCTCGTGCTCCTGCCTCTCGTGGCCTGCTGTGACGCGGCGGAGGCCTCACCTCCCCTACTACTCCCACCGCTAGCCAGGCCATCCCTCTACTCACCCACACCCCCTGTTATTCTGCGGCGGCGGCAGCCTCACCGCATGGCCGAACCAGTGAACCCTCGTACTCCTCTACGCGTGGGCATCCACTGCCGCGTCTTCCCCGGCTCCGCGTCGTCCCCTTCCTAGGCCTCGCCATCGTCCACCGCCCTGGTGCTCTCGGCGTGGCATGGTCAACGTGGTCAAGGAACGACTTCCATCGGAAGAGTACTGTACGTGGAGAGGCTGACAGCTGGGTCCACGGCAGCCGCAAGGAAGTGCCTCCTTATTACGCGGAAAATAATTATTCCTCCACCTGACAGTAGGGACCCATTGGACGGGCCACCGTATTTGGCAAAAAAACGTTTCCCCCATGACTGCTGGGACCCACCGGATGGGCCACCGTATTTCATGAAAAAAACGTTCCCCCCGCTGTCACCTCGGACCCACCGGAAGTGCCTCTTTATTACGCACAAAAAAATGAATAGTCCCCCTGCTAGTTGGGACCCACCTTGGTGGGTGGCTGACTTGTGGGCCTACTAAGTTGACGGGGACGGAGGGCTTTGTCAATTTAGTAAATATGTACGATTCTAGCTCTAGTGACCGTACGATGTCCATCCAACGGCTGTAGTGCTTCTTCAACCTCTGGTCTTCTTGCTCTAGCCGCCCAAAGCAGCGCCGGTCGTGCCGCATGCTCCTGCCTCCCGTGGCTGTTGTGCTGCAGCGGAGGCCTCACCGCCTACTATTCCCACCGCTGGCGAGGCCTGCGGCGGCAGCAGCCTCACACCGCAGCCGAACCGGTGAACCCTCGTACTCCTCTCATGAGGCTTCCACTGCCGCGTCTTCCCGACTCTACATCGTCCCTTCCTGAACCTCGCCGTCGTCCATCGCCTGGTGCTCTCGGCGCGGCGTGGTCAACATGGTCAAGGAGCGACTTCCATCGGATGAGTCTTGACGTGGAGAGGCCGACAATTTGGGTCCACGACGCGGCAAGGAAGTGCCTCCTTATTACGCGCAAAATAATTATTCCTCCACGGCGGCGAGGGACCCACCGGACGGGCCACCATATTTCACGAAAAAACGTTTCCCCACGGCTGCGGGACCCACCAGGCTACATCTTCGCACGCAAGGAAGTGCGTCCGGGCAAAAAACGATTCACCCGACCATCGGGACCCACCGGCTACATCTTCGCACGCAAGGAAGTGCATGACGGTCGGGACCCACCTGGTCGAAGCGTGCGTGGCGTTGTCATTACGGTCGTGAACGGTATGCGTACATCTTGGTCGATGTGAAGGCGGCGACGTAGCATGTACCTGCGTACGTCTGGCGACGATGTGCAAGAAAGAAAATACGGCCACGTACATACATACGGGCAGGGTCTCGAACGCCTACTCGTGCATACGTATGGCCAGGGCTCGTGTACATGGCTGGGTCGGAACGGAGAAACTGCGTCATCGTCGTGTTCATGGGGAGGCAATGGAATTCGTCGTGTTCATCGGGAGGCAACGGAACGCGTGGGAGCCAACAGGCTTGGACGGAACAGCCGATGGAAACGAGGCCTGGCGTACCGCAGAACGGAGGAAATGGCCTTGTGTTCGACCGGCCACATTCAAAACGGGATCCTGTTCATCGCCGGGAGAAGTCTGGCGTACCACAAAAGCGGAGGAAGCGGACCTCCTACGGTCGAAATGGGGTCCTGTTGATCGGGAGGGTGTGGCGTACCGCAAAAGCTGTGGAAGCGGACTTGTGTTGGAGCTCTACGGTCCAAGCAGGGGTCCTGTTCATTGGGAGGGTGTGGCGTACCGTAAAACAGGACTCCACGGGATACTGTTCATCTCCACCGTCGACCCCCTCCAGCCTCCATGGGCTACTGTTCATCCACCGTCGACCTCCTCCAGCCTCCACCTGCGACTGTTCATCCACGGGCCCCTGTTCATCCAGCCTCCACCGCGCGCTACTCCACCGACTACTGTTCAACCACCCCTCCATGGGGTGGTCCTGTTCATCCAGCCCTCCACCGTCTACTCTTCATCCAGCCCTCCACGGGGTGGTCCTGTTCATCCATCCCTCCACGGGGTCCTGTTCATCCAGCCCCAACCGGCTCGATCGACCGGGGTCGTGTTCATCGGAGAGCAACACCACGGGGTCTGTTCATCCACCCCACCGAAGCTGTTCATCCAAACGCCCCCTGCAACGCTCACTGTTCATCCAGAGGCAGCATCGATCGGCTTCAGTTAGCAGCATTAGCGAAGGAATCGCTCGATCGGGTTCAGTTAACAGCCATCGATCGATCGCTCGGGTTCAGTAACGCGTAGCCTGCAGTGCAATCGCTCGGGTTCAGTTAGAGCACTGGCGCCTCACACCCTGCAGCGTGCGTGTATGAGAGAAACGTGCATCGCTCGGCCCCGACCACCCACCGTAACCGGGAACACCCCGATATTTTCCTCGCCCTCGCTTCTACCACGGTTTTTTCTGTCATGGACGGCCCAAAGAATGTCATGCAGCTGCGTCTCCGGCCCGCCCAGGACGAAAAGCCCATTTTCTGTCATGATTTTTTGTCATAGAAGTAGGACCCCACCACACAATATGATGATACCGGGTTTTGTCACAATTATCGTCATAGAAGTGTCATAAGTATGACAGAAAAAATTCGTTCGGCCCAAAATGTCACTGATGTGTCTTTTTTTTGTAGTGTCCCGGGAAAGTAGTTCATCACAGAAATTAGTTCCAGTGATTCCTACACAAATTAGTGAGGAAGCTAATGATGATGATCATGAAACTTCAGATCAAGTTACTACCGAACCTCATAGGTCAACCAGAGTACGATCTGCACCAGAGTGGTATGGTAATCCTGTTCTAGAAGTCATGTTACTAGACCATGACGAACCTACGAACTAAGAGGAAGCGATGATGAGCCCAGATTCCATGAAATGGCTTGAGGCCATGAAATCTGAGATGGGATCCATGTATGAGAACAAAGTGTGGACTTTGGTTGACTTGCCCGATGATTGGCAAGCCATAGAAAATAAATGGATCTTCAAGAAGAAGACCAATGCTGATGGTAATGTTACTGTCTACAAAGCTCGACTTGTTGCGAAAGGTTTTCGACAAGTTCAAGGAGTTGACTACGATGAGACCTTCTCACCCGTAGCGATGCTTAAGTCTGTCTGAATCATGTTAGCAATTTCCGCGTTTTATGATTATGAAAATTGGCAAATGGATGTCAAAACTGCATTCCTTATTGGATTTCTTAAAGAAGAGTTGTATATGATGCAACCAGAAGATTTTGTCGATCCTAAAGGTGCTAACAAAGTGTGCAAGATCCAGCGATCCATTTATGGACTAGTGCAAGCCTCTCGGAGTTGGAATATACACTTTGATAGTGTGATCAAAGCATATGGTTTTATAAAGACTTTTGGAGAAGCCTGTATTTACAAGAAAGTGAGTGGGAGCTCTGTAGCATTTCTAATATTATATGTGGATGGCATATCGTTGATTGGAAATAATACAGAATTTCTGGATAGCATAAAAGGATACTTGAATAAGAATTTATGAATGAAAGACCTCGGTGAAGCTGCTTATATATTGGGCATCAAGATCTATAGAGATAGATCAAGACGCTTAATTGGACTTTCACAAAGCACATACCTTGATAAAGTTTTGAAGAAGTTCAAAATGGATCGAGTCAAAGAAAGGGTTCTTGCACGTGTTACAAGGTGTGAAGTTGAGTCGAGACTCAATGCCCGAAACCTTTGTAGAAGATAGAGAGAAAATGAAAGTCGTTCCCTATGCCTCAGCCATAGGTTCTATCATGTATGCAATGTTGTGTACCAGACATGATGTGTGCCTTGCTATAAGTTTAGCAGGGAGGTACCAAAGTAATCCATGAGTGGATCATCGACACGGTCAAGAACATCTGAAATACCTGAAAAGGACTAAGGATATGTTTCTCATTTATGGAGGTGACAAAGAGCTTGTCGTAAATGGTTACGTCGTTGCAAAGCTTTGACACTGATCCGGATGACTCTAAGTTGCAAACTGGATACGTATTTATATTGAATGGTGGAGCTGTAAGTTGGTGCTTTGTTTCCAGCGAGGCGTCGTGGCGGGATCTACGTGTGAAGCGGAGTACATAGCTGCTTCGGAAGCAGCAAATGAAGGAGTCTGGATGAAGGAGTTCATATCCGATCTAGGTGTAATACCTAGAGCATCGGGTCCAACGAAAATCATTTTTGACAATACTGGAGCAATTGCCTTAGCGAAGGAATCCAGATTTCACAACGGAACCAAACACATCGAGAGACGCTTCAATTCCATCCGCGATCAAGTCAAGGTGGGAGACATAGAGATTTGCAAGATACTTACGGATCTGAATGTTGCAGACCCATTGACTAAGCCTCTTCCACGCGCAAAACATGATCAGCACCAAGACTCCATGGGTGTTAGAATCATTACTATGTAATCTAGATTATTGACTCTAGTGCAAGTGGGAGTCTGAAGGAAATATGCCCTAGAGGCAATAATAAAGTTGTTATTTATATTTCCTTATATCATGATAAATGTTTATTATTCATGCTAGAATTGTATTAACCGGAAACTTAGTGCATGTGTGAATACATAGACAAAATAGTGTCCCTAGTATGCCTCTACTTGACTAGCTCGTTATCCAAAGATGGTTAAGTTTCCTAACCATAGACATGTGTTGTCATTTAATGAACGGGATCACATCATTAGAGAATGATGTTTTGGACAAGACCCATCCGTTAGCTTAGCATAATGATCGTTAAGTTTTATTGCTATTGCTTTCTTCATTATACATATTCCTCTGACTATGAGATTATGCAACTCCCGAATACCGGAGGAACACCTTGTGTGGTATCAAACATCGCAACGCAACTGGGTGATTATGAAGATGCTCTACAGGTGTCTTCGAAGGTGTTTTTTGGGTTGGCATAGATCAAGATTAGGATTTGTCACTCCGAGTATCGGAGAGGTATCTCTGGGCCCTCTCAGTAATGCACATCACTATAAGCCTTTTAAGCAATGTGACTAATGAGTTAGTTAGGGGATGATGCATTGCGGAACGAGTAAAGAGACTTGCTGGTAACGAGATTGAACTAGGTATGATGATACCGACGATTGAATCTCAGGCAAGTAACATACTGATGAGAAAGGGAATAACATATGTTGTTATTGCGGTTTGACCGATAAAGATCTTCGTAGAATATGTAGGAACCAATATGAGCATCCAGGTTTCGCTATTGGTTATTGACCGGAGATGTGTCTCGGTCATGTCTACATAGTTCTCAACCCCGTAGGATCCGCACGCTTAACGTTCGATGACGATTTGTATTATGAGTGATGTGTTTTGGTGACCGAAGTTTGTTTAGAGTCCCGGATGAGATCACGGACATGACGAGGAGTCTCGAAGGAGTCGAGTGGTAAAGATTCATATATTGGAAGGTAGTATTCAGACATCGGAATGGTATCGAGTGGTTGAGGATATTTCTGCGGAGTACCGAGGGGTTACGGAACCCCGGGGAAATATTGGGCCTTAGTGGAGAGAGGAGGAGGCATAAGGGGTGACCATGGGCCCCCATGGCAGTCCAAATTGGACTAGGGGGAGGGGGCGGCACCCCCCTTTCCCTCTCCCTCTCCCTCTCATTCCTTTTCCCTCCGGTGGAACAAAGAAAAAATGGGGGCGAATCCTACTAGGAGTGGAGTCCTAGTAGGAATCCCCCCATGATGTGCCCCTCCTGGCCATCGGCCTCCTCCTCCCCTCCTTTATATACGGGGGCGGGGGCACCCCAAAGGACGTCAGCTATTCTCTTAGCCGTGTGCGGTGCCCCCCTCCATAGTTAACTCCTCCGGTCATAGGGTCATAGTACTTAGGCGAAGCCCTGCACGGATCACATCACCTCACCGTCACCATGCCGTAGTGCTGACGGAACTCTCTGATGAGGATATCAATACCATTGTTACACCCACAGCCCCTGCTACTATACATACTGGACCAATTACTAGAGCTCGCGCACGCCAATTAAATTATCAGGTACTTTCGTTTCTTGGTAATGATTCTAATGTTCATGAGAATATGATGCTGCCTAAATTGGATACATTTGTTTTGCTTACAAATGAAGGGCCTGTCATGGATAAGAGGGATGAACAATGGAGCAAGACCAAGCATGGAGATGATGGCATGCGCGAGGGGAACAAGAACGGAGTTACAAGTGATGATTTCAGGACTTTGAGGCCCCCATAGTGAGTGCATGAAGCCTTGGACGAAATATACAAGATGTCACTTCATAATATTCGTCCATAGGCTATTCTAGGTGTTGCATCACCTTATTATTGGGCCAGGCCCATGTAATTTCGAAATACTTAAGTATAGGCTATTTTTAGAGTCCGTATGTGTGGGGAAACAAGAGTTAGGGTTGGTTTCGGACCCCTCCCTCAAGGGCCACGAAATTCCCCCTCTTCCTCCATATATACAACCCTTAGGGCGTCGTTTATACTTTGGGTTTTGCTTAGATTAAAAGTTCACCATAGCTGCAACTTGGCGTGGTTCGTTTGTGTTCAACGACAGCACAAAGGCGTCCTGTAACCCCACCTTGATCAATAAAGCTTTCCTCTTATATTCGCAATATCCAGATTGCAATCTTAGTTTCTTGCTTGTTCTTCGTTTGCTGCGGGGAAATAGACCTTCGTCGGGTTGATGCGTGCTCGGCGTGGTCAATAACCTCTCGGAGTTGGTTTAGCGATTGCTAAGGTGCGGCGTCCTCGCCGCGTTCATTAGTCGGATCGTCAAAGTTGACTACATCCTAAACGATAGCCACCATCTCATCGAAAGACGGGACACCCTCGCCTCTATCAAGTGGTATCAGATTTCCAGGTTGCTTGGTGAGATTTTCCAGTTTTTCGTAGTTAGATCGAGTCTGTCCTTCATACCTACAGTCCATGAAAAAGCCACAAAAAAATTAGGGTTAGTTCATCATATCCTAACTTGATGCGAGCCTTTGCATAGTCTTTTGATATTTTGCTTTGTTGAATTTGCGGTTGCATCGTCGTGTCTAGTTGCTTTGGTCTTAGAGTCTAGTCTTTTAGAGTTTCGAGTTCTGGTCATAAGTTGTCACGCCGCCGCCGCACCATCATCATCGCCCCTGCCATCTACAACCGCCGCTTATTCGCCGCCGATCCATATCCATATACCACCACCAATCCGTATCCATATACCACCACCAATCCGTATCCATATACCACCACCAATCAGATGTCCGGATACAAAGACCGCTGCCATATCCTACCACCATATATCCACCACCAATCCGAGTTACTTTCATATTAGGTTTGTTTTTTAGGTCCGTTTAATTTCCGTTTCGTGTTTCCTTGCCTGAGGAGGTCTCGGAAAAAAAAATTTTGGCCCCCGGGCAGTTTTTAGGCCAAAATTTTGGCGGTCAATTTTTCCTATCTGCTTTTTAGGCTTTTACGAGTCTTTTGAGCCACGTGCCATCATAGTGATTTTTGTCGCACTTTTTCATCGTCGCTTACGATTTCCGAAAAAAGTCAAAAGAAATTTCGTGCCCATCCTGTCAGTTTGACCTGGGAAGAGTTTTGAGACACTCGCCATTATAGTGATTTTTCGCAAAAAAAAGAGCGCAAAAAAAAACAGAGCGAAATTTTTTTCCAAAGTGTGCTTTTCCCTTGTTTACGTGCAGCGCCGTGATTTTGTTAGTGTTCTAGGCTCGCGTCTCTAGCACGGTGTAGCCTAGGACCAACACAGTACCGTCGTTGAGCGTTTATTCAACTTTTGCATCTCTGAATTGATTATTACCCTTTTTTGCTACCATATTATAAGCCTTCCCAGCTCCACATACATCTACGTTGTGCGTTTGACTCTCCACAGTAATCGCTCTATCCAAGCTTTGAGGGTTTTGACAACAACGGTTGCCGATCACCGCTTTCTTCTTTGGGTAAGAACTGGTAAGAATTTGAGATTTGCTTGTGGATTTGTGACACCCACCACCACCTCTAGTTAGTAGTCTGTAGGATCATATTCTTGTGTGTTTCTATTGCTGCTAACCATGCCCGATTATCACAAGTCGGCCGAGGACTGGGAGTACATGACGAATAAGGAGTTGTATGATAAATTTAAGCAAATGATGAGTGGACAGGTGCAAGATGTGCTAAACAGATTTGAAGAGGCCATGGAGAAGATAGATGGCATGGAGAAGACGTTTGAAACAAAGCTCGATAACAAGTTAAATGAATTGCTCGCACGTCTTCCACCACCACCACCGGCTGCACCTAACGCACCTCTACAATAACAACAACAACGACTACCTCCACGTCGCGAAACAGCCCTCCGCCGAGCGAGCCATGTCCCTCTTGCGCTTGGCCAAACTGTTGGTGCTGCTTTGTTGATACTTACGTGGCTCCTGGCTGGCGATGGGGAGGAGGATGATTATGTGGGAGATTACGAGGATGAAGTTGATCAAAATCAGAACTACGTGCAACCACCCGGCACCACAACCACCAGGTCGTCCACATGCAAATAATGGCAATGTTAGGGCTCCCCTCAGAATGCGGGATCATGACCATCTCCCTAAACTGAAATTGAATATTCCACCATTTGAGGGTAGATATGTTCACGATATATATCTTACTTGGGAGTTAGAAACTGAACAACGATTTACATGTTTACAATATCACGAGGAGAGACGTGTTCTGCGGCTGTTTGTGCTTTCACTAGCTTTGCATGTGTTTGGTGGTCTGAACATTGTAGATTATATCCTGTTCCAGCTACTTGGGCTGCTTTGAAAACTGTTATGCGTACTCGTTGGGTTCCACCATATTATCAGCCCGAATTACTTCAAAAATTGCAGCGCTTAAGACAAGGAAAAAAATTCTGTAGAAGAATATTATCAGTAATTACAAACTGGCTTGATTCGATGTGGTATTGTTGAGGAGAATGAAGCTATGCTTGCACGTTTTATGGGTGGATTAAATAGAGAGATTCAGACCATTCTAGAGTATAAGGATTATAATAATATCACTCGTTTATTCCATCTTGCTTGTAAAATTTGAATGTGAAGTGCAGGATCGACATGCATTGGCGGCGAACTAACTTTTCTCGGCAGGTCGACCTTCATCATGGACACCACGTGCATCATCTACTTCCTTTGCACCATCACCTCCTTGGTGGCACCTCCAACCGAGATACAAGAAAGCGAGCACAACTACCACTATCTCGCCAAGAGCACACTGATGGGCTGCAGAGCTCTTCTTCTTCCATGGCGTCAACAGGGCACACAAGTGATATTATTTGTCGTCGTTGTAAGGGAAGAGGACATTTCTTGAGAGAATGCAAATCTCAGCGTGTGATGATTGCTACTAAGGATGGTGGGTATGAGTCCGCTCGTGAATATGATGAGGAGACTTTGGCTCTTATTACACATGAAGAACACGGTGGAGATGATTCTGATCATGATACGCAATACATGGCTCTTTGAAGATCTTGACATGTATGAGTGTTTAGTTGCTCAACGTGTTTTGAGTGTGCGGGTTACACAAGAGCAAAATCAGAGGCATAATTTGTTCCATACAAAGGGAGTTGTGAAGGAACGTTCTATTCAAGCGTCATCATAGATGGAGGGAGCTGCAACAACTTGGCTAGCATGGCGATGGTGGAGAAGCTATCTCTCACCACAAGACCACATCCACATCCTTACTACATCCAATGGTTCAACAACAGCGGAAAGGTTAAGGTAACACGTCTTTGCTCGGGTGCATTTTAGTATCTCTACATATGCTGATTATGTTGATTGTGAAGTGGTACCTATGCAAGCATGTTCCTTATTACTTGGTAGACCATGGCAATTTGATAAAAACTCCGTACACCTTGGTAGAAACAATAAGCATACTCTTGTTCATAAGGATACAAATATTACTTTGCTTCCTATGACTCCTGATTCCATTTTGAAAGATGATATTCATAGAGCTAATAAAGCAAAACAGGAGAAAAATAAGAGTGAAAATCAGATTGTGGCAAAAGAATTTGAGCAACAAATGAAGCCTAATAATAAACCATCTGGTGTTGCTTTTGAAATTAAATTGAAAAGTGCATGTTTACTTGCCACCAAATCTGATATTGATGAGCTAGATTTTAGCAAATCTGTTTGCTATGCTTTTGTGTGCAAAGAGGCACTATTTTCATTCGAGGACGTGCCTTCCTCTTTGCCCCTATTTGTCACTAACATTTTGCGGGAGTTCACGGCGTCTTCCCACGGGGCGTGCCACCGGGATTACCACCTATTCGAGGGATTGAGCATTGACTTAATTCCGGTGCATCGCTACCAACCGTGCACCATACCGTACCAATCCGGAGGAGACGAAGGAGATTATCGTCAAGTGAGGAGCTGCTCGACAAAGGTTATATCTGTGAATCTCTTAGTCCTGGTGTTGTTCCTATTATCCTAGTGCCTAAAAAGTATGGAACGTCGCGTATGTGGGTTGATTGTAGAGGCATTAATAAGATTACTCTGCGTTATCGTCATCCTATTCCTAGGCTAGATGATATGCTTGATGAATTGAGTGGCTCTACAATATTCTCCAAAGTTGATTTGCGTAGTGGATACCATCAAATTCGTATGAAATTGGGAGATGAATGGAAAACATCATTTAAAACTAAGTTTGGTTTATATGAGTGGTTAGTCATGCCTTTTGGGTTAACTAATGCACCTAGTACTTTCATGAGACTAATGAACAAAGTTTTACGTACTTTCATTGGACGATTTGTGGTAGTCTATTTTGATGATATCTTGATTTATAGCAAATCTTTGGAAGAACATTTGGAACATTTACGTGCTGTTTTTATTGCTCTTCGTGATGCACGCGTTTGTTTGGTAACCTTGGGAAGTGCACCTTTTGCACCGACCGAGTATCTTTTCTTGGCTATGTTGTTACTCCATAGGGAATTGAAGTTGATAAAGCCAAGATTGAAGCTATTGAGAGTTGGCCGCAGCCCAAGCGGTCACACAAGTGAGGAGTTTTCTTGGACTCGCTGGTTTCTATAGGCGTTTTGTGAGAGATTTTAGCACCATTGCTGCACCTCTCAACGAGCTTATAAAGAAGGATGTGCCTTTTGTTTGGGGTACCGCACAGGAAGAAGCCATCACGGTATTGAAAGATAAGTTGACACATGCTCCTTTACTCCAACTTCCTGACTTTAATAAGACTTTTGAGCTTGAATGTGATGCTAGTGGAATTGGATTAGGAGGTGTGTTATTACAAGATGGCAAATCTGTTGCATACTTTTACGAAAAATTGAGTGGACCTAGTCTGAACTATTCTACTTATGATAAAGAATTATATGCTATTGTTGGGACTTTAGAGACATGGCAACATTATTTATGGCCCAAAGAATTTGTTATACATTACGATCATGAATCTTTGAAACATATTAAAAGTCAAGCTAAACTGAATCGTAGACATGCTAAATGGGTGGAATTCATTGAGACTTTCCCTTATGTCATTAAACGCAAGAAGGGTAAAGAAAATGTTATTGCTGATGCTTTGTCTCGTCGCTATACTTTGCTTTCACAAAATGTTTGGAGACCATCAAAGATCAATATGTGCATGATGCTGATTTTAAAGATGTAATGCAGAATTGTAAAGAAGGAAGAACATGGAACAAGTTCGTTATTAATGATGGCTTTGTGTTCCGTACTAACAAGCTATGCATTCCTGCTAGCTCTGTTAGTCTTACATTGTTGCAGGGAGGCGCATGGAGGAGGATTAATGGGACACTTTGGCATGAAGATGACGGAGGACAGCACTTGCTACACATTTCTTTTGGCCAAAGATGAGACGGGATGTTGAGCGTTTTGTTGCTCATTCGCACTACATGTCAAAAAGCTAAGTCACGACTCAATCCTCATGGTTTATATATGCCTTTGCCTGTACCTAGTGTTCCTTGGGAGGATATATCTATGGACTTTGTTTTAGGTTTACCTCAAACAAAGAAGGGGAGGGATAGCATATTTGTTGTTGTGGACAGATTTTCGAAAATGGCACACTTTATACCATGTCATAAAAGCGATGATGCTGTTAATGTTGCTGATTTGTTCTTTCGAAATTATTAAGCTTGCATGGTGTGCCAAATACTATTGTTTCAGATCGTGATACTAAATTCCTTAGCCACTTTTGGAAATGTTTATGGGCTAAGTTGGGGACTAAACTGTTTTTAGTACTACTTGTCACCCCAAAGTGATGGACAAACTGAAGTAGTCAATAGAACATTGTCTACTATGCTTAGGGCTGTTTTGAAGAATAATAAGAAAATGTGGGAAGAATGCTTGCCTCATATTGAATTTGCTTATAATCGTTCATTGCATTCTACTACTAAGATGTGCCCTTTTGAAATTGTGTATGGTTTCCTACCTCGTGCACCTATTGATTTGTTGCCTCTTCCATCTTCGGAGAAGGTTAATTTTGATGCTAAAGTATGTGCTTTGAATTGATTTTAAAAATGCATGAGTTAACTAAGGAAAACATTCAGCGTATGAATGCTAAATATAAACTTGCTGGAGATAAGGGTAGAAAACATGTTGTGTTTGCACCTGGAGATCTTGTTTGGTTACATTTGCGTAAGGATAGATTTCCTAATTTGCGCAAATCAAAGCTAATACCACGTGTTGATGGTCCTTTTAAGGTATTAGAGAAAATAAATGATAATGCATATAAACTTGAGTTGCTGCAGATTTTGGGGTTAGTCCCACTTTTAACATTGCATATTTGAAGCCTTATTTGGGCGAGGAAGATGAGCTTGGTCGAGGGCGACTTCATTTCAAGAAGGGAGGATGATGAGGACATCAATACCATTGTTACACCCACAGCCCCTATTTGCTATACATCTTGGACCAATTACTAGAGCTCATGCGCGCCAATTAAATTATCGGTACTTTCGTTTCTTGGTAATGATTCTAATGTTCACGAGAATATGATGCTGCCTAAATTGGATACATTTGTTTTGCTTACAAATGAAGGGCCTGTCATGGATAAGAGGGATGAACATCGGAGCAAGACCAAGCATGGAGATGATGGCATCTTGAGTGGAACAAGAACGGAGTTACAAGTGATGATTTCAGGACTTCGAGGGCCCTATAATGAGTGCATGAAGCCTTGGACGAAATATACAAGATGCCACTTCATAATATTCGTCCATAGGCTATTCTAGGTGATGCGTCACCTTATTATTGGGACAGGCCCATGTAATTTCGAAATACTTAAGTATAGGCTATTTTTAGAGTCCGTATGTGTGGGAAACAAGAGTTAGGGTTGGTTTGGGACCCTCCCTCGGGGGCCACGAAATTCCTCCTCTTCCTCCATATATACAGCCCTTAGAGGCGTCGTTTAGACTTTGGGTTTTGTTTAGATTAAAAGTTCGCCATAGCTGCAACCCGGCGTAGTTCGTTTGTGTTCAACGACCGGACAAAGGCGTCCACAGAACCCCACCTTGATCAATAAAGCTTTCCTCTTATATTCGCAATATCCAGTTGCAATCTTAGTTTCTTGCTTGTTCTTCGTTTGCTGCAGGAAATAGACCTTCGTGGTCATGTTGATGCGTGCTCGGCGTGGTCAATAACCTCTCGGAGTTGGTTTAGCGATTGCTAAGGCGCGACGTCCTCGCACGTTCGTAGTCGGATCGTCAAAGTCGACTTCATCCTAAACGATAGCCACCATCTCATCGAAAGACGGGACACCCTCGCCTCTATCACTCTCCCTCGACCCTCTGCTGGATCAAGAGTTTGAGGGACGTCATCGAGCTGAACGTGTGCTGAACACGAAGGTGTCGTACGTTCGGTACTAAGATCGGTTGGATCGTGAAGATGTTCGACTACATCAACCGCGTTAACTTAACGCTTCCGCTTTCGGTTTATGAGGGTACGTGGACACGCTCTCCCCTCTCGTTGCTATGTATCTCCTAGATAGATCTTGCGTGATCGCAGGAATTTTTTTGAAATTGCATGCTACGTTACCCAACAGCCCCAGGAGCTCCAACCTTGGCGAGGACATGCTTGTGAAGCTCAAAGCCGTGTACACCCTGGTGGAGCAAATATATACTAGCTCTCAACGGACCATAGCGGCTATCTCCCACAGAAAATAGCCACCCACACTTATCAGGGAGGTAGTGGACAAACTGTTTGTCATGCCCCAAAGACTGCAAGAGATAAAGCGATCATCCGCCAGAGCAGGTGCCATTACCGCCCTGAGCCGGTCTAAAGCATGGCAAGCAGAGCTAAACCTGGAGGAGATGGCCACTGGCTGTCCAAGTCTCAAAGAAGACATGTCTCCCTTTGATGAAAATGACTTTGCCAAATGTGTGAAGGAGATGCGTCTCCTGGCAAGCAAGCTGGCCGAAGAAACCGATTTATCCAGGTATCAGGCGGTTTACACGATGGAAAATGCAAAAGTGAAAGCACCGGCTTATGAAATTGTGGATCTCATCCCTCGAACGCATAAGCATACTTTTGCTCCTGATGTTGATCTATCCACACTTATCGATGATGAAGCTGTATTCAAGTCCTTGATGTCGCTTGAAGCTACGTCGGTATTTCCCCAAAGAGGAAGGGATGATGCAGCACAACGGCGGTAGGTATTTCCCTCAGATGTGAAACCAAGGTTATCGAACCAGTAGGAGAAACAAGCAACACAACGTAAACAGCCCCTGCACACAGATAACAAATCCTCACAACCTGACGTGTTAAAGGGGTTGTCAATCCCTTCCGAGTACGTCGCCTCAAGATAGGCAAACGGACGTGAGATAAAATTGTAGTGGATTGATAGATCGAATGCCAAATAAAATAAATAATAATAAATTGCAGCAAGGTATTTTTGTATTTTTGGTTTAATAGATCTGAAAATAAATGCAAAGGAAAAGTAGATCGCAAAGGCAAATATATGAGAAAGAGACCACAGACGTAGGTTTCACTAGTGGCTTCTCTTGAGAAAAATAGCAAGCGGTGGGTGAACAAATTACTGTTGGGCAATTGATAGAACTTGAAATAATCATGGCGATATCCGGGCAATGATCATTATATAGGCATCACGTCCAAGATTAGTAGACCGACTCACCTTTGCATCTACTACTATTACTCCACACATCAACCGCTATCCGGCATGCATCTAGTGTATTATGTTCATGGAGAAACAGTAATGCAATAAGAGCGATGACATGATGTAGACAAGATCTATCTATGTAGAGATAGACCCCATCGTTTTATCCTTAGTAGCAACTATACATACGTGTCGGTTTCCCTTACATCCTTTGGGATCAAGCACCGTAAGATCGAACCCACTACAAAGCACCTCTTCCCATTGCAAGATAAATAGATCAAGTTGGCCAAACAAAACCCAAATATCGGAGAAGAAATACGAGGCTATAAGCAATCATGCATATAAGAGATCAAAGAAACTCAAATAACTTTCATGGATATAAAAAGATAGATCTGATCATAAACTCAAAGTTCATCGATCCCAACAAACACACCGCAAAAGCGTTGCATCATATGGATCTCCAAGAGACCATTGTATTGAGAATTCAGCGAGAGAGAGGAAGCGATCTAGCTACTAACTATGGACCTGAAGGTCTACAAGGAACTACTCACGCATCATCGGAGAGGCACCAATGGAGGTGGTGAACCCCATCCGAGATGGTGTCTAGATTGGATCTGGTGGTTACGGACTCTCTGGCTTGAATCAATATTTTGTCGACTCCCCTAGGGTTTTGGGAATATTGGGGTATTTATAGAGCAAAGAGGCAGTCCGGGGGCACCCGAGGTGGGCACAACCCACCGAGCGGCGCTGAGCCTCTTAACGCATACAGTGGGTTGTGCTCTCCTCGGAGCACCCCGAAGCGCCAGAGGCCATTATGTTCCTTCTGGTCCAAAAAAAATCTCTGTAAAGTTTCGTTGCGTTTGGACTCCGTCTGATATTGATTTCCTGCGATGTAATAAACATGCAGAAAACAACAACTGGCACTTGGCACTATGTCAATAGGTTAGTACAAAAAATGATATAAAATGACTATAAAATGATTATAAAACATCCAAGATTGATAATATAACAGCATGGAACAATAAAAAATTATAGATACGGTGGAGATGTATCAGCATGCCCAAGCTTAACTCCTACTCGTCCTCGAGTAGGGAAGTGATAAAAACAGATTTTTTTTGATGTGGAATGTTGCCTATCATGTCATATCATATTCTTTTCTTTATAGCATGGACATTTGGACTTTTATGTGATTCAAAGCAATAGTCTAGTTTTGACACGATAATTTAAATACTCAAGCATATCAACAAGCAACTATGTCTTTCAAAATATAAATGCTAAAATAAGTTATCCCTAGCCCATCATGCTCAACCATTGATCCATTCATGAAATACACTCGCATATTAGCTACACCCAATAGTCAAGTATGATCATATTGCCTCCTAGTTGGTGCTTTTATAAGAGAATATGGAGACTCAAATTTAAAAATGAAAAATGCATAAATTAAAAGAAAGGCCCTTCGCAGAGGGAAGTAGGGATTTGTAGAGGTGCCAGAGCTCAAAGCGAAAAAGTTAGAGATAAAAACATTTTGGAAGGCGTATCCATCCCACCAACGAAAACGACTTAGAGTTCCCAACATTTTCCATGCTAGATATATCATAGGGGGTTCCCAAACAAAAATAAAGTTTATTCCTTTTTCAACCATACTTTCACTTTTCATGGCTAGCCAGTATCCACGGTTTCCTCCATACCAACACTTTCCAAGGAATTTATTATTTGACAACATAAAGTAAATTCATTTTCATTTCGGAATTTGGGCATCCCTAATACCTTTGCCTTACTCTCGTGCAATGACAAGTGAATAAACACTATCGTGAGAATAACACATGTGACAAGTGATATAGCAGCCGTTGAACTAGAGGTCATAGCCGCGGCTGTCGATGAATTCAACATCTGTTGCGTACCAGCCATGAAGATAGCAGCCCTGCTCGGCGGCTCATAGGCGTTCGGAATACTGTCACCATCGGAATAGCCCCAAGCCCGATGTATTGTAGCTGATAGATTGGTTCGGTCTCGCTGGTTGAAGACTCATCACCTGAATAGATGGCCGTCTCTCCACCAGACACAGAACCTTCCTCAAGATCTGCCCCATGAACAAAGCCGAAGAAGGCACACTTCAGGGCGGGTTGGATCCTGGCGGGGCTTGCGCGCCAAGCCGTTTCAACATTGTCGGTGCAGGCGTCCGGCTTAGGCTACGGTTCGCCGATATTGCCGATGAAGACTTGAATTCTGCCAAAGGGGACCCGGTACCCGTACTCGATTGAATCGGCCTCGGGATCCCAGCCAGCGTCGTCGATGTAGATCTTGCACGGCGGCTCTTGGTCATCCGTCCCACGGCATATCCCTTGATACCTTAGAATTTTCCCTTCAAGAACTCAAAACCACCGTGCTCTGGTCCCACGGTGGGCTCCAACTGTCGTGGATTTAACACGGCAGATGCCCTAGTGAAAGGACTTAGGTGTGGAGCCATCGCAACTAGGTTAGCTTGAAGGCGTTGAACGGGACAAAGGACACAAGGAGTTTACCCTGGTTTTGCCCCTCGTAATGAGGTAAAAGCCTACGTCCTGCTTTCAGTTGTATTTCTTGAGTCTCGATTACAAGGGAGCGAATACGCTTGATCAAGTTCTCGATTGATCGTTTCTTGAGTTACCCGCCGTTGGGTCTCACCTTTATATACCGCAGTGTCGAGACCGGGCTTCTGATAGTCCCGCCGGCTCACACAACGCGTGTGGGCTCGGTTTCTAACTAACTATGCCTTTCAGGGCAAATCTTCATACGGCGGTTCATAGGCCTAGGTCTTGGGCCTTACCAGGCCCACCTCCATAAGCTGCCGTCTTCACAATTCTCCTTGGGCATCCTTGGACCTTCTTCTTATTTAAACCGCCAACGGTATAACCCGGCCCCTCCTGGGCGGGTCACACCTCGAAACTATATCCCCAACAGAGACTAAATTGGTTTTTCGTGGCGACAGAGGCTTGCGGCGGCTGAACTTCTAATCTAGGGTTACCCCAAGGGTTTTTGGAATATCTGGAAATTTATAGGGCAAAGAGGCGGTGCGGGAGGCCACCGAGGTGGGCACAACCCACCTGGGCGCGCCTGGGCCCCCAGGCGCACCCTGGTGTGTTATGCTCTCCTCGAAGCTCCCCTCTGGTACTTATTTGGCCCACCGGGTGTCTTCTGGTCTGGAAAAAATCCCCAAAAAGTTTCGTTGCATTTGGACTCCATTTGTATTGATTTTCTGTGATGTAAAAAACAACCAAAAGACAACAACTGGCACTGGGCACTATGTCAATAGGTTAGTCCCAAAAAATGATATAAAGTTGCTATAAAATGATTGTAAAACATCCAAGAATGATAATATAACAACATGAATACTTCATAAATTATAGATACGTTGGAGACGTATCAATCTCCCCAAGGATGCCGTCCGGGAGATCGCTGATGCGGTCTGCCAGAGATTCTACTGGTTCCTTAGGTCCAGGGGGGCGTGGCTGCCCGCCGCGTGGCGGATCCAAGATATACATCCGGTGGAGTTGGCCGGGCGCCTCATCTCGTGTACATACAAATCTGAAAGAAAAAAATGGCAGAAACATAAATGTACGACATTCAAAATCAATTCTCAAGATCTGGAAGAAAAAAAGGCACAAACATATATGTAGGACATTCAAAATCAATTCTCAAGATCTGGCGATGTATTATTAGCAAGCAAGCTAACCCTGGTCGGATTATTAGCAAAAA
Organism: Aegilops bicornis; assembly: GCA_021605145.1. Classification (NCBI taxonomy): domain Eukaryota; kingdom Viridiplantae; phylum Streptophyta; class Magnoliopsida; order Poales; family Poaceae; genus Aegilops; species Aegilops bicornis. Next base: position 335,513,851 of record CM038674.1, read on the forward strand.
TAATTTGTATAGAAAGAACAATTAGTCACTAACTCTATACGGATAACATTCAAACAACCAATACACTACATGCATCTAACAGATCTTAATTACTCCGATTTCATGGACTGAGAGACCATAACCATACGATTTGTATTCCAAAAAAATAATAGGGGGGGAGTAACTAGAAAAAACACATGATATGTTTGCCGCACAAATGGGTATATAGATTACTAACATGTTTTGCAGCCAGTCACAGTCGTTGCCGTGAATTCTTGTTGACCTCACGGCTCGGCTAGAGACACGGCGAGGCGCCAAGCCGAAGTCAAGGTCATCTTTGCTGCCAGCGCTTGAGACAGCCGTGGTGGCGACAACCTCGTGCCTAGCTTCACGCATTATTGGCGGTGCTTCACCAGCCCTAGCGTCGCCACTCCCTCAGAAGGTGCACTTCATGGAATCCCCATACACTCCAAAGTCTAGACGTTGGTGACCACTGTGGACCGGGGGTGCGGCCGCCTGTTATGGCCGGTGGCTCGGGTACGCATTTAATACGGACCAGTGGGAGCGAGGCGGGCGGCGGTCAAAGGCTGTCTAGCCTCCCGGTGAACTTGCATGGCGGACTTCTGCCATTCCTACCATCATTTCACACAGCTACTCGCACGCCTCCTGTCAATATGCACACCTCCACGCACGCCTCCCGGTATGCCTGCGCGGCGACTGCTCGCATGCGTCCCGTCAACTCAAGCCCGCTCGGACGGCACATGGGGCGTGTGGCGGCACATATATATATTTTTGGTTTATTGATGATTCATTTTGACGCTTTACTGCTTAACCGAAGCATGGCATGGTCTAATGCACACGGTTCGAATAAATAATCCGTATGAGATATTGGTTGCTAGTTTTTAATAATCTCCCGTTTGTAAGAAGGTTATATCCAAACGGGTCTCAAATTTGACGGAAAAAAGCAGTATCATAGTCTAGTAGTGTCCATATATGACACCACGTTAAGTTTCATGAATTTCAACTATGTTTTGGATTTACTGAATTTTTAAAATCTATATTCTTAATGTTTTGAAATATCTTGCACAGGGAAACATGCACTCAAGGACACATATGATTTTGCAATCCGTTTTCATGCACATGTAGCTCAAATTTGATTGTTGCACATTAAATCCATAGGAAATCAATCAATGTATAAAAACGGTTGAATGATGTTTGTTTTTTTTTAAATTTTAACACGACACTCCGCCTTTGGTCACATGTTCACTGCAGAAAAAGTTTGACATGCATCAGAGTGGTTGTGGTGGTGTGGGATGTGTGTGTCTGTGGGGGGGGGGGGAGGGAGGGTTCCGGCAGTACACTACATGAACCTCCGTGTGGGATTATTGATCATTTTGTGAGTCATATATGCCACATCAAAGTCATGAATTGGTTATTTAAAGCATTACACAACCCTTTCATACATACATATTAAGACCCACATGCATGCATTGGTGGTCCTCTCGGACACTCTCCCTCGTGCGGTTATCGGCGATGTGCCCATTAGATTAGCCGCCAAGGGTTTCTGATTTCCACCGACAACGAGAGGCATTTGACCAAAAGGTGGATTCATCTTGGCATGTGTGTGGTGTGGATCATGGTGAGATTCTATATCAAAGTTCGAGCACGTGCGTACACACCCTCCCACTGGCTTGTAGTGAGGGGGCTACACACATCATGGTGTAGTGCGTTTCCGGTTTCCGAAGCATGTGGCACGTCAAAGTTGTGCATTGGGTATTCAAACATCACATAACACACGGGCGCATGCACGCGGTGGTTTTGTCCTATGACATCACTCGCGTGTGCCTCTCTCTGTGGGCCCACGAGTTCGTCGTTGACCAGTTGAACGTACAACAAGAGAGAGGTTAATTTGACCAACAAGGATGGTTCTTGTTTGGTTTGTGTTACGTATATGCATGGTAGGAATATATACATGTCAAAGAGGGGGCAACATGAATACTCTATATATATGCGTGTCATAACCTCGCTCCATGTGGGGACTTTCCGGTTCCCGAGGCAGGTGCCACATAAAAGTTGTACATTATATTGGTATTCAAACATCACGCAATACCATGCAGGCGGTGGTTGCCCTATAGGAACTCACTTGTGTGTGGCCCTTCCATCTGTGGGCATGCGAGGTTGTCCTCCATCACTTTGACCCAACGAGAGAGAGGTTAATTTGACCATCAAGGAATGATTCTTTTTTGGTTTGTGCTATATAGTAGAAGTACATATATACCACACGTCGAATGATGGCATACATATAGCACATACCACGCATCATGAACCTCATGCTCTCTGTGGGGACTTTTTGGTTTCCTATATATGTGGTGTCACATCAAATTTGTGCATTGCGTATTCAAACATCACACAAACACCTCTTTGGGCCACATGCAGACAGTGGTACGTAGTCCTATATAGGATGATCACTCGCGTGCGACATACGCTTCGCTTCTGTGCTGGGCCCACGAGTTTGTCGTCCATCACTTTGACCCAGCGAGAGAGAGGTACGTTTGACGAACAAGGAGAATTAATTATTTTAGGGCTATGTTACTAGCTGTATAGTACGTGTCGAAGGGACCAACATATATATACTAGGTGTCACATGAACCTCACTCTGTGTGGGGACTTTGCGGTTTTTGAGGCAAATGCCACATCAAAGTTGTGTATTAGGTATTCAAAACATCACAACACACCTCTTCATATATATGTTCTGGCACACATGCAATCACGATGGTTGTTGTCCTATATATGACACTCACTCATGCGGTTATCGGCGATGCTTCCATCTGTCGGCCCGCTTGGTCCATCACTTTCACCGACAGCGCAAGAGAGGTTAACTAATTTGACTTAGGAGGGGATTAATTTTTTGTTTGTCTCATGATATAGATCATGATGTGAGATTACATATATATAATAGCGTGTGTGTACACATGAATCCATCCCGCTGGATCGAATGGGGGGAGGGGGCGAGCACACGACACATCATGAACGACCACTTGCTCTGTGTGGGGACCTATGCGATTTTCAACGCATGCACCACATTAATGTTGTGCATTGGGTCGGGTATTCAACACATATGCATGCATCACACACCTCCATAAATATGTTCAGGACACACGCGTGCAATGGTTATCTTTGGACTCTCACTCGCTTGGTTATGGGCGGTAAGTCTATATATATATTCATGGGCCCACGTGGACGTCCATCGTTTCGATCAACAATGAGAAAGGTTACCAGGGTGGATTCTTATTCTTTGCTTCGAGTTACCGTATAGTAGGTTAACCATTGCAAGCCTAATTAAGTTTGAGTGCATGCTACACGTCGTGAAACCTCGCTCAGTGTGGGGATTTTACGGTTCCAAAGCATGGTGCCACATCAAATTTGCGCATTGGGTATTCAAACACCACACACACTACTTCCATATACATACATGGGCCACATGCACATTGTGGGTTTATCTTCATACAGTACTCCCTCGCGTGGTTATCGGCGACAAGCTAGCCCATTTTGCGGGGCCGTGAGGACGTCCATCACTTTGACCAACAACGAGTAGGAGAGGTTTTACGACCAAGTTGGATTCTGCTTGGTCCGTGTTATAGTACGTCTTGGTGCGACGCCCTCCCCCAGACGTGTGTATGTGTGTGTGTGGGGGGGGGGCTACTTCGCGCTACCTACAACCTCCGTGGGGCCGTGGAAGTCCGATTAATTTGTGAGGCACACGTGCCACATCAAAGTTGTAAATGGTAGTTAAATATCACACCACACCCTTTTCATACATATAGTAGGGCCACCCGCATGTGGTTCGTATGTGGTATCACCATCTCGCGCCATAAGCACACATTTGTGGGTCGGCACACGGTCCACCTTTGTCGGGAAGCGAAAGGGGAAGTTTGACCATATGTATATGACGGACTCCTATAGGTTTTATGTTCTGAGGGTGAGATTTCAGACCTAGTTATTTGGGGGCATGCATTACGTAGCTAGGATTCCCTTACCGCCCGACACGAAGTGAGGTTCGTGAGGGTGGCTGACTAGAAATACTGTGCTTTTGTGCGACAGGTGCCACATAAAGTTGTGCTTTGGGTATTCGAACATCAAACCACCCTTTTCATACATATATTTGGTCCACATGCAAGTGTGTTCGTGTTCTGACCCTCTCCCTCTTTATTCTTTTTGCCAAATTTATAAACAACACATGAGTTGGATGTAGAAACCATCTGTGATTGGGTACGCAACAGACACGGTTCGATCAGACTATCCGTGTGCCACGCCCGTGCCCTACAGTCCCTCACATCAACACAGTAGATTGGGCTCCATGAGGCTTGCCTCCCAGTCTCGAAAATACCTACTGCCTCGTAATCTCGAAAATATCTACCGCCTGGAAGGTTTTAATGTTTGATAGCACACAATTAGTATGTGCAGACCGTGTGCGATGTCTGTTACTCCCGCTCTACTTCAGTCCCTTGATTCAAAGTTTCAGTAGCCCCGACATTTTATTCCCACCTCTGCATCCCTCGCGATCTCAAAAATATCTGCTCGCCCTTGATTCAAATTTTCAGTAGCCCCGCCTTGTTACTCTCACCTCTGCATCCCTCGTAATCTCAAAAATATCTGCTCGCCCTTGATTCAAATTTTCAGTAGCCCCGACATTTTACTCCCGCCTCTGCATCCCTCACAATCTCAGAAATATCTTCTCACCCTTGATCCAAATTTTTAGTAGCCCCGCCTTGTTACTCCTACCTAGTAAAATTTTCAGTTGCCGCGATATTTCCTCAAATACCACCTTGCCCCCCTCCACACACACCACACACTCCCCAAAACCTCCCCTCACATAGACACACACCACCCCTCCCTCACTCGAAACCATTGGTAGGTCGCCGCCATCGCCGCCGCCGCCGCCTCCATCCTCAACCTCTGCCTGTGTACCGGGGAGCTTGAGGAGCCAATGTCCAAAAAGAGGTTTATCGCGGCCTCTTCACCCGATGCCAGTGAGGTGGCCGCCGAGCTGTCCCCACCGTCCTCCACGACCTCTTTATCGATCCGCCGTTGCCGGTCGCCCAATCCGCCCGCCGCCACGCCCCTACACCGGTTCGAGGACTTCTCTATCCTCCCTCGGGCTCGGCCGCCGACCAGGTCCTACCTCAGGGTCTGGCAGCGGCGGTGGGGGACGTGGGTGGCCGAGATTACGGATCGGGGGACCCACACCCGCCGGTGGCTCGGTAGTTTCCACACGGCCGTTCTCGCGGCCATGGAATACGACCGCTGGCAGGTCCACTACCAAGGCTCAATTTCCCCTTTGGCACATGTCCGATCGACCTCATTCCACCGGAGCCAGGGGTGGTGAGCTCGGCTATGGCGCGGGAGGACCATGAGGCGTGGGAGCACCTCGAGGCCGAGGCCACCGACGAGGCCTACATGCAGGAGCTCTGCTGGCAGCACCCGGAGCTCGTGGAGCCGGAGCGGGTGATCTTTGCCGGCATGGAGGGCGGCGAGGTTATCGTGCTCTCCTCTTATGACGAGGTCGAAGGCGGCGAGGACGGCGGCATGGAGGGAGTCGAAGTGGGCAGCAAGGACGAGGAGATCGATGTCGACGAGTGGAGGAGTATCTTCCCCAACGACCCCGATGACGAAACCGGCCCAGACCGGGCTCGCAGCATAGCATACCTGACGAGGAAGGATTGGCTTGACCTTCACTTCGACCGAAAGTAGTTTAGCTTCGTTTAAATTTATGTTTTATGTTCGGTTATGCAAAACTATCTATGTTTATGTTTGAATGCATGCTACTTTCGGTTGAACCTGCTTTGAACTTGATCAAATTAAAGTTTACAACATTAAGTTTGGGGGATCGACTAGAAACGGCCAAAAATTGTTGGAGTATATATATATATATATCCACTAAGGGTTCTAGTCTGTTAACTTTTAAAGGAACGGTCTAGAGATGGCCTCATGCCTTGTTTATTTTAGTTCTTCACAATGTGATGCTCTATATGTGCAACTATTTGCCGTGCAGTTCAATTTCATCAATAACAGTTTCAACAATGCCACTATGAATTACGATATTTGGTTGCTGTTAAGGATGTTGCAGTTAACATGCATTTTCGTTTTTTTACAATAACTGGTGTACTTTAGACCTGCACAATACCAGTTTGAATGACTATTTGCTTGTTTTTAAATGTTATGCCTGATGCAGTTAACACACCTTTCCACTTGTTGTTTTGCTTAACTAGCATGCTTAAACCTGCATACTAAAGCTATCATTTGTAGATTATCTTGTCTACCATGGATACATTTGGTTGATGTTTAGCCTGTTGTGCTTAACATGCCTTTATATGTACTCATACAGGACAATATTGAGAGCAATGCAGTTTTCCATCGAGGTTAGTTTCATCGCATTGCCTATATGTACTCACTGTTCAGGATATTGGTAGTTGGTCCCATATAGCCTGGGGGCTGATAAGGGATTAATCGTCCAATCAGACATTTCACTGAATATATCTGTAACCCATTTATCAGTAGGCTAACTAGGGCCATACCTAATATATCTGAGGCTACATAGCAACATGCATTGTGCTGAATGACTAAACATGCAATCCCAGGCTACATAGCAATAAGGAAGAGTGTTACCTTAATGTTCTGATGCTGTCTAGATATACATGTAATAAAATCTTATATAATGGGATGGAGGGAGTGTTGTACTACATCATTTTGCAATTGTTGTTTAGCTTCTAATATTAACTTGGTGCTTTTAGGTACATATGTCATTGCCAAAGATTTACACTTCAACCCTTTCTGCATATGGGGCAATGAGATATTCATGAACCAGCATCAAGTGAGGAAACTGATAAAGATTGTTATTAAAATGGGTCAAAAGATGTCAATCGAACTTATAGTTTACACTTTATGCAGGACAACAGTGAACTACAAGAAGGTAAGTAAGAACTCTGTAGCCTTCTTTTTACCGCCCATAATGAGTTGTGTTAGATGACAATGTCTGAATCTTTTTTCCTTTGTAGTGGTCCTGAAGTAGTTTACTCAAGATTACCTCTCAAACTACATGATTGGTGGCCGACCATCACAAGGGGTTGGACTAGATTCGTGCATGCCTTCTGCATCCAGGAGAGCACAATAGGGCCATTCTGCATCAGCTTGTTCAACAACTAGAATGTTTGTCGCCTCTTTCTTTACCATCTGTAATAGTACAGGTATAGAACCCTGGCTCATCATTCTTTATTTGGTGCTTATGTAATTCTTGAACATATGTACCTGTGAATCAAATAATGCATTGGTTGTTCGAACCTGATGGATATGAATCAAGCTATAGCCTACTTTCAAGTTCAAATTATGTACAATTTTAAATAGCAACAATTAAATTAGGGTGAAATTACGGTGTGCAGGTCATTACAGCGCACACGGTCTATAAAGCATATCGTGTGCGATATACATCATAATCCGACACGGTTCATGGAGATGAAACGTGTGTAACAATGCACACAGTTGCTGTTTGCAAAGCGTGTGTGATGTTAGACACTATCACAAACGGTGCAGGAAAACTAAATGTGTGTGATTGTCTACCTATCGTACACGATTTACAATTATGAACTATTTGTGATGTGCCAGGCATCACCTGGAATGTGCCTGGTTTTAGGTAAAACCATAAAACTCCGAATGCAGTGGCAATGCGAGCACAAACGAGTAGCAAGGATGAAGCGTTTGGGATATTCGAGATATCAGAAACGGTTATATAGGGACAACTGTATGCATCAAGGCTCCCAATCCCCGACGGTTTCTGGGTCGTGTGGGAAGGACCCCCTATCGCAGCCACTCACTAGGCGATGGTTCCAAATCTTTGTCATGGAAAGGGGCTAAAAACCGTTTGTATAGCAGATCGCTGTAACAGTGTGTCATCTACATCCTTGTTAACAACATTTAAAATGATTGTTTGGCTTAAACAACTTTAACCATCTTTCTTCTAATATGGAGAGTTATGAAATTGCTATATGTATGTTTTTCTTCCCCATTTATCTCGCTTAATCCCATCACCTTATGCCATGTTCACCCTTGGTTAAACAACATTTAAGATGTGTATCTAAACGGGATTGAACCTAATAACTAAATGTGGAGTTTCATCACATATTGAGCTTTCACTTAATATGTAGTATTTGTTTGTTGCACCTTGCCATGTCATGCCTCTTTAAACTTGGCATGCATCATGCCATGCTTATGTTATGTTTGTCTACCATATAGTTTGTTTCTGTCTGGTTTTGCTTCTTCTTGCTAGTTTTCGGAACGTTTTGGAGTTGCAAGGATTAGTAATACGCTTTATTCGACTACTGTTATGGATTTGATCTTCTTCAAAGTGGGATGCCGGGCAAGGATGATCATTACCTTGGATATCTTTACTGGCTTTGGTTGCTAGATGCCTCGGTGCTATTGTTTGAACTCGCTACCAACCACTTGTTTGCAAGCCTCCCAAATTGCGATGATAAAGCCTCTAACCTCCACCACCTATGAAAATCTTTGTTTGGCTATGTTACCGCTTGCTCAGCCCCTCTTATGTTGTTGCTAGTTGCAAGTGCAGGTTGTTCCCTGTTTTGGACATGGATATCATGGGATATCATTGTATCATGCTTATTTAATTGATCTATGTATTTGTTGAGGTGGAAGGCTTGGCCTTTTGCTTGGTGGTTTGTTCCACTCTTGCTGGCCTAGTTTAAGTGACACCGGTGTTATGTTCCTTGATGAGCTCTCCTAACACATGTGGGGTTTATGGGCCCCCCTTGATCATTCTGTCCATGTGTTGAACTTTTCCAGCAAGGCCTAACATTGGTATGAAAATTCGCCCACATAATAATACTGATAATTAATCAATGCATAGGGGGTTGGCCACCTTGTGGTCTTTTAAACAACATAATCCAGGTGGGCTAGTGTTGATGGTGCGAGTCCAAAATAGAGCCACTTTCAGTGCTACCTGGGGCAACTCGGGGCTTCAGCATCCGCCAGTCTTGCTCATTCGGTGGGGTCCCGGGAAAGAGTGTGCACGGCTCTTAAGCGGGGTTGACACACCGGGTGGCCTTGTTACTCCGAACTCCTGAAACACGCATTTTTATCCACGGGGGCTGTAACGGACTATTTGAACTAGGAGGAATGGGTATGCTTACAATAATTTATGATGAACGAATTGGAGCACCCTTGTGTAACACCCTGAGAATCATACTGCAGTGATCTTCCCCTAATGGTGGTCATGTCATCGTGATCACTATGTCAAATCGCCACTTGTCCAAAATCAAGTCCAATTCCACTCAAATTGCATGTCAAATATTTGCATCTTCAAATGAGCCAGCAAAATAGTTCATATTATGGAAAATATTCCCTAAGTATTTGTCATGATGAAACCAACCTCATTTGGTTTCCCCAAATGCCACGATTTTAAAATAGTGCTCCAGCAGCACATTTTCAGCCCTTTTAAATGCCAACAGAATTTAAATGGATTTCATCTGGCCTCAAACTTTTTGTCTTAGCTCAAATTATTCTCTAGTAATTGTGTGACAAATTCCGTGTGCAACAAAAATGGTTTGAAAGCTTATATAAATGCAAAAGAATAGCTAAGGTAATAAGTAGTAAAAAAAGAAAAGAGGAAAAGGGAACCAAGCACTATGCACTTCAGCCTAGTGGAGCTACAGGGTGGCCCGACCCATATGCACTGGCCTTTCCTGTGACGCCCACGATTCAATCATACACTAATCATGCACGCAAACGTGTACGATCAAGATCAGGGATTCACAGGGAGATATCACAACACAACTCTAAAAGTAAAATAAGTCATACAAGCATCATAATACAAGCCAGGGGCCTCGAGGGCTCGAATACAAGTGCTCGATCATAGACGAGTCAGCGGAAGCAACAATATCTGAGTAGAGACATAAGTTAAACAAGTTTGCCTTAAGAAGGCTAGCACAAACTGGGATACAGATCGAAAGAAGCGCTGGCCTCCTGCAGGATCCTCCTAAACTACTCACGGTGGTAAATCGCCGCCCTGCTCGTAGTAGTAGGCTCCTCCGGTGTAGTAGGAGCGTGCCGACGTGATGGCGTCTGCCTCTGGCTCCGGCATCTGGTTGCAACAACCAGGTAGAAGGGAAAGGAGGAAAAGAGGGAGAAAAGCACCCGTGAGTACTCATCCAAAGTACTCGCAAGCAAGGAAATACACTATATATGCATGGGTATATGTATAAAGGGCCATCTCGGTGGACTGAACTTCAGAATGCCATAATAAGAGGGGGATAGCTAATCCTGTCGAAAACTATGCTTCAGACCACCTCCATCTTGCAGCATGTAGAAGAGAGTAGATGGTTAGTTCACCAAGTAGCATCGCATAGCACAAACCTACCCGGCGACCCCCTTCTCATCGCCCTATTAGAGAGCGATCACCGGGTTATATCTGGCACTTGGAAGGGTGTGTTTTATTAAGAATCCGGTTCTAGTTGTCATGTGGTCAAGGTACAACTCCAAGTCATCCTGTTACCGAAGATCACGGCTATTAGAATAGATAAACTTCCCTGTAGGGGTGCAACACATAACCCAACACACTCGATCCCATTTGGCCAGACACACTTTCCTGGGTCATGCCTGGTCTCGGAAGATCAACACGTCGCAGCCCCACCTAAGCATAACAGAGAGGTCAGCACGCCGGTCTAAATCCTATGGCGTAGGGGTGCAGGCCCATCGCCCATTGCACACACCACTGCGTTGCGAACAGCTGGCCGAAGAAGACCTAGCCTCCCTTATACAAGAGTAGGCGTTCTAGTCCAATCCGGCGCGCGCCGCAGTCGCTGATGTCACGAAGGCTTCGGCTGGTACCACGACATCGAGTGCCCATAACTGTCCCCGCGTAGTTGGTTAGTGCGTATAGGCCAGTGGCCAGACTCAGATCAAATACCAAGATCTCGTTAAGCGTGTTAAGTATCTGCGAATACCGACCAGGCCAGGCCCACCTCTCTCCTAGGTGGTCTCAACCTGCCCTGTCGCTCCGCCACAAAGTAACAGTCGGGGGCCGTCGGGAACCCAGGCCCACCTCTACCAGGATGGAGCCACCTGCCCCTTCAGCCCCCATCTCCGAACAGTATCATAAGTAATGAAACAGTATCAAGTATATAGCATATGCCCGTGATCACCTCCCGAAGTGATCACGGCCCAGTAGTATAGCATGGCAGACGGACAAGAGTGTAGGGCCACTGATGGAATACTAGCATCCTATACTAAGCATTTAGGATTGCAGGTAAGGGTAACAACTGTAGCAAATGTGACATGCTATGCAGCAGAATATGATTAACCGAAAGTAGTAACATGCTACGCTACTCTAATGCGAGCAGTATAGAGAAGGATTATGCGACATCTTGTGATCAGGGGGGGGGGGTGGCTTGCCTGGAAGCTCAGCCGAGAAGGAGGGGTCATCAACACCGTAGTCGATCGGGGCACCAAAGGCGCGTCGGTCTCGTAGTCTACCGGAGAGAAGAGGGGAAGAAACAATGAATACAATGCAACAGATGCATAACGATGCATGACAAAGCAAACATCGGTGCTAGGTGTGCCCCTAACGCAGAAGAGGTGATACCGCCCGAGGGGGGACATCCGGGAAAGTATCCCCGGTGTTTCGCGTTTTCGGATAGATGAACCAGAGGGGGAAAGTTACGTGTTCGCTATGCTAGGCATGTGTGGCGGACGAACGGGCTATGTATCCGGATTCGTCTCATCGTTTTGAGCAACTTTCATGTACAAGGTTTTTCCATCCGAGCTACGGTTTATTTTATATCAATTTTAAAAGATTTATTCATTTTTAGAATTTATTTAATTATCTTAATTCAACATTATCCAGAATAGTGTATGCTGACGTCATCATGATGTCGAAGATGATATGATCTTGATCGAGGCGTTGACTGGGTCAAACTGACGTGTGGATCCCAGCTGTCATTGACTGTTTAGTTAATTAGGATTTAGCTAATCTAATTACTGTTTAATTAAACTAACTAGTTAATTAGATTAATTAAACATGATTAATTAACTTAATTAATTCACTAATTAATTAATTAATTATTAATTTTATTAATTCATTTTTATTTTATTTTCTTTTATTAAAAGAACGTTACAGGCGGGGCCCCCTAGTCGATGGTCCATAGGGCCAAGCGAAGTAGGCGATTGAGGCGCGAAGGGCTGTGGCCTTGTGATTTACGGGCGTGGTTGCCGGAGTGGAGCCCGTGGCGTCTTGGCGCATGGCGCCCGCAGGCTGGTTCGAGGCGAGGCCAAGAGCGCCGAGCGGCCATAGGAGGTCACAGCGTGCGCTTGTAACCGGCCAACGGCATGACGCCAGGAGAGGGCGAGGCCATGGCCGAGGTGGCCGGAAAGTAGGGGACAAGGACGATGCGCAGGCGGTTGCCGCGAAGTAGCAGTGGAGGTGGCCGGACGGCCGCTGGCGAACCGCTGGGCGAAAGGTGCTATGGCGGGCAAACTGAACACGTAGACGGCGGCCAGGCAAAGCGAATGGCGGGCGTAGGTGCGAAGTCCGCACGAAGATGCCCGGCGGCAGGGCGCAGCAGGGAGGCGCTTCGAAGCGCGGTGAGTTTAGCCCGGCAGCAGTTGATGGGCCAACGAAAGCGCCAGCACGCGTCGGGGTGACCGTGGGCGCGGGCGCGTGACAGCTACGGTGGGGCGGTGAGCATGCGTGCGCGATGAAGAGAGGAGGGAGTGGAGGCCGAAGGTGGCCTCACCGGCGTTTGAAGAGAAGACGGCGGCGAGGCTTGGTGGAGCCTTTGGGGAGGGTTGGGGATGCGAGATCCGTGAAGGGCGGTGGTCGGCGGCAGCGTCGGCGTAAGCGACTCGGGTGGCGTCGGTGGCAGGGGAGTGCGGCAGTGATGAAGCTGCAGCCAGCACGGGGCCGTTGGCGGCGGCGGCGCGGTGCGGCGGCCTGTTGGTGGTCGCCGGTGACGGCGGGAGGCGGGGCACCGATGTGGGCGAGGGGATCGGGCGCGGGGAGCTCCTCTCCCTAGCACAAGGTGTGCGTGTGCGCGCGTTTGTTGTGTGGTGGCGGCGGGTGAGGGAGTCGAGGGGGGAAAAGGGGATCTGGTTAGGGTTTGGGAGAGGGGGGGGTGCAGGGTGGTCGCCCATATAGGCCAAGGAAGTGGGTGGCCCGGTCGGCTGAGGGAGTGGCCGATTGGGCCGACTGCTAATGGGTCAGTTAGGCCCGGTAGAGGTCATTTCCTTTTCTTTAATTTGGTAATGTTTTTTTCTTTTCCGTTTCAGCTTAGTTTCATTTTAAATATAGTTTTATAAAAAACTACAACTAGCACCTAAATTAGTATTAATAGATATGCTACTGCCCCATTAATTTTTGGTAACTAAATAAAGTGGTTCAATATCTTATTAATTGTAAAAAGGCATTTAATTAAATGTTTTTACTATTGTTTTATTTACCTTAGAGCATTTAGCATTTTATAAAAGAGTGGTTTCTCCACCATTATTACCTATGAATTATTTGACACATTTAGAACATTTTAGATTAGATATTTGAGAACTTTTATTCTTTGACCTTATTTTGAATTTGAATTCGAACGAGATTTGAATCATCCTGAAACTAACAACAGTAATCATGGTGACATGGCTTCATTAGCAGAGGTTTACTGTAGCTTAACTATCTGGGCGTCACAATTCTCCTCCACTACAAGAAATCTCGTCCCGAGATTTAATGGGTGGAGTAAGGGGGAAAGACTAGGTTACGAAATTCTAGCGGATCTTCTCGGTCTTGGTTGCTTTTCTCGAAGTAGTCGATCTTCTTCGTTGATATCTTTAGTTCTCTACTTTAGGGCATCGTGATGAATTTTTCATTCTTCCTTTGGGAACTTCATCGTACTTACGAAAAGACAAAAGGGGGGGGGGGTGTCGGTGTCAAAACCGGCGGATCTCGGGTAGGGGGTCCCGATCTGTGCGTCTTAGGCTGATGGTAATAGGAAGCAAGGGACACAGATGTTTACCCAGGTTCGGGCCCTCTCGATGGAGGTAAACCCTACTTCCTGCTTGATTAATATTGAAGATATGGGTAGTACAAGAGTAGATCTACCACGAGATCGTAGAGGCTAAACCCTAGAAGCTAGCCTATGATGGTATGATTCTAATTGTGATCGGCCTTCTAAGGACCAACCTCTCCGGTTTATATAGACACCGAAGAGGGCTAGGGTTTAGATGGAGTCAGTTACAAGGAAGGAAATATAATATCCGGATCGCCAAGCTTGCCTTCCACGCCAAGGAAAGTCCCATCCGGACACGGGTCGAAGTCTTGAGTCTTGTATCTTCACGCTTCCATAGTCCGGACGATGTATACAGTCCGGCTGTCCGGATACCCCCTAATCCAGGACTCCCTCAGTAGCCCCTGAACCAGGCTTCAATGACGATGAGTCCGACACGCAGTCTTGTCTTCGGGATTGCAGGGCGGGTTCCTTCTCCGAGACTCCAAAGTAGTTATCGAACACTTGAACCGCTTCCGGATCCACAAAATGATCTTCACATGCCACCGTAGAGAGAATGGTATTTCACAAATGCAATCTGCTGACAACTCTTTAGGCAACGCGACGTGTCATTACGGTCGGGTCATTATTCGAACCGTTTTCCCACAACCAGCCACAGCGCATATTGCGAGGCGGTTTCCTTGACATGTCTTGTCAAAGCAGAGATTGCGTCCCCTTATCACGGGATTCTCATCAATACAGGTATGGGTAATCCAACCGCACTGCTAATTGCGGCGAGCGGGAGGCAAACGGGTTCCACCAGGCAAGTGGGGAGGCGCAAAAAGCACTTACGGCCCCTATAAAGAGACAAGGCCTCTTTCTCTTTGCCCACGCCTTTCTCCTTCCGCTAGCTCATTCCCCTCTTTTCGAGCCCTAACGCCCAAGCACTCTTCTTTTCCACCAAAGAGAGGTTTTCCAAAGATGTCCGCATCCGGAGCAAGAGGCAGATGGATGGCCTCTACTGTGCGGGAGAAGGATATCAAGAAGCTCCAGGACGCCGGGTATCTGGCCAGAAGATTGGCCACCGTCTCCCACCGGCGGGACAGGTCGTCCCCACTCCGGAACCTCACGAGAGAGTCGTGTTCCTTCCCCATTTTGTCCACGAGCTTGGGTTTCCCTGCACCATTTGTTCATGAGTCATGTATTACTACGGGATTGATTTTTCATGATCTTTCCCCCAACTCCTTCCTCAATATCTCGACGTTCATCATCGTGTGCGAGGCTTTCTTCGGATCTCACCTCACTTCGGCCTGTGGCTGAAGATTTTTAATGTGAAGCCCAAGGTGGTGAGTGGCGAACACGCCGAATGCGGCGGCGCCATGGTGAGCAAGATGCCCAAGGCCGTTTGGCCGAAGGGCGCTTTCAACGACTCCGTCAAGGAGTGGCAGCAGCAGTGGTTTTATATCACCGAACCACACGGCAAAAAGTGGGCTGTAGCTCCTGAGTTCAGATACGGAGCTCCACTGCGGCTCACGTCCTGGCCCAAGAAGGGCCCGAACTGGTCCTCGTCCAATGAGCTGTCATTGCTCCAAACGCGCGTCCAGAGTTTGGTTGACAGGGACGTCAAACTCGTCGACGTGGTCTAGGTGATGCTAGTTCGCCTGGTTCTCCCTTGTCAGCGTCGAGCCTGCACTCTGTGGGAGTTTGACCCAACCGAGCACCAAACCCTTCAGAGCTCTCTGACTCCTCCCACAAGGATATCTGGAAGGTGCTCTTCAAGTCCGTCAAATCGTGGCCGGGCTCCACCGAGGACCACGGGTATCAATTATCCCATGCTGCAAGCCCGGTAAGTTACAGCCACGCTCTGTCCATCCATGCTTCGGTTGGCATGTCATGAGGGAGACATCTTAATCGTGTTTCGTCATGACCTCAGGGATGGATAAAGAAGGTGGAGCGGATTCATTGTCCGGCCCCGCTGCCAGAGGAACCGGCCGGACCTCTTCTGACGAAGATGCTGGTCCCCACGCCTTACAAGGCGCCAAAGAAGGAGGCCTCCAAGAAGGTCAAGAAGACCCGGAGTGGCCTCCGTCACCGCGAGGCTTCGAACGCAAAATCCGAAGACTCAAGCGACGCTCCTTCTTCGGAAGACGAAGAGGAAGAAGCAGAGGAGGACGAGCCTCACTCAAGGTGGGAAGAAGCGTGTAGCTTCCCTCGTCCACAGAGGCCGAATAGCCCAAGAGGAGAAAAGGTTCCCTCCCAGAGGCATCCACCACGGTTGCCGATAGCAGCCCGGAGTGGGATCCCAGGGCCCAGCCCCTGGAGATGTCGTAAGTATACAAAATCCGAACACGCATATGCGTCCGGGATTGTTTTTGGGTATAGTAGTTTTAACTGTTGCTATATTTTGCACAGTCCGGCAAGGTCTCGCGCCGGACAATCCTCATCCGAGGATTCGCTGAGCTCGGACGCCTTGGCGAGCGAGACGCCTCCAGAGGCCCCTTCCCCAAAGTCCCGGCGCGACACTGAGGTGTCGTCTCAACGGGGCCCGGACCAGGGGGGGCATATCACTGGGGCCGGACACACGGGAGCGATAGCCCCTGAGTGTGCCGTCTGCGAAGCGATATTGAGTTGACCCACCGGGACAAGGTCCAGGAGACCTCTAAGGCTCCCGGATCGGGCGAGCGGCCACCTTCGACGGTGGGAGGCCTGCCTACTCTGCCGGCAACATCTGTTCAAGCAGAGTTGCCAGGCGGTCTATCGACAGCGTTAAAGAACGCGTCTATCATCGATGAACATCAGAACCTTATGGGTGCGGTGGTTGAAAAGATTCAGTCCGCCGAGAGCGGGCTGAACGAGTCCTGCCTTGGCCTTATAAAGGCCTTTGAGGTATGTTTCCTACGAAACCTTTGAGGAATCGTCATACTATGAGTAGTAGCCCCTGATACACTGTCCGGTGAAAGAGTTCGAGCCGGGCAGGGGATCAAATCATCTCTTGTCGTGGGAACTTATGTTAATGACGTGTACCTCCTTGTTTGAACACAGGCGTCTGCGGAGAAGACGGTTGCTCATAATGTGGAAGTGTCCGGACTGAAGCGGAGCCTGGAATGGGCCGAGGAAGAACTTGGCCGCGTGAGGAAGCAATTAGAAGATAAGCAAGGTATGTTGAAACATTGTCTTGCATTAGGCACGAATAAGTAATTGTGCTTATTGAAAAGTATTTGTGTTGTATTCCCAAGGAGCGAGTGCCGAATATGAGGCACTGAAGAAGGCTGTGGATGATGCCAACGAGAAGGCTGCTGCCGAACAGGCACTTCATGAAAAACACGAGGCCAGGGTTGTCACAGCTGAGCGGGAGCTCCAGGAGGCTGTGAAGAAAAGCGAGGGCTTGGAGCAGAGTCTAATAGGGAAAGAATCCGAACTCGCCCAAGCGCTCCAAGCCGCGGAAGATGCTCGGGAAGAAGCCCGAGGTGCTGTACGGGACATTCAAGAGGCCCGGAAAGTTGCGGCTGGTAAGGCCTTCTGTATTCTTAGCCATTTGTTCATGATAATTGGAAGAATTCTAAGCAACAAGCTGAATTCTTATTTTTCTAGGGGCGTTTGCGGATCTTCCTCGCAGCATATCAGATGCCGCCCAATTCTACCGAACCGAGGAGAAGAAGTCTGCGGAGAGGGATTTTTGGTCGCAGATGTTGGCAATCGAACTATCCGGTGCCCTTTATCGATCACCGGGCGTTTAGTCGAATCGCACTGGCGGCCGAGCTAGCCATGAAGGACTTGATTGTCTGGCTGTGGCCAGCGGAGCCAATTCCGAGCAGTTACTTCGGGCTCGTGAAGCGAATTGTGGGCGCCTGTTCTCGGCTTGATGCTGTTAAGCGATCGGTCTGCATAGAGGGTGCCCGTATGGCGTTTGCCCGTGAAAAAGTGCATTGGGGGAAGATTGACGCGGAGAAGCTGATGACTGAGGGGCCGCCAGAGGGTAAGGAGCACCGCAAGCCCGAATTGTACTATGAAGGTGTACTGAAGGGAGCCCGCCTTGCGGCGGATAAGTGTGCCAAGGACATTATATTTCCCTGAGGGCATTCGTGCCACTTTTTGTAATATGGTATTATGGCATTTTTATTATATATTGCCTGTTTTGTTTGAACATATGTTCTTCCTGGGCGGCTGTTTATTGTATGTAAATCCTGAGAGTTGGCCAGTCGTCGGCTTCTGCCCCCACGTAAAAAGAATACGGGGGTGTTCGGGATATATCTGAACGCTCTTTATCCCATAGTTGGGTCCTTTACGGAGGCGTTCTCACCACGAACCGTGCAAACGGACTATAAAGCTTTATTACTCTCACTTAGCCATAGGAATTCGAGTATGGTCGGCGCAGCCCTAGTGTCCTAAGGCTGAACTAGGGGCTCTATTGGCCCGACCAGAAGACCGATCCGTCGTGACTCTGCATTTATAATGGCGTTGTGCGGAATAAATCTTTAAGGATTTTACAACCTTTCGAACGGTGACCAGCTCATGTATCATAATGATCGGTTTTCGGCTTTCTCTCTTGAGGTGCTCGTCCGCAGATCCGGGACACAATCGCAGTAGTTCACCCCGCTACCTTAGCCGATATAACGGAACGAAGGTACCAAAACAAGGGAGCCGGCAAACCCAACCAATGACCCAAGGCATGATTCGGAGCTGATGCATATAGTGCTATAAGTTCGGGGTGCCGAAAGCGACCGAGAAGGTGGTCGGACTTTATTGTCAGCATCGTGTGAAGCCCCTGGCATAATCGGGCGTAACACGAGGTGTCGATGAAAAGCGACGGCCGGTAAGTGTTATTTAAGTCTACGCATTGTAGTAAGATGATATGTCTATGCATATGAGCATGATGTATGATTATGAAAAGAGGTGTTTTTTGGCGGAACCTGTGATGGCCGGACTGGAGGGAGTTGTGAGTAGATCAAGAGTGTATCCGGACTGCCTTCTTTAGGGGGGCTCCTTGTGTGTCCCGCCGATTCCACGCCACCAATCCTGTTCAAGCGCCAAAGTTAGTTTGTAAGGCAAATATTCAGAGGTAGCCGAAGGCGTCCTCTTGTGAAAGTTGGTCCGAGGGCTCTGATCGGACCCTCGTAAACCCAGTTATACCATTGGGTAGCGCGGACTCCTCGCTTGGTGTCCTGGATAGTTGGCTGTCATATCAAAATTTTGATAGGCATACGCGACTCGCTACTCACGGCATTGTATGATTTACGCCTCGAGGGCGGGTTCGACCTTGCCCATAAGTGTGATTGCATCACATGGTGTTGGCCTCGAGTGATTTACCGCTGGAATCTAGTCAACGTGGTTCGTCTCTGCTAGCATACGGTAAATTACCGCATGGTGGGAAGGTGCCGAAGATTTATTCTTTGGCGTAGCATTTTTTTGTGATCCGAAGACAACCGTTTAGAGCGATGGGCCAGAAAAACTTGGCCTTTGCCCCTAGCATCTTTTAGGAGATGTTGTTTGTGATTTCACACCTGCGGGGGTTTTATATATTATGGAGCCCCCGGTTTGCTATGTCCAGAGGTACTGCAATTGAGATGTCAGGTTAATGCGGTCGGGGCGATCGAATCGCATTTTTATGCTATGGGGGGCTCTTAACCAGACGCCTCCCTTCATTGTTTCCGGCACGCGACCAACCGCTTTGTTTTGAGGATCCGGCATTCTCTTTTGGTATGCTTTGCCGTCCTTCTAGGAGTACCATGAATTTCACATGGTTGATCGAGTGTGTGGCTCGTGCCGGATAGGTCTGAGCTGTTCTTTGTCCGCTGACCAGACTGGGAGTTGCTGAAATTAGCACTGGCTCTCCTGACTTGACGCTTATGACCATTATGCCGAGGCTTGAGGATGCTTCTTCTTGTGTCCTTCGTATTGTTTTGGACCGTAGTGGTGTGTTGACGCCGGGCATGTGCCTTGGGTTCTCCCCGCTTAGGTTGGGGTGGCCGGTTGTGCCCCCGTGTGCCCTTTTGTCGGGCGGTCGGGTCCAGTATCTTTCGGTGGCCAGGACCTTGGTCCATCTGTCCACCAAAGAAATCTTGGTCAGCTTTAAGTCATTGTTGCTTCCTTTGCAGGCTCTTTGCCGTGGCTATGAGCCTTCGCTCAAGCGAGCTTGTTCCACCGGATCTTCGTGCACGCCGATTCGTCATTGCGAGGCTTGCCTCGTCCCTGAGGGGGGGCGAGTAGTTGTCCCTCTCCAAGTATCCCACGATGGCTAGTCCGCCTTACGAAAGGCAAGCCGACTAGGGTTATATTCATCTTCGGCGCCATCCGGATTGTTTTCGTCTTCTGGGCCGGTATTCCTGTGGCGGGGCTTGGAGCGGCGCCGACGACGCACATGCTATGCTTTTCTCCCTAAGGGATTATCACTTGCTGCCTCATCGCCATTGGTTTCCTTCGGAGTGTCCGCCATATATATATCATAGGGATTGGCGGTTATCCACCGCCCAAAGGAGCGGTGCTTCATGTTCTTCTCCTGCATTGTCGCTCTATTCCGTCGATGTCTTCAGAGTTGAAGTCCAGTACACCGGTTAAATAATCGACTGTGGCAATGAAGTGGGTGGTGGGTGGGCAACGAATTCCTTCATCGCCTCCTTCCCACTCGAGCCGGACATAGTTCGGCCAAGAGCCTCCTGACAAAGAGAGACACTTTAATGAGTCACTGCCGCCGGCCATGAAGGCGAAGTCTTTGGAAAGATATCCGCAGCGGCGAACTCCATTACCGGAGCCCAACCTGGCTCGACTGGATCGGGAGTGCGCGGACCAGAACCAACATCCGGATACGAATCCGAGGGTCCGGATTCACAGGCCACCACAGAGGTAGGGCCCGTGTTCGGCTCCACCGCCGATGAGTGCGCGACCTGCGGGGCAGGGTCCAGCCCTTCGCCCTGGGCAACGCAGCCTCGCTCCGGATTTAGGGTCCGAGGCTACCGCGGGGTGATACCTCGAGCTTTGTCCGACAAAGCAGTCTAAGCCGCGTTTCGCCGTGGATCGTCCCGTTTCCCCGGGCATAGGCCTGAATCCATCGAAGATCCAGTCTCCACGGATGTCCGCTGCAGTTCAGGTTTCCGACCAATTACGGTGGCTAGGGCGTGGCTATCGACCGCTCATTCCGGATGGCTGCTTAATTATTCAGGGCTAAGCCGCCAGACACGAAGATCTGTCCGGGAGAAAGGTCTCACCCGGGACCGTGTTGTTGACGATGGTTGAAGGAGCCATCGAGCCTTGTAGCGACGACACAGAGGAACTCTCAATGAAAGCACCAATGTCGGTGTCAAAACCGGCGGATCTCGGGTATGGGGTCCCGATCTGTGCGTCTTTGGCTGATGGTAATGGTGGAAGCAAAGGGACACAGATGTTTACCTGTGTTCGGGCCCTCTCGATGGAGGTAAAACCCTACTTCCTGCTTGATTAATATTGAAGATATGGGTAGTACAAGAGTAGATCTACCACGAGATCGTAGAGGCTAAACCCTAGAAGCTAGCCTATGATGGTATGATTCTAATTGTGATCGGCCTTCTAAGGACCAACCTCTCCGGGACACCGGAGAGGGCTAGGGTTTACATGGAGTCGGTTACAAGGAAGGAAATATAATATCCGGATCGCCAAGCTTGCCTTCCACGCCAAGGAAAGTCCCATCCGGACACGGGTCGAAGTCTTGAGTCCTGTATCTTCACGCTTCCATAGTCCGGACGATGTATACAGTCCGGCTGTCCGGATACCCCCTAATCCAGGACTCCCTCAGGGGGGACTCGGTAAGGATGGAGCTCGACACATGTTAGGTACCTAGGGGCTATCTCAGTGAACGAGGCATAGAGGCATCTCTCGGGTTGAAATTCAAGAAAGTCATCAGAGCAAGGTAAGAAGGTGCAATAAGAAACTTCAAGCGGATGGCCATCGTTCGTTGCCTGAAACCGAGTGTGAAAAGGGGTTCAGAGCAACGAGAATAATTATTGCGTCTGATACCAGAATAGATTTCTAGGAAGGTGGCTCGTGAATTACCTACGAGGACACACGCGAGGAACAATCTTGGGAACAAGGAGTGCAAGAGAGTCAGGTTTCGATCCTGTGGAACTGTGGGTTATGGGCTCACCATGTGGGTTAAAAGTAGGAAGGCGATGACGTCTTACATGATCATGTAAGCAAGGCATGTCAGAGGATAGCCTTTTGTCGCTTATTATGCCAGTAACAACATCGATACCAAGGGCGAGGGACGAAGAGAACCATTTTCCTGCTCGTTGAACGAGGCAGACCAATAGGCAAAGTTCTCGTCCATCGGTGGCTACCGGAATGTTATGAACAATAGTAACAATGTCTTACTGACATGGTTGTACACCAAGGTGTTAAAATAAGTAGGGAAATATTACTGCTAGTGTCATATAGATCACAAGAAAGGTTAAACAAAACAATGGAAGGGAAAATGTGATCATTATGTCAGACCAATGGAAAGGAAAAGGTGTTTATACTCAAGTATTAGAGTATATCCTTCCAAAGGACAAGCAGAGGTTGATATCCATGACAGGATATAAAGTAGAAACCCTTTAGGTAAGGGGAGGAAAATTTCATGACAGTACCCATACAACAGTGTTAGGATAATTGATAAAGAAATTATAGTATTGTGTTTCAAATGTTCTTATTTGGAAATCAGAGTACCATAGATATGCTTCGAGATAGCATTGACATGGTCATCATGTAAGGATAAGATTTTGGATACACAAAGGATCCATCAAGAAAACTCATAGAATAAGTCTTACAATTTCCTCATGGAAGCATGGATAACCTTGCAAAAAAAAGGAAACTACAACAATAGGGCCTCCGGCCAGGTGTGCTAGGTATGACATCACCTTACCGGGTCATATAAATACTAATGTTATAACTCTTGAAAATATGTTCCAACCATCATATCTCACCGAGATTCAGATATGATTGGTGTCAGGATACCCTCGAGTCGGGGATGTCTGAGAAGAGAAAGGTGCAACACAATTTGTCAAGATGACATTTTAAGATTCTCAGGGAAATGAACTATAGAAGCGAGTTCCGAAACAAGAGTCTGTCATTAAACCAAGGAGAGGGTGAGGAGCTGGCTGATGGACTCAGTGACAAATCATCGAGAATTCGAACAAGTTGGACTTCCACAATTATGTGAACAAGGAGATAACATTTGTAGGATCAAATGATATAATGAGGTATGCTCGAGGAAAACATACACGATTGAACTTTGGTTGAAAAGTGCACCCAAAATATGGGCTTAGGTAGCATGATCAATGTTAGAATGGTGATTCGATAACCAATGGTCTAAAAATGAATTATCGACCATTAACTTCAAAGCAATAGGGTTGCTAGAAGTTTTGAAGTCGCACATCATAGTTCAATTGTCGGTCTTCGGTTAGAAACAACACGGGACCAAGGAATGAACGGATATGGCAAGAAGTATTACTATATCAAGAATTTTTAAGAGGTGGTGAAATTCTCACAACATTCTTGACATAAAAGATGGTAATACTCCAAGGTAAAGAAGAACAAATGTTGGATAGCAAGGAACTCAAGGTATAACACAGAACACGAACAAGTTTGTGTTGGAGGGAAGGCAATAAAGTGGTCGATGACAACACAAATCATCGAGGGCAAGGATGGTATTTCTCATCATGAATTCAATTAATATCCTGGAAGAGCTCAGAATGTTGATGATGATCATGACACATTTGTCGAGAGGTTTCATGAAGATATAATCGCTCATCGACGACATCAAGCAAAAGGAAGGATGGAGCGAAAAGTTATTGAAACCACGGATACGACACAAACTTGGAATTCAAGCTTGTTGTTTGAGGTGAAACAGTAAGACAAGGAAGATCGACGTAAGCTTAGCTCACCGTGGAAATTTGTGCTCCGGGAAGAAGGACCGGGTAGCACAGTTAAAATTAGCACGATAATGATGCATGCGATCAGGCTAGGAATGACATGATGGAGTATTAAATTTGTAAGCAATGAAGAGTTCTAATACTGGTTGAATCGCAATGCGAACTTGATTCAGTTTGCGGTGTCTTTGAGTGTTTAATAACTCAGAGCCCGTGAAAAATTTGAATCAGTGAGAATGTAGTACTTGATGAAGAACTCATAAGAAGTTATGCAGTTCCGTGATAATCTCGACATACCAGAGGGTAATACTCGATGACAGATCAAAGTAGAGGTTGGACTGGGGTATTGCTCTGCAGAAGACAAGTGCTTAATCTTGCACGAGAAATGGTATTTAAAGGAGAACATGGTCGGAACCATGATTGCAAAAGGCCAGATACCAGATATAAGATGAACTTATATACCAAGAGAATAATTAATTTAAGAGAAGCTTTAATGATAAGATCTACATCATTTCCATGGGCATGAACACAAGTTCAAGGTCTACTCCCACTTCTCCAATGCATGACCATTCATTCACTTCTCGTCCTCGAAGAAGTTTTAAGATAGAAAATTATCCGGTAAAACACCAGAAGGGTATGACTTGTGAAGACCTTTGGGTTCATACGGTCTTTAGGGAAGGTATAGGTTCAATCCATCGGGGCATCTTAGAAACATATACCTCAAGCTTCAATAGTAAATAACACAAGCTCGATAGTAGAGCATGGGTGACAAAAGGAGAGGATACAATTTACCGAATGCATTATGTATCAGGGAAAGAACTTCTCGAGGTTTTTGTATACGAAGGACACTATCGGATGATATTTCAACAAAGAATCAGATGGTCCATAGCGAAGCTGATGTGAGTATCGGCACACAACTAGAGGAAGAAATAATGCAAAGGCATTGGATTATAGAAGCAACTGGCTAATTCAAAGCTCACATGTAAAGGAATTATGATTTCCAAATCAAAGGATCAGAAGCATACGCTCTGATTAAGGATGGATAAGTTGAGTAAGCTTAGGGGTAAAATCAACAACAATTTGATTGGTCGAGATTCAGCTCATGTTTAAAATGACGTTTGAGCCAAAAGGATGAATTCTAGGATCTGGTTGAGGATTGCGAGCATTCGCAACATTTTGAATCAACGAACTCAAAATGATAATGACAAGGGATGCCAATATGATTACGAGACTTATGGGATTAACCATAATGCAAGCAAGCAAGAATTTCAAGAGCAATTGGCTGCTTGGGATCTTCGGAAGTTCGAATAGTATTTCGAAGATTTTTGTGAATTACTTGAATCAACTGGAGATGGCGGATACTCGGTAAGTGTGAGAACTATCCGTAGGGGTATTCAGGTGGCAAATAACAGCAAGGCAGTAAGCTCAAAGGATTCTCGGAACAATAGAGAGAATTTCAGGGTATCTTGTAATAACAAGATCAACGGGGAAACATTTTATGAATTGCGAGTGTACGTGGTTATCCATAGGGGTTTATTGATGGAAGTGAATTGCAAAAGCGATGGCACATAGTCTCGAGAGCACATCGTAGAGTATCTTCGGAATCTTCTGGTGCAGCAGGCGGTCATCGGTAATAAGGTCTCTCCGGATGGAAGTGATCACGAGATCCTAATGTTAAAGTTAGCAAAATTCATTTAACCCGAATAGAAGAGAGATCAGAGTCCCAGAGTATAGACGAGGAGTAAAAGATCCTAATACCACGCAATGGCTTCATGGGCCCGTAAGCCACACAGCCATGTTAGTAAAACAGTTTTCACTAACTAGACTCAACTTCGGCCAAGGAGTGTGGAAGGGGGATTCCTACAGGCAGTCGGCTCTGATACCAACTTGTGACGCCCCCGATTCAAATGATGCATGCAAACGTGTACGATCAAGATCAGGGATTCACGGGGAGATATCACAACACAACTCTAAAAGTAAAATAAGTCATACAAGCATCATAATACAAGCCAGAGGCCTCGAGGGCTCGAATCCAAGTGCTCAATCATAGACGATAGCCAAATAAGCAACAATATCTGAGTATAGACATAAGTTAAACAAGTTTGCCTTAAGAAGGCTAGCACAAACCGGGATACAGATCGAAAGAGGTGCAGGCCTTCTTCCTGGGAACCTCCTAAACTACTCCTGGTCGTCGTCAGCGGCCTGCTCGTAGTAGAAGGCACCTCCAGTGTAGTAGGAGCCGTCGTTGACGGTAGCGTCTGGCTACTGGGCTCCGACATCTGGTTGCGACAACCAGGTAGAAGGGAAAGGAGGAAAATAGGGAGAAAAGCAACCGTGAGTACTCATCCGAAGTACTCGCAAGCAAGGAGCTACACTACATATGCATGGGTATATGTGTAAAGGGCCATATCATGGAGCAGAATGCCGTAATAAGAGGGGATAGCTAATCCCGTCAAGACTACGCTTGTGCCACCTCCATCTTGGCAAAGATGTAGAAGAGAGTAGATGGTAAGTTCACCAGTAGCATCGCATAGCATAAACCTGCCCGGCGATCCTCCTCGCCGCCTGTTAGAAGCGATCACCGGGTTATATCTGCACTTGGAAGGGTGTGTTTTATTAAGTATCTGGTTCTAGTTGTCATAAGGTCAAGGTACAACTCCAAGTCGTCTCATATCAAGATCACGACTATTTGAATAGATAAACTTCATAGGGTGCTCACATAACCCAACACGCTCGATCCCATTTGGCCGGACACACTTTCCTGGGTCATGCCTGGCCTCGGAAGATCAACACGTTGCAGCCCCACCTAAGCACCACAGATAGGTGAGCACGCCGGTCTAAACCCTCGGAAGATCAACACCTGCATGTTGCGAACGCGGCCAGAAGCAGACCTAGCCTCCCTTATACAAGAGTAGGTGTTCCAGTCCAATCCGGCGCGTGCCGCTCAGTCGCTGACGTCACGAAGGCTTCGGCTGATACCACGACGTCGAGTGCCCATAATTGTTCCCGTGTAGTTGGTTAGTGTGTATAGGCCAGTGGCCAGACTCAGATCAAATACCAAGATCTCAAGCAGCAGTGTTAAGTATCCGCATGAATGCCGACCAGGCTGTGCCCACCTCTCTCCTAGGTGGTCTCAACCTGCCTGTCAGCCTCCGCCACAAAGTAACAAATGGGGCCGTGGGAACCTGTGACCACCTCTACCAGGATGGAACCACCGCCTTTCACTTCTATCTCCAACAGTATCATAAGTAATGAAACAAAGATCAAGTATATAGCATATGCCCGTGATCACCTCCCGAAGTGATCACGGCCCAAAGACTATAGCATGGTAGACGGACAAGAGTGTAGGGCCATCGATGGAATACTAGCATCCTATACTAAGCATTTAGGATTGCAGGTAAGGGTAACAAGCGTAGCAACAATGACATGCTATGCAAAATGAATAGGATTAACCAAAGCAAGAATATGCCACGCTACTCTAATGCAAGCAGATAGAGAAGGAATAGGCGATATATGGTGATCAAGGGGGGCTTGCTCGGAAGCTCACCGAGAAGGAGGGGTCACAACACCGTTGTCGATCGGGCACCAAAGAATGCGGCCGGTCTCAGTAGTCTACCGTAGAGAAGAGGGGAAGAAACAATGAATACAATGCAAACAGATGCATAATGATGCATGACAAAGCAAGCAATGGTGCTAGGTGTGCCCTAACGCTGTAAGAGGTGATACCTCTGTTGGGGGGACATCCGGGAAAGTATCCCCGGTGTTCTATGTTTTCGGACAGATGAACCGGAGGGGGAAAGTTACGTGTTCGCTATGCTAGGGATGTGTGGCGAACGAACGAGCTACGTATCCGGATTCGTCTCATCGTTCTGAGCAACTTTCATGTACAAGGTTTTTCCATCCGAGCTACGGTTTATTTTATATCAATTTTAAAAGATTTATTCCTTTTTAGAATTTATTTAGTTATTTTAATTCAACATTATCCAGAATAGTGTATCTTGACGTCGCCAAGATGACGCCGCCAGCCAATGGCGATTACATCGGGTCAAACTGACGTGTGGGTCCCGGCTGTCATTGACTGTTTAGTTAATTAGGATTTAGCTAATCTAATTAATGTTTAATTAAACTAACTAGTTAATTAGATTAAGTAAACATGATTAATTAACTTAATTAATTCACTAATTAATTAATTTTATTAATTAATTTTATTAATTCATTTTTATTTTATTTTCTTTTATTAAAAGAAAACGCTCGGGCGGGGCCCCCTAGTCAAGGGCCCATAGGGCCAAACAAGCTTATTCGGGCGCCGCAGCGCTGCAAGTGCACGCTGGTTACTTGAGCATGGTTCTTGGGGGCGAGCCCGTGAGCTGCTTGGCGCATGGGCGCCGACCGGCTGGCTCGGGCGAGGCTAACAGCGCATGAGCTGGTGGTGAAGGTCAAGGTATGCTGGGGCCAACGGCCATGACGCAAGGAGAGGCGAGGCCATGGCCGAGGTGGCGGAGTAGGGGACGGTGGCGCAAGGCAGGCGGTTTGAAGTCGCCGGGTGGAGGTGGCGCGGATGGTTGCCGTTAGCGAACTTGCGCCAGCGAAAGGTGTGGGCGGGCAACGAACACGTGGCGGGCGGCTAGGAAGTGAAACAGTGGCGGAGGCGGTGCAGTGCGAGTCCGCACGAAGAAGATGCCCGGGCGAGCATGACGCAGTGCAGGGGAGGCGCTCGGGGCGCGGTGAGTTTGGCCCGACGCGGTGGACGACCAACGAGCGCGCACGCCGGGTGATAAAGCGCGGGCGCGTACGCGGATGGCCTACGGGCGGTGGAGCATACAGGCGGCGCTGCGTAAGAGAGGAGGGAGTGGAGGTTTAAGGTGGCCTCACCGCGCTTGAAGAGAACACAGCGGTGAGGCTCGGGTGGAGCCTTTGGGAGGGGGGTTGGGGATGCGAGATCCGTGAATGGGTGGTGGTCGGCGACGAAGCGCCGCATGGAGCTGCTCCGGCGGCGTCGGGCGGCAGGGCGGCAGAGTGATGAAGTTGTAGCCAAGACGGGTCACAGGTGGCGGCGAGCTGGCGGCAACACTGCTGGTGGTCACCGGTGACGCGTGGGAGGCGGGCACCGGCGATGTGGGGCGAGGATCGCGCTGGGAGCCTCGCCTCGGCACAAGGTGTGTGTGTGTGTGTGTGTGTGTGTGTGTGTGTGTGTGTGTGTGTGTGTGTGTGTTGTGTGGTGGCGGCGGGTGAGGGAGTCGAGGGGGGAAAAGGGGATCTGGTTAGGGTTTGGGAGAGGGGGGTGCGGGATGGTCGCCCATATAGGCCAAGGAAGTGGGTGGGCCGGCCGGCTGAGGGAGTGGTTTAACGTCACCATTGGGTCGGTTGGCCCAAATGTGGGGTGGTCTTTTCCTTTTCTTTAATTTTGTAATGTTTATTTCTTTTCTGTTTCAAATTAGTTTCATTTTAAATCTAGTTTTATAAAAACTACAACTAGCAATTCCAAATTAGTATTAATAGATATGCTACTGCCCCATTAATTTTTGGTAACTAAATAAAGTGGTTCAATATCTTATTAATTGTAAAAAGGCATTTAATTAAATGTTTTTACTTTTGTTTTATTTACCTTAGAGCATTGAGCATTTTATAAAAGAGTGGTTTCTCCACCATTATTACCTATGAATTATTTGACACATTTAGAACATTTTAGATTAGATATTTGAAAACTTTTATTGTTTGACCTTATTTTGAATTTGAATTCGAACGAGATTTGAATCATCGTGAAACTAACAACAGTAATCATGGTGACGTGGCTTCATTAGCAGAGGTTTACTGTAGCTTAACTATCCGGGCATCACATTTCCTAACCTCTCGCCAGAGGTAGGGAAGTCATGGTGCGCGCACATCCGTCCAGGCTGTGGATGGCGCATTGTCGTTTATCATGCAGCTCCCTGGGTGGATAAGGACCCCTGCTATGCGCTGGACGAACCCTAGCTCCTCACTTCTCCCTCCCTCACTTAGGAGTTTACCCGAGCGTAGCCTCGACATTGCCGTCGAAGTATTCATGCACCAGAGCTTACCCGAGCCACGCAAGCATGTCCAGGAGCCCGATGTCTACTACACAACTTGTTCTTGTAGACTCGTGTTGGGCCTCCAAGCGCAGAGTTTTGTAGGACAGTAGCAATTTTCCCTCAAGTGGATGGCCTAAGGTTTATCAATCCGTGGGAGGCGTAGGATGAAGATGGTCTCTCTCAAACAACTATGCAACCAAATAACAAAGAGTCTCTTGTGTCCCCAACACACCAAATACAATGGTAAATTGTATAGGTGCACTAGTTCGACAAACGGATGGTGATACAAGTGTAGTAATGATAGTAGATATTGATTTTTGTAATAGGAACAAGAAAAAACAGCTAGGTAGCAAGTAACAAAATTGAGCACAAACGGTATTTCAATGCTTAGAAACAAGGCCTAGGGTCTGTACTTTCTCTAGTGCAATCTCTCAGCAATGCTAATATAATTGGATCATATAACCATCCCTCAACATGCGATAAAGAATCACTCAACATAAGACGAAATTGTTTGTAGATGCAGAAACCACCTCAAAGTTATCCTTTCCGATTGAACTATCCAACAGTTCGTACTAAAATAACACCAACTTATCCTTTCCGGTCGATCTATCCAAGAGTTCGCACTAAAATAACACTATATGATAGACATCAACCAACTATAATGTCACCTAGATAGTCCAATGTCACCACGAGTATCCGTGAGTTGATTATACGATATGCATCAAACAATTTCAGATTCATAATACTCAATTCAACACAAAAAACCTCAGAGAGTGCCCCAAGATTTCTATCAGAGAAATAATGACGAAAACGTACATCAACCCATATGCATAGATTACCCTAGTGTCACGTCGGGAGTCCACGAGTTGAGTGCCAGAACATATATCAAGTGAATCAATATGATACTTGTTGTAGGGTGGAAACCCTAAGTGAAGATCTCCCACGAATTGGAGTGGGATCCACGAAGAACGCGAAGAACATGAAGAACTTGGTGGGAAATCACAAGAGGAACACTCAAGAACAAGTCAAATCACACATCCACTAGACCAACAAACACACAAGATTCACAAGGCACAAGAACAATCAAATGGAAATAAGATACATGGTGAAGTGCATCCCAAATCCAAAGAAGATGAGGTCTTGATGATCTAGATGTATCTTTCCCTCATTGGGTCTTGAATCCCTAAGGATCGTCTCCAATGGAGGTCATGATCTCAATGGGAGAGGGTAGATAGGAGCAAAGCTCTTAAGATCATATCATGTACTTTGCTAACCCTAATTTCGAGCTAGGAGATGACTATTTATAGAATAGGGGAAGTTTGGGGGTAAAATGGGGGTACATGGGTCATTGGACCCTAAGTGCATGCAGGCACAACCGGAGGGATCCGGGCACCCGGGTAAAGGGACCGGGCACCCAGGGTGGCGCATGGGAAGGGGGCCGGGCACCTGGGGGTTATGGGTGCGGGAACCCGGGGGTGCGAACACCCAGGGGGTCGGGGTGCAGGCACTCGGGGTGGTCAGAGGCCTCCGGTGCTTCGCGTCTTGGGGTCCCTCTTCCTCCTCCTTATCCCTTCTTGGATGGTGTAGATGTTCTCTTGCGCTTGAACTCCTCCTCGTCGTCGACGAAGCTCCGGTAATACATATGCATGTACACGAGAGGGATGTCAAGTAGTATACCATCCTCGAAGGGGTCAAGTGAACACGTGTAAAGGAGATGATTAACCTTTATTTATGTGAAGTAGATGTCGAACGTGTCACTTGCCGAACAGACTCTTGACATGGTGATGTCCGTAGGATGCTCCGCATCATCCCCTGCCCCCTGGGAAAGATTCGACCTCTTATCGGAAACCAAATCACCATGGAAAACAGATGGCATCGCCTTGTAGAAGTGAATGTTCACCAAGTACTCATAGTCTTGAAGCTCAAAGTGGTCACTCTCCAACGTTGCACCGGCTCGTGATTCCTTCAAAAGTAGCAAGAACGACAAACACTTGGAAAAACAAATGTGGTTAGCGTTAGTGCAAAGCCAAGCATTCAAGTGGCGATTCACCGAACAAGTGTTGTCATCATGCATATCATATGATGTGACAAAAGATTGTGTCATGTCATGTAAGCATATGGATTGAGCACAATCAAGGGCATCATTGAAACAAGCACGTAATTGGGAGGTAGAGATGCTAATATGTGTGACAAGAGAATGAGCATCTACCTCATCTCATGGTCATAGCAAGCATGCATTAAGTGTCCGACAAATGTTCTATGGTATGAATATAAATCATTCACAACACCAAATAAAATGAAGTGTCTAAACACATGGGGCAAGACAGAACTATGTTTACGTAACTATTCCTCATACGTCTCCAACATATCTATAGTTTATGAAGTATTCATGCCATGTTTATAACAATTTTAATATGGTTTTGGTATGATTTGCATGGAACTAACTCGGACTGACGATGATTTTAGCAGAACTACCGTGGTGTTGTTTTTTCTGCAGAAATGAAAGTTCTCCAAATGAGCTGAAACTCTTTGACGATTTTTTTAGAACAAAAGAGACCCCCGAAGCTTCATGGGAGGGCCAGAAGAGCCACGAGGAGGGCACAACCCACCAGGGCGCGCCTTAGGGGCCCGGCTTGCCCCCGTGGGTTGTGCTCACCTCGAGGCCCATCTTCGCGTGAAACCGATGCAAAAAAATCCTATAAATAGAGAAACCATCCGAAATAACCCTAGATCAGAAGTTCCGCCGCCGCAAGCCTCTATACCCATGAAAAACCAATCTAGACCCTGTTCTGGCACCCTGCCGGAGGGGGAAATCATCACCGGTGGCCATCTTCATCATCCCGGCGGCCACCATGATGAGGAGGGAGTAGTCCACCCTTGGGGCTGAGGGTTTGTACTAGTAGCTATGTGTTTATTCTCTCTCTCGCTTTCGTGTTCTTGAGATGTCACGATCTTGATGTATCACGTGCTTTGTTAATATAGTTGGATCATATGGTGTTTTCCCCTCTCTATCTTGTTGTGAATTGAGTTTTACCTTTGAGATTTTGTTTTATCGGATTGAATACTTTTATGGATTTGGGAGCACTTGATGTCTGTCTTGCTATGAATACCCGTGGAGACAATGGGGTATTATATTGATTCACTTGATATGTGTTTTGGCACTCAACTCGCGGATTCCCGAGGTGACATTGGGGTAATATATGCATAGGGGTTGATGCACGTTCTCGTCTTTTGTTTCTCCAGTAGAAATCTTGGGGCACTTTTTGAGGTTCTTTGTGTTGGATTGAGTATTATGAATCTGAATTTGCTTTGGTGTTATTTTAGTATGAAATCTTGATAGATCGATCGAAAAGAATAACTTAGTATTATTTTAGTATGAACTCTTGATTGACCGATCGGAAAGAATAACTTGGTGTTATTTTAGTACGAACTCTTGGATAGATTGATCGGAAAGAATAGATACAAACAATTTCTTCTTATGTTCTCCGCTAGATAGGAACTTTGGAGTGGTTCTTTATCGCACATTGAGGGATGGTTATATGATCCAATTAGATTAGCCTTGTTGAGAGATTGCACTAGCGAGAGTACATACCCTAGGCCTCATTTTCAAGCATTGCAATACCGTTTGTGCTCACTTTTATTACTTGCGACCTTGCTATTTTTTATTGTTACGATTACAAAAATAATATCTACTATCCATATTACACTTGTATCACCATCTCTTCGCCGAACTAGTGCACCTATACAATCTACCATTGTATTTGGTGTGTTGGGGACACAAGAGACTCTTTGTTATTTGGTTGCATGGTTGTTTGGGAGAGACCATCTTCGTCCTACGCCTCCCATGGATGGATAAACCTTAGGTCATCCACTTGAGGGAAAATTGCTACTGTCCTACAAAACTCTGCGCTTGGAGGTCCAACACGAGTCTACAAGAATAAAGTTGTATAGTAGACATCAAGCTCTTTTCTGGCGCCATTGCCGGAGAGGTGAGTGCTTGAAGTTATTTCTTTAGATCTTGCAATTGAATCTTTTAGTGTCTTGTTCTATCACTAGTTTGGTTCATAAAAGAAAACTACAAAAATTGGAATTGAGGTGGTCTCATATTGTTCATCTTTATCATGTCTTTCTTGAAAATGATGGAAAGAAAAATTGTGCTCAATTGATAGAAGAAGAATTCAATGAAATGTTTGGCATAAATGATGAGCATGATTGCAATGTTGTTAGTTTGAATTCTTTGATTATCCATGATGCTAATGATATGCAAAGCCATAAGCTTGGGGATGCTATGTTTGATGAAGATGATACTATTTGTCCCCCAAGTTTTGATGAGAAAATTTATTATGATGATTGAATGCCTCCTATTTATAATGATTATATTGATGAAAGTGGGTTTGGAAGAGTGTCAACTCGAGATACTAATGATCCCACTATTTTGGAGGGTGTTGAATCTTATTCTAATAATTATGAAAGTGGATTTGGAGAGGTCATGACTTTATTTGGTGATGAATCCACTTATTTGGAAGAGGTTTCAATTGATTATGATAGCAAAGTTGCTATCTATGATGATTGTGGTGATGACATGTATGCTATAAATAATAATGATAACCATGAAACTTGTCATCATGATTTCAATTTTCCCAATCAAGAATCACATGATAGTTATTTTGTTGGAGTTTTCTCCCACTACTATTCATGAGAATAAATTTGCTTATGTGGAGAGTAGTAAAATTTCTATGCTTATGGATCATGTAAAGAATGCTTTATGTGATAGTTATATTTTTGAATTCATTCCTGATGCTACTGAAAATTATTATGAGAGAGGAACATATGCTTTTACATATCTCAATAACATCAAATTTCCTCTCTTTATGTTGGAAGTCTTGATGTCATGTTTGTTTTACCTTCCTATGCTAGTTGATTCTTGTTCCCTAAATTGTTTACTCACGAAATACCTATGCATAGGAAGTATGTTAGGGCTTAAATGTGCTAGTCATATGGTTCATGATGCTCTCTTTGTGTTTCAATTCTTATCTTTTATGTGAGCATCATTAAAATCAACATGCCTAGCTAAAAAGGCATTAAAGAAAAGCGCTTGTTGGGAGACAACCCAACATTTATATCTACCATTTTTTTGTGTTCACATGATTAGGCTACTGCAGTAATCATGTTTTATAGCTTTTTTTTTAATAAAGTGCCAAGTAAAGCCTTTGGGATAGTGTGGATGATAGTTGACTTGATTCTGTGCAAAAATAGAAACTTTTGCTTCCAGTAACAGAACTTCTAAATTCACTGGAGCGTCGAAAAATTCTGAATTTTTTCTGTTGATTTCTATGCAGATTCTCTACGTTGTCTTAATTTTTCAGAATTTTTGGAGTTAGAGAAGTATTTCAAAGTTCAGATTACTACCGACTGTTCTGTTTTTGACAGATTTTGTTTTCAATGCATAGTTTGCTCGTTTTCTAGTTTCTATGGCTTATATTGCTCAATATAAATTATGGAAATGATAAGGTGCAGTAGGCATTGTGTGAGAACAATTATGAATCTTGTCTTTGACAGTACCAAAGTGAATAATTTGTCTTTATCATACTAACCTATCTCACGAAGTTCCGTTAAGTTTTGTGTGATTGAAGTTTCCAAGTTTTGGGTGAGATATTGATATGAGGAGAATAAGGAGTGACAAGACCCTAAGCATGGGGATGCCCAAGGCACCCCAAGGTAATATTCAAGGAAGATCCAAGCAACTAAGCTTGGGTATGCCCCCGAAGGCATCCCCTCTTTCGTCTTCGACATTAACGGTAACCTCATTTGGAGCTATATTTTCATTCGTCACATGATATAAGTCTTGCTTGGAGCGTCATTTTCTTTTCTTTGTATTTGCTTTCTGTTATTTAGAATAATGTTTTGTATATGTTATTTCAATAAAAATGTCAAGTATAGCCTTTGCCATGCTTATTTTGCAAGTCTATATGTGGCTGTTTGAAAACAGAAAGTTGCACGCTAGTGCGTGAGTTCTTGAAAATTGTTAGAATGTGATAAAATGTTGAATTTTTTTGCACAGTAAGATATGATAAATTTTCTATAGTGTTCTAAATTTTCAGAATTTATGGAGTTACGTACGTATGAATATTATTGCTTCCTTTACAAACTATCCTATTTTGGCAGATTGTTGTTATGTTTGCATTGTTTGCATATGTTTGATTGTTTAATGATTCTATTTGAGTATAAGAGTATTAAATATGCAGAGGCATTTAGTATGCAATGTTAAGTAATAATTTTAGTGATTTGCTACAGTAGAGAATGATAAGGTTTTTGCATTGATTTATACTAACTTATCTCACGAGTTCTTGTTGAGTTTTGTGTGGATGAAGTTTTTAAGATTTAGGGAAACCGTTAAAAGGAATTAAGGAGACACAAAAGCTCAAGCTTGGGGATGCCCAAGGCATCCCAAGATAATATTTCAAGAAGTCTCAAGCATCTAAGCTTGGGGATGCCCCAGTAGGCATCCCACCTTTCTACATCAACAATTATCAGTTAGCCTCGGTTGAGCCTAAGTTTTTGCTTTGTCACATGATGTGTGCTATTCTTAGAATGTCATTTTATTTTGCTTTGTAAGCTGTTTTAATAAAATACTTAGATCTGAAAGTTTTTAAATAAGATAAAGTCCTCAATTAGCTACCCCTTTACTTAACTCTTCGCTTGATCTTCACTTATATCTTTTTGGAGTAGTTTGTCTTTAACTCTTCTGCTTCACTTATATCCTATGAGTAAATTGTTGAATGAATGAATATCATGAAGTTGAAATTATATGTTCATATCATTCCTAATAGTAGCTTCACATTGGGTTTAGAAAGTGAAATCTTTTGAAGCTTGACAATCACAATATTGGTCATACAAGCAATTCATGAATGATTAGTATAAGGAAGAGAACTTTCACATGCAAATATATTATCTTGGAAATCTTCTATGATTGTGAATACCCATTAATTATTTTCAAACTTGAGCAAATTAGTTGAAGTTGGATAAGGAAGACAACGTAATGAGTTATGGTTGTGTATATTTGCATAGAAGTTATATTGTTATGGATCCTTCAAAATGTGGTGTTTGCCTAGGATCTTTTGCTAGCCAAAAATTCGTACTAAGTAGAGATACTACTTGTGCATCTAAAACCCCTTAAACCCAGTTTGTTGCCATGAGTGTCCACCATACCTACCTATGGATTGAATAAGATCCTTCAAGTAAGTTGTCATCGGTGCATAAAGCAATAAAAAATGCTCCTAAATATGTTTGATCTTTTATTGTAAGGGAAAACTGAGCGTTGTACCAACTTGTGATGGCAAAGTAGTAAAAGTGACAGACTGCATAGTAAAGGTTGCTATCGTAAGGGACAATATAACGTGACGTTCCTTTGCATTAAGAGCTTGGGCATCCAAATAAAAAGCGCATGACAACCTCTGCTTCCCTCCGTGAAGGGCCTATCTTTTACTTTTCAGTATTTACTTTTATGCAAATAGTCAATAGTATGCATTCTCATTTCAACCTCAATTATTCTCTAGTTGGAAAGCATCATGTGGTGTGGAAAGATCTAGGCACATATGACCAGTCAAATACATTTGATCATGATTTATTATTGTTGCAAATTATCTCTATGATAAATGAGTTGGGAGGCAAAATATTAAGCCCCTATCTTTCTCTGTGTTCGATGGATGCCATTTGTTCTAAGAATATGCTTGGAATACTAGCAATCATGGAGGACTAAATGATGATTGAGTATGTGGAGCTCTTACTTAGACTCTGTTGAATAAGTTGAATTGCAATTGTTTGGTTGTCGGATGGGGGGTTCCGGCAAAACCCTTAAGGTTCGAACTCTGGGGTGCACGCGAAGTTCTTTCCCTCCTACCGATCTACGCCCTAGCTCACTAAGATCTCGCGAACGAACTCGCAACGCAGGAAGACATGAGATTTATACTGGTTCGGGCCACCGTTGTGGTGTAATACCCCACTCCAGTGTGTGGTGGTGGATTGCCTCTTGGGCTGATGATGAACAGTACAAGGGAAAGAACAACCTCCTAAGGTTGAGGTGTTCTTGTGCTCGACTAACTTGTGTGGGTGAGATGCCTTCGAATGAGTTATCATATTCCCTCTACTATGGTGGCTAGTTCTACTTATATAGGCCCTGGTCCTCTCCCCAAATATTGAGCAGGAAGGGAGCCAACAACGGTGGCCATATTGAAAGGGGACAACTAGTACAAGCTATCCTGACAAAAGTAGTCTTCGCCTGCAAAAGGCTCTAGTGGTGACACCGTCTTGGGCTCCATGGTGACCTCCCTCCTGCTGGCCTGCTAGTCTTGGTCTCGTTGCACTGATATGGAAACCTTTTCTTGATGCCTCGGTACTCCGCGCCTGTGCGTGCTTACTTAGCACCAAAGAGGAAACCAGGACACTGCGCGCACTGGCGCCTGGCTGGCGCCTGCCTGGTGTCGGTCGTCATGGCTCATGTCACGAGAGCCTCACGAGGTTTGCACTGTCTTGATATCTCCGCTCCTCGTGAGCCTGCCTGGAGAGGCCGCTCCTGAGGAGGTCTTGCGTCGTCCGCCTCGCGAGGCTTGGCCCCTCGCGAGGGTCTTGAATGCCTTGTTGATGAAGATGGGCCGTACAGGCCTGCTAGCATAGCCACGCCGTGGGCCGCAGGCAGGAAATTCTGGGGACCCCCGTTCCCAGAACGCCGACAGTAGCCCCCGGGCCCAAGGCGCGCTCGGGCTTGGCTTCAAGGCGAAGCCAAAGGTGAAGTACGGAGCACCGCGGGCCCCAAAAGCCTACGGCCTCGATTGACGCATGGCGGTTGATTGGACGTGGGCATCTCCACTTCCCCACGCTGCCTTTGAATCCGCCTGGCTATGCGGCCCCCGCAGTCTACACAGTTATTCTTCCCTCGTCCATGCCCGGCTTCCCCAATCTCTCTGCTTTCTCGAGACTCTGCTCCTCCCCTCCAATCTGATCTGCGCCCTGCTTGCCTCGCCGCTATGACGCTAGGACGAGCAGACAAGGGGAAGAAGCCCCTGCCTTCGCCAAGTGCACCTCCCACCTTCGAGCCTGCGCTCGGCCAACCCCGGGTGCTCAACGATGAGGCCATGGACAAGGTGCGCCCCATGCTTGCGTGCAGTTTCAACGAGTGGGGAGAGACGGTGTCTTGGCCCGCGTCTCGCACTCGCATTGCCCGGGCAGCCACTGAGGTCCCAATCTTCATTGATGCCCTCTGGGTTGGCCTGATTCCTCCCTTCTCCGCCTTCTTCAACGCGGTGCTCGAGCATTATCAGATCCGCATGCTGCATCTTGACCCTCAATCTGCGACTCTTCTCGCTGTCTTCGCCTTTGTGTGCGAAGCCATGGTGGGCATCGCTCCTTCGGTGGCCCTCTTCCGCCATTTCTTCTCATTGCATCTGACTGACCCTCGGCAGAGCTCGGGGTGCGTGAGCTTCCAGGCCGTGGCCGCGACAGCGGGCGCGGGGATCGACTTTGAGCTTCCTCCATCCACGAGCGAGTTTCGGACACGATGGGTGTTTGTCGACGCCGGTGTGCTCAGCCCTCTGCTCCATGCTCTGCCAGGCCCTGCTGTTCCCAACCCCAGGTGGGGCCACCAGGGTTCAGAAGCCCCTGCTTTCATCCCCTGCCCGCTCAGCCGAGGAGGTTGAAGGGACCGCGTTCTGCGCCTATGGTGGTGAAGGAGTTCGTCAAGCGCCGAGTCGCTCCGCTTCAGCGCCATTTCCGCCCGATGTGGGCCTTGCTCAGTAGCCAAGACCATATGAGGTTTCAGGAGGAGTGGCTTCCTCTTAAGACGCGGCAAACAGTGCTTACGGTCCTGACGGGTGCCCCTCTGCCGGACGACATGACCAGGAAGATCTGTCTGCTGTACCGCTGCGAGAACAATGCCGAGTTTGCCAAGAGTATGCCCTCCTTTGATGAATGGGGGTTGCGCCCGATCGGCTTGGTGAGGCCCCGTGAGAACCCCGCCGACGTGGTTCCCTTCCTCGCCGCTGGTGCCGAGCTCGCCCCAAGTGAGGGTGCACGAGGGCGAGCTCCGACGGAGGCTGGTGGCCCAAGTGCTGAGGACCACATGCCGCGTGGTGATCCCGAGGCGTCATCCTCGGGAGCCCACGATCCCTCCCCTGGGGCATCAGCTACTGAGGCGACGCGGCATGCGGTTCCCGAGGTCAAAGCCCCAGAAGCGTCGGGAGGTCGTGGTTAGACGGCGTCTGACTGCTCACCGCAACCGGGCACCCCTGAAGTTGTCCCTCCAAGCTCTTCCTCAGCCTCTCCCCGCGCTGGTCGCCACTTCCAGTGCTTCGGTCGGCTTCGTGTGGACTTCGAGGAGCTCCGCAAGAGGAAAGGATCCCCGAGCGGCAACAGCATCTTAGGGTCGTTGAAGCAATGGAAGTACTTCGATGTCGACGCGTAAGTACTGCACCTTCTGGTTTCTTGATTGCTGCTTTCCTTCCTAACGCTGGCTCTTCAGGACCACTTCTGCCAGGGCCGTTGAGCCTTCCGAGAAGCAATCCTCGCCTTCCTCGGCACCCCTGTTGGCCTTGTAAACCCCGAGCCTGCATGCCGCGCCTGGAGCCAGGCTGGTCGAGGGGGTGCGCTCCCCTTCATGGAGCCTTGAATCTGCGACCTCGTTGTCCTTCCTTCACGGTCTGGCTTGGAGCCTGGCGGGCATTCCCCGTTCTCCTCCTCTGGTTATGGACAGCAGCTGGTTGGGCTCGGCCTTCAGCTCCTCCTCAAGCGGCGGGCCCCGACTGGCTAGGGCCCCTCGTAAGGACTGGCTGGCGCCTGGGGCAGCACCAGCCCCCAGCCCCCTGCCGAGAGGTGGTGCGTCGTTTGATGTCCCGCTTGTAGCCCCCGGGGTGGAGGATGAGGTGAGTCGTGCGTTCGAGTCCGAGCGCGGGCGAAGCGTCGTTCGCCATGAGCTCTTCCAGGAGGCGATGGGCGCGATGAGCCGACTTGGCGAAGAACTCGCGGGTGTCGACTCGCGTCTCGAGGCTGAAGTTCTTCGGCTCGCGGAGGAGTGGTGCAAGCTGAGGGTGGCCGTCAACCTGGGCCGCTACCAGCATGATCTTGACAATGCGAAGGTCGAGGCGTCCCTCAAGGTTTCCCGCAAAGCTCGCTCCCGAGCCTTGGAGGAGGCTCACGAGGCCGACCGCTGTCGCGAGGCTACGGAGAAGCGAGCGTGGGAGCTCCAGGCCTAGAGTGCGTCCCTCGAGCAGCGGGTGGAGGCGCGCATAGCCGCCCTTGCGTGGCTGAGTGGGACGCTTGCCGAGGAAGAGGAGGTCCGGAAACGTGAGGAGGCGCTGGCTCTAGAAGCCGTGGAACGCAGCCTTGAGCTCGAGCAACTGGAGACAAGGGAGCATCAAGTTGCTCAAGCAGAAGATGCCATCGGGGCTCGCGAGGCCAAGGTCCAGGAGGAAGTCGATCGCCAGGTGGCCCGGGTTCGCGCGGATCTTGAAGATCGATACGACACTGAAGCTGAAGCTTCTTTGGAACCGAGGCGGGCGGCAGGCAGGACCGCGCTCGCACTCCAGTTAGACAAGGCGGAGAGGCGTGGGGGCAGCAGCTGCCGCCTTAGTCACGGGCAGGCGGACTTGGCCTCCGCCAGCGCCGAGCTGCTTTTGCTTTTAAACGGGTTGATGAATCTTTGAGGCCGTCCACGCGAAACAGAGGAGGAAGTGCTTCAACGGCGGACGCTGGAGCGCGAGCACACCCCCATGCTTTAGGACCTTCGGAACAGGGCTTACACCGCCCTGGGCTTCATCTGCGACGAGAATGCACCACCCCCCCCCCCACTCAAATGACTACGCCAGCCACTTGATCTTCTTCACCAACGTGGTGACGCTACCGAAGCCCGGTTCGGCTGTGGCTCGCCAGCTTCGTGGAAGAGAGGAGTCGGGCCTGCTCGGTGCGCGTTCTCCCGTCTTGACCATCTCAAAACACCTTCCCCGACTTCGACTTCGACGCCGCCATTGCCCCCGTGCCACAGGCCGTCCGAGGCGACCTGGCGCGGTGGGTGGAGGACAATGTGGATGCGCTGGTCAGAGCCTTTGCCTCTGACGACGACGCGGTGGTGGTCGTCGCGGACGAAGGCGGCGTGGTTGACGACGGCGACGGAGGCGTCGCTGAAGGCGGCGACGGTGACGACGAAGACGATGACGACGCGAGTGACGCGTCCGAGGGCGATGTAGCGAGCGACATATCTGGCTGATCCCATGTTCTCTTGTCGTTTTATCCTGTACTCAAAAACTCGGGCATGGTGCCTAAAGATTGTGAGAGCATTTTGGGAGGGGGAGCCCCTCATGTAAGCAAATCATGATTTCTACTCCTTTATGCCGAACCAAGGGTTCGTTTTGGTTGGTCATAAGTCCGACGGCAAGTTTTGTCGCTGTGGCTTACCTTAGCTGGAGCGAGCCCTGGATCGGGTTGTAAGGTCGAGAGTCGCCACGGGGCTCCGGAAGGTCACCGACCGGCTCGAGAGAACCTCGCGAGGTTCCGGCACCAATCGGCGCTGGCGGCGCTGCAAGGCTGTGCCCAGCCCCGCTCGTGAGGGGCCCG
The DNA here is from genome assembly GCA_021605145.1 of Aegilops bicornis. Lineage (NCBI taxonomy): Eukaryota > Viridiplantae > Streptophyta > Magnoliopsida > Poales > Poaceae > Aegilops > Aegilops bicornis. The sequence goes on from CM038674.1 coordinate 335,556,385, forward strand.
CGAGGGGGAGGCGGCGAGCATGAGCTCCAGAACAAGGCAAGAACCAGATGGCAAGAAATCGCTCGAACGAGAATATACACCCCCCGCACGCATCAACAAAAGCTTGACTTCAACTTAAATCCAAATCCAGAAAGCCAGGCTACAGAAGAAGAGATCCAAAGCAAATGGCCGCGTCCGGCACCTAGTCTAGTCTTCTGGTCTTCGAGTCTTCTCACCAGCGCGGAGCTAAGTGCTGCCACTAGGCATGGGAGGGAGCCCCAGGGCCTGAGGCCAGCACCCCTGAGACTCCGGGGCGTGTACATCCCCACTCATTATTACGTGAGAGTGTCACGGGCGGCGAGCTTCACAGGCACTGGGCCTTCTTCACAGGAACCGGCCTTGCTTCATATCGCCAGACGAGGGCCCCGCCTTGCACCACCCTCGACCACATTTGAGCCGCCGGCAACCTGGACGACACAAATGGGGGAAAGGGGACGCCAGTGGTGCCCTCGGCGACCACGGGTCCTCTGCCGGGGGAAGGCTCACCGGCACCTCCCCGGCAGAGGGCCTACCTCCGGGCGTTGCCTGGCTTCACACGAAGTGGGGAGGGGCCTTGCTCCTGGCTCCCTCCTCACGGCCCCCAGTGTGCTTCCCCCGGCGGAAGGGGTGCTGCTACGCCGGGGTCGTCAACCGACGTTGTGACCTGATTCACTTGCAGCCCATGGTTAGCGTAAGCCTGCTCCTGAGAGATTAGTGGTACCCTATAGTTGTTGTTGCTGGCGCGATCGTCGTGGTTCTCCGTCGGGTCCTGGAAGGCTTCAACTTCTAGCGCCCCTTCTTCCCAATCTTCGCCGAGGAACGAGCCGGGGTCGCCCTGCGTGCGTACTCCTAGTCCATCATGCGGGGCACGTAGGCTTCCGGGGCCGTTACCCGAACACCTCGCCCTAGTGCCCCACACTCCATGTTGCCTGGCCCAACGCGGCGTCCTGAGGATGGTAGCACGGCATCCCACTGGGACCATGGGAGGCGACGCTTGTGCACATGCTTGTCACGGGCGGCATGGGGGCGGTGGAGCCCCCGGCGCCGCCGGCCGTGCTGGCGTTGAAGAAGCCCCCAGGCACACCCGTCGGCGTGTGGTTGCGGCGAGGCCCGCCGTGAGACCCCGTAGTGGCCCGAGGAGGAAGCTGATAGCAGAAGGGTGGCGCTCCCGATGCTGCCGCATCCAGCAGCTCGGCGACGCGTTCCAGCAGTGCATCTCGGCCGCTTTTCATCAGCTGGCACCGCAGCCGCTCTCGTGCCACCGTGAGCGCTGCCCGCATGTTCGCCTGCTCCCGCGATGAGAGCGGTGCCAATGCTGCGGCGTGGCTTGCTGCCCTTGCAGCGACTCGTACTTGCCGTGGAGTGAGGGTGGACGATGCCTGGCCGCGCCGCCCGCGCCCTGCAGCGTTGGACAACGCTCGTGCCGCCTGGAACGCGGGGTCGAGGTCTTTGTGGGCAGGTGACACCGCTCAGGCTGGCCAAGCTGCCCAGTGGTCGGAGTCTGGCCTTGGATTGCCGGACATCGGGGCGCGGGGCGTCGGTGGATCGATCAGCAGGGAAGAGGCTCCGACGCACCCCTACCTGGCGCGCCAAATTTCGGATGTGGGGTTCCGGCAAAACCCTTAAGGTTCGAACTCTGGGGTGCGCGCGAAGTTCTTTCCTCCCACCGATCTCGCCCTAGCTCACTAAGATCTGGTGACGAACTTGACAAACTCGCAACACGTAAAGACACGAGATTTATCTTGGTTCGGGCCTTTGTTGTGGTGTAATACCCTACTCCGGTGTGTGGTGGTGGATTGCCTCTTGGGCTGATGATGAAGCGATCTGAGGGGAAGAACAGCCTCCTGAGGTTGAGGTGTTCTTGTGCTCGACTAACTTGTGTGGGTGAGATGCCTCTGAATGAGTTATCAGATGCCCTCTACTGTGGTGGCTAGTTCTACTTATATAGGCCCTGGTCCTCTCCCCAAATATTGAGCGGGAAGGGAGCCCACAACGGAGGCCAATTTGAAAGGGAACAGCTAGTACAAGCTATCCTGACAAAAGTGGTCTTCGCCTGCAAAAGGCTCTGGTGGTGACGCTGTCTTGGGCTCCATGGTGACCTCCGTCCTGCTGGCCTGCTGGTCTTGGTCTCGTTGCACTGATATGGAAACCTTTGCTTCATGCCTCAGTACTCCGCGCATGCGCCTGCTTCCTTAGCACCAAAGAGGAAACCAGGACACTGTGCGCGCTGGCACCCGCCTCGCGCCTGCCTGGTGTCGATCGTCATGGCTCACGTCATGAGAGCCTCGTGAGGTTTGCCTCGCCTTGATATCTCTGCTCCTCGTGAGCCTGCCTGGAGAGGCCGCCTCTGAGGAGGTCTTGCGTTGTCCGCCTCGCGAGGGTCTTGAATGCCTTGTTGATGAAGATGGGCCATACAGGCCTGCTAGCATAGCCACGTTGTGGGCCACAGGCAGGCAAGTCTGGGGACCCCCGTTCCCAGAACGCCGACATTGGTGACTAAGAATATAGGTTGTTGAGTTTCAAGAGAATTCATTGTTTGAACATTAACATGTGAATTGATTGCTACTTTGGCATGATGAATTTTATGAGAAAGAGTTGCGGCTATGATGCTAGGAAAAGTGAATGAAATTATCATTGAGCAAACTTATGCGCTATGCTGGCATTCACACTTCATAAATTATTTCTTTTATCATTTACCTACTCTAGGATGAGTAGAAATTAAGCTTGGAGATGTTGATATGTCCCCAACGTATCTATAATCCTATATATCTAAGAAGTTCATCCCCACTACCATATTTATCTTAACATGCAAGGTATCCATGTCAGCGTGTTCCTCACAGGAAGATATGGACCTCTATCTCCCTCGCAAGTCTAAACCCATCGAGCGCTCCTCCCCTACGAAAATAAATTTCGTGCAGCGGCTGGGATCCCAACTCCCCGTGAGTGCGCTCCTCCAGCTCCCCATCGCCTCAAAGTTTTGTTTCAGATTGGTCCATCTTCTCCCGTAGAATGGCATCCAGAACTCTCCATCTTCTGCACGGCAATTAATCTCCCACTATTAGCGAATGGGGCTGTAGCCTAGTGGTTGTAGTGACCTTAGTAGCACCCCAGGTCCTGGGTTCGACTCCCGGTGGGAGTCGATTTAAACAGGCTCGGGCAAAAATTTCTGGAATAAAAGGACTGTGGTGCTGTTGCTCTACAGTAAATAGTCAAAAAAAATCTCCAACTATTAATCCCCCTCTCCCTCGGATGGATTTTGTTCTCATTCCCCATCTACGAGTACCCAGATTCAGTTTCTATGGCGCACCGATTCCAGTTCTGCCCTACTATATACTGTGGGTTCCCTGTCGTTCTTCCCTCCCCAAGTTCAAGAGGCAGCTCTAGGAGGAGCAGGTTGTGATGATTCCAGGTGATCCATTCTTGCTGCCACCCGTGTCCAATCTATTGGTCTCCTTACTTCTTCACGGATCGGGGAGGGAGATTAACATGTGGCTTTTTGTTTGGGGGCATCTTGGAAGCAAATCTGCCTGATCCTGATTTTGGTTTTAAAGTCCCTGTTGTTCAAATTGATTGAATGTTGATGCAGCGCCTGCTGGTTGGGAAACATGTTTTGATTAAGCCGTCCACAACAACATGTTTCAATCTCTTCTCCATATCAGGTTCTTCCTGACCCCCTCCCCCCAAATACTTCCTCTACTCTGTTGCTTTTTTTTACCATATATCCATTTTTTAGTGCCTACCTTGAGTATGTTCAGAGATGAGTAAAATATTGAATTATGAGTATGTTCATAATCTTTCTTAAGCAAAATCTTAAAATATGACATACAATATCATTGCACTATAGTCCTCTATCCTTTATGTTGATGTTCAGATGTAAATGTGATGCCAAATTCATGATTTCTCTTAGTTCCCTAATCTATGGCCACTGTTACTTTATTGTGTCTCAAGGTCATTTTGACTATTTATGTACATTTGCTTCATCTTGAACCAGCTCATGGTCCATACAATTACTGATTTTGTTGCGAGAGTCTTTGATTTGTACTTCTATTATTATGGTTCCTGTACTTTGTGTAGAGTCTTTTCTCTGTGTGGATTCTTGCATCTATGGTTATATTATTCGTACATTCATGTACTAAGGTCATCTCTCTATTGTATTAGCTACTCTATATCTCCTTCATAATAACATATTATACATATATTTGATGCTGAAACTGGTGCAAGCAAAGATTGTAACGTGAAGACTTGCCAAAGATGGTGTATTTTTGGGTATGTATAGGTTGTTGTTCAAGCCAGTAATAATTGGTCGTCTGGTCGTTTGTTGTAGATACACTTACATCTTATCATCTTCGAGTCATGTCTCAGCAAGTCATGCATAGTAAACTGATTTGTATATATGGAATTTGGCTAACCAAATTATTTTATTCAAATCTCCTCATCATGCTTTAGTGTACATTTGTTTGTAGTACAATCAGCTCCGGATCATTGCAAGAGAAGTAAATATATTTTTCAGGTTGGCACCTCTCTTTATAAAATATACCAAGTTTAGGAAACTGGTTTTAAAAATATGTATATCTAAATTAGCATAATTTCCAGGTCTCCTATTTGGCCTCTAAGAATACACGTAATGATTTTTTAAGTACCGTATAGTGTATATATATCCCTCTTCATAATACCTTACTTCATGTCACGTCGGTTTAAGTACAGAACAAAGTCCCTTTCCCTCTGATTTCATATATATAACTCTATAGTGTAATGTGGTTCCGATATTTTTATTGCTCCATGGCATGCCGCCATAATGCTTTCTGAAATGGCAGGCTACCTTCTTTTCCCTTGAACAACTAATATATATTCCTATTGAATATTGTAATTATTTCTCTAACCATACTGGTTGTACATTATTATAATATTGTAGACTGAATGAATGTGTCCGTAAGGGAATGGAAGCATTGATCATTTGCCCAATACTATTTTCTTGCTGATGATTATTTTTGTTAATGTTATACAAATTATGTTCTACAAGATACTAGAAATGTTTTAGTCCCCAAAATCTTTAAAAGTATATACTGCAATGCTAACTTTCACATCAATGTGCACTGATGGAATCATAGTTTCCTGTTTATCATTTTCATGGTAAAAACGAGTCATTGTTATTCTCAGTGTTGATTTATTTGTTTAATAGTCTCATATGTTCTTAATGGTATTTCAAGAAATTTTGAGCTACTAATTTTCACTGCAACGCGCGGGGAATCATCTAGTTTATGAAGTATTCATTCCATATTTACAACAATTTTATATGGTTTTGGTATGACTTGCATAGAGCTAACCCGGAATGACGCTGTTTTCAGCAGAACTACCGTGCTGTTGTTTTTTGTGCAGAAATGAAAGTTCTCCAAAGGAGCTGAAAGTTTTTGACGATTTTTTGAACAAAAGAGACTCCCGAAGCTTCGTGGGAGGGCCAGAAGGAAGGCACAACCCACCAGGGCGTGCCTGAGGGGCCCGGCTTGCCCTGGTGGGTTGTGCTCACCTCGAGGCCCATCTTCGCGTGAAACCGACGCCAAAAAATCCTATAAATAGAGAAACCATCAAAAATAACCCTACATCAGAAGTTCCGTCGCCATAAAGCCTCAGAGCCACAAAAACCAATCTAGACCCCGTTCTGGCACCCTGCCGGAGGGGGAAATTATCACCGATGGCCATCTTCATCATCCCGGCGGCCACCATGATGAGGAGGGAGTAGTCCACCCTCGGGGCTGAGAGTTTGTACCAGTAGCTATGTGTTTAATCTCTCTCTCTCTCTCTCTCTCTCTCGTGTTCTTGAGATGTCACGATCTTGATGTTTCACGTGCTTTGTTAATATAGTTTGATCATATGGTGTTTTCCCCTCTCTATCTTTTCGTGAATTGAGTTTTCCCTTTGAGATTTCATTTTATCGGATTGAATAATTTTATGGCTTTGAGAGCACTTGATGTATGTCTTGCTATGAATACCCGTGCTGACAATGGGGTATCATATTGATTCACTTGATATGTGTTTTGGCACTCAACTCGCAGATTCTCGAGGTGACATTGGGGCAATATATGCATATGGGTTGATGCACGTTCTCGTCTTTTGTTTCTCCCAGAGAAATCTTGGGGCACTCTTTGAGGTTCTTTGTGTTGGATTGAGTATTATGAATCTGAATTTGCTTTGGTGTTATTTTATTTTGAACTCTTGATAGATCGACTAGAAAGAATAATTTAGTGTTATTTTAGTACGAACTCTTGATAGATCGATCGGAAAGAATAACTTGGTGTTATTTTAGTACGAACTGTTGGATAGATCGATCGGAAAGAATAGCTACAAGCAATTTCTTCTTATGTTCTCCGCTAGATAGGAACTTTGGATTGATTCTTCATTGCACGTTGAGGGGTGGTTATATGATCCAATTAGATTAGCATTGTTGAGAGGTTGCACTAGTGAAAGTACGGACCATAGGCCTCATTTTCAAGCATTGCAATACCGTTTGTGCTCACTTTTGTTACTTGCTACCTTGCTGTTTTTATGTTACTATTACAAAAATCAATATCTACTATCCATATTACACTTGTATCGGCATCTCTTCACCGAACTAGTGCACCTATACAATTTACCATTGTATTTGGTGTGTTGGGGATACAAGAGAGTCTTTGTTATTTGGTTGTAGGGTTGTTTGAGAGAGACCATCTTCATCCTATGCTTCCCGCAGATTAATAAACCTTAGGTCATCCACTTGAGGGAAAATTGCTTCTGTCCTACAAAACTCTGCGCTTGGAGGACCAACATGAGTCTACAATAATAAAGTTACGTAGCAGACATCAATCCCAAATCATCATTGCTCTCTAGAGCTCGTTTTGTCAACTCATGGGATTGTGAAGTTGACAAGTATTCATGCGTACCTACACAAAACAAAGACAGAGGAAAAATTGTGTGCGCGTGGTATATGTACACATCATCCATTATGATTGTAGCGACCAGACCTCAAACAGTCGGATCTATGTGCTCAGGTGTCATCCCTGGATCAGTAATGCTGACACCACACAGTACTTGAAGGATTTATAACAGAGTAGCAATCACACACTTATTACATCGAAAGTCTCAAAAGAGAACTTATTACAATAAACAAGGCTTAAGGCCATCTAATAACGATAACGATGGAAGACTTGGAAGATAAGTGAGTCCATCAACTCCAACGGCATCACCGAGTATAGAACCACGACCTAAAAGCGCCTTACTTGTAAATCGTTCGAAAAGTACGCAACATGAAACGTTGCAGCCCGAAAATGGGTCAGCACATGGAATATCTTTGGCAAAGTAACACATAGAGAGTAATGAAAGAATAAGCCTATACTACATGCATATATGGCTGGTGGAAAGCTCTATGGTTACAGTTTTTGCGTAAAGCCAGTTTTTCCCTACTGCAAAGGAATAAATTTTATTTAACTATCATGGTGGTTGTTAAACATTGAGAATGGTTGACAGCATCCTCAATCCCAATTAAAGTACTCATCATTAAAACCCAACAATATTAATTAAAGTAACATGATGAGATTCACATGATAATCCAAGTACTAGATACTCAAAACGTCCATAACCGGGGACACGACTAATCATGATTAGTTTATACACTTTGCAGAGGTTTGCGCACTTTTCCCCACAAGACTCGATCGCCTCCGTTGGATTTCTCGCGACTACATGGTGTTTGAGAAGCGGATGGCCGAGACACTGATCTTTCGAAGCGCTAGCACCTTACGATGGATAGACCGTTACACCTACTTTCCTCTACATCCGCTAGTCTACCACTGTAAGAGTTATACGACTTAATCAACTATGCTAGAGCCCATAATAGCTTGTGGCTGCACACGGAAGTTTCTAGTATGAAAAATCTCATGATCCCTTTGGGCTTGGGTGGCGGTCCATAAAGAAAACAACAGGCAATCCTGGAATACCCAGGTACCTCAATCCACCCAGATGTGTGTTGAAGTTGCCACCTTAGATAAACCATTAATTAACAACTCACATCTGTCATGGATATCTCTCACCCAATCCACGTCTACTAGCATAGCGAGGCATGATAAGCAAACGTAGAAGTAACTCCCAAAGGTTTGTTAATACAACAGGTAATAGGTTCTACCTCAACTACTTCCCATCCCACAATTTAATTAGATCCTAATCATGCAATGTTTGAGAATTGATCTAATGCAATAAAAATGGGTAGTAAAGAGGTATGATCAAAGTGTTACTTGCCTTGCTGATGATCCGCGAAACCTAGAGATTCGAAGTAACAGGCGGTGCACTCCGGGTATTCTATCGCAGACAAACAAACAAGCATAAAATAAGTATTCATATAATGCACAGGTAAAACTCAAGTAAAAGATCTAACCAGAAAGTTCAACTTAAGAACTCCGGTTTGCAAAAAGAATCAAATTAAACGAAGCAACGAAAGTCAAGCGGGCGAAAGAAACAAACTTCGTTCTACTAATCTGGATCTAAGTCAAATTTTACAGAAGCAAAAACTTGTTTAAGTTGGTTAAATGGATAGAGGGTTTTGAGGAGACGAAACTCCAGGCGCTTGAATCGCCTGATTCCGATAAACGAGCGAAAAGTTATACTAAAACGAAAATCGGATCAGAAATCGCGATCAGAAATAATCACGGAAAAATCCGAGAAAAAAGAAAAACGACGAACAGATTAACGAACGAACGTTCGTTATCCGGATCTAAACTACGAATACGTTCGTTAAAACGAACAAACGAGCGAACGCTCGCTAAATAAATAAACCGGAAAAAAACCGATCTATATAGAAAAACGAAACTAAAAAATAAACCATGGTTTTTTATAAAAAAACCGGGCGGCGAAAACGAGGTTGACCTCGGCAAGGTCTGGCGACGACGGGCGGCGTTCAATGATGGCGGCGATATGGCGGCGAAGCAAGGGCGCGGCTAGGATTTCTGGGCGGTAGGTAAGTGGCCGGCTGGTGGGTCAAGGCGGCCAAGGGCGCTTATTTAAAGGTTGCAGCTTCTATGGAGTCCCGCCGCACGGGCAAGTCGGTTCGCGTTTTTTTAATAGTTACTGTGAAAAACAAATAAAAGAAATACTAAACGGACTCCAAAAATCCCGAAATAAATTTTCCCGACTTCTAAAATCAAAGCGGACAAAGTGAACATTTATTTGGGGCCTAAATGCAATTTTGAAAACGCATATTTTTCCTAAATTCAAATAAAATATCGAAAACTCCGAAATAAAATCTTATTTGATTTTATTATTAAATCCTCAATATTTCTTTATTTTGGAAAAGTCATTTTATTCCCTCTCTCATATTGTCGTAATAGAAATAATTGATGATAAAATAATTAAAATCAAATGATCCTATTCTCAAAATTTGAGAAAACTCAAATATGAAAATAACGAAATCCCCAACTCTCTCCGTGGGTCCTTGAGTTGCGTAGAATTTCTAGGATCAAAACCAAAAGCAAACAAAATATGATATGCAAAGATGATCTAGTGTATAACATTCCAAATTGAAAATTTGGGATGTTACAAACCTACCTTCTTTAAGATGAATCTCGCCCTCGAGATTCGGGTTAACTAGAAAATAGGTGAGGGTGGTCCTTTAGCAAATCTTCCTCTCGCTCCCGGTGGCTTCATCCTCGGTGTGGTGGCTCCTTGAACTTTGCAAAACTTGATAACCTTCTTTGCGGGTAACTCAATTTGGTAAACTCGAGAATCTTAACCGGTTTCTCCTCATAGGTCAAATCGTTATCCAACCGAATCGCTTCCAACGGCCTTCGTATCTCTTAGTGGTATATCAGCCATCTACGCATGGCACTTCTTCATCTGGGAAACGTGGAATACATCATGAACTCCTGACAATCCTTCGGGCAATTCCAACTTGTAGGCCACTTCTCCCATACGTTCCAAAACACGATATGGTCCTACAAAGCGTGGCGCTTAACTTTCCCTTAACTCCAAAACTCTTAATTCCTCGTAGTGGAGATATCAAGATAAACTTCGGTCTCGACTTCGTAAAGCTGTCTCCTTACGTTTAGAATCTACGTAGCTTTTCTCGCTCGGATTTGGGCTACCTTAAGCCTATCAGCGAATCAACTTCACCTTCGCTCGCACTCTTTAATCAAATCAGGTCCAAACAACTGGCGGTCTCCAACTTCATCCCATGACAACGGTGTCCTGCACCTCCTTCCGTACAAGGCTTCGAAAGGGGCCATCTTTAAACTGGATTGATAGCTGTTGTTGTAAGAGAATTCTACATATGGCAAATTGTCGTCCCAACTAGATCCATAATCTAGTGCACAAGCTCTCAGCATATCCTCCAAAATCTGATTAACTCTCTCAGATGCGTCCATCTGCTGCGGATGGAAAGTTGTGCTAAACTCTTTTTCGGTACCCAAAGTTTCATGCAACTGATTCCAGAACTTTGAGGTAAACTGTGTTCCTCTATCTGATACGATACTCCTTCGAACTCCATGTAGACATACGATTCTGGTCATGTATATCTTTGCCAACTTAGCACTGGTGTAAGTGGTCTTTGCTGGGATGAAATGAGCCACTTTCGTCAACCGATCAACTACAACCCAAATCGAGTCATAGCCTGAATGGGTCCTGGGAAATCCCATGATAAAATCCATGCCAAGCTTATCCACTTCCATTCCGGTATCGGCAATGGCTGTAAAAATCCTGCTGGCTTCTGATGCTCGGCCTTCACTCTCTGACATACATCACATACTGCTACATACTCCGCAATATCTTTCTTTCATTCCGGTCCACGGAAAGTATCCTTCAAATCCAAATACATCTTGGTATTTCACAGGTGAATCGAATATGGTGAATCGTGTGCCTCTTGCGTAATCAACTTCACGATCTCGGGTCATTGGGCACATAAACACGGTCTTCAAACCATAGGGTGTCATGCTCATCCTCACGAAATCCTTTAGCCTTTCCTTCGCCCATTTTCTCCTTTATAGAGGCAATCTCCTTGTCGGTCTTACGAGCTTCTCCGATTCTATCCATCAAAGTCGACTGAATCTCCAATGCTGCTACATAGCCTCTCGGAACTATTTCCAAACATAGCTCACGAAGATCCTTGGCTAACTCCTTTGGTATTTCTCCCGTCATTGGTGTATTGACATGGCTCTTACGGCTCAATGCGTCAGCTACTACATTAGCCTTTCCGGGATGGTAATGCAATCTCATATCATAATCCTTGATGAGCTCCAACCATCTCCTTTGTCTGAGGTTTAACTCCTTCTGCGTGAAAATGTATTTCAAACTCTTGTGATCCGTGTACACCTCACAATGGTTCCCAATGAGGAAATGTCTCCATGTTTTCAAAGCATGCACTACGGCGGCTAATTCTAAATCATGCGTGGCATAATTCATTTCGTGAGGTTTCAAATTGTCGTGAAGCATACGAAACAACTCTTCCCTCTGCATGAAACCGCTCCAAGTCCTTGACGTGAAGCGTGCATAATACACCTCATAATCCTTGGTCCGATCCGCAGAATTAATAATTGGTGAGGTAACCAAACATTTCTTCAACTCCTGGAAGCTAGCCTCACACTCCTCAGTCCATATGAACTTGGTATACTTCTTCAACAACTCCGTCATAGGTTTTGCAATCTTGGAGAAATTCTCAATAAATCTCCGGTAGTATCCTGCGAGTCCAAGGAAACTCCGGATCTCTCCAACTGTTGTTGGTGCTTCCCAATTGGTCATAGTGATAACCTTTGTGGGATCAACTGCTATTCCTTCTCCGGATATAACGTGTCCGAGGAATCCTACTTCCTTCGACCAAAACTCACATTTGCTGAACTTGGCATATAGCTGATGTTCTCCGAGCTTCTCAAGTACCAATCGCAAATGTTCTTTATGCTCATCTTCGTTTTTCGAGTAAACCAGAATATCATCGATGAACACTACGATGAACTTATCCAAAAACTCCATAAACACTTTGTTCATCATGTTCATAAAATAGGCAGGTGCGTTAGTCAGACCAAATGACATAACGGTATACTCATACAGCCCATACCTGGTGGTGAAAGCTGTCTTAGGTATGTCCCGATCTCGAATCTTCAATCGATGGTACCGATCGCAAATCGATCTTGGAAAACACTTTAGCCCCTTGTAATCGGGTCAAACAGATCATTGATCATTGGTAGTGGGTACTTGTTCTTGATTGTTACCGTTCAACCCACGATAATCAACAACCATCCTTAACGATCCATCCTTTTTCTCCACTAGAAGTACTGGTGATCCCCAAGGCGACGAACTTGGGCGAATGTAACCTTTACCCAGTAACTCCTTAATCTCCTTCTTAATCTCCTCCAAATCCTTTGCGGGCATCCTGTATGGTCGCTTCGATATTGGCCCTGTGCCTGGCAAAAGCTCAATCAAAAACTCAATATCTCTGTCCGGTGGCATGCCTGGCAACTCTTCTGGAAATACGTCAGGGAAATCCTTTACCACTGGTACTTCCTCCTGCACAACTCCTGATAAGGAATTTACTTGCGTCCTATTCGGCGCATGCCGGGATACATACTTGATCCTTCTTCCTTCTGGCGTCGTAAGCATAATTGTCTTACTGGCGCAATCGATGTTTCCCCCATACATCGACAGCCAATCCATACCGAGAATTACATCCAAACCTTGGGATTCCAGAATAATTAAATCCGTTGGGAAAATATGCCTTCCTATACTTAATGGCACTTGGAAACATCCTCGACTGGCCATATACTCCGCTCCTGGTGAGCTTACTAGCATAGGTGTTCTAAGAACCTTAGTGGGCAGGTTTTACTTATCCACAAATCCCCTTGATATGTATGAATGCGATGCACCAAGATCAAAAAGAACGAGTGCAGAATTGACTTAACCAAAACTTACCTATTCATCGCATCGGTTGAGCTTCAACCTCCTCCACATTAACGTGGTTCACTTGTCCCTGCTTGAAAGGGTTTGGCTTCTTCCCAGAGCTTCCATTGCCATTCGCCTTCGGGACATTCATTGGCATAATGTCCGGTCTTCGACACTTAAAGGTGTGACTTGACTCAGGTCTCTCTTTTTGGGGTTGATGGGGTGGTACTGCTTCCGGCCGTTGCTTCCTCCATTCCCATTACCATTCTTGGGGCCATTATGGTTGTGCGAGCTACCTCCTCCATGGGTATGCTAAAAATGAACTCCCGGTTTAGGGTAAGACGGGCTTCGCTGAGCTCAGAATTGTACTTCCCTGTCCATACTTCCTCTTGCGGTTTTCAATCTGCTGCCGCTTCCCCTCAATCATAAGAGCATGATCTACCAACTCTGGTAGTTGTTGAAACTTGCTACCATCAGCGTGCATACTCGGCTCGTCATTCAGTCCTTCCAAGTTTCTCCTGTTTAATTGCATCCGTGAAAGTAACGTCATCCGGGGCATAACGTGCTAGCTTACTAAAGTCATCCACATCTTGTGGCTGTCGAGTCCTCCTTGGCGCAAGTTGGGAAACTCACGCTTCTTCATGGCCATAGCTCCCGCTGAAACATGGGCGATCACGGAAAGCTTGTTGAATCGATCCCATGTGGCGGTGTCCCGCGAGGTAAGTGGGCTGTAAAATTCTCCCACCATGCTGCTGCGGGTCCTTCAAGGTGATAAAGCAAATTTCACCTTTTCCCCATCTCGTACATCCTGCAGTGGTCAATTCCTCCACATCTTACGGAGCCAATCATACGCCACTATCGGCTCGGTGCTACTGGAAAACACCGGCGGATTCAGCCTAAGAAAATGGGTTAAGTGATCAACAGTTGGTGGTGGTGGTGGGTTGTTGTTGTTGTTGTTCCCCTGGTTCTGGTTCTGGACTAGCAACTGCATCAAGGCATTACAACTGTTGGATCAATTGAGTGAGCTCGGTGGGAAAGCAAATCCATTGTCACGTCTCGTAGGCATCCGAGGGTTTTAGAAAAGACGAGAGTTAAGAATAGAATGAGGTCTAAAGAAAACACTACCCAAAATGCACATGAGACAAATGCACACAAAATCACTTCATTCAATCAAACAAGGGCATACAAGCGGTCTAGAACTATCGCAAAAGTGCGTGGACTATACTATGTACATGGGGGAACACTACTACTGTTATGGTAGTCTACTAGAAAAACTGCTCCGATGAAGACTCCATGATGTCTGCTCCAGCTTCGTCTTCGAAATCATCTTCACTAGGATCGGAATCAGTGTCGTCGATGATGATGTAGTTCTCTGGACAGGTGCAATCTTCATCTTCTCCTCCGGGTGCTGAATTCCCCATGAGTTCTTCAATCTTCTCCTTAAGATCGCCGTTTTGTCTCACTAGAGCTACAATCTCCTCCATGTAGTCCTTGCGAGTGGCCTTCAGTTCTCCTTCTAGTTCGATAATCTTGGCTTTTGCTTTCTTCAACTCCATCATGTCTGCGCACATCTGGTTCTCTTAGTGTCGAATGTGCTGGTTTAACTCCTGGATGAAAGCTCCAATGGATCGATCCTTCTTAGTGCTAACTATCTCCCATTGTTCATCTCGGCGTCCGCAAATCTGGTAGATAGTATCCTTGAGGTCATCTTGGTAAACTTCTCCAATGCGTCCCATGGTTATGTGAGCTGCCATGCTCTTTCCTAGACTCCAAGTTGGTGCATTAAAAACACACTCTATGGGCTCTGTGACTGGCGCAAACGTCCTTCCGGGAACTTGAGCTTGAATCTTCCAGCTCTCCTCTTCGGGTAAAGTGGAATTGTAGGTCCCGAAGAAGCTTGGTATTCCGATGTTCAGGTACTTAGTGACTTCCTTCAGGTGTCGTCCAAAGGGTGTATCTTCATCCGGCTGGGTCAACTTGATCCTCGCTTCCGTCATCCTAAAAGAGTAGAAAAGATGAGGAGTCAGAAATGAGAAGAGAGTAGTGATCTAGGGCTTTAGCTTAGTGGTCGTGGTCTCTACAGTCGTGTGCTCGATACCATCTTTGTAGCGACCTGCACCTCAAATAGTCTCGATTCGTGCTCAGGTGTCATCCACTGGATCAAGAATGCTTTGACACCACAAGATGCTTGAAGGATTTATAACAGAGTAGCAATCACACACTTATTACATCGAAAGTCTCAAAAGAGAACTTATTACAATAAATATGGCTTAAGGCCATCTAATAATGATAACAGCGAAGACTTGGAAGATAAGTGAGTCCATCAACTCCAGCGGCATCACCGAGTATAGAACCACGACTGAAAGCGCCTTTACTGTCAAGTGCAGAAAAGTCTCGCAACATGATAATGCGGCCAGCTGAAAACGGTCAGCACATGGAATATGCTGGCAATGTAACACATAGAGAGTAATGAAAGAATAAGCCTATACTACATGCATATATGGCTGGTGGAAAGCTCTATGGTTACAGTTTTTGCGTAAAGCCAGTTTTTCCCTACTGCAAAGGAATAAATTTTATTTAACTATCATGGTGGTTGTTAAACATTGAGAATGGTTGACAGCATCCTCAATCCCAATTAAAGTAATCATCATTAAAACCCAACAATATTAATTAAAGTAACATGATGAGATTCACATGATAACCCAAGTACTAGATACTCAAACGTCCCATAACCGGGGACACGGCTAATCATGATTAGTTTATACACTCTGCAGAGGTTTATGCACTTTTCCCCACAAGACTCGATCGCTCCTGCTGGATTTCTCGGCCACATGGTGTTTGAGAAACGGATGATCGAGACACGGTCTTTTCGTAAGCGCTTAGCACCTTATGATGGATAGACCGTTACACCTACTTTCCCTACATCTGCTAGTCTACCCTGTAAGAGTTCTGCACGACTTAATCAACTATGCTAGAGCCCATAATAGCTTGTGGCTGCAATACGGAAGTTTCTAGTATGAAAAATCTCATGATCCCTTTGGGCCTGGGTGGCGGTCCATAAAGAAAACAACAGGCAATCCTGGAATACCCAGGTACCTCAATCCACCCAGATGTGTGTTGAAGTTGCCACCTTAGATAAACCATTAATTAACAAACTCACGTCTGTCATGGATATCTCTCACCCAATCCACGTCTACTAGCATAGCGAGGCATGATAAGCAAACGTAGAAGTAACTCCCAAAGGTTTGATAATACAACAGGTAATAGGTTCTACCTCAACTACTTCCCATCCCATAATTTAATTAGATCCTAATCATGCAATGTTTGAGAATTGATCTAATGCAATAAAACTGGGTAGTAAAGATGTATGATCAAAGTGTTACTTGCCTTGCTGATGATCCGCGAAACCTAGAGATTCGAAGTAACAAAGGCGGCATCTCGGGTATTCTCCTATCGCAGACAAACAAACAAGCATAAAATAAGTATTCATCTAATGCACAGGTAAAACTCAAATAAGAGATCTAACCAGAAAGTTCAACTTAAGAACTCCGGTTTGCAAAAAGAATCAAATCAAACGAAGCAACGAAAGTCAAACGGCGAAAGAAACAAACTTCATTCTACTAATCTGGATCTAAGTCAAATTTACAGAAGCAAAAACTTGTTTAAGTTGGTTAAACGGATAGAGGGTTTCGAGACGAAACTCCAGGCGCTTGAATCGCCTGATTCCGATAAACGAGCGAAAAGTTATACTAAACGAAAATCGGATCGTAAATAATCACGGAAAAATCCGAGAAAAAGAAAACGACGAGCAGATTAACGAATCTAACGCTCGTTATCCGGATCTAACTCACGAATACGTTCGTTAAACGAACGAACGAGCGAACGCTCGCTAAATAAATAAACCGGAAAAAACCGATCTATATAAAAAAACGAAACTAAAAAAAAAATAAACTGCGGGGTTTTTTTAAAAAAAACGGGCGGCGAAAACGAGGTTGACCTCGGGCGGCGGGTCCGGCGACGGCGGCGGCGGCTAGGGTTTTAGGCGCGGGTGGGCTGGCGGCGGCGCTGATGTGCTGGGGCGGCTCGGCGGGCGCTTATTTAAAGGTTGCCTCTATGGAGTCCCGCTTTAGTACGCCTCAAGTCGGTTCTCGCTTTTTTAAATAGTTACGCAGTAGAAAAACAAATAAAAAGAAATACTAAACGGACTCCAAAAATCCCGAAATAACTTTTCCCCGACTTCTAAAATCCAGTCGGACAAAGTGAACATTCATTTGGGGCCTAAATGCAATTTTGAAAAACGCATAATTTTCCTAAATTCAAATAAAAACTCGAAAACTCCAAAATAAAATCTTATTTGATTTTATTATTAAATCCTCAATATTTCTTTATTTCGGGAAAGTCATTTTATTCCCTCTCTCATATTTTCGTAATAGAAATAATTGATGATAAAATAATTGAAATCAAATGATCCTATTCTCAAAATTTGAGAAAACTTAAATATGAAAATAACTTGAAATCCCCAACTCTCTCCGTGGGTCCTTGAGTTGCGTGAGAATTTCTAGGATCAAAACCAAAAGCAAACAAAATATGATATGCAAAGATGATCTAGTGTATAACATTCCAAATTGAAAATTTGGGATGTTACAATGATGCGCACGTGCATGTGTTGGTTAGCACAAAATATCCAATGCTCAAATAAATGAGTTGCATGATATAGAAACATGTCATCCATCATGAAAGGTTTGTTTTTATGTATGGCATAGTGGAGAATAAAATTGTGTAATGCATCACTAGGAATATCTAGAGCATTGTCATGAATGTTATGCATATGGTGCACACAAGGGATGGAATCATGCGATACCCAGTAATTTTCATGGCATGTTATATGGGATGAATTGCACACATTTTCCAAAGGTAGCATAGCAATATCATCGCAAGAGAAGCAAAATCCAATGACCATCATCTTATCATCTATGCCATAAGTGCAAATGGGATTTATTTTAATGGGGCATGCATAGTTACTATGTTGAGATTGTAATGATGCAATATGGGAGATCTCACTCATAGCATATGAAAAGTTTAATGGTTTGTCAAACTTGGCGTGACCGATAGAATTTTCACATGGTATCCTACGGAGCATAGCATCACAACTAGGAAATTTGACCTACTCATCATCATATTCATCATAAATAGGTGGCACATCTAAGCATGTAGAAGGCATAATGTGTGGTGAATCCATAAGGTGGTCATCATCATGCAAGCAATTGATGTGAAGATAGTCCACTAGTGGGATAAGCGAAGCACCATCACCTAGTTACCATTCGAGCTCCACTCATATGGTGTAGGTGAGGTGTTGAAGATCGACGCTTGGTCAACATAGTTGTCTTGATGGCACCATGTGGGGGGTGCATCATTGTCCACCATGGCCATCATCGTCTCCATTGGAGGTATGGACTCGTCGAGGATAGGAGCTTCGTCTTGTAGGAGATCTAGCACCAAAGAAAACACATTCCGAGTAGAGGTTAAGTTGTTAGAAATCATAGTGGTCTCACGTGCCCTCTCAACTACCTCACTCACTAAGTGTTGTGTCTCACTCACTCCCTCTATGATGCTCTCACTCATATGGTCGGTGGAGTCACTCAAATGGCTCTCAAACTCACATAGGATGTGTGGAATGCTCTACTGTGTGGGGCTAGTGGTTATCATACTCATCCTCTCATAGGAAATGCACTCAATGTCACATGTGGTGGAGTCACTCATATCACTCATTGGGTGGTGGATCTCCTCACATGGCAAATGGGGCATCTCGTCATATGTTGGTGCCAGAGAGATGTAGGTGCAAATGTCTCCATGCTCAACCTCATCATAAGTAACGCCTCCAAAGATGAATGCCATAGGATGTGGCAAATCATCGCTCTCCTCGGAGACCAAAGAGAAGGTCTCATGGGCGGTCTCGTAGCTAGACTCGGAGTATGTGTCCCGTTGGGGTGCCGTCTTCATGTTGTTGAAGAGGTGTGTGCTCGTCGCCGTGGTCGAAGGGGATGGCCCTTGCTCGACCGTCTTGTCTCCTTCTTGTATGAGGCCCATATGATGTGGCACCTCATAGCTCGTCGCCATTACCAAAGGGAATTTGATAGAGGCAAAGGTGCCCTGGCCTTCGATGAGATGGTGGCTATCGTTTAGGATGAAGTCGACTTTTGACGATCCCGACCACGAAGGTCTTGCGAGACGCCGCGCCTAGCAATCGCTAAACCAACTCCGAGAGGTTATTGACCATGCCGGAGCACGATCAACCTGACCACGAAGGTCTGTTTCCTGCAGGCAAACGAAGAACAAGCAAGAAACTAAGATTGCAATCTGGATATTGCGAATATAAGAGGAAAGCTTTATTGATCAAGGTGGGGTTTTGTGACGCCTTTGTCTGGTCGTTGAACACAAACGAAGTACGCGAAGTTGCAGCTATGGCGAACTTTTAATCTAAACAAAACCCAAAGTCTAAACGACGCCCTAAGGGCTGTATATATGGAGGAAGATGAGGGAATTTCGTGGCCCTTGAGGGAGGGTCGAAACCAACCCTAACTCTTGTTTCCCCACATACGGACTCTAAAAACAGCCTATACTTAAGTATTTCGAAATTACATGGGCCTGGCCCAATAATAAGGTGACGACACCTAGAATAGCCTCTGGACGAAATTTATGAAGTGGCATCTTGTATATTTCTGTCCAAGGCTTCATGCACTCCTTATGGTGGCTTCAAAGTCCTGAAATCATCACTTGTAACTCCGTTCTTGTTCCCCTTTATGCGCATGCCATCATCTCCGTGCTTGGCCTTGCTCCATGTTCATCCCTCTTCTCCATGCGGGCCCTTCATTTGTAAGCAAAACAAATGTATCCAATTTAGGCAACATCATATTCTCATGAACATTAGAATCATTACGAAGAAACGAAAGTACACGATAATTTAATTGGCGGCGCTGAGCTCTAGTAATTGGTCCATTATATGTAGCAATGAGGGGCTGTGGGTGTAACAATGGTATTGATGTCCTCATCATCCTCCCTTCTTGAACTGAAGTCGTCTCGTGAAGCTCATCTTCCTCACCCAAATAAGGCTTCAAATCTGCAATGTTAAAAGTGGGACTAACCCCAAAATCTGCAAGCAGCTCAAGTTTATATGCATTATCATTTATTTCCTCTAACACCTTGCTACCTCTTGAGCACTGCGTTGGATTTCCCCGAAGAGGAGAGGATGATGCAGTAAAGTAGCGTAAGTATTTCCCTCAATTTTTGAGAACCAAGCTATCAATCCAGTAGGAGACCACGCACAAGTCCCTCGTACCTACACAAAAGCGATAGCAACTTCAGAACCAACGCTTAGGGATTGTCAATCCCTTCACGGTCACTTACGAGAGTGAGATCGAGATAATAAATAATATTTTTGGTATTTTTGATATAGATAGATGCAAAGTAAAAAGTCAAAGTAAAACAAAGCAAGTAAATAAAGTGATATAGATTGATATGATGAGAATAGACCCGGGGGCCTTAGGTTTCACTAGTGGCTTCTCTCAAGAGCATAAGTATTCTATGGTGGGTGAACAAATTGCTGTTGTTGAGCAATTGTGAGAATTGAGCATAGTTATGAGTATATCTAGGCAATGATCATGTATATAGGCATCACGTCCAAAACAAGTAGATCAAAACGATTACGCATCTACTACTATTACTCCACTCATCGACCGCTATCCAAAGATGCATCTAGAGTATTAAGTAAAAACAAAGCAGTAACGCAGTAAGCAAGATGACATGATGTAGAGGGATAAATTCATGCAATATGATAAAAAAAAACCCATCTTGTTATCCTCGATGGCAACAATACAATACGTGCCTTGCAACTTTCTATCACCGAGTAAGGACACCGCAAGATTGAACCCAAAGCTAAGCACTTCTCCCATTGAAAGAACTACCAATCTAGTTGGCCAAACGAAAAAGATAATTCGAAGAGACTTGCAAAGATAACTCAATCATACATAAAAGAATTCAGAGAAGAATCAAATATTTTCCATAGATAATACTGGATCATAAACCCAGAATTCATCGGTCTCAACAATCACACCGCATAAAAAGAAGATTACATCGAATAGATCTCCACGAGAGAGGGAGAACATTGTATTTGAGATCCAAAAAGAGAGAATAAGCCATCTATCTAATAACTATGGACAAGAAGGTCTGAATTAAACAACTCACACTTCAACGGATGCGATATGATGATGTAGAAGACATCCGTGATGACGGCCCACTCCGTGAGCTCCTAACAGGCCCCAAGATGGGATCTCGTGGATACAAAAAGTTGCGGCTGTGGAATTAGGTTTTGGCTCCTGTTCGATCGCTCGGGATACGAGGGTATATATAGGAGGAAGGAGTACGTCGGTGGAGCTCGAGGGGCCCACGAGGTAGGGGCGTGCTCAGGCGCGCTCCACCTCGTGACCGCCTCTGGCGCATCTTGGAGTAGGGTCCAAGTCTCCGGATCACGTTCGGTTGGAAAATCACGATCCCGAAGGTTTCATTCCGTTTGGACTCCGTTTGATATTCTGTTTCTTCGAAATACTGAAAAAGGCAAAAACAGCAATTCTGGGCTGGGCCTCCGGTTAATAGGTTAGTCCCAAAAGTAATATAAAAGTGGAAAATAAAGCCCAATATAGTCCAAAACAGTAGACAAAGTAGCATGGAGTAATCAAAAATTATAGATACGTTGGAGACGTATCAAGCATCCCCAAGCTTAATTCCTACTCGCCCTCTCGAGTAGGTAAATGATAAAAAAAGAATTTTTGATGCGGAGTGATACTTTGGCATAATTTCAATGTAAATCTTCTTAATTGTGATATGAATATTCAGATTCGAAAGATTCAAGACAAAAGTTCATATTGACACAAAAATAATAATACTTCAAGCATACTAATCAAAGCAATCATGTCTTCTCAAAATAACATGGCAAAAGAAAGTTCATCCCTACAAAATCATATAGTTAGGCTATGCTTCATTTTCAATCACACAAAGATGTTCCCAACTTCTATACCACCGGCGATGACAAGCCAAGCAATTGTTTCATACTTAAATAATCTCAAACTTTTTCAACTTTCACGCAATACATGAGCGTGAGCCATGGATATAGCACTATGGGTGGAATAGAATATGATGATGGGGATTGTGGAGAAGACAAAAAAGGAGAAAGTCTCACGTTGATTTGAGGCTAATCAACGGGCTATGGAGATGCCCATCAATTGATGTCAACATGAGGAGTAGGGATTGCCATGCAGCGGATGCACTAGAGCTATGAATGCTCAACAAAAGAAAACTAGTGGGTGTGCATCCAACTTGCTTGCTCACGAAGACCTAGGGCATTTGAGGAAGCCCATTGTAGGAATATACAAGCCAAGTTCTGTAATGAAAAATTCCCACTAGTATAAAAAGGACAACTTATGAGACTCACTACATGAAGAACGAGGTGCTACTTTGAAGCACAATATATGAGACTCACTACATGAAGAACGAGGTGCTACTTTGAAGCACAATATATGAAAAAGAGATAGTAGCATTGCCCTTTTTTATTTTTTATTTTTTTTTGGGCCTTTCTTTTTTTCTTTTTGGCCTTTCTCTTTTTTTTCTTTTTTTATTTGGGCAGTGCTCTAATAATGATGATCATCACACTTCTATTGCTTACAACACAAGGAATACAACTCGAAACTTAGAACAAGATATGACTCTATATGAATGCCTCTGGTGTCTTAGGGATGGTGCAATGAATCAAGAGTGACATGTATGAAAAATAATGCATGGTGGCTTTGCACAAATACGATGTCAACTACATGATCATGCAATGGCAATATGACAAAAGTAATGTATGTCATGATGATGATGATGGAAGTTGCATGGCAATATATCTCGAAATGGCTATGGAAATGCCATAATAGGTAGGTACTGTGGCTGTTTTGAGGAAGATATAAGGAGGTTTATGTGTGATAGAGCATATCGTATCACGGGGTTTGGATGCACCGGCGAAGTTTGCGCCAACTCTCAAGGTGAGAAAGGGCAATGCATCGGTACCAAAGAGGCTAGCAAAGGTGGAAAGGTGAGAGGCGTATAATCCATGGACTCAACATTAGTCAAAAGAACTCATATACTTATTGCAAAAATTTAGAAGTCATCAAAAATTCAAGTACTACGCGCATGCTCCTAGGGGATAGATTGGTAGGAAAAGACCATCGCCGTCCCGGCCGCCACTCATAAGGATGCACAAGCCAGGTACACTTCATGTTTCAAAATTGTTACACAACTTTAACCATACGTGCATGCTAAGGGACTTGCAAACTTCAACACAAGTATTTCTCATATTCACAACTACTCAACTAGCACGACTTTGATATTATCACCTCCATATCTCAAAACAATTATCACATCAAACTTATCTTAGTATTCAATTCACTCAAAAGAAAGTTTCACATATCTTGAACACCAAGTATATTAACATTAAGCAAATTACCATGCTATTAAAGTCTCTCAAAATAATATAAGTGAAGCATGAGAGATCAAATAGTTTCTTTAAAACAAATCCACCAATTGCGTTTCTAAAATATCTAAGTGAAGTACTAGAGCAAAAATTATCACGCTCAAAAGATATAAGTGAAGCACTATGAGCAAAACTATCAAGCTCAAAAGATATAAGTGAAGCACAAAGAGTATTCTAACAAATTTCAATTCAAGTATGGCTCTCTCAAAAGGTGTGTACAGCAAGGATAATTGTGATGAACTAACAAGCAAAGACACAAATAATACAAGACGCTCCAAGCAAAACACATATCATGTTGGTGAATAAAAATATAACTCCAAGTAAATTACCGCTGGAAGTGGATGAAAGAGGGGATGCCTTCCGGGGCATCCCCAAGCTTTGACTTTTTGGTGTCCTAGGATTATCTTGGGGGTGCCATGAGCATCCCCAAGCTTAGGCTCTTTCCACTCCTTGTTCCATAATCCATCAAAAGAATTCACCCAAAACTTGAAAACTTCATAACACAAAACTCAATAGAAATCTCGTGAGCTCCGTTAGAGAAAGAAAACAAAAGACTACTTCAAGGTACTGTAATGAACTCATTCTTTACTTATATTGGTGTTAAACCTACTGTATTCCAACTTCTCTATGGTTTATAAACTAATTTACTAGCCATAGATTCATCAAAATAAGCAAACAACACACGAAAAACAGAATCTGTCAAAAACAGAACAGTCTGTAGCAATCTGTTACTAATGCAAACTTGTGGAACCCAAACAACTGTACCAAAATTAGACGACCTGGAAAATTTGTTTATTGATCAGAAGCAATTGGAATCAGTATTTTATCAGGTTCTGGTGATTTTTAACAATTCGGACACTGAGCACAAAGATTCTGGAAATTACAGCAAGATCAAATAACTATCATCCAAGAAGATCCAATAGGTCTAGCTTGGCACAAACACTAATTAAAAGATAAAACCACATCTAAACATAGGCTAGATGGATTATTTATTCCTAAACAGAAGCAAAAACAAAAAACACAAAATAAAATTGGGTTGCCTCCCAACAAGCGCTTTTCTTTAAAGCCTTTTAGCTAGGCATTGATAATTTTAACGATGCTCACACGAAAGACAAGAATTGAAGCGCAAAGAGAGCATCATGGAACACGTGACAAACACATCTAAGTCTAACATACTTCCTATGGATAGGCATCTTATAGGCAAACAAATTACCATAGCAAGCAAAAACTAGCATATGCAAGGAAGCGGAAAGAAACAATAGCAATCTCAACATAATGAGAGGTAATTTAGTAACATGAAAATTTCTGTAACCATATTTTCCTCTCTCATAATAATTACATGTAGGATCATAGTCAAATTCAACAAAATAGCTATCACAAAGCATATTCTCAACACGGTCCACATGCATGCAAAGTTGATACTCTTCCAAAATAGTGGGATTATCATTAACTAAAGTCATGACCTTTCCAAATCCACTTTTATCAAAAACTTCATAAGATTGAACATTCTCCAAATATGTGGGATCTAAAGTTGACACTCTTCCGAACCCACTTTCAATATTATTGCAAACAATATTATCAAACTCATATTCATCACGGGGATTAAATAAATTTTCAAGATCATAAGAAGAATCACCCCAATCATGATCATTGCAACAAGTAGTAGACATAGCAAAACTAGCATCCCCAAGCTTAGGGTTTTCCATATTATTAGCACAATTTACATCAAGAGAATTTATAGTAAAATCATTGAAATCATGCTTTTCATCGAGGGAACTATCAAGCATGGGTGCAATAGCAACGATCTCATGCTTAACATACGGAACTATAGCAAATTCATCTCCATAAATATTGGCATCATGGTCACAAGAATAGCAAGCATCATGTTCATCAAGGGATATTTCAATCAAATCATCGGAATCACAATTATCTATAGATTCATGCATATCATTATTTTCTTCCAAAGCAACAGTCATTCTTTCAATAAATTCTTGGACATAGACATTATGAGCAAGGTTTTCATTGCAATATTTAAGTATTGGTGGAATTTTCAGATTTGTTGAGAGTAAAATCATACTTTTCGATCAAAGAAGCAACTTCATGAGCACCCTTAAAAATGACAAATTCTTCAATTTGTTCGATATCATAGTAACTATAAACACCCTTTGCATAAGAAGACAAGATTTCATTATCATTGAACTCACATAGTTAGGGAAGGTGTTTTTAGGGTTCTTAGAGCAACAAGTAAAATCACACATTTCACAAAGATTCAAAGCATAGCATAGCAAACTATTTATATGATACCGTAAGAGTCTCCCTTTTTAGGATAAACGATGACGACAAAATAAGCATGCTCATCTAAAGATTTCCATCAACTAGGCTAGTTGGGGTTTCAAGACGAAAGATAAGGATCGAAGATGATCCAAGTAGAACACTTTAAGTGGATCCATATCAATAGATTTTAGCAAGAAAAGATGCAAGCATATAGAAGGCACAAGGAAACACAAACAAAGATACATACGGAAGAAGGCGAACGAAAAGAGAGGGCGTAATAAAAGGGCAAGGGTGAAGTGGGGAGAGGAAAACGAGAGGCAAATGGCAAATAATGTAATGCGAGAGATAGGGATTATGATGGGTACTTGGTATGGTTGACTTGCTTGTGTGAGCCTCCCCGCAACGGCGCCAGAAATCCTTCTTGCTACCTCTTGAGCACCTGCGTTGGATTTCCTCAAGAGGAGAGGATGATGCGAGTAACTAGCGTAAGTATTTCCCCGCTTTTTGAGAACCAAGGTATCAATCCGTAGGAAACCACGCACAAGTCCCTCGTACCTACACAAAACGATAGCAACTTCGCAACCAACGGCTTAGGGGTTGTCAATCCCTTCACGGTCAATTACGAGAGTGAGATCCGATAGAGATAATAAATAATATTTTTGGTATTTTTGATATAGATAGATGCAAAGTAAAAAGTAAAAGGCAAAGTAAAACAAAGCAAGTAAATAAAGTGATATAGATTGATATGATGAGAATAGACCCGGGGGCCATAGTTTCACTAGTGGCTTCTCTCAAGAGCATAAGTATTCTACGGTGGGTGAACAAATTACTGTTGAGCAATTGACAGAATTGAGCATAGTTATGAGTATATCTAGGCAATGATCATGTATATAGGCATCACGTCCAAAACAAGTAGATCGAAGCGATTACGCATCTACTACTATTACTCCACTCATCGACCGCTATCCAAAGCATGCATCTAGAGTATTAAGTAAAACAGAGTAACGCCGTAAGCAAGATGACATGATGTAGAGGGATAAACTCATGCAATATGATAAAACCCCATCTTGTTATCCTCGATGGCAACAATACAATACGTGCCTTGCAACTTTCTCTCACATAGAGTAAGGACACCGCAAGATTGAACCCAAAGCTAAGCACTTCTCCCATTGCAAGAACTACCAATCTAGTTGGCCAAACCAAAAAGATAATTCAAGAGACTTGCAAAGATAACTCAATCATACATAAAAGAATTCAGAGAAGAATCAAATATTTTCCATAGATAATATCTGGATCATAAACCCACAATTCATCGGTCTCAACAAACACACCGCAAAAAAAGAAGATTACATCGAATAGATCTCCACGAGAGAGGGAGAACATTGTATTGAGATCCAAAAGAGAGAAGAAGCCATCTAGCTAATAACTATGGACGAAGGTCTGAAAGTAGCGACCCGACCTCGCAGGCGGTCAAGCCTCTCGTGTTGCTTTGTGCCATCCTCGGATCGATATCTTTGGCACATATGATACATCAATGTATATATCAAAGTGCAATCACATGTATAATTAACGTAAAACTGATATATACCTCATAAGTCACAGTGAAACAAATAGTCGGTGTGGAGTCCCATCAACGCCATCGGCAAAGTTGAGTGTAGACCGTAACCCTGTATCGTAACTCTTACTCCTCGAGGAAACGTCGCAACATCAGATGTTGCAGCCGTGTAGGTCAGAACATTGAATGTACCAGCAAGATCACAATAAGAAAAAGCAAATGATAAAACTATATATACAATATGGCTTTGTGGCTCGTGGTTCGAGTTTTGTTTGCGTAAAAGCTAATTTATTTTCCCTACATCAAAGGAATAAATGAAGTCTGTACTATGGAGTTTTCTATCATGACATGGTTCCGCCAACCGATGTCTCATAGCCCAAAATCACCATAAGTTGCCCACAATTAAGTTATCAGTCCGGTGTTGAGAGTTCCGAGATAAATCCAAGTCCAGAGGCTCAAATTGTCCGTAACCAGGGACATGGCTAATCGATTAGGTTTTTAACCCTCTGCAGAGGTTTGTACACTTTACCCGCAAGATTCGATCCCTCTTTTTACGTTCTCGCACTTCGTGGTGTTTGAGGACAAGACGCATCAAACATGGTCTTCAGAAGAGTCTCTCGACCACCGCCCCGGTGCTCATCCAATCCTACCGTAGTTCTACATCTGCTTAGCACCGCCCAGCCAGAAAGTCACAACTAAGGTCAACCAAGCTGCTGCAGCCTATAGTGACTTGCGGTTGCATGTAAGCTTCCGGGCATGAAGTATTCTTCCGCCTCTTTGAGCACAGGTGAAGCTTTCGCAAGATGTCATGGCGCTTTCTCCATGCATCCCGCCATCCACCGGTTTCTCCAGGTGCCCGTCAACAACCATCCTTCACCCAAAGAGTGTGTATTGAATTCTTGTAGTCTCGAAATCTTGAGGTCTTGAAGTCTTGAGGTCATGACGATGCAGTCCTTGCCGATGCCATCATGAAGTTATCGTCATTGACGTAGAGTCCTCCATTCTCACACCACTCCCGAGCACTCATACCAAACCCCGTCTACAATAGCGTAGCATTAAAACTATATACGTCCCGGGCTTGGTAACAGGGAGATCGGTTCATACCTCATGCATTCTAATCAACTACAAGAAATCAATATCACTCTTTGGAGGGATTATTGAAAGGGTGCTACTACATGCAAATAAAACATAGGTATGAAAAACATGGTCAAAGTGAACTTGCTCGGTATGTTGATGAAGATATAAACGCCTCTAAACTTGATAAAACTATTCGTCACTCCGATGTAAATCTATATAGTCAAACATGGTAATCATATAAGCAATCGTCCTAGCAAAAAATACTAGCACTCAAAATAACAATCAAAAAGCAAGAAGAAAACCAAATAAAAACCAAAGGAAAACTTTTGAAAGAAAACTTCAAGGAAAAAACTAGTGGAGACCAAATGCACACAAATCTTACATAACATCACTAAATTACTCTAATAACTTTTCTACAAGAAAGAAAAATAAAATTCTAATAAAACAACAACAACAAAAAAATTTACTAAAGCATTTACTAGCAAAAGGAACTAGTATGAAAACTATTGTAACCGACTAGTTAACACCGTAACAACTATAACAACTAGCAAAAAGACAAAAGTAAACAATACTAAAATAATTGTCAAACTAATTTTACTCCTAAATAACAGAATCAATGACAACGTATAATGAAGTGGCAAAAAGAGTTACTTTTGAAACTAATGGAACTACTTTTATCAACTATCACTATGAACTAAACAAACAAATACTAAAACAGTAGCTAAACACTAATAAATAACTACAAAAATTTATCTACTGCAGTCTAACATAAACATATGACAACATGTAAAAATTTACAAAAAGAATTAACTAAAAATAATTAAAAACACTAATTATATGACTAAAACAACTACATAAGAAAAACAGTACTGTTTTTAATAAAACCCTAATTTAAAATACTCTAAAATTACCAAACTAAATCCTACAGCTGAACAATACCACAAGTGACCAGTAGCAAAAAGAATCATGTTAAAATCTATTTTTAAACTCAAGTTATGGCCAAAATACCAATTTGAACATAATTCATCAAATTCAATTTTAAACAACTCAAATTTGAAATCCAATGCCACTAACAGAAACTTCAACAAATTTCGAATCTAATGCAAAAAGAATCAATCAATTTGGATCTAAAACATAAAAGTTATAAGCAATATAAAATCAGAACTATTCTGATTTTAATACAGAAACGAAAACAACAAAAAAGACTAGCAGGCGCTACGGGAAAGTAGAGCTGAAACTAAACAGCGCTCGGGCGGAAAATAAATCAAACGCAGACGGGCCAAAAGAGAAAGACCGATCGGCTAAACCGATTAGATCTAAACCATAAATAAACCGAGGCTAAACCGATCTAGTAAAAAAACCTAATTGCTCGATCTAATCTAATCACGATAGTATAATCTAGATCGGACGGACGAGGAGGTTGAGAGAGCTCATCGCGGTGGTGGTCGACGGCAAGTGCGTCGGGCGACGACGGTGGCGGCACTCCGGTGAGCTTAGGCGTGGGTGGAGTGGCTAGGAGATGAATCGGACGACAGCGAGTCCAACGGTGGTCGTGGCCTTTGTGGAGGTGGTGGGAGGCAGTCGGTGGGCGAGGTCGAGGCGGCGGTGGCGTTCGGGCATCGACGGTGGCGGCGCTCCGGTGGGTTTTGGGTGTGGGTGAGGGCCCGGGGAGATGCGGACGAGCGAGGGGAGTCCGGAGGTGGTCTCGGGGGCGGCGAGGGGGTCGGAGTAGCTCAAAGGGCGTGACAATGTGGCGGGGCACTCGGCATGAGCAATTGAGAAGGAGGCGGTGTAACACGGATGGTTAATGAACAAGAAACACCCGATTCATCGTGCCAAACCTCACGTTGATTCGAACCCGGCCTAAAGCAATATCAAAACAAAAGCAAAGATAAAAAAAGTTTCAAAACAAAAACTAAAAATGTTCGGGGGTTGTCTAAAATAGCGAACCTAATTATGGTGGGGTGCACAAAATTATGTAAAATGTTTTGGCATTTTAAATAAGCTAAAAACAGAAAGCAAAAAAAAAATAATAAAAGAAAAGAAAGACAAAAAAAATGAGGGAGGGAAACCCCCTTGCCCAACTGGGCCAGTTCCCCCCCCCTGGCCCAGCCGGCCGGCCCATTGGCCCAACCGCCCCACCCTCACTCCCTTTTCCCCCTCGGTCCACCCCGACCCCCACCGACAGCTCACTCCCCCTTTGAAATATCTCCTCCTCCCCGATCTGGATCGGGAGGAGACCTTCCCCACCGAATCGCCCCTCGCCCACCTGCCTCTCGGCGACCCTCGCCGCCACCACGCCGGGCGCCTCCCCGCTGGACCTCGCTGGGACCTCATCCTCCTCCTCCTCTACACTGCCAGGGGCCCTCCTCCCCTCCTCGCCCCCATGTGAGCCACGCCATTGTGGATCGGCCCCCGTCCTCCCAAGCCGCCGTGACGCCTCCCACCTGCGTCCTCGCTGGTCGTCGCAGCTCCACCGAGCCGCTCCCTAGACCCAGCGGCCATGTGAGCTTCGCCTCCCCTGGTTCCCCTCTCTCCTCCCGAACCGCCCGTCGCTCGGCTGTCCGCCTTCGGCCCCGACCCTCATGTTTCGCCTCCCCCGCTTTTCCCTCTCCTCTCCGGCGCCTAGCGGGCGCCTCCTTCCCAGACCGAATCCCCGGCCTTCCGAGGCGTCTCGGCGCCTCGTACCAATGGCCCAGACCCCCACCGCGCCCGACGCAGCTCGGCCATCCACACACGTTCGCCACTTTCTTGGCCTCGCCCGTCGCCCGAATCGCCTCATGGCAGCCGCTGGCCGGCCACCTCTCATGTTTGCGACCTCACCGCCGTTGACCCTCATGCCCGGCCCAAGTTGACCTCGGGCTCGACCTCGCCTCATACGCCTGATTGACCCCTTTGGGGCAAATGACATGGGGCCCCACCCCCCACCTTGAAGCGTTTTTTAATTAATTAAAGCAGGGAATAAAGTAAAATGAAAATGAATTAAAACTAATTAACTAATTAATTAATTAATTAAGTAATTAATTAATCTAATTAATTCTGATTAATTAACCCTAATCACTAATTAACCTAATTAACTAATGTTAATTAACCCTGATTACGTTAATTAGATATTAGAGAATGACATGCGGGACCCACTGTCAGGGTTGACTCAGTCCAACCCTGTTGATTCTTGATGTCAAAGATGACATCATCTTTGATGTCATAAATGCATTTTCGAAATTAATTAAATAATTAATTAAATTCAGAAATTAATAAAATCTTTTAAAAATCATATCTTTTAACTGTGAATCGGATTAAAATATTTTCAACATGAAAGTTACTCGTAATTCCATTTAGACGAATCCGGATACGCAAATTGCCTGGCCCACCACACACCCCTAACCTATCGAACCTGCAAACTTTCCTCTCCGGTTCATCATCGACGGACAGACGTTCTAACCGGAAAACTTCCCTGATGTTTTCCCCTAACCAAGACCCTCCTCATACCACGTTAGGGGCACGCCTAGCATCGCTTCTTAACATGTCATGCATCGATATGCATTTGTTTACTTGGTATTCATTGTTTCTTCCCCTCTTCTCTCCGGGTAGACTACTAGACCGACGCCTGCTGGCACGCCGGTTCGACTACGGTGTTGACGACCCCTCTCTCTTGCCAGAGCAACCAGGCAAGCCCCCCCCTTGATCACCAGATATCGCCTACTCTTATCTACACTGCTTGCATTAGAGTAGCATAGCATGTTACTGTTTTGAATACTCCTATCTTCTTTGCATAGCCCTGTCCTTGTAACTTACATTTGTTACCTTACACGCAATCCTATATGCTTAGTATAGGATGCTAGTACTTTCATCTGTGGCCCTACTTTCTTGTCCGTCATTGCTGTTATACTATCGGGCCGTGATCACTCGGAGTTGATCACGTATATATACTATATACTTATACATGATACATGTGAGACTAAAGTCGGGTCGGTGATGGAGCACCATGAGTGGATCATTGAGGCGGAGCGGCAGGCAGGTTGAGACCGCCTAGGAGAGAGGTGGGCTCGGCCTCGCTCGGCGCTCTTCAAGGTTACTTAACACGCTTAACGAGGTCTTGGTATTTGATCTGAGTTAGCTACGAGCTTATACGCACTAACCATCTACGCGGGGAGTAGTTATGGGTATCCGGCGTCGTGGTATCAGCCGAAGCACTTCAGACGTCGGCCGACGGGCGGCGCCCGGATTTGGACCGGAACGCACGATGGGCTAGGTCTGCTCGGCCGCGTCACGCAACGTGCAGGTGTGCTCGAGGCGATGGCCCGGACCCTGTGGCGCTTTAGGTTTAGACCGGCGTGTTGGCCTCTCTGTTGTGCCTAGGGTGGGGCTCTGACGTGTTGATCTTCCGCGGCGGGCATGACCCAGAAAGTGTGTCCGCCAAATGGGATCAAGCGTCCGGGTAAGATGGTGCACCCTGCAGTGAAGTTAATCTATTCAATAGCCGTGATCTTACGTAATGTGACGACTTGGAGTTGTACCTTGAGCTTATGACAACTAGAATCGGATACTTGATAAAACACACCCTTCCAAGTGCTGGACATAACCCGGTGGTCGCCTCGCTCGGGGTTATGAGCGAGGGATTGCCGGCAGGATTATTGCTATATGATGTTACTTGGAGGACTTCCGTTGTCCTCTCCTACATTGCAAGACAGTGTGTCCGTGGTTTAGTCTTCGTTAAGACTAGCTATCCCCTTCTTATTACGGCATTCTGCGATTCACCCACCGATATGCCCCTTTACACATATAGCCATGCATATGTAGTGTGTAGCTCCTTGCTTGCAGTACTTTGGATGAGTACTCACGGTTGCCTTTGTTCCCCTTTTCCCCTATCTCTACTCGATTGCTGCAATCGGACGATGGAGCCAGTGAGCCGACGCCACCCTCGATGGCGACGACTACTACTGCGGAGGTGCCTACTACTACGTGACAGCCCGGCGGCGACCGGGAGTGACCTAGGAGGATCCCAGTGTGAGGCCTGCTCCTCTTCGATCTGTATCCTGGTTTGTGTTAGCCATCTTATGGCACCTTGTTTAACTTATGTCCGTACTCAGATATTGTTGCTTCCACGACTTCGCCTATGATCGAAAGCACTTGTATTCGAGCCCTCGAGGCCCCGGCTTGTATTATGATGCTTGTATGACTTATTTTATTTGTAGAGTTGTGTTGTGATATCTTCCCGTGAGTCCTTGATCTTGATCGTACACATTTGCGTGCATGATTAGTGTACGATTGAATCGGGGGCGTCACAAGTTGGTATCAGAGCCGACTGCCTGTAGGAATCCCCCTTCCACACTCCTTGGCCGAAGTCGAGTCTAGACATTGCAAAACTTTTACTAACTTGGCTGTGTGCCTTACGGGCCCACGACGCCATCGGGTGGTACTAGCATCTTTTACTCCTCGACCTTTACTCTGGGACTACGAACTCTCTTTACTCGGGTTAAACGATTTTACTAACTATCACTAGGTTCCCGTGACCACATTCACCCCAAAGTTGGATACAACCATAGTTGTTCTTGGAATTGTATTTGAACAATTTCCACACTCTGTCATTTGACTCCTTTGAATCGTCTTTGTTTTCAGATGGAACCCACGAGGCAGGTCGTGCGCCACACGACGGCCATTGGTGCCTCGGGATCACCTGCGGTGCTAGCCGAGATGATGACCTATCTGGGTTATCGCTGGCACCCTGAGTACACCGTCTATGAGGAGTACCAGGACTATAACCAGTGAGCGATCGCCGCCATCGTCCACCTCTACTCTGGAGTACGAGTCCACCATCGTGCTACACACCGCACATGGTGTTGGAGTGACTATCGATATGGCAGTCCACGATGTCGCTTATGCTGCTCTCGACACGCCTTCGCGTAGTATCGAGAGTTGGACACCTCCCCTTCGGGCACATTGCTATCGCGTCGATGTTGGTGAGGAGGGTTACTACACCGCTGCCTACACCATTGTCACCAGAGAGCCCTTCCACCATCGTAACTTTGTTACGCATCGCGATGGGCTGGATCGAGCTAACCGAGCTCTTCGCCACGAGTTGTACATCACCCGTCAAGACCTCTACCGTGCTCCTATTAATCGATGCACCCCTTTGTCCGATCCGGAGAGCTGCTGCGTTCTGCGATCTACCCAGCCAGACCGTGATGCCCTGAGGTGTCGGTTGGCGGACGTGGGAGGCTACTCTCCGCACTTGGCCCTTTTACCGCCACCTAGACATCGGATTCAGCACCAGAGTATCCGCGGCCCCAGTGTCACCGGGAATGCGGAGGACTATCCTTTGCCGCACTACCAGCTTTCGGGCTCTGACTACCTCCGCATGATCAAGCGTGGGACTGATGTAGACTTGCTTGTTAGTGTTTGATGTATTCGCCATGAGCCCTGCGTGCACGCCTATGATGTAGTAGTCTATGTACTTTGGACTCTATGTATCGAACTCTATGCATGATTCCTTTTGTAAGATATGCCGACTACTATGTAGTTCCCATCATGTCGCTTTCATTATGCATGTTTCATCATGAATGATTCACATCTCTTGCTTAATTTCTCAAATGCTGAACTACCCTGTTGTAAAATAGCGGGATGGTTAGGCCAGCGGTCGTGGTCGTGGTGCCAACTTCCCACCACCGCCCGAGTACATGGCTGGTATGATCCAACAGCTTGAGATGAATCGCCAGTTCATGGAGAACATGATGGCTCAGTTTCCTCGCCCCAATATGAACCAAAGACCCAAGCGGAAATAACTCTGCAGGATTTCATACACGTCAATCCAGCGTGTACCACAGCTCAACCCAGCCCTTTGGATGTTGATGGATCGGCTCCGTGACATCACCTATGAGATGGAGTCCGCTGATGTAGCCCCTGCCACTATGTCACCTTTGCTTCCTTCTTCCCGAAGGGACCCGCAGCTCAATGGTGGGACAGCCACAGGCGCATTTCGCCAGCTTGGAACAATCATCACCTGGCCAGACTTCCAAGCTGCCTTCCGTGTCGCTTCATCCTCAAGGGGTCATGGACCGGAAGAAGCGTGAGTTCATAACCTCACCCAAGGCAACAAGACTGTTGAAGCCTATCAGCGAGAGTTCTTGGACTTGTCTCGCTATGCTGAAGAGGACATTGCTACTGATGCACGCAGACAGGAGAAGTCGGTGACGGTCTTCAAGCTGACATCAAGCTCGCACTCCTAGTGCACGACTTTGCTGATTTCGCCACCTTGGTGAACAAAGCTATCAATGTCGAAACCGGTGCGCAGGAATACCAGAGCTCTAACAGCGCAACTGCGACACGGGTTCATCTTCGCCCGTCCTCGCAGAAGCGCAAGATATGGATTCCCAACAAGTATGTACCAAATTAATGCACCGCTTCAAGGCGTAACTATGCTACACCTCACCCCGCTAACAACTAAGCAGCCAAAGCTTCCGGCTCCACCACCCCAAGCTCCTGTTCCCACTCCCAATAATGGTTTGTGCTTCAGGTGCGGGACAACCAGTGGCACTGCGGTTAGAGAATGCAATCAGACCCGTAATCACCGCCCTTCCAAAGAACCGGGCCGTGGAAACACCTGTGAACCGCAACAACGCCGGCAAGTCTTATGGGCAAGCTTCAGGCCAACCACGTTGATCTGAACGAAGCTCATGACCAGCACCTGCACTCGTGATGGGTACACTCCTCGTAAATTCAAGATCAGCATCTGTTTTATTCGATTCAGAGCATCGCATTCATTCATGTCTCAAGACTTTGCATACAAGCACGACGTTAAGTGTGAAGAGATGAACTCTTCGGTAGTGGTAAAAACCCCATTGGGACAATGTCAAACCTCCATGGTTGGCGCCGGCGTCCCGTGGAAATCGAAGGGCTGGAATTCTATGCCTCCCCATTATCCTCAAGACGTCTAACATCGACCTCATATTGGGGATGGATTGGTTGAAAGCGCTCACGGCGTCGATCGCTTATGCGCCACTAAGACCGGGCCCATCTGCTACACCCTTACGATGAAATAGTAAGCTACAATGCTCGTCTGGTTCAGGATGCCGAGGCAAGGCTCTATGCATTGAATGCATTGAACGCCGCACCCCTCGAGGGCATTGAAAACATTCATGTCGTTCGCGATTTCCAGGACGTCTTTCCTAAAGAACTTCCAGGATTCCCCGCTAGAGCTGTCGAATTCGGCCATCGACTTGAAACTGTGCACCACTCCTATAGCCAAGCCACCATACAAGATGCCACCGCATGAACTCCTTGAGCTAAAGGAGGAAATCGACAAATCTCTCCAAAGTGGCTTCATTCTACCAAGTTGCTCGCTTTGGGGAGCACCTTCTCTCTTTGTCAAGAAGAAGGATGGGACAAACCGATTGGTCCAAGACTACCATCTATAAATCAAGCTACCATTCAGAATAAGTATCCTCTTCCTCGGATCAATGATCCGTATGATCAATCGGCTGGTTCGCCGTTGTTCTCGAAACTCGACTTGAGGTTGGGTTACCACCAGATCCGTGTTCGTGAGGAGGATATCCCAAGACCGCATTTGTGACTCGTTATGGTTCATACGAGTACACCG
This sequence comes from Aegilops bicornis, assembly GCA_021605145.1. Lineage (NCBI taxonomy): Eukaryota > Viridiplantae > Streptophyta > Magnoliopsida > Poales > Poaceae > Aegilops > Aegilops bicornis. The sequence continues at coordinate 335,593,348 of CM038674.1, forward strand.
TCATGTCTTTCGGCTTAACAAATGCTCCAGCCACCTTCTCTCTAATCGATGAACTATATATTCATGGATTACCTCGACAAGTTCGTCGTGGTTTATCCGGATGATATCCCGATCTATTCCAAGAATGAAGAAGAACATCTTTGAACATCTTCGCCTTGTCTTTGGAAAAGCTACGAGAGCATCAACTCTATGCCAAGTTCTCCAAATGTGAATTCGGCTTCTCAAGTAACCTATCTTGGGCATGTCATCTCTAAGGATGGTATTGCCGTCAACCTGAAACGAAGTTCGAGCTATTCTCGATTGGACTCCTCGAAGAACGTTAAGCAAGTCGGAAGTTTTCTCGGTCTGCTTGACTATTGCCATCGATTAAATCGAGAACTTCTCCAAGATTGCTGTGCCTCTAACTAACTTTTATTTGTATAAGGCGTCAAATTCCAATGGATGATAAGTGTCAAGAAAGTTTCAGGGCACTTAAAGACAAGTTGACGTCCCATTTCAAAGTGCTAGCTCCTCCTCGATACTAAGAAGGACTTCGTCATTTATCGCGACGCTTCTCGTCAAAGGTTTAGGCGGTGTCCTAATGCAAGAGCGCAAAGTGGTTGCTTATGCCTCTCGACAGTTCGCGCCTCACGAGGAGAACTACCCAGTTCACGACCTCGAACTTGTCAGCTGTCATCCATGCACTAGCAAAGGGCAACATTACCTTCTCGGTAATCGCTACAGATCTTCACCGACCACCAAAGTCACGAAGTATCTGCTTACTCAGCCAGACCCTGAACCTCCGTCGCCAGAGATGGATGGAGACTGCATGCGCACTTTGATTTGGGTATTTCCTATACGCCGTGCAAGGCTAATGTAATGGCTGATGCCTTGAGCCGCAAGTCTTATCGCAACCACCTTGAGTTCACAAAGTTCAGCCCCCACTTGTTGAAGAATTCAGAAAGCTGAACCTCCATATTGTTCCTCCGGTGCACTTCGCTCCTCCTCCGGAGTTCCGCAAGATGAATCTACATGTTGTTCCCCGTGGTTCCTCTATACCGGCTGTTGAACCCGATCTCGTGGGCACTATAAAAGACAATGCAGGATTTGACTCGAGGTCTACAAGATCAAACAAGACCTCAAAGAAGGAAATCCTCATTCTTCATCATTCTTGATGATGGCGCCTTTGTACTTCAAAGGCCGCCTAGTGGTTCCGTAAGAAGGAAAACCTGAATATGACTCGAGAAGGTTATGAAAGAAGCTCATGATACGCCTCTATGTATCCACCTGGCAGTACAAAGATGTATCAAGACATTAAATCGGAGATTCAGTGGTCTAATATGAAGCGAGGACATTGCTCGCTATGTTTACGAAAGTGTGACGCTTGCCGTCAGATCAGCAGAACATCAAAGGCCCGGCGGAACTCTGCAACCTATCTCTATTCGGAATGGAAATGGGACCATGTTGAAATGGACTTCGCCATCGGATTTCCCAAATCGCAGAAAGGTAATGATGCAATTCTTGTCGCCATTGACCGACTCTCTAAAGTTGCACATTTTCCGGCGGTCAAAGAAACGATCATCGCTAGCCAGCTTGCAACGCTCTATATGTCCGTAATTGTTTCACTTCACGGTATTCCACCGGGTTATCGCTCGGACCGTGGCAGCTTATTCACTTCAAGATTACGGGCAAGTTTTCAAGAAGCTATGGGGACTCATTTATCTTTTCGATCTTGCGTTTCATCCGCGATGCGCAAGGAACAAGTCGAGCGTGTCACCAAATTCTCAAGACATGCTTCGAGCTTGTGTCGCTTCCTTCGCAAGAAATGGGAGGAATCTCTCCCGTATGCCGAAGTTCTCTTATAATAATAGCTATCAAGCTTAGTCTCAAGATGGCCCCTTCGAGGTGTTATATGGACGAAAGTGCCGAACCCCTCTCGAACCGGTCGAGAAATCGGGGAACGCCCACTCTTCGGTCCGGATATTATCCAACATGTCAAGAACAAGTCCGCATTATTCGCGAGAATCCCAAGACCGCCTTCGCCTCACAAAAGAGTAATTATGACCGCCATCACAAAGACATGGTCTATCAACTTTGGCGAAAGGCCTATCTTCGCGTTACACCAATGAAGGGTGCGCAGACCGCTTCGGGATCAAGGGCAAACTAGCTCCTCGCTATATTGGCCCATTCACTATCCCGGAAAGGCGGAAAAGTGGCTTATCAACCGGAGCTTCCGTCGAACCTTTCTCGTGTTCACGATGTGTTCCACGTGTCCCAACTCCGACGCTGCTTCAAGGACACAATACGAGCAAAGGGACCATGAAGTGCTCGAATTGCAACAGACCTCTCCTATAAAGAGCATCCGTCCGCATTCTCGACAAAGCTGAACGCCTTGCTACGCCGGAAAGGCGATCAAGTTCCTCAAAGTCCCGATGGTCGAATCACTCAAGATGAAGCCACACGGGAACGCGAGGATCGCCTTCTTGAGATGAATACCCGCACTCTTTCCTTCTACCTCCTAAATCTCGGACGAGATTTCTTATATGGAGGAGATTTGTAACACCGGATGGTTAATGAACAAGAAACACCTTAAGTATCGTGCCAAACCTCACGCTGATTCAACCCGCCTAAAGCAATATCAAAACAAAAGCAAAGATAAAAAGTTTCAAAACAAAAACTAAAAATGTTCGGGGGTTGTCTAAAATAGCGAACCTAATTATGGTGGGGTGCACAAAATTATGTAAAATGTTTTGGCATTTTAAATAAGCTAAAAACAGAAAGCAGAAAAAAAAAATAAAAGAAAACAAAGACAAAAAAAATGAGGAGGGAAACCCCTTGCCCAACTGGGCAGTTCGCCCAAATGGCCGCCCATTGGCCCAACCGCCCCACCCTCACTCCCTTTTCCCTCGGTCCACCCCGACCCCCCACCGACACCACTCACTCCCCACCCCGAATATCTCCTCCTCCCCGATCTGGATCGGGAGGAGACCCCCGACCGAGTCGCCCCCTCGCCCACCTCGTCTCCGGCGACCCTCGTCGCCACCACGCCGGCGCTCCCCCGCCTGGACCTCGCCGGACCTCCTCCTCCTCCTCCTCCTCCTCTACACCGCGCCAGGGGCCCCACCTCCTCCTCGCCTTACAGGCGGGGTTCGCTGGCCAGCGGATCGGCCTCTGCTCCTCCCCTTGGCCAGACGCCTCCCCACCCGCCTCCCCTCGCCCGGTCGACGTCAAGGCCCACCGAGCCAGCTCCCCTAGACCCCACGTGGCGCGGTGAGCCTCGCCCCCCTTCTGCGTCGTTCCTCTCTCCTCCCGAACCGCCCGTCGCCCGTCCCGCCACCCCGGCTCCCTCCCCATGAGCTCGCCTCCCACCGTTTTCCTCTCCTCTCCAGGCGCTAAGCGGGCGCCCTCGCCTTCACCACCGAATCCCGGCCCTTCCGACGTCTCCGGCGCCCTCGTACCCGGCCGCCTGAACCCCACTGCGCTTCGCACGCTCCGGCCATCCCCTTTTCTGCTTACGCCATCGCCTCGCCCGTCGCCCAGATCGCCTTGCATGGCGCTTGGCCCGCCAGCCACCTGCCGTGGCTGCGGCCTCACGCTTTGCCCTCGGCCGCCTGCCCCAGATTGGCCTCGGGCTCGGCCTCACGCCTGCCTTGGAATTGACCCCTTTGGCAAATGACATGGGCCCCACCCCCACACGCAGAACGTTTTTTTTAATTAATTAAAGCAGGGAATAAAAATAAAATGAAAATGAATTAAAACTAATTAACTAATTAATTAATTAATTAATTAAGTAATTAATTAATCTAATTAATTCTGATTAATTAACAATAATAAATAATTAAACTAATTAACTAATGTTAATTAACCCTGATTACGTTAATTAGATATTAGAGAATGACATGCGGGACCCACTGTCGGGGAGTTGACTCTGTCAACCTCGCTGATCGGCCGATGTCAAGATGACATCATGCCGATGTCATAAATGCATTTTCAAAATTAATTAAATTCCAGAAATTAATAAAATCTTTTAAAATCATATCTTTTAATCCAGAATCTGGATTAAAATATTTTCAACATGAAAGTTACTCGAGCGGCATTTAGATTTAATCCGGATACGCAGTCTGGTTCGTCCACCACGCACCCCTAACCCATCGAACTCGCAAACTTTCCTCTCCGGTTCATCCGTCTCGACAGACGTTCTAACCGGAAAACTTCCTGATGTTTTCCCCTAACCAAGACCTCCTCATACCACGTTAGGGGCACGCCTAGCATCGCTTCTTGACATGTCATGCATCGATATGCATTTGTTTACTTGGTATTCATTGTTTCTTCCCCTCTTCTCCGGTAGACTACGAGACCGACCAGCTGCTGGCGGTTCGACCACGGTGTTGGCGACCCCTCTCTCTTGCCGTAGCAACTGTGCAAGCCCCGCCTTCCTTGATCACCCGGATATCGCTTACTCTTATCTACATCGCTTGCATTAGAGTAGCATAGCATGTTACTGCTTTGATACTCCTATACTTTGCTGCATAGCTTTGTCCTTGTAACTTCACATTGTTACCTTTACCGCAATCCTATATGCTTAGTATAGGATGCTAGTACTTTCATCTCGTGGCCCTACTTTCTTGTCCGTCTGCCCGTGTTATATTATCGGGCCGTGATCACTGGAGTTGATCACGGGTATATATACTATATACTTATACATGATACATGTGAGACTAAAGTCGGGTCGGCCGATGGAGCACCCGAAAGTGGATCATTGAGGCGAGCGACAGGCAGGTTGAGACCGCTTAGGAGAGAGGTGGGCTCGCCTGCTCGGCGCTCGCGTTACTTAACACGCTTAACGAGGTCTTGGTATTTTATCCGAGTTGGCTACGAGCTTATACGCACTAACCATCTGCGCTGGAGTAGTTATGGGTATCCCGCCGTGGGTATCACCAAGCACTTCAGACGTCGGCCGACGGAGCGGCGCTACCGGATTGGACCGGAACGCCTGATGGGCTAGGTCTGCTTCGTCACAGACGTTAACGTGCAGGTGTGTGCTTTCATGGCGATGGGCCTGCACTGCAGGCGCTTAGGTTTAGACCGCGTGTTGGCCTCTCTGTTGTGCCTAGGTGGGCTGCGACGTGTTGATCTTCCGCGGCCCGGGCATGACCCAGAAAGTGTGTCCTACCAAATGGGAACAATCGTGCTGGGTAAGATGGTGCACCCCTCCAGGGAAGTAAATCTATTCCAATAGCCGAGATCTTAGGAAACAGTACGACTTGGAGTTTTACCTTGAGCTTATGACAACTAGAACCGGATACTTGATAAAACACACCCTTCCAAGTGCCGACATAACCGGTGGTCGCCTCGCTGTGGTTATGAGTGTGGGATTGCCGGGTAGGATTATTGCTATATGATGTTACTTGGAGGACTTCCGCTGTCCTCTCCTACCGTTGCAAGATGTGTGTCCGTGGTTTAGTCTTCGTTAAGACTAGCTATCCCCTCTTATTCTGGCATTACTGCAGCTTCACCCAATCGATATGCCCTTTACACATATAGCCATGCATATGTAGTGTAGCTCTTGCTTATGAAAGTACTTTGGATGAGTACTCACGGTTGCCTTGTTCCCCTTTTCCCTATCTCTACTCGATTGTCGCAATCGCATTTACGATGGAGCCTGTGGGAGCGACGCCACCTCGGCGACGACTACTACTGCGGAGGTGCTTACTACTACGTGCAGCTCACCGACGACCACCACTGTGGAGTGACCTAGGAGGATCCTGTGCAGAGGCCTGCTCCTCTTCGATTCAGATCCCAGCTTTGTGTTAGCCATCTTATGGCACCTTGTTTAACTTATGTACGTACTCGGATATTGTTGCTTCCCGACTCGCCTATGATCGAGCACTTGTATTCGAGCCCCTCGAGGCCCCTGGCTTGTATTATGATGCTTGTATGACTTATTTTATTTGTAGAGTTGTGTTGTGATATCTTCCCGTGAGTCCTTGATCTTGATCGTACACATTTGCGTGCATGATTAGTGTACGATTGAATCGGAGGCGTCACACGGGGGTTCTCGGAAGGGGCTTTGGGGAGGAATTGGTCGAGGGGCGGGAGGTATATATAGGGGAGGGGTTCCTTGATGGAGGGGGCGAATCGGGGGAGGATCCCATGATCTCGGATAGGGCGGCGGGCGGTGGTTCAAGGCGTGGGGAGGAAGAAGAGGAAGATGCGGGTGGGGCGATCGGGCGGTGGGACCCAGAGGTCGTGACACAGGCGGCGAGGAGAGAGCGGCGGCCGGGCGAAGGGGCTCCCAAGGCGTCTTGGCGTGGCTGAGCGACTGGCGCGTAGATGGGCCGAGGGAGAGCCAGAGAGAGAAAGTTATGTGGGCCCTTGGTCCGTTGGCTTCGGCTATTTTTTTAATAAAGCACAGACAAGAATACTGAATAAAGGAAAAACAATAATAATTTTATATAGACATATTATATATGAAAATGACCGGAAGAATAAATCCTACAACATGAATATTTTTACATGGTGAAAGAAAATTCACATAAATTCTAATAAATCAAAAAGTGCTACTGATGCAATTAAAATGCAAATAAAATTACATTAAGATAACAAAATTATTTCAAACTAAATTTTCTCCATTTTAATAATGTAGGGAATCATTTTACCCTATTTTCCATATAGTTTAATTTTGGAGAAAAATAATTCAAATGAACTAAATAACTCCAGATGGTTTTGAATTTAATAAAATTCAAACCATCTTCAAACCTTTCTTCATACTTCCAACTCATATTTCATATACATTGAAGAAGTCATTTTATCTTCCCTCATGAAAATCATTGAGTTGCATAAAGTTTATGAATTTGAAATACTTTCAGATGGAATTCAAATATTCTTTTTTCCAAAAACCCTTTTCATTTCAAATGGAAGAAGTCATGTCATCATCACACTAGGGTTTTGTGTTTGAATTGAATTTGAATTCATGGAGATCATAAATGCAAGGTGAAAGTTTGGGAATGTCATTTCATTCCCTCTCAGTAAACTTTCAAAAAGTTTCAAATTTCACTCAATTTCACACAATCAGTCACACAACAATCAAACAAACAATCATAAATATTTATTTAATATAACATTCCAAAATTTAGAATTTTGGGATGTTACACTGAAGTAAACTACTCACACTTCATCGGAGGGGCTATGATGATGTAGAAGCCCTCCGTGATGACGGCCCTCTCGTGGAGCTCCTAACAGCCCCAAGATGGGATCTCGTGGATACAAAAGTTGCGGCGGTGGAATTAGGTTTTTGGCCCTGCTCGACTGCTCGGGATACGTAGGTATATATAGGAGGAAGGAGTACGTCGGTGGAGCTCCGAGGGGCCCACGAGGTAGGGGGGCGCGCCCAGGGGGGCGCCCTCCACCCTCGTGACCACCTCTGGCGCTGCTTGGAGTAGGGTCCAAGTCTCCTGGATCACGTTCGGTTGGAAAATCACGATCCCGAAGGTTTCATTCTGTTTGGACTCCGTTTGATATTACATTTCTTGAAATAATCGAAAAAGGCAAAACAAAGCAATTCGGGCTGGGCCTCCGGTTAATAGGTTAGTCCCAAAAGTAATATAAAAGTGGAAAATAAAGCCCAATATAGTCCAAAACATTAGACAAAGTAGCATGGAGTAATCAAAAATTATAGATACGTTGGAGACGTATCAAGCATCCCCAAGCTTAATTCCTACTCGTCCTCGAGTAGGTAAATGATAAAAAAAGAATTTTTGATGCGGAGTGAAACTTTGGCATAATTTCAATGTAAATATTCTTAATTGTGATATGAATATTCAGATCCAAAAGATTCAAGACAAAAGTTCATATTGACACAAAAATAATAATACTTCAAGCATACTAATCAAAGCAATCATGTCTTCTCAAAATAACATGGCAAAAGAAAGTTCATCCCTACAAAATCATATAGTTAGGCTATGCTTCATTTTCGTCACACAAAGATGTTCCCAACTTCTATACCCCCGATGACAAGCCACTTAAATTGTTTCATACTTAAATAATCTCAAACTTTTTCAACTTTCACGCAATACATGAGCGTGAGCCATGGATATAGCACTATGGGTGGAATAGAATATGATGATGGGGATTGTGTGGAGAAGACAAAAAAGGAGAAAGTCTCACGTTGACGAGGCTAATCAACTGGCTATGGAGATGCCCATCAATTGATGTCAACATGAGGAGTAGGGATTGCCATGCAACGGATGCACTAGAGCTATGAATGCTCAACAAAAAGAAAACTAGTGGGTGTGCATCCAACTTGCTTGCTCACGAAGACCTAGGGCATTTGAGGAAGCCCATTGTAGGAATATACAAGCCAAGTTCTGTAATGAAAAATTCCCACTAGTATAAAAAGGACAACTTATGAGACTCACTACATGAAGAACGAGGTGCTACTTTGAAGCACAATATATGAGACTCACTACATGAAGAACGAGGTGCTACTTTGAAGCACAATATATGAAAAAGAGATAGTAGCATTGCCCTTTTTTATTTTTTATTTTTTTGGGCCTTTCTTTTTTTCTTTTTGACCTTTCTCTTTTTTTTCTTTTTTTATTTGGGCAATGCTCTAAGAATGATGATCATCACACTTTTATTGGTTACAACACAAGGATTACAACTCGAAACTTAGAACAAGATATGACTCTATATGAATGCCTCCGTGGTGTAATCGGATGGTGCAATGAATCAAGAGTGACATGTATAATGCATGGTGGCTTTGCCACAAATACGATGTCAACTACATGATCATGCAATGGCAATATGACAAAAGTAATGTATGTCATGATGATGGAAGTTGCATGGCAATATATCTAGAAATGGCTATGGAAATGCCATAATAGGTAGGTATAGTGGCTGTTTTGAGGAAGATATAAGGAGGTTTATGTGTGATAGAGCGTATCGTATCACGGGGTTTGGATGCACCGTGAAGTTTGGCGCCAACTCTCAAGGTGAGAAAGGGCAATGCACTGCATCAAGAGGCTAGCAAAGGTGGAAAGGTGAGAGTGCGATAATCCGTGGACTCAACATTAGTCAAAAGAACTCATATACTTATTGCAAAAATTTAGAAGTCATCAAAAATTCAAGTACTACGCCAAGCATGCTCCTAGGGGGATAGATTGGTAGGAAAAGACCATCGCCGTCCCCCGACCGCCACTCGAAGGATGCACAAGCTGGGTACACTTCATGTTTCAAATTTGTTACACAACTTTAACCATACGTGCATGCTAAGGGACTTGCAAACTTCAACACAAGTATTTCTCAAATTCACAACTACTCAACTAGCACGACTTTGATATTATCACCTCCATATCTCAAAACAACTATCAAGCATCAAACTTATCTTAGTATTCAATTCACTCAAAAGAAAGTTTCACATATCTTGAACACCAAGTATATTAACATTAAGCAAATTACCATGCTATTAAAGTCTCTCAAAATAATATAAGTGAAGCATGAGAGATCAAATAGTTTCTTTAAAACAAATCCACCACCGTGCTCTAAAATATCTAAGTGAAGTACTAGAGCAAAAATTATCACGCTCAAAAGATATAAGTGAAGCACTATGAGCAAAACTATCAAGCTCAAAAGATATAAGTGAAGCACAAAGAGTATTCTAACAAATTTCAATTAAACTATGGCTCTCTCAAAAGGTGTGTACAGCAAGGATAATTGTGATAAACTAACAAGCAAAGACACAAATAATACAAGACGCTCCAAGCAAAACACATATCATGTTGGTGAATAAAAATATAGCTCCAAGTAAATTATCATGAAGTGGATTTAAAGAGGGATGCCTTCCGGGGCATCCCCAAGCTTTGACTTCTTGGTGTCCTTGGATTATCTTGGGGGTGCCATGGGCATACCCAAGCTTAGGCTCTTGCCACTCCTTGTTCCATAATCCATCAAAAGAATTCACCCAAAACTTGAAAACTTCATAACACAAAACTCAATAGAAATCTCGTGAGCTCCGTTAGAGAAAGAAAACAAAAAGACTACTTCAAGGTATTGTAATGAACTCATTCTTTACTTATATTGGTGTTAAACCTACTGTATTCCAACTTCTCTATGGTTTATAAACTAATTTACTAGCCATAGATTCATCAAAATAAGCAAACAACACACGAAAAACAGAATCTGTCAAAAACAGAACAGTCTGTAGCAATCTGTTACTAATGCAAACTTGTGGAACCCAAACAATTGTACCGAAATTAGACGACCTGGAAAATTTGTTTATTGATCAGAAGCAATTGGAATCAGTATTTTATCAGGTTCTGGTGATTTTTAACAATTCGGGCACTGAGCACAAAGATTCTGGAAATTACAGCAAGATCAAATAAATATCATCCAAGAAGATCCAATATGTCTAGCTTGGCACAAACACTAATTAAAAGATAAAACCACATCTAAACAGAGGCTAGATGGATTATTTATTCCTAAACAGAAGCAAAAACAAAAACTAAATAAAATAAAATTGGGTTGCCTCCCAACAAGCGCTTTTCTTTAAAGCCTTTTAGCTAGGCATTGATAATTTTAACGATGCTCACACGAAAGACAAGAATTGAAGCGCAAAGAGAGCATCATGGAACACGTGACAAACACATCTAAGTCTAACATACTTCCTATGGATAGGCATCTTATAGGCAAACAAATTATCATAGCAAGCAAAAACTAGCATATGCAAGGAAGCGGAAAGAAACAATAGCAATCTCAACATAATGAGAGGTAATTTAGTAACATGAAAATTTCTATAACCATATTTTCCTCTCTCATAATAATTACATGTAGGATCATAGGCAAATTCAACAAAATAGCTATCACAAAGCATATTCTCAACACGGTCCACATGCATGCAAAGTTGATACTCTTCCAAAATAGTGGGATTATCATTAACTAAAGTCATGACCTTTCCAAACCCACTTTTATCAAAAACTTCATAAGATTGAACATTCTCCAAATATGTGGGATCTAAAGTTGACACTCTTCCGAACCCACTTTCAATATTATTGCAAACAATATTATCAATCTCATATTCATCATGGGGATTAAATAAATTTTTAAGATCATAAGAAGAATCACCCCAATCATGATCATTGCAACAAGTAGTAGACATAGAAAAACTAGCATCCCCAAGCTTAGGGTTTTCCATATTATTAGCACAATTTACATCAAGAGAATTTATAGTAAAATCATTGAAATCATGCTTTTCATCGAGGGAACTATCAAGCATGGGTGCAATAGCAACGATCTCATGCTTAACATACGGAACAATAGCAAATTCATCTTCATAAATATTGGCATCATGGTCACAAGAATAGCAAGCATCATGTTCATCAAGGGATATTTCAATCAAATCATCGGAATCACAATTATCTATAGATTCATGCATATCATTATTTTCTTCCAAAGCAACGGTCATTCTTTCAATAAATTCTTGGACATAGACATTTTGAGCAAGGTTTTCATTGCAATATTTAAGTATTGCGGAATTTTCAGATTTGTTGAGAGTAAAATCATACTTTTCGATCAAAGAAGCAACTTCATGAGCACCCTTAAAAATGACAAATTCTTCAATTTGTTCGATATCATAGTAACTATAAAACCCCTTTGCATAAGAAGACAAGATTTCATTATCATTGAACTCACATAGTTAGGGAAGGTGTTTTTTAGGGTTCTTAGAGCAACAAGTAAAATCACACATTTCACAAAGATTCAAAGCATAGCATAGCAAACTATTTATACGACAATCGTAAGAGTCTCCCTTTTCGGATAAACAATGACGCACAAAATAAGCATGCTCATCTAAAGATTTCCCATCAACTAGGCTAGTTGGGGTTTCAAAGACGAAAGATAAGGATCGAAGATGATCCAAGTAGAACACTTTAAGTGGATCCATATCAATAGATTTTAGCAAGCAAAGATGCAAGCAATGAGAAGGCACAAGGAAACACAAACAAAGATACATACAGGGAGAAGGCGAACGAAAAGAGAGGGCGAATAAAACGGCAAGGGTGAAGTGGGGAGAGGAAAACGAGAGGCAAATGGCAAATAATGTAATGCGAGAGATAGGGATTGCGATGGGTACTTGGTATGGTTGACTTGCTTGTGTGAGCCTCCCCGGCAAGAACGGCGCTTGAAATCCTTCTTGCTACCTCTTGAGCCTGCGTTGGATTTCCCGAAGAGGAGAGGATGATGCAAGAAAGTAGTGTAAGTATTTCCCTCAGTTTTTGAGAACCAAGGTATCAATCCAGTAGGAAACCACGCACAAGTCCCTCGTACCTACACAAAACGATAGCAACTCGCAACCAACGCTTAGGGGTTGTCAATCCCTTCACGGTCAATTACGAGAGTGAGATCTGATAGAGATAATAAATAATATTTTTGGTATTTTTGATATAGATAGATGCAAAGTACAAAGTAAAAGGCAAAGTAAAATAAAGCAAGTAAATAAAGTGATATAGATTGATATGATGAGAATAGACCCGGGGGCCATAGGTTTCACTAGTGGCTTCTCTCAAGAGCATAAGTATTCTACGGTGGGTGAACAAATTACTGTTGAGCAATTGATGTAATTGAGCATAGTTATGAGTATATCTAGGCAATGATCATGTATATAGGCATCACGTCCAAAACAAGTAGATCTAAACGATTCTCAAGATTCATCTACTACTATTACTCCACTCATCGACCGCTCTCCAAAGATGCATCTAGAGTATTAAGTAAAAACAGAGTAACGCCGTATGCAAGATGACAGGATGTAGAGGATAAATTCATGCAATATGATAAAAACCCATCTTGTTATCCTCGATGGCAACAATACAATACGTGCCTTTGCAACTTTCTCACACCGAGTAAGGACACCGCAAGATTGAACCCAAAGCTAAGCACTTCTCCCATTGCAAGAACTACCAATCTAGTTGGCCAAACCAAAAAGATAATTCAAGAGACTTGCAAAGATAACTCAATCATACATAAAAAGAATTCAGAGAAGAATCAAATATTTTCCATAGATAATACTGGACCATAAACCCACAATTCATCGGTCTCAACAAACACACCGCAAAAAAGAAGATTACATCGAATAGATCTCCACGAGAGAGGGGGAGAACATTGTAGTGAGATCCAAAAAGAGAGAAGAAGCCATCTAGCTAATAACTATGGACCCGAAATTCTGAAGTAAACTACTCACACTTCATCGGAGGGGCTATGATGATGTAGATGCCCTCCGTGATGACGGCCCTCTCCGGCGGAGCTCCGGAACAGGCCCCAAGATGGGATCTCGTGGATCTGTAAAGTTGCGGCGGTGGAATTAGGTTTTTGGCTCCTGTTACGATCGCTCGGGGATACGTAGGTATATATAGGAGGAAGGAGTACGTCGGTGGAGCCCGAGGGGCCCATGAGGTAGAGGGGCGCCAGGGGCGCCTCCACCTCGTGACCGCCTCGCACTGCTTGAGTAGGGTCCAAGTCTCCCGGATCACGCTCGTTGGAAAATCACGATCCCAAGGTTTCATTCCGTTTGGACTGCTTTTATATTATGTTTCTTCAAATACTGAAAAAGGCAAAAAAAACAGCAATTCTGGGCTGGGCCTCCGGTTAATAGGTTAGTCCCAAAAGTAATATAAAAGTGGAAAATAAAGCCCAGTATAGTCCAAAACAGTAGACAAAGTAGCATGGAGTAATCAAAAATTATAGATATGTTGGAGACGTATCACACCTTAAAAAGACCATCAGCACGTGGCATTAGCTTTGATTTGCGCAAATTAGGAAACCTATCCTTACGCAAATGTAACCAAACAAGATCTCCAGGTGCAAAGACAAAATATTTTCTACCCTTATCTCCAAAGAAGTTTATATTTAGCATTCATACGCTCAATGTTTTCCTTAGTTAACTCATTCATTTTTAAGATCAAATCAACACGTTGTTTAGCATCAAAATTAACCTTCTCCGAAGATGGAAGAGGCAATAAATCAATGGGTGCACGAGGTAGGAAACCATACACAATTTCAAAAGGACACATCTTATTAGTAGAATGCAACGAGCGATTATAAGCAAATTCAATATGAGGCAAGCATTCTTCCCACATTTTCTTATTATTCTTCAAAACAGCCCTAAGCATAGTAGACAATGTTCTATTGACTACTTCAGTTTGACCATCTGTTTGGGGATGACATGTAGTATTAAAAGCGCTTTAGTCCCCAACTTAGCCCATAAACATCTCCAAAAGTGGCTAAGAAATTTAGTATCACGATCTGAAACAATAGTATTTGGCACACCATGCAAGCAAATAATTTCACGAAAGAACAAATCAGCAACATTAACAGCATCATCGCTTTTATGACATGGTATAAAGTGTGCCATTTTCGAGAACCTATCCACGACAACAAATATGCTATCCCTCACCTACTTTGTTCGAGGTAAACCTAAAACAAAATCCATAGATATATCCTCCCAAGGAACAGTAGGTACAGGCAAAGGCATATATAAACCATGAGGATTGAGTCGTGACTTAGCTTTTTGACATGTAGTGCAGCGAGCAACAAAACGCTCAACATCCCATCTCAACTTTGGCCAAAAGAAATGTGTAGCAAGTATATCCTCCGTCTTCTTCATGTCAAAGTGTCCCATTAGTCCTCCATGCGCCTCCTGCAACAACAAAAGACGAACGGAGCTAGCTGGAATGCATAGCTTGTTAGCACGAAACGCAAATCCATCATTAACGACGAACTTGTTCCATGTTCTACCTTCTTTACAATTCTGCAATACATCTTTAAATTCAAAGCATCATGCACATATTGATCTTTGATGGTCTCCAAACCAAATATTTTGAAGTCAAGTTGTGAAAGCATAGTATAGCGACGAGACAATGCATCGATAACATTTTCTTTACCCTTCTTGTGTTTAATGACATAAGGGAAAGTCTCAATGAATTCAACCCATTTAGCATGTCTACGGTTCAGTTTTTCTTGACTTTTAATGTGTTTCAAAGATTCATGATCAGAATGTATATAAAATTCTTTGGGCCATAAATAATGTTGCCATGTTTCTAAGGTCCGAACAAGAGCATATAATTCTTTATCATAAGTAGAATAGTCCAGACTAGGCCCACTCAATTTTTCAGAAAAGTATGCAACAGGATTGCCATCTTGTAATAACACACCTCCTAATCCAATTCCACTAGCATCACATTCAAGCCCAAAAGTCTTATTGAAATCAGGAAGTTGGAGTAAAGGAGCATGTGTCAACTTATCTTCCAATATCGTGAAGGCTTCTTCAAGGCGGTCCCCCAAACAAAAGACACATCCTTCTTTGTAAGCTCATTGAGAGGTGCAGCAATGGTACTAAAATGTCTCACAAAACGCCTATAGGAACGAGCGAGTCCAAGAAAGCTCCTCACCTGTGTCACTGTTTTGGGCTGCAGCCAACTCTCAATACCTCCAATCTTGGCTTTATCAACTTCAATTCCCTGTGGAGTAACAACATAGCCAAGAAAATATACTCGGTCGGTGCAAAAGGTGCACTTCCCAAGGTAACCAAACAAACGTGCATCACGAAGAGCAATAAAAACAACACGTAAATGTTCCAAATGTTCTTCTAAAGATTTGCTATAAATCAGTATATCATCAAAATAGACTACCAAAAATCGTCCAATGAAATCACGTAAAACTTCGTTCATTAGTCTCATGAAAGTACTATGTGCATTAGTTAACCCAAAAGGCATGACTAACCACTCATATAAACCAAACTTAGTTTTAAATGTTGTTTTCCATTCATCTCCCAATTTCATACGAATTTGATGGTATCCACTATGCAAATCAACTTTGGAGAATATTGTAGAGCCAGTCAATTCATCAAGCCTAGGAATAGGATGACGATAACGAATAGTAATATTATTAATGCCTCTACAATCAAGACACATACGCGACGTACCATCCTTTTTAGGCACTAGTATAATAGGAACAGCACAAGGACTAAGAGATTTATGATATAACCTTTGTCGAGCAGCTTCAGACTTGACGCATAATCTCCTTCGTCTCCTCTAGATTGGTACGGTATGGTGCACGGTTAGTAGCGATGCGCAATCGGGAATTAAGTCAATTTGATGCTCAATCCCTCGAATAGGTGGTAATCCCGGTGGCACGTCTTGTGGAAAGACGTCAGTGAACTCCTGCAAAATGTTAGTGACAGTAGGGGGCAAAGAGGAAGGCATTTCCTCGAATGAAAATAATGCCTCTTTGCACACAAAAGCATAGCAAACAGATTTGCTAAAATCTAGCTCATCAATATCAGATTTGGTAGCAAGTAAACATGCACTTTTCAATTTAATTTCAGAAGCAACACCAGATGGTTTATTATTAGGCTTCATTTGTTGCTCAAATTCTTTTGCCACAATCTGATTTTCACTCATATTTTTCTCCTGTTTTGCTTTATTAGCTCTATGAATATCATCTTTCAAAATGGAATCAGGAGTCATAGGGAGCAAAGTAATATTTGTATCCTTATGAACAAGAGTATACTGATTGTTTCTACCATGGTGTACGGAATTTTTATCAAATTGCCATGGTCTACCAAGTAATAAGGAACATGCTTGCATAGGTACCACATCACAATCAACATAATCAGCATATGTAGAGATACTAAAATGCACCTGAACAGTACGTGTTACCTTAACCTTGCCGCTGTTGTTGAACCATTGGATGTAGTAAGGATGTGGATGTGGTCTTGTGGTGAGAGATAGCTTCTCCACCATCTCCATGCTCGCCAAGTTGTTGCAGCTCCCTCCATCTATGATCACGCTGAATAGAACGCTCCTTCACAACTCCCTTTGTATGGAACAAATTATGCCTCTGATTTTGCTCACTTGTGTAACCTGCACACTCAAAACACGTTGAGCAACTAAACATCCATAATTGCCAAAGATCTTCAGCAGAGCCATGTATTGCGCCTCATGATCGTAATCATCTCCACCGTGTTCTTCATGTGTAATAAGAGCCAAAGTCTCCTCATCATAGTCACTAGCGGACTCATACCCACCATCCTCGTGAGCAATCATCACACGCTGAGATTTGCATTCTCGCAAAAATGTCCTCTTCCCTTACAACGCATTTATAAATAATATCACTTGTGCTACTGTTGACGCCATGGAAGAAGAAGAGCTCTGTGCAGGCCCGGCAGGTGTGCTCTTGGCAGATAGTGGTGGTTGTGCCTGCTTTCTTATATCATGGTTGGAGGTGGCACCTGAAGGAGGTGATGGTGTAGTGGAAGTAGATGATGCACGTGGTGTCCATGATGAAGGTCGACCTGCAGAAAAGTTAGTTCGCGCCAATGTTCGCCGATCTTGCACTTCACGCTCAAATTTTACAAGCAAGATGGAATAAACGAGTGATATTATTATAATCCTTATACTCTAGAATGATCTGAATCTCTCTATTTAATCCACCCATAATACGTGCAAGCATAGCTTCATTCTCCTCAACAATACCACATCTAATCAAGCCAGTTTGTAATTCCTGATAATATTCTTCTACAGAATTTTTTCCTTGTCTTAAGCGCTGCAATTTTTGAAGTAATTCACGTTGATAATGTGGTGGAACCCAACGAGTACGCATAGCAGTTTTCAAAGCAGCCCAAGTAGTTGGAACATGATATAATGAACAATGTTCAGACCACCAAACACATGCAAAGCTAGTGAAAGCACAAACAATGGCAGAACACGCCTCTCCTCGTGGATATTGTAAACATGTAAATCGTTGTTCAGTTTCTAACTCCCAAGTAAGATATATATCAGGAACATATCTACCCTCAAATGGTGGAATATTCAATTTCAATTTAGGGAGATGGTCATGATCTCGTACCTGAGGGGGAGCCCAACCATTGCCATTATTTGCATGTGGACGACCTGGTGGTTGTGGTGCTGGTGGTTGCACGTAGTTCTGATTTTGATCAACTTCATCCTCGTAATCTCCCACATAATCATCCTCCTCTGCATCAGCAGCAGGAGCCACAGAAGTATCAACAGCAGCACCAATAGTTTAGCCAAGCGCAAGAGGGACACGGCTCGCTCGGCGGAGGGCTGTTTCGTGACGTGGAGGTAGTCGTTCTTGTTGTTGTTGTTGTTTTAGAGGCGCATTAGGTGCAGCCGGTGATGGTGGTGGAAGACGCGCGAGCAATTCATTAAACTTGTTATCGAGCTTTGTTTTGAATGTCTTCTCCATGCCATCTATCTTCTCCATGGCCTCTTCAAATCTGTTTAGCACATCTTGCACCTGTCCACTCATCATTTGCTGAAATTTAACATGCAACTCCTTATTCGTCATGTTCTCCCGATCAGTCTAGATTGGCTTGTGATCTCGGCATGGTTAGCAGCAATAGAAACACACAATAATATGGTCCTACAAACTACTAACAAGAGGTGGTGGTGGGTGTCACAAATCCGTCAAGCAAATCTCAAATTCTTACCATTCTACTCAAAGAAGAAAGGTGATCGGCAACCGTTGTAGTCAAAACTCCCAAAGCTTGGATAGAGCGATTACCAGGGAGAGTCAAACGCATGGCGTAGATGTATGTGGAGCTGGGAAGGCTTATAATATGGTAGCAAAAAGGGTCAGCAATAATCAATTCGTAGATGCAAAGTTGAATAAACGCTCAACGCAGCGGTATAGGCCTTTGGTTCTAGGCTAGACCGTGCTAGAGACGCGAGCCTAGAACACTAACAAAATCACGACACCGCACATAAACAAGGGAGGAGCACACTCTGAATTTTTTCTCTTTTTTTCCTTTTTTGCACTTTTTTCCTCTTTTTTTGCTCATAACATTTTTTTTTTCGAAAAAGTCTACAAATGGCCTAAAACCGCCTAGCCGTAATTTTCCGGACTTAGTTTTTTTTGAGTTTGGAACTATTTTTCATCAAGGGTAGCATGAATGTTGGGGAGTCCTTCTCTATTACGACTTCGAGTATGGCGTGATCTGGAAATCCAAAACAGAGTAACAAAATCTTGGACTCGGAATAGGACCGTGTGTATGGAGATGAATCTGGTGGAACTTCGGATTGGTGGCGGATATATGTTGCGGTGTGGACTCGGATTGGCGTGATGGCGGCGGATATGTGGTGGCGTATATGGACCTCGGATAGGGCGGTGAATATGTGGTGGTGGTATATGGCAGCGATGATGAAGTTGGTGCGGTGGTGGTGTATGGCAGCAGCGATGATGATGATGCGGTGGTGATATATGGCAACAAGCGACGTGACAACCTGTGAATGTAACTTCGAAACTCTAAAGGACTAGACGCTAAGACCAAGAACTTGACACGACGATGCAACAAAGAAATTCAACAAAGCAAATACAGAAAAGATTATGCAAAGGCTCAGATTGGTTCGGATGGGATGAACTAACCCTAATTTTTTTTGGCTTTTTCGTGGACTATAGGTATGAAGAACAGACTCGATCTAAACTATGAAAAACTATAAAGTATCACCGAGCAACCTGGAAATCTGATACCACTTGATAGAGGCAAAGGTGTCCCGTCTTTCGATGAGATGGTGGCTATCGTGTAGGTGAAGTCGACTTTGACGATCCGACTACGAGCGTGCGAGGACGTCGCGCCTTAGCAATCGCTAAACTAACTCCTAGAGGTTATTGACCACGCCGGAGCACGCATCAACCTGACCACGAAGGTCTGCTTTCCTACAGCAAACGAAGAACAAGCAAGAAACTAAGATTGCAAATCTGGATATTGTGAATATAAGAGGAAAGCTTTATTGATCAAGGTGGGGTTACATGGACGCCTTTGTGCAGTCGTTGAACACAAACGAAGTACGTGAAGTTGGAGCTATGGCGAACTTTTAATCTAAACAAAACCCAAAGTCTAAACGACGCCATAAGGGCTGTATATATGGAGGAAGAGGGGGGAATTTCGTGGCCCTTGAGGGAGGGGTCCGAAACCAACCCTAACTCTTGTTTCCCCACATACGGACTCTATTAACAGCCTATACTTAAGTATTTCGAAATTACATGGGCCTGGCCCAATAATAAGGTGACGCAGCACCTAGAATAGCCTCTGGACGAAATTTATGAGGTGGCATCTTGTATATTTCGTCCAAGGCTTCATGCACTCATTATAGGGCCCTCGAAGTCCTGAAATCATCACTTGTAACTCCGTTCTTGTTCCACTAGCGCATGCCATCATCTCCAGGCTTGGTCTTGCTCCAGTGTTCATCCCTCTTCTCCATGCCAGGCCCTTCATTTGTAAGCAAAATAAATGTATCCAATTTAGGCAGCATCATATTCTCATGAACATTAGAATCATTACCAAGAAATGAAAGTACTGATAATTTAATTGCGGCATGTGAGCTCTAGTAATTGGTCCAAGATATGTAGCAAGAGGGGCTGTGGGTGTAACAATGGTATTGATGTCCTCATCGAATTTCCCATGCTCACCGCTTTTCCTTGAGGGTCTTCCGAAGATGGAAGTGTCACCCTCGCTTGTAGGTGGTCGCCTTGGACTTGATGATGTCAAAGTAGGTGTACTCGTGGAAGCAGTGAAGATCTTTGTCGTCCAAAGGCAAAGATGCCTTGATAACACTTGGCGAAGATGCCGAAGTGGTGGTCGTAGCCGTAGCTTCCTCTTGGTGGTGACGTTGTCGTGCTTGAACTTGTAGTCGATGGCGCTCTTCGTCGTCGTGCACATGTGGCTTGCGGGTTTCTTGGCGGTCGTCCCGAAGATGATGACGGTGCTACGTGGTACTTGCATCGTGTGGCCGCTCTGAAGATTTGTGACTTGAGCGTCTCTGCCTTGAAGATGACGAAGGGAAAGGAGACTTGTAGTTGGACAAAATGTGTCGAATGTCATCCATGTGTTTGTCCAACTTGTCGTCGAGGTAGTCCCTTTTCCGTGCTTCGGAGTGTCGTATGTCGATGGTGAGTCGCTCGATGCGGTCGAGGACCGAAGATGTTGTGCGTTGCCTATCCATCACAAGACTCGAGTAGAGGTGAGTACGAAATGAGATAAACAATACCAGGCTACGTTTTCCCAAAGTTGAGGATGTATCTTGTGTCCCTCAATGTGAAATGAAAGAATAGTGGAATTGGTATCGGACTTGTTCACTCACACCTACAAAGTAAAAGCTTATCGAGTGGCTTGGTTAGGACAAGTGGCACAAATTCATGCAAATTGAAGTCCAATATATTGTAAATGTTTAAATAAATCCAAAAGGACTCAAAATGCAGAGCAAGTGATCACAAATATAGAGGAGGACAATAAAGAAACACACACGATGGGATAATGTGTTGGGAAACGTTGCATGGATACGCACACACAAGATCTATCTAGGAGATGCATAGCAACGAGAGGGGAGAGTGTGTCTACGCACCCTCGTAGACCATAAGCGGAAGCATTTCACAACGCGGTTGATGTAGTTGAACTTTCTTCGCGATCCAACCGATCTAGTACTGAACATACGACACCTCCGCGTTCTACACACGTTCAGCTCGGTGACGTTCCTTGCCTTCTTGATCTAGCAAGACATCGAGGTAGTAGATGACTTCCGTTAGCACGATGGCATGGTGACGATGATGGTGAAGTGATCTCCCCAGGGCTTCGCCGAAGCACTACGGAAATATGACCGGGGGTATAAACGGTGGAGGGGAGCGCCACACACGGCTAGGCAATTGTCTGGTCTGTGCTAGGGCGCCCCCCACATATATATAGGTGGGAGGGAGAGGGGAGGCTACCAAGAGGCGCCCAAAGTAGGCCGAATCCTACTTGGGGTCCTCCCCAAGTGGCGCCCCGCCATTTTTAATCGATGGGGAGGAAAGAGGGGAGGGAAGGAAGGGCAATCCTATTCCACTCTTTCCTTTCCCTTCCCTCTTTCCTTCTCCGCTTAGGCCAGCCCATATAGAAGCACCAGCCCCTTGTGGCTGGTGCGTTTCCCCTCTTGGCTCATAAGGCCCATATCTTTTGCCGGGGGTGCCCGGAACCACTTTCGGTGACCCGATAAGTACCCGGTACCCCCCGAAACACTTCCAGTGTCCGAATACTATCGTTCTATATATGAATCTTTACATCTTGACCATTTCGAGACTCCTCGTCATGTCCGTGATCTCATCTAGGACTCCAAACAACAATCGGTCACCAAAACATATAACTCATATAATACTATATCGTCATCGAACGTTAAGCGTGCGACCCTATGGGTTCGAGAACTATGTAGACATGACCGAGACATCTCTCCGATCAATAACCAATAGCGGAACCTGGATGCCCATATTGGCTCCTATTCTAGGAAGATCTTTATCGGTCGAACCGTTATGATAACATACGTAATTCCGTTTGTCCACCGGTATGTTACTTGCCTGAGATTCGATCGTCGGTATCTTCATACCTAGTTCAATCTCGTTACCGGCAAGTCTCTTTACTCGTTCCGTAATACATCACCTCGTGACCAACTGCTTAGTTGTTTGCTTGCAAGCTTATGATGTGTATTACCGAGAGGGCCCAGAGATACCTTTCCGATACTCAGAGTTACAAATCCTAATCTTGATCTATGCCAACTCAACAAACACCTTCGGAGATACTTGTAGAGCATCTTTATGATCACCCAGTTACGTTGTGACGTTTGATATCACACAAGGTGTCGGGGATATACCCTTGGCGTAAACCGCCGCATAAGTATAACCCGCCGGACTTGGCGGTTTATTTGAGACCCCATTGACACTTGGCGATTCACGGCGACCAAGATGTACCAGACGGTTTACAAGCAACCTTTGACCAACATTATGATTCACTGGTAACCCGGCGGGCGGGACAGACGGTGACAAGGCCCAAGGCCCAGAAGGCCGGCTCAAGTTATGGTGGGCCGGTTTAAGAGGAAAGGCATGAGGAATATTTGTCCTACAAGGAGTTAAGACCTGGACTTGTATCCGATTTGTATTAGAGATAGACTAGTTCTAAGCCTAATAGGACTCCACATGTAACCCGCCCCTTCAACATATATAAGGAGGGCCAGGGCTCCCCCAAAGAGGGACAAGGGACAAGCAACAAGAAACAATCTCTAGGACTAGACACAAGGAGCCGGTTTACCCGCGACTCCCTCATGTGCATAATGAGACCTAGCCACAAACAACATGTAGGGTTATTACCGGATGATGTTTCCCGGGACCGGAAGCTGTCTAAATCCTTGTCTTGTGTTGTGTCTCTCGATTCCTCCCAACCCCTTTCAAGCTACCACATAGACGCGTTGGCCCCGCGACTAAGTCCTGACACTAAGGACATCTGCCGTGACAAAACCACGATAGTTGGCGCCCACCGTGGGGCCTGCGCACGGTGGTGTTGAGTTCTTGGAGGGATTCTTCCTAGGGTTTCGAAAAGTTCGTGGTTTTCAGATGAAGCAGAGCTGGATTGCGTCTATGTGCATCGTAACATACCACCAGGCGATCCGTCATGGCCGGATCACTTTCCGCTGCACCGTCATAAGAAGCCAAGGGCAGAAGGGATTCTATCAACTGCAGCACAGGTGATTTACCTATGGCGTTGCAAGTAATCGAGAAATTTTGGAGCCGATCGATTGGTTGGCCGCTACCTTCGCGTCCTATATGCAGCGCTAGAGATTGATCCGAGACTACCGCTTAATCCGCCAAGTTTCCACTGCTACTCCGTGTCCACAAGTTCCAGGCCGTGGAGATCAACCGTCTGTTGCTACCTTTTTTCCCGATGTGAAGAATAGTCAAATCTGAAAAATCAACTAGTACTTGCACTAGTACGTGTTACAAGAGTGGCAGCCGAGTCAGAAGTCCAAGACTAGTATCCGCTCCACGCCCATTAAAGTCCAAGACTAGTACTACTCCACGTCACAACTTCAAGACTAGTACTACTCCTATTCAAGTGCTAATAGATCAGATTACTACCTCCATCCGAGTCAGAAGATTCCAAGAGCGGCAGCCGGATCATCATCAGCACCGATGCAATCCACAGACCAAGATTGCTGCGCCCGAAAAAAACACAGGATACGTGGACATGGGTTTTCGGATCCACCACGACCGGAGGCGGATGCGATCGTAGCACCTTGAGACTCGGGGCTACGATGACATGACTCAGCAAATCTTGCTGTTTCAGCTAATTTAAGAACCCTGTGACGATGGAGGGAAAGATAACCCGGTCCGGAGGCTATCGTTATTTGAAGGCCCGTCGAGAAAATTTCCGGCTTAGAAAGTATATGACAGTTACAAAATCCCGGCTCAATGAAGAAGTTCCGGATCATCAGAAAGGATTCCGGTTTAAAATCCGGCTCAAGGGAAGCCAGTATCACTGAAGCTCTCAAATATCCGGTTTACAATCCGGTTCAAGGGAAATTTGTCTCCCACGAAGCTCTGAAGCTCTCAAATCCGGTTTAAGAATTTCCGGTTCAAAAAAGGAATTAACTTCTTGCAAGTTCGAGTTTAAAGGCCGTCAGAAAATTTCCGGCTGAAAATGAAGTTTTCGGTTAACAATCCGGTTCAAGAGAAAGATGTCTCCCACAAAGCTTTGAAGCTCTCAATATCCGGTTCAAAATCCTGGTTCAAGAAGAATTTATCTCTTGCAAAAAGTTAAAGGTTGTCGAAGAGGACATGTTGCCGTGATGCACGGTTCAAACATGGGTATTCTGCCTTATTGGCTTATCATATTATTGATCACTTGGGGGCTTGGTCGTATCCGAACCATAGCTACACCTCTTGATCGGCGCAATGCCACTGACATCACTTGGGGGCTTGGTCGTATCCGAGACCATAGCTACGCCTCTTGGTGGTGCGCAATGCCACAACATCACTTGGGGGCTTGGTCGTATCCGGACCATAGCTACACCTCTTGATCGGCGCAATGCCACAGCATCACTTGGGGGCTTGGTCGTATCCGAACCATATCTACGCCTCTTGATCGGTGCAATG
The DNA here is from genome assembly GCA_021605145.1 of Aegilops bicornis. Lineage (NCBI taxonomy): Eukaryota > Viridiplantae > Streptophyta > Magnoliopsida > Poales > Poaceae > Aegilops > Aegilops bicornis. The sequence goes on from CM038674.1 coordinate 335,618,287, forward strand.
CCACATCATCACTTGGGGGCTTGGTTGTATCCGAACCATAGCTATGCCTCTTGATTGGCGCAATGCCACATCATCACTTGGGGGCTTTGGTCGAACCCGAACCATAGCTACACCTCTTGATCGGTGTAATGCCACAGCATCATTTAGGGGCATGATCGAACCCGAACCATAGCTACGCCTTCTTGGGGGCTTGGTCGTGTCCGAAACATGGTTACGCCTCTTGATCGGGTTCAAAGCTTCGCCTACAATGGTTTTATTTGCCTTTGTTTGGGTTACATTTTCTTTTTGATAAATACTTTTGTTGCTTTTTAGACCGGCGTTAAACAACCCGGTCCGATTGTCAACTACTAAATTGACGGTATCACGATCAAGTTATAATCCGGAGACTATCGGCCGGTCGGGTTTGACTACGAAGTCGCCAAGATTGTATATGGTTAAACCAATGTTTATCACAACCCGATGCAGTATATCATAAACCGACCTGTATGAAAGGAGTTATCATTACTCAAGATTGGGGTTATCACTCTTACTACAAAAAGTTGGTAAACCAACGATGTGATTCAATGTCACAGGTATGATATATTTCATAGTTGATTATTCTTAAGTGCAGCCTTGGTTATAAACCTAGGTTATATGTTGGGCATTATGACCCGTCCGGTGGTAAACCGCCAGGACACTTTAAACTTGTTGTATGCAGAAACAAGTTGAATAAAGCATGATTATAAATTATCCGGTGTTTATTAAACCGGCCTGGCTTTAAGACAATAAGTCGCCAAAGATATGATGAGAAATTATCCGGTGTTTGTTAAACCGGCCTGGCTTTGGACTATAAGTCACCAGTATATATTTGGATTGTGCCATTGGAATCATGCGCTTATAAATCATTGGGTTATATTATTCAAATAGCAAAACTTGGCTGAATTTTCATTATGATATTGAATGAATAAGGTTTTAATACCGGATTATATTATCGTGAATAGCCAACATGGCTGGATTTTATTATGGTTATCAGTAACCAGTATTATGATTAAGGTTTTCAAAGTCGTTTTAGCGCAGTGGCTATTATATTATCAACGGATATGATTTATTCTATAATTGAAGGAATAGTCCCGAGTTGCTGCAGGCTTACGACCCGACACTAGGGGGCTACATTATTCAAATTGAGATTACATGCAAGTCTCATGTCGCTGCAAGCATGCACCATGACACTTGGGGGCTAATGCAAAGTCATTTTTATTGGCCTTATTGAAGACCCGACTCATCACATCATAATGAGCCGGCCCTTGGGGGCTACCAAGTTCTATGAGTATAAGGCAATTACAAGTCCCAGGTTGCTGCAAGCATGACAATCCAGCACTTCAAGGCTACATATATGGAGTCTTCAGTTTTTACTAGTGACTGAGATGAGCAACATGGATTTCTTCAAAGTGGCAGTAATTATATGGAAGCAAGTCTCAAATCATCACTTTGCTCTGTTCAAGACTTGGGGGCTACAAGTAATATGGATATAAGGGAGAAATATCTTCCAAATTTCAGTTTTGAGCTAACCAGATTGACCCGATGTCTGCAACAATCATAACCCGGTGTCATCAATTATCAAGAACCGACGTTGGCAACAATCATGAACCAGCATTGGCAACAATCATGAACCGGCGTTGGAAACAATCATGACCCGAATTCAGTTTTTATAACCCAGCAATTTTGGTAATATTAAACCGGGAAGTTTACATATTCAAACCGGCTGAATATCAGATGAGTATTTCAAGACCCATATTTCTTAAATCGGCACTTTGGAAGCCGACTCAAGTGGATTACTCTTCACAATATTTCTCTGTGAGAAACCAATGTCAGCAAATTGAGTATGAAGCTGGCTTGTTGACCCGGATTTTCTAGAAGGAGGAATGACAAGGACTTAAGGATGATCAGGTGCCGGTTTACAAGAATTCTTAACCCGGAGCACAACCTGTCAAATTTGTTCTTGTGTCTATTTTGCAGCATAAGTTTACCATGGATAAATCAAAGCTAAACTTGGGGGCTAATGTCGGGGATATACCCTGCGGCGTAAACCGACATAAGTATAACCCGGCCGGACTTGGCGATTTATTTGAGACCCTCACGACACTTGGCGATTCACGGCGACCCGCACTGAGACCAGACAGTTTACAAGCAACCTGGTGAACATATAATTCACTTTGGTAACCCAAGCGGCAAGACAGAGACGGTGACAAGGCCCAAGGCCCGAAAGGCCGGCTCATGTTATGGTGGGCCGGTTTAAGAGGAAAGGCGTGAGGAATATTTGTCCTACAAGGAGTTAAGACCTGGACTTGTATCCGGTTTGTATTAGAGATAGACTAGTCCTAATCTTAATAGGACTCCACATGTAACCCGCCCCTTCAACGTATATAAGGAGGGGCAGGGCTCCCTCAAAGAGGGACAAGGGACAAGCAACAAGAAACAATCTCTAGGGCTAGACACAAGGAGCCAGTTTACCGGCGACTCCCTCATGAGCATAATGAGACCTAGCCACAAACAGCATGTAGGGTTATTACCGGATGATGTTTCCCGGGGCCCGAAGCTGTCTAAATCCTTTTCTTGTGTTGCGTTTCTCGATTCCGCCCAACCCCTTTCAAGCTACCACATAGACGCGTTGGCCCCGCGACTAAGTCCTGACACTAAGGACATCTGCCGTGACAAAACCACGACACAAGGTATTCCTCCTGTATCCGGGAGTTGCATAATCTCATAGTCGAAGGAATATGTATTTGACATGAAGAAAGCAATAACAATAAACTGAACGATCATTATGCTAAGCTAACGGGTGGGTCTTGTTCATCACATCATTCTCCTAATGATGTGATCCCATTATCAAATGACAACACATTCTATGGTTAGGAAACTTTAACCATCTTTGATCAACGAGCTAGTCTAGTAGAGGCTTACTAGGGACACGATATTTGTTTATGTATTCACACATGTATTTAAGTTTCCAATCAATACAATTCTAGCATGAATAATAAACCTTCATCATGAATAAGGAAATATAATATAAAATAAAAACTTCATTATTGCCTCTAGGGCATATTTCCTTCAGTCTCCCACTTGCACTAGAGTCAATAATCTAGTTCACATCACCATGTGATTTAACACCCATAGTTCACATCGCCATGTGACCAACACCCAAAGAGTTTACTAGAGTCAATAATCTAGTTCACATCGCCATGTGATTAACACCCAATGAGTATTAAGGAGGGATCATGTTTTGCTTGTGAGAGAAGTTTAGTCGCGGGTCTGTCACATTCAGATCCGTATGTATTTTTGCAAATTTTTATGTCTACAAAGCTCTGTATGGAGCTACTCTAGCTAATTGCTCCCACTTTCTATATGTATCCAAATTGAGACACAGAGTCTTCTGAATCAGCGTCAAAGCGCATCGACGTAACCCTTTACGACAAACAATTTATTACCTCCATAATCGAGAAATATCTCGTTAGTCCTCTTAGGTAACTAAGGATATTTTGACTGCTGTCCAGTGATCTACTCCTGGATCACTATTGTACCCCCTTGCCAAACTCATGGCAAGGTACACAACAGGTTTGGTACACAACATGACATACTTTATAGAACCTATGGCTGAGGCATAGGGAATGACTTTTATTCTCTCTCTATCTTCTGCAGTGGTCGGGTTTTGAGTCTTACTCAACTTCACACCTTGTAACACAGGAACGAACCCTTTCTTTGACTAATCCATTTTGAACTTCTTCAAAATCTTGCCAAGGTATGTGCTTTGTGAAAGTCCTATTAAGCATCTCGATCTATCCCTATAGATCTTGATGCCCAATATATAAGTAGCTTCACCGAGGTCTTCCATTGAAAAATTCTTATTCAAGTATCCTTTTTATGCTATTCAAAAATTCTATATCATTTCCAATCAATAATATGTCATCCACATATAATATCAGAAATGCTACAAAGCTCCCGCTCACTTTCTTGTAAATACATGCTTCACCATAAGTCTGTATGAAACCATATGCTTTGATCACCTCATCAAAGCGTATATTCCAACTCCGAGATGATTGCACCAGTCCATAGATGGATCGCTGGAGCTTGCACACTTTGTTCGCACCTTTAGGATCGACAAAAACTTTTGGTTGCATCATATACAACTCTTCTTTAATATCCATGAAGGAATGCAGTTTTTGGCATCCATTTGCCGGATTTCATAATTATAAAATGTGGAAATTGCTAACATGATTCAGATGGACTTAAGCATCGCTACGGGTGAGAAGATCTCATCGTAGTCAACCCCTTGAACTTGTCGAAAACCTTCTGCGACAAGTCGACCTTTGTAGATGGTGACATTACCATCAGCGCATGTCTTCTTCTTAAAGATCCATTTATTCTCAATGGCTTGTCGGTCATCGGGCAAGTCCACCAAAGTCCATACATTGTTCTCATACATCGATCTTGTAAGTGCATCTAGTGCCCCTTAGTGATTTTGGTGTATTGAGGACTTATAGGTTGAGGGACTAATGTGTCTGTGAGTGTACACAGGTTCTATAAGCCTATGAGGAGTTTGATATTTATGAAGAAAGTCGATCCCTAAAAATTAATGTCTTCAGTTGAAGACTTTGGTTTTCTTGAAGACTTTGAAAGTGAGGAAATTGGTGTGACCTTGAAGACTTCGATACTGATGCGGGGATTATGAAGCGTGAATACTTTTGTTTTCATAGTTTCATTTTCTCTTTCTTGAGTCATAGAAAACACCATACTGTTAAAGGGGGTTGAGGTAAAACTACGGAAACACTTTCCAAGTGATGCTCATCTCAAATCCTACACCTACCCAATCCTTTCGAGTGAAGCCATTGGAAATCTCATACAGTTCAGTCAATTTCTTCAAAGGATGTGAGACTTAAGATCTTACATTCTCTAAGGAATTTGTTCCGACTGAGGAGTTAGGAATTCGCTCGTGCGGATTGCCTACAAGTGAGGAACATGATAGCCCTGAGGAATTTGAGAGCTCAAATTTCCGACCGTTGTTGTGCTATGCGCCAGCTGTCCCAAATATCTTATCCACCTAACGGTCATATGATTGAAGGGCATTTATGTCTTATTATGTCGTCCGCTCCCCGGCTATAAATAGCCGCCCCCTACAACCACTAGTTGGTTGGCTGCTCCGAGAGAAACTGACACTTGTCATTGAGAGCATCCCATCCTCCGAGGACTTTGAGCAAAAATCATCAGTGAGGAAAAACCCAAACCCAAACACCTAATACCCAAAGTGATTGAGCATCACTGAAGATATTGTTCCTGTGTGGAACCAACGCTTGTTACATTTGAAGACTGTGCATCTTCCAGATGGTTAGGCGTCATGGTCTAGAGCATCCAAGAGGAATTGTGGATCGCTGAGTGACCGAGTCTGTGAAGGTTTGAAAGTCACCTGAAGACTTACCACGAGTGATTGGGCGAGGTCTGTGTGACTTTAGCTCAAGGAGAATACGACGAGGACTGTCTGTCCTCAGGTTTAAATACCTAGCAGCTCCAACCAGACGTACAACTCTCACAACAGTTGGAACTGGTCTACCAAATCACTGTCTTCACCGAGCTACTGGTTCTATTTCCTCAACCCTTTCATTTACTCATTCATGTGTTGATGAACTTGATCGTTCTTGTTTGAGGACTTGGGTGAAGACTTCATCATTTCCTCAATCCCAATTCTTCAGTCATCTTATCTTCAGCCTGCTTATCCTGTTTTCACGCTATCTATGCTCTATGTATGTTTCATTTCATCAGGATGACTATGCTACTGCTTTGTTATACATGCACTTGAGTACTTATTCCGCTGCTTGCATTTCGTTGCTTAGGAAATTCCTCACTTAGAATTTCCTCAGTGATGAATTCATAAAAATCGCTTATTCAGCCCCCCTCTAGTCGATATAACGCACTTTCATTGGTATCAGAGCAAGGTACTCCCTTGTTCTGTGTGATTTTAGTTTAACCACCTGGAGCTTTAGTTATGTCGACCGCAGGTATGAAGAAAGTGTCATGCCGCATCTTTGACGGTCATGATTATCCCAAGTGGAATGCCATGATGTAGCGACCCGAACTCAAATGGTCAAGCCTCTGTGTATCCGTGCCATCCCTGGATCAGTATGTTGGCACACACAGTACATCAGTGTACATATCAAAGTGCAATCACATGTATACATAACGTAAAACTGATATATACCTCATAAGACTCAGCGGAAACAATCAAATGGGTGTGGAGTCCCATCAAGACCAACGACAAGTTGAGTGTAGATCGTAACCCTACAACGTAACTCTTACTTGTTGTAGAAATCCCTGCAACATAAGACGTTGCATCCATGTAGGTCAGTACATTGAATGTACTGGCAAGTCACATCATAAGAATGATGAACCTATTTGTACATGCAATTTGGCTAGTGGAAAGCTCTAAGTTTAGTTTTTGCATAAAGCTAGTTTTTCCCTAGAATAAAAGCTTTTATTCTACTACTACAAAGTAGGATAGGATGAGTTGGCAAACCCAACTCAATCCATTCCCAAAGTTTCATTTAAAACCCAACTATTTAAATTAAGGGTGATGAGATCTCCCGACATTTCCACTACTAGATGCTCAAGTTGTCCGTAACTGGGGACACGACTAATCGATTAGGTTTTAACACTATGCAGAGGTTTGCGCACTTTTCCCCACAAGACTCGATCACCTCCCTTGAAGTTCTCGCACTGCCTGGCATTTGAGAATAGGATGACCAAGACATAGTCTTTCGAAAGTATTTCCCCTTAACCCACGGATAGGTCATTACACCTACTAATTCTACATCTGCTAGCCTATCCCGGAAGAGGTCACACTAACTACTCAACTAAGCCAGAGCCCATATTGGTTTGTAGCTGCACACGTAAGCTTCTAGACATGAAAACACATTTGATACCTTTGAGCCTGGGCAGCAGACCACTAATGGTGCACCACCATGGATTTCCCATGCATGCTCCCACTGTACTTCGCTACCATTTAAACAAATTCCGCCCAGATAGTTCATTTAAAATTCTTGGTCCTGATTACTACTTTGTCACTCATGTCTTGCCATGAACACTTCCCAATCCACGTGTACATCAGCAAGGCAAAAACAAACTTACACGGTGGTGACAATGGTTGTATAGTTCAGACCTACCTCAAATGAACTACTAGATAAGAGCATAGCCATTCGGCATAAATCCCTACCATGCAATCCTACCACAAAGGACTAAGTGCATATAGAAAAACATAGGTAATTAAAATTATGGTCAAATGTGAACTTGCCTAGTAATAGTTGATGAAGATTTTATCGTTCCAGAAATTTAATTAATAGAACTATTCGTCACTCTCCAATGAAAATCTACAAAGTCAAATATTGCATTCACATAAGCAATAATTTTAGAGAACCAAAATAATATGCAAAGCAAAAAGGCTTGGAAAAACCAAATGAACATACAACACACTTAACTAACACAAAAATATTCTAAGTGTAGAACAACATAAGGCAACCCTAGTTAGCATCTGCACTTGGACTAGCTACGACTTGAAGATTGCTCACCACGCCTCCATCAGATTGATGAGGACATGAACAGCGTAGTAGAGCATCTCCACTTATTCCATTTTTATGTAAGCAAGCGTCTCCACTCTTATGATGGAGGAGTGCGAAACACGACAACAACATGATATGACCGTCCGGGTAGCTGTCCCCAATGAAAACCGAGTACTGTCCAAGGCCTCCATAGGAATTTTGTGGGAATCCCATAAGATAGGATTTGTATAGGAAAAATTCCTTTAGAGCCCTTTGGATTGTAGGAATAGAATCATATTCCTATGGAGGAATTCTTCCTATCCTCCACATTTCCTAGGAAAATAAACATTAGCCTAGACTCAATGGAAAAAATTCTATAATGTGAACCAAAGGTCATCTTCTTTTCTATTCCTATTCATAGGATTTCAGATACATGTCATCTCATTTCCTGTGACTTTCCTATTCCTATGATTTTCCGATCTTTGTAGACCAAAGGAGGCCCAAGTGTATTCATGTGCACCTGGTAGCATAACGAAGTCCGAACACGCCGTTGTCACTTTGGTATACGTGGCATCTCTAACCTGGATACATGATCTGGGTCCGATGATGATAGATCGTTGCACCATGTTGTCCTTCAATGGTACCATGTGTAACGACTGCTAAGATAGTAGTCCATGTGAGACCAAATGCCCCATGCACATCCACGATAGGCGATCTGATTTTGATGGAGGGGTAACTGTTCCCTCCAAAATAATGGAGCACTGTTAGGGATTATAGCATGATGGTTAGGGTATGTCCAGCGCTAACCCACAAATTTACATCTGCATCTGTCCGCGGACACTGATGCTAGAGGATACCATCCAATGCTGCTTGCATATCTTTCGACAACTATACGAACTAACCGGACGAAATTCATGCAAACAAAGCAAATTTCATATTAGCCGGATGAAATTCATTACATTTTGAAAACTTTTCCTATAAACCGAACGAAATTCATTACATTTTACACACAAACAGTACTAAAACCTACTCTAGACAAAATCTAAATGATCGCCGCACCGAGTCACGATTGGGAACGTTGCATGAAAATAAAAGAAATCTCTTAAACACCCAAGATCCAATCTAGGAGATGCATAGATATGAGACGGGAGTGTGTCTACATACCCTTGTAGACCGAAAGTGTTAGCGTCCTAATGCGGCTAATGTAGTCGTACTCTTCACGTACCAACCGCGATCCAATCCGATCAAGCGCCGAACGGACGACACCTCCGAGTTTAGCACACGTCTGGCTCGGTGGCATCCTCTCCTTGATCCAGCAAGGGAGGGAGAGGAGGTTGTCTGTGCAACAAACCCTGGTGTATGTTGCGCGCGCTATACACAGGCCCAAGCGCAAGATTGCATCGTCCAAGACAAGGCCAAGTACAAGATATACTGATACGTCTCCAACATATCTATAATTTTTTATTGTTCCATGCTATTATATTATCTGTTTTGGATGTTTTATATGCATTAATATTCTATTTTACATTATTTTTTGACTAACTTATTAACCTAGAGCCCGATGCAGCTTTCTATTTTTCCTTGTTTTGAGCTTGGCAGAAAAAGGAATACCAAACGGAATAAAACTTTCGCGATGATTTTTCTTGGACCAAATACACCCCGGGGACTTGGAGATCAAGTCAGAAGAGCCACGAGGCGGCAACAAGGGGGAGGGCGCGCCCTAGGGGGGGCGTCCCCCTGCCTTTTGGGCCCCTCGTGAGCCCCTGACCTAGTTCTTCCTCCTATATATTCACATATATTCCCAAACCACCAAAAGCATCCATGAAAACACTTTTCCACCGCCGCAACCTTCCTCGCTCCGTGAGATCCCGTCTTGGGGCATTTCCAAGCATATTGCGGATGGGGATTCGATCACGGAGGGCATCTACATCAACACTATTGCCCTTCCGATGAAGCATGAGTAGTTTACCATAGACCTGGTCCATAGCTAGTAGCTAGATGGCTTCTTCTTTCTCCTTGATTCTCAATACCATGTTCTCCTCGATGTTCTTGGAGATCTATCAGATGTAATCTTCTTTTGCGGTGTGTTTGTCGAGATCCAATGAATTGTGGATTTATGATCAACTTATCTATGAATATTATTTGAATCTTCTATGAGTTCTTATATGCATGATTTGATATCTTTCTATTTCTCTTTGAACTATCGGTTTGGTTTGGCCAACTAGATTGGTTTTTCTTGCAATGGGAGAGGTGCTTAGCTTTGGGTTCAATCTTGCGGTGTCCTCACCCAGTGACATAGTAGGGGTAGTGAGGCACGTATTGTATTGTTGCCATCGAGGATAAAAAGATGGGGTTTACATCATATTGCTTGAGTTTATTCCTCTACATCATGTCATCTTACTTAAGGCGTTACTCTGTTCTGCATGAACTTAATACTCTTGATGAGGACATCAATACCATTGTTACACCCACATCCCCTACTGTTACATATACTGGACCAATTACTAGAGCTCATGCGCCTAAATTGGATACATTTGTTTTGCTTACAAATGAAGGGCCTAGCTTGGAGAAGGATGAACATTGGAGCAAGAACAAGCATGGAGTTGATGGCATGCTTAAGGAGACAAGAACAGAGTTTCAAGTGATGATTTCAGGACTTTGAAGCCACCATAATGAGTGAATGAAGCCTTGGACAGAAACATACAAGATGCCACTTCATAATTTTTCGTCCTGAGGCTATTCTAGGTGTTGCGTCACCTTATTTTTGGGCCTGGACCATGTAATTTCGAAATACTTCAATATAGGCTGTTTTTAGAGTCCGTATGTGTGGGGAAACAAGAGTTAGGGTGGGTTTCGGACCCCTCCTCCAAGGGCCATGAAATTCCCCCCTCTTCCTCCATATATACAGCCCCTAGGGCGTCGTTTGAACTTTGGGTTTTGTTTAGATTAAAAGTTCGCCATAGCTGCAACTTCGGCGTGCTTCGTTTGTGTTCAACGACCAGACAAAGGCGTCACAGAACCCCACCTTCATTAATAAAGCTTTCCTCTTTTATTCGCAATATCCAGATTGCAATCTAAGTTTCTTGCTCGTTCTTCGTTTGCTCGCAGGAAATAGACCGTCGTGGGCAGGTTGATCATGCTCCGGCGTGGTCAATAACTCCTCGGAAGTTGGTTTAGCGATTGCTAAGGCGCGACGTCTTCGCACGTTCGTAGTCGGAGCGTCAAAGTCGACTCCCACAGAAAACGATTGCTCTCTCATCGAAACATCGGGACACCTTTGTCTCTATCAACTCTAGATGCAGGCAAGAGTCGGTATATGTGAGAAGTAACAGTAGTAGATGCAGGCAGGAGTCGGTCTACTTGACACGGACGTGATGCCTATATTACATAATCATTGCCTTGGATATCGTCATAACTTTGCGCTTTTATATCAATCGCTCGACAGTAATTTGTTCACCCATCGTATTATTTGCCATCATGAGAGAAGCCTCTAGTGAAACCTATGGCCCCCGGGTCTATTTTCCATCATATTAGTTTCAGATCTACTATTTTGCAATCTTTATTTTCAGATCTATAAACCAAAAAACCCAAAAATATTTTATCTTTTGTTTAGTTTTATTTGTCTATCTCTATCAGATCTCACCTTTGCAAGTGACCATGACGGGATTGACAACCCCTTTATCGCGTTGTGTGCAAGTGTTTGATTGTTTGTGTAGGTATTGGTGATTTGTGCGTTCTTCTCCTACTAGACTGATACCTTGGTTCTTCACTGAGAGTAATACTTATCTCTACTTTGCTGCACCACCCTTTCCTCTTCAAGGGAAAAACCAAGGCAAGCTCAAGAAGTAGCAGGAAGAATTTCTGGCGCCGTTGCCGAGGAGATCTACGCCAAGTCAAGACATACCAAGTATCCATCATAAAATCTCATCTCTTGCATTACATTATTTGCCATTTCCCTCTCATTTTCCTCTCCCCCACTTCTAAAATGATTTTCGAAAAGACTTTCCTTTTTCACCCTTCTTTCGTTCGTCTTTTCGTTTGCCCTTATGTCTTACTTGGTTTGTTTGCTCATTTGCTTGGTATAATTGTGTGTTTATTGAAAATCAAAAGCAAAGAGTTTATGGATCCTCATACACTTTCTAATATTTCAAAAAGATCCAACTATGATGAACCAATTGCTAGTGAGTTGAGTGCACTAGATTACCTTTATCATGTTTTGCTTGAAATCCGTGAATCTGAAAATTGTGATGAAATGCTATATGAAGTGATTCATGATAGATCTTTGAATTAAAAGCATGATTGCAATGATGTTATTATAAATTCTATTAATGTCAATTATGTTAATGATATGCAAAACCCTAAGCTTGGGGATGCTAATTTTGCTATGTCTACTACTTGTTGCAATGATCATGATTGGGGCGATTCTTCTTATGATCTTGAAAATTTATTTAAGCCCCATGATGAATATGAGATTGACAATAAAGTTTGCAATAATATTTAAAGTGGCTCTGGAAGAGAGTCAACTTTAGATCCCACATATTTGGAGAATATTCAATATTATGAAATTTTTTATGAAAGCGGGTTTGGAAAGGTGATGATTTTAGTTAATGATAATCCCACTATTTTGGAAGAGTGTCAAATTTGCATGCATGTGGATCATGTAGAGAATAATTTATGTGATAAATATATTGTTGAATTTCAATATGATCCTACATGTAATTATTATGAGAGAGGAAAATATGGTTTTGGAAATTTCCATGTTAGTAAATTACCTCTTGTAATGTTGAGATTGCTATTGTTTCTTTCTTCTTCAATGCATATGCTAGTTTTTGCTTGCCTTGATAATTTGTTTGCTTATAAAATTCCTATGCATAGTAAGTATGTTAGACATAGATGTGTTTGTCACATATTTTATGATGCTCTCTTTGCCCTTCAATTCTTGTCTTTCATGTGAGCAACATTGAATTCTCAATGCCTAGCTAAAAGGCTTTAAAGAAAAGCGCTTGTTGGGAGACAACCCAATATATTTCCTTTCTTTTTTTGAATAAATAATTCATCTAGCCTCTGGTTAGATGTGTTTTTGTGTTTTAATTAGTGTTTGTGCCAAGTAAGACCTTTGGGATGGCTTACGGTGATAGTTGTTTTGATCTTGCTAAAAAACAGAAACTTTTGCGCCCAGGAAAATAATTTTCATTTTTAACAGCGTGAACCATGGAAAAGTTGGAATACAGTAGATATTACACCAATATAAATAAAAATGAGTTCACAACAGTACCAAAAGTGGCGATTTATTTTCTTATAGTCACGGAGCTTATGTGATTTTCTACTGAGTTTTGTGTTGTGAAGTTCTCAAGTTTTGGGTAAAGATTTGATGGAATATGGAATAAGGAGTGGCAAGAGCCTAAGATTTGGGATGCCCAAGGCACCCCAAGGTAATATTCAAGGATAACCAAGAGCCTAAGCTTGGGGATGCCCAGGAAGGCATCCCCTCTTTCGTCTTCGTCTATCGATAACTTTACTTGAGGTTATATTTTTATTCACCACATGATATGTGTTTTATTTGGAGCGTCTTGTATGTTATGAGTCTTTGCTTTTTATTTTTCCACAATCATCCTTACTATACACACCTTTTGAGAGGGACACACATGAATCGTGATTTATTGGAACACTCAATGTGCTTCACTTGTATCTTTTGAGCTAGGCAATTTTGCTCTAGTGCTTTACTTATGTCTTTTTATAGCACAGAGGTGGCTTTATTTTGTAGGAATTATTGAACTCTCATGCTTCACTTATATTATTTTGAAAGTCTCTCTAAACAACGTGGTAATTTGCTTTGGTTATGAATTTAGTCCTAATATGATAGGCATCCAAGAGGGATATAATAAAAACTTTCATATAAAGTGCATTGAATACTATGAGAAGTTTGATTCCTTATGATTGTTTTGAGATATAACGATGGTGATATTAGAGTCATGCTAGTGAGTAATTGTGTATTGGAGAAATACTTGTGTTAAGTTTTGTGATTCCCGTAGCATGCATGTATTGTGAACCGTTATGTAACAAAGTTGGAGCATGATTTATTTATTGATTGTCTTCCTTATGAGTGGCGTTCGGGGATGGCGATGGTCTTTTTCCTACCAATATATCCCCCTAGGAGCATGCGGGTAGTACTTTGTTTCGATTACTAATAGATTTTTGCAATAAGTATGTGAGTTCTTTATGGCTAATGTTGAGTCCATGGATTATACGCACTCTCACCCTTCCACCATTGCTAGCCTCTCTAGTACTGTACAACTTTCGCCAGTGCCATACAGCCACCTATAACCTTCCTAAAAAAAGCCACCATACCTACCTATTATGGCATTTCAGTAGCCATTCCGAGATATATTTCCATGCAACTTCCACCGTTCCGTTTATTGTAACACATACCATCATTGTCATATTGCTTTGCATGATCATGTGTTGGCATCGTATTTGTGGCAAAGCCACCTTTCATAATTTTTTATACATGTCACTCTTGAGTCATTGCACATCCCGGTACACCGTTGGAGGCATTCATATTCATATTTTGTTCTAAGTATCGAGTTATAATTCTTGAGTTGTAAGTAAATAAAAGTGTGATGATCTTCATTATTAGAGCATTTTCCCATGTGAGGAAAAAAATTAAATGTAACACCATGGTTTTTGGCCCTTTCTTTTTCTTTTTGATTTATTTGTTTTTGCTCCGATTTTGTTTTTGGAGTGGTTTTGTGGAGTTCAAACCTGGGAGATTATCATCATGTCTTCTCCCAAGTGGCTCGTCATCCTCAAATCTTTCCCAAGACCATGTAATTTCCCTAAATTCTTTTTCTCAGGAATATTCCTTTTTCTATTAAAGGAATAACCCTATTTGTCCTAGGTTGTGAAGCAACCTATATTTCTATCACTCCTAAAACTCCCAAATAATTCTCATAATTTCTTTGGGTCATATGTTGCTCAAATATGCCCAAACTTTCCTTCCCTAGCCCAAAAATAATTCCCCAATGTTTATTCTTCATTTCTGTCCAGTGTGGTTTTCTGTGAAGGAAGTGCCATCTCCCAAACTTTTTGGGCATGCTATCTCATCCAAATCATTGCTCCATGCCAAAATTCAGCTCCATTTGGCTAGTGAATCTTCCTCAGCAATTTTTCAAAGTTTACATAGAATGAAACCATTGTGAAAAGAAGTACTAGCTAGGAGTACCCAAATGAGTTTAAATTTTGTACACTCCTTCATGTGCTCATATTATCACCCTCCTCAAATTTTCTCCCTCATCCAATCATCTAAGTGAGCACAACATCAAATCTTTGATTCTGTTAATATTTTCAGGTTGTGAAGCAAGTATAGTTTATATTGCTTCATTAATTCTGAAAAAATACCAGATCATGTTCCTACCCAAATAACTCCTCTCCACCAAATTTAGGATCATTTCAGCAATCCATTTTCTCTCCAATATTATTCCAAGTTTCGGGACAAAGAGGATAGTTGTGAAGGAAGTACCATTTTGGCAAGTCCATTTGGTATGAAATTTTTACAGCATATTCATTTGTCCATATCCTTAGGCCTTGCCAAATTTCAGCTCAAGTGGCTACTCCATGTGAGTGCATGATCCAAATCCCTTTTTTGGACCAATTCTTCTGTTACAAAGCAACTATGATTTATATTGGTCCATTTCTCCTCAAACTTAACAGGATCATAGTCCTTCTTAACCTAATCACCCTAGACATCATATTTGGCCTATAGCCTCTCTCTGTTGAGC